>OY754489.1:14959193-15626693 GCA_963575735.1 Amblyjoppa fuscipennis | reverse complement strand
AACGAATTCAAAGTAACATTACGATTCTTATTGAAGGTTATTGACACAAAATCAGTATTTATAAGCAAAAATTGTATAATAATTGAAATGGTATTTTTGTATCAACTTACGCAATTCCACGGCAGAAATGTATTCCTCTCAGTTCGTTTATCGTGGTATACTCTATAACGTCTTTTTTATTCATAGTATATTTTTACTCTTCGCGTTGACAAAATACCGAAGATATTGCTTATGACGCTCGAGAAAGAATGGGTAAATATGTTTGTCGTATGTCATATGCTTTTGAATAGGCCATTCACGCGATCTCGTTTTAACTTTATCTTCCTTATCCTAGGATTCTTGTGAATGAACATATATTTTATTGTTATTAGTATTATACAATGAACGAGGTAATAAAATATACCACGACGAATAAATTGAGGTAAAATAAATTTCTACGATCGAATTATCTAAGTCCGTGCAGAAATTAGATTTGAATTACATGTCCTTTTACTCCTCAGATTGCCAAAGTTGAAAAGGCACATTTTTGTTTGTAACCGTACGGCAATGGTCGATTATCCGCTGGTGATCGTCGTCTGCAAGCGATTTTGTGATTATTACACTAACGACGGCTTCGGCATATACCCCTGAATTATTTAATTGACCATCTTGTAATTTCATATAAATATATAAATTATTGCGTTATATAAATAGGCTATTTATTGATATAGACAAAGAACATTGAAACTAACGTGCAATACCGATTAGATCGAATTATTTGTATATTGGTTTACTTTATTATTTTATAATTTTTTGTGGGTATTTGTATCGAAGTATTCCTATATCGCTTTGTTGTGAGCGTTGCCGGTTGAGATATAGCGAATAGCGAACGAGAGTGGGGGAAAAATAATGCGCGCACACACACAATTAAAATAACGAAAATAATGTTTATTTTCAATAACAACAAAGAATGTACAGTAAGGCACCGTGCTGTGCTGAGCTGACCGAGGACAATATAAATAATGAGCAGACCAAATTTGAGCGTAACCGATTCACAATAATAATTATAGTGAGCAGTCCGAGTTGAGCGCACTCCGATGAGCCAAGACAATTATATGAGAATCGTTTGAGTCGACCATGTGAGAAGATCTATCCGCGACGCTGTATCGCTGCGAGATAGCCATTAAGAACGTGAGCCATTCCGGTGTGATCACGCGTGTTGCGCGCCCGGGAAAACACTCGCGTTGTGCTCCGTGTGAGCTTGAACGATATCCCGAAACCATAGATACGTCGCCATAATGAGATGTATCAAAACTGAGCAGAACCGTTGAGCTTTTACCGTGAGAAAACCGCTTGAAAACGGCGATCTACCCGACCGCGTGGTGACCCGTGTCAGCCATTAGGCGTAGATGAGCGTGATACCTGTTGCACACGGCACGTAAGCCGTGCCGCCTGGGTTACTCCATGGAAATGAAGTATATGTCAGATATATAACAAGATATATAATTTATATACGTCATATATAACGGCAAAAAGTTCTATATCCCATATATATCTTTTATATATCCGCCACATATATTCATGTACATAAATATTATACATATTTCTATATATTTATTATATATAATTCGATGTATTTATTATATATCCTTCGATATATATATATATGTACATATAATATCTTTGATTTGACAATACAGCATATCATCTGTGGCTGGACATTAGCCTACACTAAAACTGCTCGGCGAAATATGAAAATAGATTTTGGCAATTGTATCTAGAGATTTAAACCAATAATGTTCAAAGTTTCCAATAGTGCCTATGTTTATATGTTTATCGTTAATATTATAGAAGTAAATTTTGAAAAGTTGTGAACATTTTCTAAATTATTTAAATATGGCATTCAAAACCATTTTATGCGTAAAAAACCATTACATACAGACGCATAGGCGATCGGTTATCCAGTAGCATAGACATAAGTACGTTTATTTTGTTCTTTTTTTATTTTGTAATAAGCAAAAGGCTAAATAAAAAGATTTATTTTCATCATAAAAAAATTAATGTTCACTACTTCAGTTAAGAAAACTTTTGTTACATTCAAATCTTGCTGGGTATCAAAACAATTCTAATGCATGCGAAAGGTCCCGGGTTCGAGCCCAACTTTAAGTCGTTGGGTTTATTTCTTTCTCCGAAATGCGTAATATAGTATTGCATCGGAAATTGATATAATTCATGATGACAGTCCAACCAATTTTTTTCAACATTACCAAATCTTCTTTCGGTACGTACTAACCACCGTGAAAAGAAATTTGAGTGAATATATGTCATGTATATAAATTAAATATACCACATATACGAAGAATATATACTTGATATATATTTTAAAGATACATAGATATATTATTTATATATCCTGTATGTATCGTTTATATATCTCCGTTATACTTTGCAGATATATAATGCGGCAAAAAGTTGTATATCTCAGATATATACTGGATATATATTATATATCCAGTATGTATCTCATGTATATATAATATATATCCAGAAGTATACTTATGCATATACTTTATTTCCATGGGGTTTGAGAGCCGTTGCACGCGCGTCGGCCTCGCCGGACTCGGCCGGGAGGTGCTGCCGAGCAGCGGCCGCTCGAGAGAGCGTATGTTACCGCGCTGATTCTCGAACATGCTTTAAGTTGTTGATTTGGCTCTTTAATAGTTATTTATATATATTTTTTTATATTATTTTATCATTCTTCATTTTTTGGAAGGATTGATTTTTTTCAATCTCCTTTTCTTCTCAATTAGAGCATCAACTTCAGGATCTCTCTGCTCCTCACGAGCGATAGAAGCCTTTATGTCGCAATCGGTAGAATTCTCGTCGTTTTATTTGACGTGAGCCTCGTCGTATGGACGAGGTTCATTCTGTCCGCAAACGCTGAGAATATAAATTACACACATAACGAAATAATAAAAATTAAGAATAAATTGCGACACGGGTTAAAAAATTATTTACATGATATCGGGTGGAATGCTGCCACTGCTTATGGCCCGCTCCACCCTTTCCAATTCTGTGACCAATATGGCCTCCCAGCCGTCGTCGGAATCTATAATTATAAAGACAAGACTTCATAATAAATATATATATATATATATATATATAAATACAATATAAATAAATTATGCTTAACCAACTCACGATCAGAGAATTCGACCGCTTTTATGACGTCCATGTTACTGTCCGTGTGCTGTCAGATTCGAATAAGCTGTCAAGTCGAACGAAATTTGTTATCGCGGCACTTACTGAAGTCAATTGCCATGAGAAAAAAAAAAACAAATGACGGACTATCGTGAATTTTACGAATTTGGAAGTCGGTGATTGACGGCTTCAGCTGCTGCACGTTGAATTTACATATTTTATAACATTTTTACTGTATGGTTTTTTATCGAAATACCAGCACACTTAAATTTAAAGTTGTGAATTGATTGGTGAAGAAAAGTCTATATATTGAATTCGTTGAGACGGGGTATTTTTTCATTATAATGTAAGTATCAATTTATTTTAATATTCTTACTTTTGTTATTAATTGATTTGGATTTTATTTTGCGTGTATATTTAGTCAGAATGTTTAAAAACGTGACGAAATTGGAAAAATCATAACGTATAAAGAATTATATATTGGCTCCGCCTTTACGGGTTAAGGGTTAAATGTGTAGCCCGATGTTATGTTTCTGACTGTTATGTTACTGTCCTATGTTCAATCATAGTTTACTTCGGGTTCCTTTTTATTTATTTTTATTCTTTTAAAATGATTATATCCATGTAGTTTGACTGCCAACGTTTAACCTGTATTCAAGGAAGTATTAGTAAATTAAAACTACTTTTTTATTATATTATTTTTATGTTATTAAACAAAATTTGTACGTGGTTTCCTCATTTCGTAAAGTTTTGCGCATAACTTTCTGTAAAGTTCGAGAAAGTTCTTCAAAGTTCGTTGAAGAAATGAGGAAACCACGTGCAAATTACTCTGCAACACTCGTCGTAACATAAAAAAAAATCTATATCATAAAATTATAACCATATAATTCATATCACCAGAATTCAACGACACAAAAATGTTCCGTAGGACACTGAAGTGCGAGTGAAAAAAAAAATAACTCACCTGCTTGAGGTTACAACCGCACAGCTCGAATTCTCGCTATCGGAGTCGGTTAATAACGCTTTATCAAGCGTACTATTATCGAAGACGAAAAGTAACGAGAGTCCATAACACCATCCGTGGGTAGCCGTTGAACGGCATCGTTTTCTGACCGCGGACCCTTAAGTGAGTAAAACAGCGGCCTGACTGGAGAGGCACGCTGTGCTTTGTTATTATTACTAATAATTAAAACAAACACTTTTACAAATTTCGTCTAGATTTTATAATCAACTAGCGGTTACATTGGTTCACGGGCGTCGTGCACTCGCATGGACCGCATAGTTTACAGTATTTGCAAATTTATTTCATACGGAATGAAATGAATCTATTCCATATGTTATAAAAACCAAGGAGTGTCAACTTCGTGTTTCTACCAATAAAAGGATACATTCTTACATTCAATTAACGCTTCCAGCGTAAACGAACGAACGTATTATTAATATTGCATTTTCTTAAGAGGCATGCAAAATACAACGGTCGGTAACAAATCTTCTTTCTTATATTCTCCATGACTATTAATATTTCGTCCAAAATAAAATTACGTTTCCACCCATCAATCCATTGCCTTCGAAAACGTTATTTACTGTTTGCTTAAAATATTACATTATATTATAACAGTTTTGTAGAAATCAGATGGAGCGATTTGTTACCGACCTCGTGCGACGACGTAACGCAACAGTTTACGCGCTATCGGTAATTATTTGTCGAATTTCGGTAACTCTTCCCATCTTAAGGTAGCTCCAGCGAGTGGTGTTCATTTGGATTGGTGGCCTAAATTCAAGAATTTCGGGCAAGAATTGCAAACACTTCCCGTTGTTATAAAAATCTGAAAAAAATCGTACTTATTATACGCACTGAAAAGACTAATTTGGCATAATAATAATTTCAAAATGGTATTAACAAATTATTCAACAAAAAATTGTTTTTCAGAATATGCGGTAAATCAACTTTTTTAAATGAAAATCATTCGTTTGTTATGTCCTGTGAATTTTCCCTATAATTCACTGACGCAACTGGTCAGAAATCTAGGAATATTCGATGGGAAAATAGGAAATTTTGAAAGGATATAAAAGCTGTAAAATCATATTAACGAATTACCCACCGAAAGGTGATTGCACGTTAAATAATTAATAATAGCGCATTTAAAATGTTGGATGATTCTATCCAGTGATTGGCATAGGAATAATCACATGATCGACAATGTTATGCAAAGAGGCTATTCGACTCGCTCTCGAAGATCGGTGACAGCGAGAATACCTCGGGTCCATAACCATTGTCTTAATTAAAACGCAAAAGCAACATGAATCTTTCCCACATGCGAAAGGAGATGACACCTTATCGCTCTAACACGCGGAGCGAGGCGACGCACGTACGCACACAGCGGTGCAGCCGAAGAATCGGTGCAACCGTCGCGAGGCGATCGATTGGGAAATTTACCGTCGGGACTAACGAGTGCAGCACCTCTCGGAGGATAATTATTTGAACCATTTGATAAACATATAAGAATTATTTATTGATAATAGACTCATTTGGGTTGAGTATATCTGGAGAAATGACCAGTAAATAAGTGATCAAATATTGATTCCATAGAGTCAAGTTTGGTAAACCATTTGGGTCAGATCGTTAATATTAATTATGGTAAACAAATGGTAAATAGTAAAGAATTAATTAGTATCGTTATTTAGGGTTTTATTGTAGTTTAAGTAAAGTTAGATAATTATTTGTTGAAAATCGGGAATTTATAAGGAATCTTTAAACAAATATAATTAATCGACAGAATAACTTTTGATAGAAACAAGGTAGAAAATCCGTTCAAATTTCTAAATCATTGTAATTAAAAACGAAAATTAAGCAAATAATTTGTTAAACCAGAAAGTTAAAGTAAAAGTCAAGATTGTAAAATTATTAAAATAAGCATGTAAGATGCCGAAACCGATCGATAACCGCCACGGTAGGGGACCGGCCGGTCAGCTGCAAGCGTACTGGACATCAGTGGATGCAACGGGGAGCTTGGTGGCACGGGCACCTCCCCGATCGAAACGATAAAAGAAGCTCTCCAAGTGTGGAGTGTAGCCTCTTCGCGGAACCTCTTGTCGGGAAGAAGTCATTATTGCTTGAGCATTGTATCCAACGCTTGTTAAGTATTTTAACTCCGGAAAATAAGATAATGAAATCGGAAGTTAACGATTAACCATCAATAAATAAATAACTTGAACATTCATTGAAATCATTCGGAGTTATAATTATCGTCAACATCCACTTTTGCCACTGATAATTTATTTCAACCAATTTACCTGAAACCAAGAAGGAAGGAAGGAAGGACGAGGAATTTTGATTCGATATCTTCATCTATTTTCATTCAATTTCATATTCTTTCACGCTTAATTCATTTTGAAACATCGTAAGTCATTACAACCGTTAATTTTCAATCATTTCATGTATTTTCAAATGTTCTTGGAAAATATTCTACTTTGTTTGTTTTTCTGAACTTTAATTATTTAACTCTAATAATTTGTGGATAAATAATAATCATTCCGGGGGTTAATTAACTAAAGAGTGATAGCTGAATACTTAGATGTCAAGATCCTTTAATTCCCTAGTGAGAGCCGAACTGTAGTGCATCGAACCCGACAATCCGCGATAACGTTAGCCTTGACTCAGTGTCGCGCAGCGAGGCGCGAGCCATCGGGAGTCTTATTACCCTACGCTACTACGGTACGCCAGGGCTATGCGGATAGTCGTATCAGTTTAACGTAGTAAACATCGTAGTACGCATCGAGTAGAATTAAATACCGAGCCATAGTAAACATCACATGGTGACAATCGACCTATATTCTTTCGGCATGCATACTCAGCCCATCCCTGAATAAATTTCTGAAAGGTTAGATTCGAAAGGGGCACTGTTCTGATAAAGCGTCACATGCGATAAACGTGTAATAGGGAGAGAAATCTCCTTTACCGTAGATGCAGGAAAATGCTGATCAGGACCTAACACGTTCATTGTTCGGAATACGTATGCATTTTTTCAGATTGTTATCTTTATTTTCATTTTTGCACATTTCTCCATGTAAAAAACAAGAAAAATAAAAATAAAGATAAAAATCTGAAAAAATTCATACGTATTCCGAAAAATGAACGAATCATTTTCATTATAACAAAACGTTGAGTCACCTCATATTTTTATGAACAATTTTTTTTTCAACACTTTGTTAATAACATTTTGAAATCATTATTATGCAACATTAGTCTTTTTAGTGCCTATAATAAGTATGCATTTTTTCAGATGTTTACAACATCGGGAAGTGTTTGCAATTCTTGCCCGAATTTCTCGAATTCAGGCGAAATGTACACCACTCGCTGGAGCTACCTTAAGAGCATGTGAAACACTGAGGAGTGCGAGAAAGATAGGATCAGTGACGCTCTCGGCAGAGCGAGAGAGACACACTCGGAAAGGTGTTTACATGCTCTTAAGAGCATGTGAAACACACTGGAGCGACGCGACGCGGACCGGCTCTTGCGGTACGGCAGATTACCGAAAAAGTAACTCTGCCTCGTACCGCTAGGTGTCGCCCGGCGCATCTGCTCGTTTTTTATTTCTATAGAAATTGAGAGCCACTGCACCGAGAACTTGAAATTCTCGATACAATGTCCCGCGCACAAGAGTCTGTACTCGGCGACTTTGCTCGCGATGTCATGCGAAAATATTTAACCCTGCATCAGCAGCTGATTGCCGAATTAGCGGGATCGTCAAACAAGAGCATATATACTCGGCGATATATATACATTTTTTTGATTACATCCTCGCATCGACAGGTAACTGTCGAGCTAGCGGGATGATTATCGCGCAACAGCATATATGCTCGGCGATATACATTATTTTTTCCACATCCTCGCATCGACAGGTAACTGTCGAATTAGCGGGATAAATATGGCACAAGAGAATATATACTCGGCGATATACATATTTTTTCACATCTTCGCATCGACAGGTAACTGTCGAATTAGTGGGATAAATATGGCACAAGAGAATATATGCTCGGCGATATACATATTTTTTTCACATCCTCGCATCGACAGGTAACTGTCGAATTAGCGGGATAAATATCGCACAAGAGCATATGAGCTCGGCGATATTTTTTTTCAGCAATCCCCGCATCGACATGTGAATGTCGAATTAGCGAGATACATGTCGCACAAGAACATATGTACTCGGCGACATATTCAAAAAAAATTAAATCTTTGCATCGACAGGTACTGTCGAATTAGCGGGATTAATATCGCACAGTAGCATATGATATGATGAGAACATGAAATTCTCGATAAAACGTCCATCGATTTTCGCTCATGACGTCTCACGAGCCTGGATCCACGCATCGGCAGTTGACTGCCAAAATTAGCGGGATCGTCGCACAAGAGCGTGCACGCTCGGCGATTTTTTTCAAAAATCCACAGACATTCTATCGAGAACATGAAATTCTCGATAAAACGTTGTGACGTATTTTCCGGTATCTCAACGGAAATCTCGAACAAAAAAACAAAACCGAAAATCGAGAACCGAAGCTCAAACCAGACGGGAGCGAAACGCGAAATCGAGAACCAAAAAACGTCACCTTCGGCCGTCCACCCTCGCGAATGCATTGGAGTCCCGGTGGGCGCCAGTTAATTTTTGTTTCACCGGTATTAACAACCGGACTAACCTGGAGGTCGATGGAACCGGCCTCCGCAGGGCTGATTTTTGTTTCGCCGGAATCGCCAAACCGGACTAAACTGGAGGTCGATGGAACCGACCTCCGCAGGGCGGATTTTTGTTTCGCCGGAATCGCCAAACCGGACTAAACTGGAGGTCGATGGAACCGACCTCCGCAAGGACAAAACACAAAACGATAAAAGCGGGAACGGAACGGTAACGAGCTAACACCAATACACTCGCGAGAGCAACGGTTGCGGAAATGCACGGTTTGCTCGGAGTGTAGGTTGTGGTAGAAGGGTCGCGATCCTTCGCCAATAAAGTAACGCGAAATCTTTGCTAACGAGAGCTCAAAATTTCCAAAACGAAACCATTAATTTTGTTGGCTATAAGCCACGGGAGCTCGCACACACGTGCATCGGGAGAGCTCAGCTGACCGAAGGATCGAGCGAGCGTAACGAGAGCGAGAACGAATCCTATACGCGATCGAAAATTTACACAAACGATAAACTCACCGAACAGCAGGAATAAATCCAATAATATGGAGCGAGATCCGCATCCTGCGATGCCCCGGAACTTAACCACACTCACTGCACCTCAAGAGCGTTAACCGAAACGCATCCTGAACACAGGAAGTCGGTAAAGGACTCGCACGAAACGGCACTCGAGTCGAACCGCGAACGCGCGGTGACAGGTAGCGCGAGCGAGACGCACGAACCGAAGCGAGAGCGATAGCCGGAGCCTACGACAGCGCGAGCGAGACCCGCATCGCGAGCGCGAGACAATACCCGAAAAGCCGTAAACACACGGGAGCTCGAGCGAAGTCCGAGCGGCCTCGAGGACGACACGCGGTAGACTGATTTGTCTACGATAACACCTGTAACGGATCATTATCATTATTTCGGGAACTCTGACCGATAGCTACTGCCCTCTCAAACTATTTCGAAACGGGATTTGAACGGGAGCCTGTAACCGAACTGTACGAAGCGGTAAATTTCGAGGATCGTTACGATCGCTTCTCCTCGTGCAATGCGTGAAAACAAGGCTCTTCCCTATCTCAAATACACGGCACAAGGGTTCCATCCTTGTCCGGACTAAACCGTAACTCCGCCTGTTCTCCAACGCATTGCACTTTACCGTATCACACACTAGAGCGCCGGGTTTGCACCGGACTTTGGCGTATTCGTAACGAAGCCTCGTCGAGTCTCTCCTCCAGTTGGGCTTGTAATAACTTATGGATCCGCACCACCAACTGGATTCGAAAACCCCGACTAACTGGATCTTTACTGTAACCGTAACCGTACAAAAAAATAAACGTTAGCGGAACTGTATTCCCGTAAGCTAAATCGTACCGCGATTAGCGAGAGAGGCAGCAAAACGAGATCTATACCATAAAATTCGGTATTTTCGCAAGAAAAGGTACTAGATGCTTTTTTCCTTATTTTGTGACGGTGATTCCAAAAAATCACGTCACAACGTCCATCGATTTTCGCTCGTGACGTCTCACGAGCCTGGATCCACACATCGGCAGTTGACTGCCGAAATTAGCGGGATCGTCGCACAAGAGCGTGCACGCTCGGCGATTTTTTTCAAAAATCCACAGACATTCTATCGAGAACATGAAATTCTCGATAAAACGTCCATCGATTTTCGCTCGTGACGTCTCACGAGCCTGGATCCACGCATCGGCAGTTGACTGCCGAAATTAGCGGGATCGTCGCACAAGAGCGTGCACGCTCGGCGATTTTTTTTTAAAATCCACAGACATTCTATCGAGAACATGAAATTCTCGATAAAACGTCCATCGATTTTCGCTCGTGACGTCTCACGAGCCTGGATCCACGCATCGGCAATTGACTGCCGAAACTAGCGGGATCGTCGCACAAGAGCATATTGTTTTGGATGATAGCAACTCAGATAGATAAACGTCACGAAAAGTAAAAGTTGGCGGAATAATTACGACATGTTCGGCACATGTCGCAAACATTACGCTAATATTGGTACTTTTCATGGCGCTTGTCTATCAGGGAAGGTTTTACTTGCATTTTCGAAATTAAGTTCAATGAAGACTCCCCTGCTAGCAGTCCGATACAATTAATTTTTTGGAAGTTAACTGTGTGCTCTGAATGTTTAGAGGCAACGAAAGTAAGATTACTTTTTGGGACGCAAAGTATGTTCCATGCAAATAAAAAAGTGGCTATTATGTCATAGCAATGCGCATGGAATATACTTTGCGTCCCAAAGAGCAATCTTACTTTCTTTGCCTCCGAACATTCAGAGCGCATAGTTAACTTTCAATAGATGAATTGTATCGAACAGCTACTAGGAGAGTCTTCGTTGAACTTAATTTCGAAAATACAAATCAAACCTGGCTATTGTTAAACATATTCTTTTCTAGATATAAACTCAAATAAAATGAAAAAAAAAATTTGTTATTCTTTTCTTCCTTGCGTCAACGTTAGCACTGTACTGTTAAAATAGAAAAATCATTTCATCCATTATCCGCAATGGGTGAAATAATTTTCCTCTTTTTACTAATTTTCATATTTTTACAGTTGGGTGCTAACCTTGACGCAAGGGAGAAAAAAAAAACATTTTTTTTCTTCATTTTATTCAGATTTATATCTGGGAAAGAAAATGTTCAACGATAGTCAGGTTTTACTTGCATTTTCGAAAATATGTTGAATGTAGATCCTCCAGTCAGCGGTCCAATACAATTTATTTATTGGAAGTTAACTGTATGCTCTGAATGTTTAGAGGCAACGAAAGTAGGATTACTCTTTGAAACGCAAAGTAAATTCCATGCGCATTGCTATGATACAATAGCCACATCTTTTATTCGCATGGAATATACTTTACAGCCAAAAGATGAACCCTACTTTCGTTGCCTCTCACCCATCGAAGCACAGAGTTAACTTCCAATCAATTGTATCAGATAGCTAGCTGAGGGTTTTCCTTGAGGTTAATTTAAAAAATGCAAGTAAAACCCTGCTATCGTTGAACACGTTTTTTTTAGATATAAATATAAATACAATGAATAACAACAATGTTATTATTTTCTTCCTTGCGTCAAAGTCAGCGTGTCACAGTAAAAATAGATAAATAAGTAAAAAGGAAATAGGTAAAAATAGAAAAATTATTTCACCCATCGTCCGTAATGGATGAAATAATTTTCCTATTTTCACGTGATTCCATTTTACTTATTTTTCTATTCTTATAATGATATGCTAAGCGTAATGCAACGAAGAAAAAAAATTTAGATTTATATCCAGAAAAGAAAATGTTCAATGATAAGGAACGTTTAACTTGCATTTTTTATTAACCTCAAGGGAGACTGCCAGCTAGTTGTCCGACAAGATGATGTATTGGTAGTTAACTCTGCGCTCCCAAGGGTTAGAGGCAATGAACGAAGAATTAATCTTCTGGCCGCAAAGTACATTTCATGCAAATAAACAATGCGGCTATTGTATCGCAGTAATTCGCTTACTAAATTGTAAGCGTAATCTTGTAAGCGAATCGCTGTGCTACTATGGCCGCATTGTTTATTCGCCCTGAATAAGCTTTGCAGCCAAAACAGGAATTCTACTTTCGTTGCTTCTAACTCTAACTCTAAGTTAACTTCCAATAAATTATTATGCAATTCTGTAACGACAATTATACTTACAGTCATGCTTTTACTTATGCCGATCCTAGTACGCCCATTGCAGTACTCCAGGCACAACATACACTGGCCGTTGTCCGCTGGATTTCCAATGTACACAGGTTCGCACTTGTTGCACTGTGGTACCATTATATTGTTGTTATACTTGACGTATTTATTGAGTTTGTCTGGCCCTATACAGCTACCGTAGTCGTTGCAGTGGTATTGAATCAAATTGTTTGCTCCGACATACTCAAAGTCGCAAAGGCAGATATTCGATTCAACACAGGTACCGTTGACGCAGCTGTGGGGGCACATAGGCACGCAGATCTTTCATTCAAACTCGATGATGGAATAAGTGCTGCAACAAATACAAGCAAGATAAAAACTTATTCCATGAACTACGCTTTGTGACACTGTATCGTCAATTTTACGTCGCAGTCCTGCATCCATCGCAGAGATGCACTCAAAGCACGTGTCGAGATTGAAACATTTTTCATTCTTCGGCGAGGAAGTGTGATGTCCGTAGATGCTCTCGTTTTCCGGTCGACAAGGAATGTAGTGCCAAGAGAAAACTTTCATCCCGTCTCCTTGTTATAGGGAACGTCCTGAGGTTAAAGTCCGTGTGGTACAATCGGCGTTACGGTCGCTGCAAGTCTCACGGTAAATTAATTTGATAATATTAAATATAAAAAATATATATACACAAAAATAAAAATATTACGTAAGATAAAAAGATTTTTTAAAAGTACGTTCTTGAATGCTGATCGCGGAACTATGCGCGGAACTATGCGTTCTTCTATTCGTGACTGTGACTGTCACTGACTGTCATATCAGTTGACAAAACATGTGAGCTGCAACATGCATGCGAGCCACCGTAGCGCTGTACTGCCGGACTCCGCGAGAACTTCGTACTCACGTGACCGGCTTCCAGCGCCCAATATGCGCGATTCCAGCACTAGGCTTCGATGTACGATAGATCTAGGTCGAAGTGTCTCAGAACGCAAACACCATGAAGTCAAGTCGTACGCGTAAGTACCGTTTTTTGTATTTCGACGGAATTTTGGATAAAAAGTACCGTGGTTTTTATGTATTTCTGTGTTATACATTTAATCGGTCATCGTTCATCGTTTCATCATAGTTAGTCGTTATTATCGAAAGAGTTTCACGCATTTATTTTTTCATTGTTGGGGGCCTACACGTGCTCATATTAGACTAGAACAATGGCGATGGACAAAGAAGGCGAAATACACCACTATACGCAAAACCCAAAATTATTATGGCTGCAAATTATGAGATTCCGACAAAGTTCTGGCAAAAGTCAAAAGATCGAAAGATATATTCATTCACTTTTTGCCAGAACATTGTCGGAATCGCATCAATTTCAACCATAATACTTTCGCGCTTTGCATTTACTGGTGTTACTCGCCTTCTTTCTGCATCGCCATTGTTCTTGTATAGCGTGAAGACGTGTGGGCCTCCAACAATGAAAAACGAGGGTAATAACGATGAAACTACAATGGCGAGAGCTATACAAATATTTCACAGTGAAAAGCTAAGGATGCGAGGTAAAGGACTGAAAATGTCATTTTTGTTTTACGCGAGTGACAGTTAATTTACGGAAAAAATTGACCGGTATTAATATTCTGTGACGTATTTTCCAGTATCTCAACGCAAATCTCGAACAAAAAAAACAAAACCGAAAATCGAAAAACAAAGGTCAAACCAAACGGGAGCGAAACGCGAAATCGAGAACCAAAAAACGTCACCTTCGGCCGTCCACCCTCGCGAATGCATTGGAGTCCCGGTGGGCGCCAGTTAATTTTTGTTTCACCGGTATTAACAACCGGACTAACCTGGAGGTCGATGGAACCGACCTCCGCAGGGCTGATTTTTGTTTCGCCGCAATCGCCGAAGCGGACTAAACTGGAGGTAGATGGAACCGACCTCCGCAGGGCGGATTTTTGTTTCGCCGGAATCGCCAAACCGGACTAAACTGGAGGTCGATGGAACCGATCTCCGCAAGGACAAAACACAAAACGATAAAAACGGGAACGGAACGGTAACGAGCTAACACCAATACACTCGCGAGAGCAGCGGTTGCGGAAATGCACGGTTTGCTCAGGGTGTAGGTTGTGGCAGAAGGGTCGCGATCCTTCGCCAATAAAGTAACGCGAAATCTATGCGAACGAGAGCTCAAAATTTCCAAAACGAAAATAATTAATTTTGTTGGCTATAAGCCACGGGAGCTCGCACACACGTGCATCGGGAGAGCTCAGCTGACCGAAGGATCGAGCGAGCGTAACGGGAGCGAGAACGAATCCTATGCGCGATCGAAAATTTACACAAACGATAAACTCACCGAACAGCAGGAATAAATCCAATAATATGGGGCGAGAACCGCATCTTACGATGCTCCGAGAACTTGAGCACAATCACTGCACCTCAAGAGCGTTCCGAACGCATCTCGATCGCAGAAAATCGCTAAAAGAGATCGGAACGAAATCCGCACGAAACACAGCACACGAGTCGAACATCGAACGCGCGAAGGGACAGGTAGCACGCGAGACGCACACACCGGAGCGAGAGCGATAGCCGGAGTCTACGACAACGCGAGCGAGACCCGCATCGCGAGCGCGAGACAATACCCGAAAACCGTAAACACACGGGAGCGCGAGCGAAGTCCGAGCGGCCTCGAGGACGACTCTCGGTAGACTGATTTGTCTACGACAATACATCCAACGGGACATTATGATTATTGCGGGATCTTTAGCCGATAACTACTGCCCTCTGAAACTATTGCAGAGCGTCAGATTTAAACGGGAGCCGAAACTGAAACGCGGTAACTTTGAGATTCGTCGCGATCGTTACTCTCAATTCACGGAGTGAAAACAAGGCTCTCTTCAACTAAAACGCAGCACAAGGTGTTCCACCCTTGCCTGGACAAAACCGTAACTCCGCCTGTTCTCCAACTCCGTGCATTATCACCTGAATAGAGTGCCGGGTTTGCACCGGACTTTGACGTAATCGCGACGAAATCTCGTCGGGCTCTCTTCTATTCGTGCTCCTTTATACGTCGAGATTCCCTCCACCGAATAGATTCGAAAATCCCGACCAGGACTAAATCTTAAGCTCAACAAAAACGACTAAAACTGCAACATTTTCTGGAGCTTATCGTGACAATACCAGACGAGATCGCGAAAAGTCACGAAACTCATTCCTAACGAGAGCTGGACGGTACCGTGAACAGTAAAAGAGCAGTAAATCGGGAGCTATAACAACCAAATCGGTAGCCGTAGCAAAAAAATGCTATTTTTTTGTATTTTTGTGACAGTGATCGAAAAATCACGTCACAATTCATATTATTAAACTATACAGAAAGGTCGGAATCACGTGACAGAATTTTGTGAAAAGCAATTGCAGTAAAGTGTCGTAAAATCGGAATCTTTGCGTTGTATCCGTAAAATGGAACGAGGAAAATGTTTTCAATTATTAAATTACCGGGAGAATCTCGTTTATACAAGTATTTTATCGTAATTTTTTTTTCACATACTTTTCTGATGTCATCAAAGTTATATGAAAAGTATAACTCATATTACATCACCAAATTGTGTAAAAAAAATTATGACAAATTGAAAAACGAGATTGTTCCGGTAATTTCATAAGAAGTAAAAATTGTCCTATTTCCATTTTCCGAGTAAAATTACCGCTGCGTTCGTTTTTACGGTATTTTACTGTTATTTCTTTCCATATAATTTTGTCATATAATTTTTTTCGTAATCTGACTGTCAATTGCGTATATTCCAACTGTCATTCTCAGTGTTTTACTTTGAATTCTTACCTTTTGCTGTTCAATTCGTATTATGAATGTGAATTCTCAACAGTTTTATGGGTTCCAGGCAAACCAAAACGCAATTTAACGCCACCGCCGCCGCAGAAACGGCAGTCGGAGGGGCGAAAGCGGGGACACGGCCAACGACTAGCACCACAAGCACAACACACTCAACAACAAGCTCAGCAGCCAGCACTAGCATTGCCGCCGCCGTTAATAAACAGCAACGTCCAATTTCCACCGCTGCCGCCGCGGCCATCGGCACAACACGCCCAACAGCAAGCACTTCAAGACGTACAACAACAGAAACAACAGCATACATAACAGCAGACACAACAGCAGACACAACAGCAGACACAAAAGCAGACGCAACAATAAGCACCACAACAAGCACCACAACAAGCACCACGACAAGCACCACGACAAGCACCACGACAAGCACCACGACAAGCACCACGACAAGCACCACGACAAGCACCACGACAAGCACCACGACAAGCACCACGACAAGCACCACGACAAGCACCACGACAAGCACCACGACAAGCACCACGACAAGCACCACGACAAGCACCACGACAAGCACCACGACAAGCACCACGACAAGCACCACGACAAGCACCACGACAAGCACCACGACAAGCACCACGACAAGCACCACGACAAGCACCACGACAAGCACCACGACAAGCACCACGACAAGCACCACGACAAGCACCACGACAAGCACCACGACAAGCACCACGACAAGCACCACGACAAGCACCACGACAAGCACCACGACAAGCACCACGACAAGCACCACGACAAGCACCACGACAAGCACCACGACAAGCACCACGACAAGCACCACGACAAGCACCACGACAAGCACCACGACAAGCACCACGACAAGCACCACGACAAGCACCACGACAAGCACCACGACAAGCACCACGACAAGCACCACGACAAGCACCACGACAAGCACCACGACAAGCACCACGACAAGCACCACGACAAGCACCACGACAAGCACCACGACAAGCACCACGACAAGCACCACGACAAGCACCACGACAAGCACCACGACAAGCACCACGACAAGCACCACGACAAGCACCACGACAAGCACCACGACAAGCACCACGACAAGCACCACGACAAGCACCACGACAAGCACCACGACAAGCACCACGACAAGCACCACGACAAGCACCACGACAAGCACCACGACAAGCACCACGACAAGCACCACGACAAGCACCACAACAAGCACAACAAGCACAACAACAAGCACCACAACAAGCACAACAAGCACAACATGTACAGCAGCAACCGTCACTCTCGTCCAGTCCGCCACCGTTAATCAACAGCAACGTTGAATTCCCACCGCTGCCGCCGCGGCCACCGGTACAACAAGACGTTCGACAACAGGCACAACAGCAGACGCAACAACAAGCACGACAACAAGCACAACAACCACAACAACAACAATCACAACAGGCACAACAACACGCACAACACGCACAACAGGCACAACAACACGCACAACAGGCACAACAGCAGACGCAACAACAAGCAAAACAACAGGCACAGCAGCAGACACAACAAGCACAGCAACAATCATAACAACACGGATAACAACAAGCAAAACAACATGGACAACAACAGGCATAACAGCAGACGCAACAACATCAGCAGCTTACGCCACCGCAACTGCTGTTGCTGCACCAACAGCTTCCGCCTCCGCCTCCGCCTCCACGATCACCGAACAAGTTCGATATTAATGCGTACATCCAGGGGTTACACCAGCGAAATATAGAATTGCATTCGCAGGTGTATTACCAGGGTGTAACCATTAACGATTATAAAAATCAGATCGCAGAACAGCAGCATCGTATCGCATCGCTGGAGCAGCAACTCAGAGGGCGATCAGGTCAACCGACGGCGGCATATGGGCTGTCAACACAGGCTCCGCCACCATCGCGGCCAGCATGGTGGCACGTTCGTAAAAACAAGCAGCAACAACAGCAGCAGCAGCAGCAGCAGCATCAGCCGCAGCATCAGCAGCAGCAGCAGCAACAACAGCAACAGCAACAGCGGCAACAACATCACCAGTGGCAACAGCAGCAACAACGACAACAGCGGCCGGAAAGTCTTCTGCCGGAGGTAAAGCGCCGAAAACTGTCATTGCACGAAGTAAGTACTTACATAAAATCTATTTGTGTTAATTTAACAAAATTTAACAAAAAATATAATTGTTATTGCATTGTTTCAGAAAATCGAGACTACTGTGATGGCTGCATTTTCCCGTCAAGCCAGCAGTACCTCCTGGATTGCTCCACATACCTCTTCTGTATCATCGGAAACCAGACCGGTGTACGCTCCAAGGGCGCTGGTCCCGTCGATAGCACCAATGGCACCGATGACATCGATGGTACCAACAGCTCCCGCGCCATGCCAGTATGGACAGCCGGTCCCGTCGATAGCACCAATGGCACCGATGACATCGATGGTACCAACAGCTCCCGCGCCATGCCAGTATGGACAGCCGGTCCCGTCGATAGCACCAATGGCACCGATGACATCGATGGTACAGCCAGTAGGACCACTGACTGCGGCAGCAGTCCATCGATGTCATCGATGCCATCAGTGCCGTACTATAGGACCAGATATCTGCAATGCCGCAGATGTTTATTCACAATTGTAATACGCGACAAGTCATTATTTCTTTGTTTATTTTTTCTTTTCGTATTATGTTCATTGGGCAAGTTCACGAGATTCTCTTCGTTCATTTTTTTCGTCTCAAATTCTGCACATCATTTATTTTTCATTTTCATTTTTTCGTGTTTACCTCTTATTATTTTTCAAATTCGCTGCTGCGATGGGTTTCATGCAAATGTCGGGAACACTCGACGAAAAAGTGTGTTTTTTTTTTTTAATTTCCTTGAATGACAGAATTCCAAAACATTTATTAATGAAAACAAACAAAAATACTAATAAAAACATATGCGTGTAAAATGTATGAGAAATTATATATATATATATATATATATATATATATGTTTGTTTTTCTTTATCCGCCAACTGACCTCTCACACTGTTTCATCCATAATTATTTTTTCTTCTGTTATACTTATTGATTCTTCTTTTTGTTCTTTATCTCGCCCTCCGCGAGAAACACATGACGCAATTTTTCAAAATAACAACGACAAAAGTAAATGTTACCGTGTAATTATTTCTAAATATATAAATGTACTGTAATGTGCAACAAATGTTGCGCTATGTGGAATCCATGTGCGAATTACTTTACACCATTTTTCGAAACAAAAAAATGTCCACATCATAAAATTGAGACGGTCAAAATGTACCCCAAAATGCATTGTAGAATTTTTTACAATGCAAACTGAAATTTGTGGATTTCATTGTTTTAAGGCATTTTTTTTCAATCTTTTTCACCTCTGATTACAAAACTAACTCATTTTACTCTGTGTGATATTTGATTCGGAAACCCGCGTTAGGCGTGTAAAAAATAAATTTTTTAACAACTTCAAAATTGTCAAAGTCCCGTAAAATTTAAACGTTTGGATCATTTCACCAAATTTAATATGAAACAATGTACAGCTTTAGTCCATTTCCGTATCAAATTTAAGCTTGCTATCCATATTTACTCGAATTACAGGCATATTCATATCTGTACCACTCACAACTCTACCGGAATTACAATAAAACTACCGAAATACAGCGCTACCGTCTAGTCTTGTATACCGGTATAGTTTTATTTCCATTATGGTAGAGGTTTGTATCCATTCCGATAGAGATATAGTTTAATTCCGGTAGAGTTTTATTTTTATTTTGGTAGTTTTTTTTACTGTCTGGTAGAGATTTTGGTAGAGTTCTAATACGGTAGAGATGTTTTCTGGTAGAGTTGTGAATGGCAGAGATGTAAATGTGCCGAATTAGACTGGATTCAGGAATTTTTCACAAAAGTCAAAATGTCATAAAAACTAACCAATTGGATAGATGTCGACCAAGTCAATCCTAAAGGTCTTTCATGAAAATATTATATTTGATCAAAATTGATGCAAGATAGAGATACCAGTCATTTTTCAAAACATGCACAATTGTGTAAAATCTTCAATTCGGCAGAATTATAAATGGCCACAAGTATCTGCGGCGTTTTCAGAAACGCCAAGGAAACGCCCACCCACACTTACCCACTCATATTGATATATGAGCTCGTTTCCGTTACGTTCTGATCTGAGATGCAGCTGACTGTCATTTGCGTCAGTTGTATTCCCAATGTTACTATAGTAACGAATTAAAAAATCTTCCATTCGTATTGAGCGCGCTACTCAATCATGACGAAAAAGTACCAGTTAGAAAACCTTGATTGTTCACAATAGCCAGACAATACAGAACGACAGTCGAAAATCTGCGCACTTCCAGATATGACGTCAAAATTCATTAATATTGTAATCTTAAAGCATGATATCAAGTTTTTCAGGCATTTAAATTAAGCGCGTTACTTTATCGTAAAGCAAAATCATCAATCAGGAAACCTCGATTGTGCACCATAGCCAATCAATACAGAAAGATGTCTACAAATCTGGGGATATGAAGATTTGGCACCAATATTCATTGATATCTGAGCCATGAACTGTGCGATCGAGTATACCGGGCATGAGATGTGCTTAAAAAAACGTCATGTTTCCGCCGTTTAGACAGTTCACCTGTCACAGTTAGTACGGGCTCATTTTTCAGTATCATTTCCACTTAGTGAGGCGGTTTCTGCAGAAATATAAACGGCCACAAGTATCTACGGCGTTTTTAGAAACGCCACGGAAAAACCCACCCGCACTTACCCGCTCATACTAATAGATGAGCTCGTTTCCGTGACGTTCCAATCTGAGATTCAAAGGGCTGTCATTTACGTCAAATTGTCTTCCCAACTTTACTACGAATTTGATTAGCAAACTTTCATTGCCGCCTTAACATTTCAATTATGTAGCGTTCCACAATGAAATGGCATGTGTAATTTACATATGCATGTCTGCCATTGGGAACGGAGACAATTTTCGATTTTCAATAATCGATATCAAATGCGCTCTCATTTCTTGTCCATCGCGCGAGTACACTACATTAACGGGGTCGCCTCCTAATGCTATAGTGGTTGCAAACGCAGCGGCATAAACTGCGCAAGTATACTGATCAGGTTACTGTGTAACAGGCTGTAGAAAGATATCCTTCTTTTCAACATGAGGATAACGCCTGTGAAGGTATCTTGTTTCCTCCTCGTGCAACCGCACGTAATCGCACCTGTTCAAACTGTCATAAATCATGACCGACGAACCACCATAATAGACGCAACACCAATGCCTATTAACATTGCCACCAATTATATGCATATCTTTATTAGATCTACATGGCTTAACAAATGTATGATATGCAAAGTAACTTGTGGGGTGAAAAAAAAATCAGTATTTTCGTGGACGATTGTTTGAAACAAGTCGATGCTTGTGTCATTCAATAAGTTAGTAGGCGGTAATATATCCGTCACAACTTCTGGCACACTTATATTTTGTCGGACTACCTCGAGCATGCCTCTATCCTCTTCGGAAGGTTCAAGGTCCTCGTCCATAGCGATTGTTACCCAATCAGCGTGGGGGCATGCTTTTTTTGTTCTGCCAACCGCAAGGTCTTGGACGATTTCAATCGTCGGATGATTAGAGGTTTCACAACAGTTGCTGCCTGTTTCATCTAGACCAGCTTTACGTGCGCGCTTGCCTTTGTCCGTTTTTTTTTAGAATTAGGTTAGCTTTAGCGCGCACAATATAGCCAGGCTCTCTTATTGGCATACTTTGGTTACACCGACTATCCACGGTTTCCGGAAGCATGCATTGCAGGTAAAATCTAGTAAGGAAGGGTTCCATTTTGGAACTCCAGAACTCATCGTCTTTTATAACTTTGACATATTTCACGTCTACCGTGGTCCAAAGTGCGAAAATGCAATATTTTCGTTCCGTAACATGCAGTTGACCCTGTACTTGATAATAATACACATGATTTTTATTCATGAATTCATCGTTTTTTTTTGTCAAAGATTGACTTCATATGCGGGATCTGCTGTATGGCTATTTTCGGAGCGACATCTTTAGCGGAAAGCGGACATTTAATCTCAACGATGCCGTCGTCATCGATGAGACCATCCGGCGACCCTCCTAAATAGGGAATTTTCGCATCCATTAAAAGTCCACACGCTGTGATCTGCTTGCCAAGTTTAACCTCGAGATCTTTGATTGCTAACTGTTCATTGTCTAAGCCAAAATGAATAGCTACTGTGTCGAGGATTTTCGGATAACGAATGCTCGTAACCATTTTCGCACAGGAAGTAGACTCCAGCATGCGGCATATCGATCCAAATTTAGAGGCAGTTATTATTTCAGTCCGAAGCTGATGCCAAAGATCCGATTTGCTCTGTGATATAGTATCACGCTCGATTTGACGACGATTGTGTTGCCATTCTTTCAATTTATCAAAATGAATGTGCACGCATACGTCGTAAGCATCCTCCTCCATGTCTGGTTTTTTGGCGGATGGGCCATAGTCATTGTCCGTACCATGCCATATATGAGGCTTGCGGACACCGTGTACCTGCCTGTTCATCGAAATTTGAAGCCGCCGCCTTTTTTCCATTTTCGAAACCGAAGGAGGTACTTCCATTCCGGCGGACAGATGGACCCGTGAGACAAGTTCCTGTGTATTGTGTTGGACGGCTCCGCCGTAACATCGCATTTGAAACGAATTCTTAGCGCAATGATTTATTCGCTTTCCAGAGTTCAATTTATTGACAATAAAATTGGCTGATTCAGCAACGTTGTGTGTCACATTTTCCAACAAACTAGCAGCATGACAGCTTAAATAACGAACTGCTTCGAATACTGACAAGGAAACATTCCCAAGTGTCCGAACCCGATTTCGATAATTTTGATATATGTTGTAGAACTCGGAAATTTAAGGGACACGTATTTTTTTTTATCATCCCTCGTTGATATATAAGGGGTGAAACAGCCCCTCAAACTTTGGCAGAAAAACAATAATTTTTTTTTTTTTCTTAGAAGCACCTGACGATTATCAATGAAATTTGGTATACATATATCTCGAGCCAACAGGACTCAGAAATGGTAGTGTGCATCACGGACGCACCCCTTTAAGGGGGTAAACTACCCCTATCTAAATGTTTTTTTCTTTTTTTTTCGGCGAAAAATAATCGAACTGGAATACAAATAGCATCGTTTTGAAGCTAAAATGATATTACAGTTTACGTGTTTTTGGTTTTTTCTGAACAACCACTGTTTGATCAGGTATATATATTTCAAGGCTTTCAATATTTCCCATAGAAGCACCCGATGGATTTCAATAAAATTTGGCAAGCATATATTTCAGAGCAACAGAATTGAAAAATGATACCGTCCGACACCCGCCCACCCCTTTGTGGGGGTGAACCACCCTGATCATTTATTTTTTTTCAGGATAAAAGAACCGAAAAAAATATAAATCGTATACAGCGGATGCTTGCATAAAAAAAACTCCCGTTTTCGCTTGGAGGGCAGTCAGAAGTTCAATGAGAGTTTACAGGATTTTATTTTCATATCAAGAACCATAATTTAGCACACGGCATATATTCGAAATATAGGTAATATGTGGATTTGATAATATAACATGAAACTACAGATGAAACTATTTGTATCGCAATTTTATTCATTTCATTAGAAACGAATAAAATTACAATAAAATAAAAAAAATATATTAAAATAAATGCATTAGCATTTATTTTTATTCAGTTCACACATGTAAAGCTTATTTTACCGAATCTGCCTCACGGTAGATTCTACGATGCGGTAATCGTTTCATTATGAGTCTACTCATATTTCTGGAAAAATAAAGATAAGATTAGTTCTTCGACTTCATAAAATCAAAATAACCGATCACATATTTTTTTCATGCGTATTTTCGTGACGCCAAAAATATAAATAGATCTCGAAGTTTCCGGAAAACTTCGGGCGGCAGGCCTGTAAACAATTTGGAACGAAAATAGACAAATGTTATCCCAAGTAGTCGTGCGGCTCTTTATAAAGTCTGAGCGTGCATTACTCCTCATCATTCGGTGTTGAAAATTTCGCGTTCGGAGCCTGCCGTGTTATCAGTGCGTTACGATATTTTAAACATGTTTGTGAATCCAATGAACGTGCTTAATTTATTACTTGCAACATTTCAAACAATGTATCTACCAACGACTGAAGTCAATCGGCAAGAAATCATTCTGAAAGAATCGATTCAAAAGATTCTTCTGGACAGTATATGGGACTTCAACACTTTAGAAGTATCTGAAGAATCTACATTGGGTTTCGTAGACGACTTTCCCGGAACAGACGCAGAATACGTCGAAGACGCCGAAGATTGGAGTGAGGAAGGAGTGGCTGGACCTTCTTCATCTGTGTGCCCTAGTCCTGTAAACGATGAAATCCCATTTGATTACAAAAAAAGGGCAGTAGAGTACTGGCGGAGTGGAAAAAAAAGCTATCTCAAGTTTTCTACTGTACAAAAGTCATTTGCCAGACTTACTAATCCTCGTCAATTAACGAGATGGGCAAAGCAAGTGGACGAAGGAGGAACGCGGAAAGTAAAATTGATGATTATCGCCGAATTTACATTAAACAAATTACGAAACGCTATAGAAGCTGGATTAATAGTCCATGACTCGGACATCAAAAAATGGGCTCTGGAAGCATGGGGAGAGCAGGGGAGTGGCGATAGGCCTTTCGTGGCCTCTTCAAAATGGATATACAATTTCAAAAAAGCCCATCGGATCGTTTCAAGAAAAATCACAAAGTTTGTCTCAAGAAAGACGATAGAAGACAGTGCTAATTTGAAAAAATCAGCTGATGAGTTTGTTGCTTCTGTCAAGCCTTTTATAGCAGAATACGGGCCTGACAACGTATATAATTCTGATCAAAGTGGATTCCAGCTTGAAATACATTCAGGACGTACGTTGACGTATGCAGGAACGGAAAAAGTCGAGTGTTCTGCTCAATCCATATCATCTACAACTCGTAGTTATACTATTCAGCCAATTGTCTCCTGTGATGGGCGACTACTATCTCCTCTATTGATAGTATTAAAAGAAGCAGGCGGTCGCTTTGGTCCTCTAGTAGAAAAAACATTAATCCGTCCCCCGAATGTATACCTCCTCCCTTCGTCATCTGGCAAAATGACAAAAGGTAATGATGTACTGCAATGATAATTTTCTTTTTATTACTGCAATGTGCATGAATATTACTGGTAGCAATGTTTTGCAATTACAGACCACTTCAAAACATGGCTAAAAGAGGTGTTCTTTCCTAACGTTGGACGAAGAAGCCTACTTTTACTGGACTCCTGGAGCGGTCACTGCAGCAATATTATCGCAGAAACGAAGCCTGTAGATAAAGATGTTGTGTTGATGACTATACCAAAAGGAACTACCGGAAGAATTCAACCTTTAGACGTTTATGGTTTTAGGGTGTGGAAAAACTTTGTGAAGCGTTTCTCTGACAATGCGATCCTACACAATTACGATGTTAATCTTCATTTACGGAACAATATTATAAAACTACAATCACTTGTACATAATCAACTATCTTCGCCTAGGTATCGATCCCTTTTTTAATATGCTTGGTATAAAAGTGGCTATGTAGACGACAGATTAGAAAGTTTTCCAAATCCTGTTGAATTTGCTGTCGAAAAATCTTCCGTTATGAAATGTGCTGTTTGCGGTGCACTACCTATAATACGATGCTCATGGTGTAAGAAAGCATTCTGCTTCGAACACTTTTTCCACGATCATCACTACTGTCATGAATATGAGCCATAATTTTTTGTTACAAATATATTTGGTTAACATTATTTTTATCATATAGAATTTTCTGAAATTTTCAGTCCCAAGATTTTTTTGCTTTCCAGAATTAATATTCTTGGAGTATTCCCATATATCCCATATTCCATACATGTATTGGAACGAATAAATTTGGAATGAAAATAGTATCATCTGTAGAAATGTTATATTATCAAATTCACATATTACCTATGTTTCGAATATATATCCCGTGTGCTAAATTATGGTTTTTGATAGTAGAATAAAATAGTAGAATTAGGAATTCGCCCTCCAAGCGAAAACGGGAGTTTTTTTATGCAAGCATCGGCTGTATACGATTTATATTTTTTTCGGTTCTTTTATCCTGAAAAAAAAATTATCAGGGTGGTTTACCCCCACAAAGGGGTGGGCGCGTGTCGGACGGTATCATTTTTTAATTCTGTTGCTCTGAAATATATGCTTGCCAAATTTTATTGAAATCCGTCGGGTGCTTCTATGGGAAATACTGAAAGCTTTGAAATATATATATCTGGTCAAACAGTGGTTTTTGGGAAAAAACCAAAAACACGTAAACTGTAATATCATTTTAGTTTCAAAACGATGCTATTTGTATTCCAGTTCGATTATTTTTCGCCGAAAAAAAAGAAATAAAGATTTAGATAGGGGTAGTTTACCCCCTTAAAGGGGTGCGTCCGTGATGCACACTACCATTTCTGAGTCCTGTTGGCTCGAGATATATGTATACCAAATTTCATTGATAATCGTCAGGTGCTTCTAAGAAAAAAAAAAAATTATTGTTTTTCTGCCAAAGTTTGAGGGGCTGTTTCACCCCTTATATATCAACGAGGGATGATAAAAAAAAATACGTGTCCCTTAAATTTCCGAGTTCTACAACATATATCAAAATTATCGAAATCGGGGTCGGACACTTGGGAATGTTTCCTTGTGAGTTATAGGCTCCCGTTGTATGAAGCTGTGGTATCAGATTAACTTCTTCTTCGCTGGGTTTGCACTCCATTGGCAATGTTGCACCGGCAGAATGGTCACCAAAAACGTGATTAAAGATGACAAAAATATTCTTTTGCAGTTTCATTGCCTTCTCTGACTGCGAAATAACTGCTTCTTTGTGAAAATTACATAGTTCTGTAATAAGATTTCGCATCCGCAAAGCGCTAGCTTCTACGTAAGCTTGACATTTCCCTTTGCCTATAACATCTTTATCGGGAAGACATGTCATTTTTGACCTGGCGGCTTCTCTAACTTTCCGACAAAAGTTGCGGAACAAGTGATTGTTGCACTCAATTTTGTCGACCGTTACCCTATGCTCAGCACATGGATTTGGGTCCCGAATCGATTGATACGTACTTACATCACCGTCAGCAATCAGAGTCTTATATATAAGACCTCGCTTTTCAACACTCTGTTTGAAGCCCTCAACAATTATGTCAGCCTCCATAGCAGTCGAACTCTGATCACGTCCCCAATTTTTATAACACTTATGCTCGGATGGTTCCTTTTTTAGCTGCTGAGCTTTCGAGCATATGGCGCAATATTTATTGCGTACACCAGCATGCAAGACTTTTTTTGTCGCAAAACCAATAATTAAGGCGTTACCAGACAGCGAATCGTGTTTTCCGCCGTGATAAGATCGCTTAGGCCAATAGCCATCCGCTACAAGAGCGATATATGGGATACCATCAGCAATATGTCCCTTCCTTACAGCTATCTCGCGCTCTTCTGCAGCTGCTGCCTGCATCTCTTCTTCAGAACATGCAACGAATTTGTCATAAAGTTTATCTCGGTATTTGCGGTACGTAACATGGGACATAGAAGGAATTGTCATCGTTGCAAGTAATTCTTCCAACATGTGAAATCCGGTATCAGAGCTAATCGTACCAGACGCGGCCCCCTCATTAATGCCCATTACGCTAGTATGATCACGGTCAGTCCACACACTGCTAGCGTAATGACAGTCGTCATACTCGAAAAACAATTGTGTTCGCAAACCACGATCAATGTACTTCCGCAATTTTACAGAACTGAATGAACATTCGCTAGAGCTGTTGTGGTTGCCACACTGCTCGCGAAGTTGCTCTAATATGAAGGTCAGGTCGACTATACGCCGACCATTTACTTTGACCTCCTGAACATTTTTTTCATCTGCAGAAACACCATTGTATGAATCTTACTGAATGGATTCTTCCGAAACGAGATTATCTTCCTCGATACAATGATTTTCCTGACTAAAAGCCGTCTCTAATGAATCAGAGTTCGTTCGAGTTTCTCCGGCAGTCTCCGTTTCTGTGCTCGTTTCAGCAAAGGATGTTTCATTCGCAGGTTCATTTTCTCTGAGGTCACCGATTTTTTTAATCGAAGTAATCTTTGAAGTCTCAAAGATTGTTCGACTATCGCTTAATTCTATTATATCTACTATTTCTACTATTTGGTTATCACCTTTATCGTGCATCGTCGCTGCGAATAAATCGTCCATGGACACTATAGGCATACCGTCACTTCCATCAAAAACTTCCGCTATTTTCAGCGTGATCTTTACTTTGCGCCTACGGAAGAAATTATAAGTTTTTAAAATATCGGTAGAAAATATTTTCCCTCTTCCGGAAAAAAAATGTATGCATAACTTTTTATATCAGAAAGTTCGTTGATCGATTTTTGGCTTCCTCATAGCGAATGCTGTGCACAAACTTTTAATGAAGAAGCCCCCTGCAAAATACTTGGCACCATTTTTCATATTTATTCAGTTATTGGTATTTTGTGCGGAAATGGGACATCTAATCCAATGGCGGTGGAGAGGATTCCATATTTCGACATTGTCTTTTTCCCCTTTTTGAAATTCAGAAAATGCGAAGGGGGTACCCTTAAATTTCTTTTCGGCATACTTTTCTTTACATTTTTTTCCTTCAATTATCCGTTGATGGAATCCATTGCGAAATATGCCACTTGAAAACAATGGCGTTGGTTTTACAGCAGAACGCCGATTAACCGGGATGTTCGGGACCGAAGAGTGCCCGGATAATTGAAATCGCAGTTGATCCGAACTAGACAGCGAAAGTATGTAAGACAATAAGGGCTAATGATACAACTTGCACTTAATTGTGAAATAGTATGAACTAGAATGTAAAGCTTGGGATATTTTTTTCATACGTAAGCTAGTATTTTTTTGGAAGTACTGAGTGACTTTGGTTTGCTTCTTCAATTTTCGTCTATCAACTGTTTCATTTATCACAAAAAAAAAGAAAGAGAAAAAACCTCGAAAGACGCACGGTTAATCCTCGTCCCGGTTAATTCGACCCCGGTTAATCGGGGTTCTATTGTAATTAGATATATCGTAATTTAAAAAAAGTGCCATTTCACAAAATTTAACATTGGAATCCCCATACTAATAAACGGTTTGCAACATTTTCGCCAAATTGAATACATGGGACATTGTACAATGTCCCATTCCCGTATCAAATTTAACCCGATACCTCCATGTTTATTCGAATTAGACCTTTTCAGTATTAGAAAAAACACACACACGCACGCACGCACGCACAATGCCATAAAATCTGATGGCCTATGATGACGGTTAGTACTAAGATCAGAGATGTGGAAATACCGATATATTAATATTTCGTAAAATTACTGTACTTTTACCGTACTATGATGTAATTTCTCTTAAATCCTGCGTTGTGAAAATACAGTTACGAAGGTTTGTCGTAATATACCGTTGAAAATGGTAAAAATCATCTATCTAGATGTGAAATTTCCCGTCACAACATTTTTTGGTAAATTTACCGTCATAACGTGTAAAATGTAAACTTGGCAAACTTCACCTTTATAGTTATGAAATTACCAATAACCATTGTTTTTGGGTAAGATTACCGTAACACTTTTCAAAAATTCACCATGTATTCGTGGTATTTCGAATCACTATGGGATCTTATGATTTTATTACCAATGTGGTCATTTTTCAAGTGGTCACGTTATGTATTTTTAGGGTCAAAATACGGTAAAAAAACCGGTCTCATTTACCGCTGACATCCCTAGTCGAAATACCGATATTTGGATATTTCGTGAAATTACCGTAAAAATACCGTATAGCAACGTATATTTTTTTACTCAACAAGTGAAAATACGTTGTGACGCAGTATTTTTGGGGTCCCATCATAATATAGAACCGTATAGCTTTCTTTGTGAACAACATTATTTTATGCTACATACCTTTCCATCCATTTTCTTCGCCGGGATTTCCCGGCTCGTTGTCTCTTATCTTTATACCCCATTTCACTTATCCACTGCACTGATAATCCGTCGTCACTATATGAATAGTACAGTGTAAGTTATTATCACAAGGACACTTCAAAATAATCTATACAAAATTACAATGCGGCTTCACACGAAACACGCACGACTCCGTACAGTCAATCGTGACTTCTGCTTGTTTCGACGCATGAGGTTGCCGTCAAGCCGTAACAGATAAAGAAAGAAAACGTTTGTTGTCATTCCGTCTCTCTCGCTCTGCTGCTCGGCGTTCGTAGAACGCACGTGACCGGCGATATACATTGTAAGATGAAGCCACCAACATCTGTAGCTGGCTTTCCTTATTTGTGATCGTTTCCCGACCAATAATAAAATTCCATATACCTAAGTATTATTATGGTATAATTGCGGAAGCTAATAAACTTCATAATAATAATTTATGTCAAACCGTTAATGAGGGAGGATATTAAAATCGAAAACTTCAATAACATTGCACCATTCGTAAACAGATTTGATGCAGTAATTTTCTAGAGGCCGTATAGCACAGTGGATATGCTTGCGATTGACCCGCCGCTGATCCGGGTTCGACACCCAATTAATATTTTTGTTCCATTTCCATACAAATGTTTATTTGACTAAGCGCAAGTTAATTTAATGACAATTTTTTTGTGCCGGAATGCACTTTTCATTCTCATTAGGAGCGGATAAATTATTTTGCGAAATTTATAAATCTTCTTGAGGTGCAATTTTTTAAAGAAAAAGCCGTCTTCTACTCAATTAACGCTTTCTCTAATAAACATGTGCAGTTAAGTTGCACAGTTAAAAAAAAAAGTGGAAAAACATTGGAGCGAATGGGACTGAACCCCGGCCGACAGGGTGAGTGAGTCGCAGCGCGGCATGGGTTATCTAATAATGCTAACGCTGTCTCTCTATCGTTGGCCTCATCGTGCTGCTTCCCTCGCATAGCAGTGGGTCTCACACGCGCGCGAAGAAATATTTCGTTCGCTTGCCCGAAGGATCAACCCACTAGTGACCTCTAGCGAGCCAGTCGGGCGGCTAGCCTGTAGAGAGTCATGGCCATGTTTTACTGAAATTTCGTCGTGCATATCGACGATTCCTTCGGAACAACTTTTTTCATGTACCCTACACTAAATCGGAAGAGAGAAGGATCTACATTATATAATTTTGTGCTGTCTGTCCAATGTTTCTTTCCGTTCTGGCATTTTTTTACATGCAACGGCACAATTTCCATTTTTTCATTACAGGGATCTGCGGGTAATAGATCTGTAATTTTTTTTTCCGAAATTGTGAAATCCGACAGAAACACGGGAGACATTCACATTTTTGCAGTTTGCTGTTAAAATTTCGTTATATTCCGTTCAGTCTACTCCGAGAAAAGTTGTTCCGAACTTTTCATGTGTCAGCTCGCGTGTTCCACATGCTCTTAAGACGATTATTCTAATCCCATCGGAATAGAGTGCCGAACCGAACGCCCTTCTGATCGATCTTCCGCCAAGAAATCATTCGTTCTTTCAGTGTTAATGAATAAAAGTATGATTTACGTAGAATTTCCTTAAGAGACACGCGAAATACCACGGTCGGTAACAAATCTTCTTTCTTATATTCTCCGTGACTGGTAATATTTCGTACAAAATAAAATTACGTTTTCTTTCGTCAATCTATTGCCTTTGAAAACGTTATTTACTGTTTACCCGAAGTATTGAGAGTTTCGATGAAAATAAACGAAGCCATTTGTTACAGACCATGCGCGACGACGTAGCGTTACAGTTTACGCGCGATCCACAAGTACTCGTCGAAACTCGGCGACTCTGTCCCTCCTAAGATGAGTATTCTAATCCTATAGAAACAGGGAACCAAACCGAACTCGTTTCTAACTGATGTTCCGCCAATAAATCATTCGTTATTGCGTTCAATTAACACTTATAGTGTTACTAAATAAACGTGTGATTTACATTGCATTTTCTTAAGAAGCACGCAAAATACCATGGTCGGTAACAGACTTCTTTCGTATATTCTCCGTGACTGTTAATATGGCGTACAAAATAAAATTAGGTTTTCATGCGTCAAATCCTTCGAGATTGCCTTCGAGAACTTAATTTATTGTTTGTCCAAAACATCGACGGTAATGAAGTAAATAGAAAAAGCGAATTGTTCCCGACTGATTCCACTTAACACGACGGTTTACGTGGGATCGACGATTCCTCGTCGCACCTCGGTGGCCCTGCCCTACCTACAATGATTATTCTAATTCTATGGAAAAAAGGAACCCACCCACGCTGCCTTCGAACCTTGTTCCGCCGAAATGTGTATTATCCATCAGTAACTGAGACCGATCACTTCGCATCTCCCGTACTGCAATATCGGCGCTCCAGGCACCCGCTGAGTCCGAGACATGTATCTTTCAAATTAACTATTACTTATTGAAATAAATATTTGCACTCAAGCTGTACAGGGGTAGATAAAAGGTCGACAAAAAAAAAAAGAATGGGATCGAACCTAAGACTGTTTACGTTCGAGGGAAAATGAACCTCTTCGTTAGGGGAATCCTATTTCCGTTTAGAGGTTAAAGTTTTCACGTTTGAAAAAAAATAAAAAAAATAATAATATCGACTACGCGCGCAACGGGCGGAGAATGGGTGTTTCACATCACATGATAACTTCATGAATATATAAGTTGTAAGAATCCTAATAAATTCGAAAAAATATTGTATTTAGTAGTGAAACGATCTTAGAAGAACTTTTCGTTTGTGTGCTTATCACGATTTATGAGAAAAATGTAAGGAATCATACTGCGGAAGGAGGTTATTTTCATTTAAAAAAACCACAAATATTATTAAGATGTCTTAACTATTTTAGAATCACTGTACGGAATATTTTACAAATTCAGAAGAAGGATTAGGAGAGCAATAATTACACGAGGACGGAACATTTCTTATAGAAAATATTGAAAAGAAGTTAAGTATATTGGTAGTTCAAAAAAAGATTGATAATTTATAATTGAAAAAATGGAAAGAGTACGCCAAGGATACGAGAAAGCTACATCGATTTAATTAAGTACCGAAACGAAGGAAATCATTTCAAATAATACAAAAAAATTAGAAGATGAACACATGAACAAATTTTGTCAGTTATTAGAGGAAAATACTCGTTGTACAATGCAAACAACTCTGTTGTATCAAGTACCGGAGTTAATTACTCCAATCCAATCAGATGAAAAGCACATTCAGATCTTATTCTCTTATAACACCGATCAAGTCTGTGAAGTTGATCACACTAAGACCAAAGACGGACATTGGATATGTTCATACTACGAAAACAATTTCATCCACATCTATGATAGTATGAATAGAAAATCATTAGAAAGACCTGGAAGTATCTATTTAAAGAAATTATTTCCGTTTAACCCGTACTATATCATAACGTACAAAGTCAAAGAAATGCTATCGATTGTGGAATATTCGCCATCGCTTTTGCGGTTTCTTTGAGCTTTGGCAAAGATCCATCAATGATTTTGTATGATGAATCGAAATTTCGATCGCATCTGCACGAAATGCTGATTAATGATGTGTATGGACATTTCCCCTACACAAGCGATAGTATGAATAGAGAATCTATCGAAGAAGATCCCCAAATTCGGAGACGACGAATGCAACAACTTAGTAGGATTGAGATAAATTCAAAACGAAGCAACGAAGAGATAGAATTAGACAGGATTAAGGATAGAGAAAAAAAGAGAAACGCACGTAGTAAAGTAGGAATTAAGGTAACGGACTGCGAAGACAGTTCGTTACAGAATACAAAATTAAATCATCAAAATAGAAAGCGAGGTAAAAAATTGAATAATTATCGAATGCAACCCTCAAGTACTAAGCATGATGTTTGAAGTTCTTTAGATAAATGTAAAAAATCAAAAATTCAGGAGCAGAGTGTTTGTTTGCCTTATTCGAAAACAAATAACGCAAAAACACAAAAAGTTCAACATTGTGAAAAATCAAACAAATCTTTGAAAGAAAGTACAATTAGAAGCAGCACAGTGAGGAAAAACTCCGATGGGAATATATCGGAAGGAAATCGAAAGGCGTGTAGTAAAGTACCAATTCAGATGACAGATGTCAGTCACATTTCGTTACTGAATAAAAAATTAAACTCACGCAATAGAAAGCGAGATAGAAAATCAGACAATTGTCAAATTCAATGCATGAGTATCAATTCTGATGTACCAACTTCTTTGGATAATGTTAAAAAATTAAAAATTCAAGAGCAAGACGTTGGTTTAATTTCTTCAAAGAATAATGACGCGAAAACACAAAAAGTACAACGTAGAAAAAGATCAAGCAAATTTTTAAGTCGAACTAAAATTCCAAATATAGTAAGTAATATTGAAAGCTCAATTGAGATTTCGGATGTAGAAAAAGAGTCAAATTATGAAAGTTTGTACGCTGATTCTTCCAGTTCTTCCGATTATATTCACATTAACAATCAAAAATTAAATTGTAAAAGTAAAACAAAACATCGTAGAAAGAAAAACAATAATTTTCTGGCTGGCTTAAACGATATTGATTTTGTAAACGAAAATTTGATAAATCAACGTTACATTGGAACAATGGATGTTGTCTGTGAGTTTTGTAAATCTTTAAATTTTAGTGAAGAACAGCCACTTGATAAAAAATTTAGTAAATGTTGTCATAAAAGCAAAGTACAATTACCCGAATTAGAAAATTACCCGAACATTTTAAAAGATTTATTAACACGAAAATCAAAATGTAGTAACAATTTTAAAGAAAATACACGTTCTTATAACAATTCTCTTGCATTTGCGAGTGTGGGAGCAAAATTGGACAATCCAGTTGGGAAGGGGCCATTTGTTTTTAGGGTTCATGGGCAAATTTATCATAATACATTCGCAATGCATCCAGACGAAGGTCAAGAAAGAAAATATGGTCAATTATATGTCATCGATTTCAAACAAGCAAGTTGCGAGCGGTTAAACAAACAATTCAATTCAAAATGTGATAAAAAATTATTGTGCGATCTAGATCGATTGATTAGAGATATTGTAACGATGGTCAAGCCCGAATATCACCTTTTCGCTGTGCGTACCCTTCTTCCCTCTCGCTCTTACAATTTACGACACTATCCGCTCCCCGACTCCCGCCGCGACACCTTTCCGAAAGGACGTGCACGCTCATCTTACCCTTTTCCCGGAATGCCTAACAATGCCTATTTTCTATTTCCCACCGATCTGCCCGTACATTACGTAAACCTATGTCCAGACAGGCTACTCAGCTTTCCTCAATACCGACTGACCTTCTAAGAATCTTACGCAGCTGCATCCAGCATCTTCCACAACACCTGCCTTTTCCAGAACACTCCGACGCCCAAATTCTCTCCCCACTGCCCACGCTTTCCCACGGACAAACCTATAAGAATCACCCTCCTCTAGACCAGTTATTTAGTAAGTCACCGAATTTCTGTACGACAACGTCACCCTGCCAGTTTGCACTTAAATAAACGGTTCAAGCAGTTCGCACAGTGTAAACCGAGTCTTTCCTTCCTAAAACCGCGTTCTGTAGCCGAGTTGGCTACTCGAATATAGAAAATCAACGTTAAATAGAAACCTGCGACGTCACAATATTAATCCTTTTGCGAATGCATATAAAATTATGGCTGATTTGGAAAAAGAGGAAATAATCAGAGCAGAACTAGAAAACAGAGTTATGAAACCGATCTATATGTGGATCAAACGCGATTCGTGCTTAGATAAAAATCGTTTTAATGTCCCAACATGCAATGAGATAGCAATAATTTTTACCGGTGACGATGGAGAGCCGCCGATTGATCGAGATATATGCATTCATCCAAAAGGAGATAAATCAATAGCTATCTCGAGTTTGAGTCCAAATGTTGATCCTATGACTTATCCTATACTATTTCCAAGGGGTGAAAAAGGTTGAACAGCTTGTATGAAACATTCTTTTGGAAACCGGTCTATAATACCATTACAATATTACAGCTATCGTCTATCTTGGAGAGGGCATTTCAATCCCTGTTTACTTGCAGGAAATTTAACTCAACAATATATAGTTGATGTTTGGAGTAAAATTGAAGGTGAACGATTGAAATTTATCAGACACGAACAAAAAGCACTTAGATCAGAAATGTACCGCGGATTAATGGATTATATACAAAGACGAATAGATCATAATAATATTATTAGGCCCGGTAAAATGGTAATATTACCGTCCTCTTTCCAGACCAGTCCACGAGCATATCAGCAATTATATTTAGATGCCATGTGTTTAGTTCCAAAACATGGAAAACCTCAACTTTTCATAACTATGACATGTAATCCAAAATGGCCAGAAATTGTAGAAAATTTAAATGAGGGTGAAACGGCCTCCGATCGTCCGGACATAGTTACACGTATATTTTATTTGAAAGTTAACAGATTGAAAAAATTGTTATTTTCTAATCAAATTTTTGGTACTCATAGTGCATATATTTATGTTATTGAATTTCATAAGAGAGGTTTACCACATGTACATTTGCTAATTTTTTTGGAAAAAGAATATATTATTCGTGATGCGGAAACAATAGATAAATTGATCTCTGCTGAAATACCTGATAAGGAAAAAAATCCACGTTTATATGATGCAGTCAAAAAATGTATGGTTCATGGACCATGTGGGAAAGAGAATGTTAATTCACCTTGCATGGATCGAGATACTAATAAATGTACAAAAAAGTTTCCGAAAGAATATGCAGAAACGACAACGTTCAGCCATAATTCATACATCATATATATGAGACCTAATAATGGAAGAGTTATTTGTTATAAGAGCCGCAATATTATTAAACTTGCAAGCAACAATTACATTGTCCCTTACAATTCTTTTCTATTACAAGATCTAAATTGTCGTTGTAATGTTGAAATGTGTTCAACAGTGCAATGGATTAAATATTTATTTAAATACTGTTATAAAGGTCATGGCTGTGCTTTAGTAGAAATAACGAAAGAAATTGATTCGGCTGAATTTCGGTACAATGAAATACACCACTACTTGTCAACTAGATATGTATGTCCACCAGAAGTTATGCATAGAATTCATGAATTGAAAATGCACGAACAATCTTATGCCGTTGTCAGATTAGCTGTAAATCTGGATAGACAAGAAATGATTTACTTTTATGAGGGATCAGAAGAGAAAGCAATAGAAGATCATAAAAATACAACACTTTCTGCTTGGTTTGAATTTAAAAAGTTAGATGAAAATGCGAGGCAATATTCGTATGTCGAAATTGTAGATCATTACATTTCTGATCGAAAGAAAAAAATTTAGAAACCCAGATAAAAAAATAGTAAACCGATCATAAGTAGAATGTACTTTGTAAGTCCGAAAGATATTGAAAAATATAACTTACGATTATTGTTACTGTATATACGAGGAGCACAAAGTTTTGATGATTTAAAGACATATGAAGGTGTGACGTATAAAATATTTACAGAAGCAGAAAAGAAACGAAATTTGGTAGAAAATGATAATGAGGTAGAAAAGTGTCTTGATGAAGCAACGAATTTTAAATTTCCAAATGAATTATGTAGGCTGTTTGGATACATATGTGTTTTTTGCTTTCCACAAAATTTCTTTGGAACAAGTATAAAGAATTTCTTTTCGATCCAAAAATAGAATCTATAGTCGCAAAAAATATAGCATTGAAAAATATAGAAGAAGTCTTAGTTTATCATGGTTGAAATTTGGGTCATTTTGGTTTACCAAGTGTGGATGATGAAATAATATTTAATTACGAGAATAGTGATGATGTGCTAAATACAAGAAAAGAAAATATTGAACTTTTAAAGAAAGAAATCATAAAAATAAGAGAAACTTTAAATCACGAGCAAATTATAGTATTTAATGCAGTTGTAAATGCGGTAAGGATCATTCCATTAAAGAAAGATATTTTTATGTTGACGGACCAGGTGGAAGTGGTAAAAGCTATTTATTAAATGCTATCATTATGATGATAGAAAGCGAGGATAGATATGTTATTTCAGTAGCATCAACGGGAATAGCGGCTAATTTGTTGAAAGGGGGTCGGACGGTTCATTCAATGTTTAAATTACCGATATTATTAAATGAAACTTCAACATGTAATGTGAGTGGGTCATCTGAGCATGCTAATCTAATACGAAAAGTCGAGGTAATCATATGGTACGAAGTTACAATGTCATCAAAATATGCTTTACAAGCAATTGATTTGTTATTGCAAGATTTAATGGATATTAAAATAACATTTGGGGGAAAGGTTGTGTTACGTCTCAGCGGTCTAATTGAATACAATACTTGTGCTCGTCGAGTCGTGCATGCGAGTTACTTGTCCGCGGCGATAAGGGGTAACTTTAAACTTTATCGCAGGCGGCTCAGAGGTGGGAGCCCGCTCGAGAGCCTCAGAGGTCGAAGAAAAGGAAGGACGTGTACGTAACGAGATAAAGAGGGTCCGTTTCCCGTACGGAATTACTATTCGGTTCCGGTGGACAATTAAGCGTTTGCAGATTTATTAAGAAAGGAAAAAAATTGCGGTTTACAATTGACGACTTGAGTTACCGTGCGGAGATATTATTTAATATACTTAATTTAAATTGAAGTTGTCTCGATATAATCGTGATAGAAAGACTGAGTCTACCGATTTACTATACTTGATTTATTATAACTGTCGGTGGAAGCCGACCAGTTCGAAGTTTTTTATTTTAGGTTTAGTTAATTTGTCGTGGACTGGTGGAAGACCAGTCCGACTGTTCGCTGCGAAGTTTCGAAGTAGACGGATTTGATTTCTGTAAGCTAATTGGCGTGAAGCGCCCAAAATTGCTGAGCTCGCACGCCACGCGCGAGCACAGAAAAGACTCAAAAAGGTGGAATTAATAAAGTGAACGCTCGCGTCTGGCGCGAACGGATATGGTTTTGCAGAAATTCGATATTACCGTCTGGTCGAGAGAGAAAAAATCGAGAGACCGGACGACAAAAATTGAGACTGCAAAAATTCGAGCGTGAGAACGGAAATGAAAGTCGAATGATCGAGTATTAATTAGAACAGCCGAGACTTATGAGAAAGAGTACAAATTATTCGGGTTGAACTATTGTTAATTTTATAAATTAATCCAAAACGAGGGGCAGGACGTAACAGGTTGTATTATTATCCGGAGATTGGCGGCAGATACTTCCAGTAGTTAAGGGCCCACAACACGGTACAAATTGTTTTTTTTATGTTTTTTTCTTTTTTCTGAATGATGCATGTGTTATGAATGTTCTCACAAAATTTTTTGAAGAAATTTGTAAAATTGACGAAGATACAACATTTTCTGTGAAACGGTTCGAAGCGAGCGATCGCGCCGAGCGGCAGGTGTGCGGCCGCCGACCGAGTCTGCTACCTACCGACCCTTTGTTGGCCTGCATGGTCCACAATTCTTGAAAGGTATTTCCGTTAGGCCATTGTATCTTGCGATTCGTCGAAATAGTGATTCGTTGGAAAGCATGAAGAAAGCTATCTGGGCTACATTCTACCACAAATGTTCTACTGACGCAACTCCCCAACATCAGTATTGTCCGGAAGGCGAAAATTCGTGGTGTTCGTGGCAGCAGGCACTTGCCAAAGGAACTTTGGATGAACACACGCATAAACCTGCATTGCCTGCAGATGTTACTGAAGCAATAAAACCGATATACGTGGACCTCAGTAAAAACGAACTTCTTGAACGATGTTTAGGTGGTTTTAATCAGAATAACAACGAGAGTTTAAACTCCGTTATATGGAAATTTGCGCCAAAGGCATCGTGGAACGGCAATCCCACTGTTGAAACTGCCGCTAATATCGCCTCAATACATTTTAACAATGGCTATATTGGCCTCATAAATGTATTGGAGGTGTTAAATATTCAAATTGGCGAGACGCTCTATCGATATTGTGAAACCATGGACGAGAAGCGTATATTCGACGCGGACCTCGAAGCCAAAAAAAGCACGCATGAGGGTCGTTTGCGGGGAAAAAATCAAAACACCAATCAATCTATGGATACTGACGAGCTGTTCTATGGTTCAGGAATAGCAGACTAACGGTGGCAAACATTATAATAACAAACAAGAAAAAATTTACTTTTTTCAACCTTGTCGACGACATATTTAAAAAACTATACATCCAATTTTCATGGGCCAAGTTTTAAATTGTTCGCAAAGCCAGTCTCTACGTCTCCACGTAGCGATTTTTTCATAAACGGTCCCCTTCCATTAAAAAAAAATATAAACACTACAAAAAATTTCGTGAAATTTGAAATAAAAAAATTTGCTGGCCCGCCATTTTTTTTGTGATATCGGGTTTTCCCTACGTCATGATGTAAACCTAAGTGTCTAGTTTCTGAATAAATTTTCTTTTATTTTTCAGATGAACTGTATAGCTTTATCGATGTCGACCGCCGAGCAACAATTTAGCCGGAGTGCACTTTTTGACTGGACGTATACCGCAAACAACGCTGTGTATTAGGATAAATATTTTTTCATACACTCTTCTATATATATGTATATATTGACCAGAAGAATTATTAAAAAATTTCGACACATAGTTTACTTGTAAAAAATTACGAAAAATGTACCCTCGTCCCGCGCTCGCACCGTGTTGTGGGGCCTTAAACGCGCGAACAGAACTACAATAATAGAATAATGTATTAAAAATAGTATTTTGTGGAAATTTTTTGTGTGTATGAAATTGAAAATTAATCACAGAGTTGATCAAAATCAAAAAGAATTTATGTCGTGGTTACTAAATGTAGGAAACAGATGTATAAATAAAAACTGCGAAGATGAAATTGATATCATTGAAATTCCAAACGATATATTGACGATTAAATATATAATTCAGGAAGTATATAATGAAATTATTGAGAAAAATGATACTGCAGTACATAATTGTGCGATTTTAGCACCGTTAAATTCGGATGTATTTGACATCAACAATGAAGTAATTAAAAAATTGGAAGGTAACGCAAGACAATATCTGAGTATAGATATAGATGATACTGATAAACACGACTTACGATATATAGTTCCAGTAGAATATATGCATAGTATAACCCCTAGTGGTTTTCCACCTCATAACTTAGTATTAAAAATTGGGGCCGTGGTAATTTTATTACGAAATTTAAATATAAATAATGGCTTATGCAATGGCACGCGCTTAGTCATAACTGAAATGATGGATAACTTACTAATCGCACAGATAATTTCGGGTAGATGGAAAGGGCAAAATGTTTTATTACCAAGAATAAAAATAATAAGTAAAGATGATGAGATTCCTTTCAAAATGGTGTGATGCTTTCTTGCAATTTCCTGTTAGATTAGCATACGCCATGACTATTAACAAAACACAAGGTCAAACATTCGAAAAAGTTGGTGTATATATTAAAAACAAGGTATTCAGTTATGGTCAATTATATGTTGCTTTATCAAGAGTACGAACACAAGAAAATTTGAAATTGTATATTACAGAAAAGGGAAAATGTTTACCAGATAATAAAGAAAAGAAAATGTGCACAAAAAACGTTGTTTACAAAGGAATATTTAAATAAAGAAAAAAATAAATGTATCATCTGACCTAGATAAATCGACGTAGGTTTAAATCAGTGGAAATATGTCTATAAAGAGTACCATGTACATATTATATTATAGAATATCTATAGATACATATGCACGTATAGAATTTCAATTAATTTTAGTCATAGTATGTTTTTTTTCGGATAGTCTTGCGTTTGTTGTGGTTATTTATAGAAAAACTCGGACCGTTTTCTACGCTGATGAAGGTAGTCAACGAGATATAATATGGAAGAGGGGGGAATTTTTGAAAATAACGCCGTCAACACAAAATATGATCAAATATTCCGTGTGGTAAAGGATTTTTTGAACGGTCGTCTTAAAGTTTGTATATAATTGTAGTAATGAATAAATTGATATTCTTTAGATAGTACGTCAGTTGACATAGAACAACAGAAGACCATTTCACGAGTAGAAGATTTGATTATATAATAATAAATTTAAAAAATATTGTTATTGTACTTGATAAGACCGTAATTATTATATTATGTCTTGAAATATTTAGCTTTACAATGTACATACTATCCTTCCCAGGTTGTTGAGCTATGGTTTTTCCTCGGGACTTGGGTAAATACCAGGATAGTGTAATTAGGTCATGTTTAATATTTGGATGTACCATGGCAATTACATCCAAGAATAGTCAATATAAATGTTTTGTTGGATCAATTAAAAAAATAACGTTATGAATATATTATTTTATATATAAACATAGTATAAATATCTTCAACTGTTTTTGTGATAGAGGATTTAGATTGCAACCAAAAATAAATAAAATTAATTAAATAGAAGCGGAGAAACAAAGAGCGGCGAACGGAGAACGGAGAACGGAGAGCGGAGAGCGGAGAGCGGGGAGCGGGGAGCGGGGAGCGGGGAGCGGGGAGCGGGGAGCGGGGAGCGGGGAGCGGGGAGCGGGGAGCGGGGAGCGGGGAGCGGGGAGCGGGGAGCGGGGAGCGGGGAGCGGGGAGCGGGGAGCGGGGAGCGGGGAGCGGGGAGCGGGGAGCGGGGAGCGGGGAGCGGGGAGCGGGGAGCGGGGAGCGGGGAGCGGGGAGCGGGGAGCGGGGAGCGGGGAGCGGAGAGCGGAGAGCGGAGAGCGGAGAGCGGAGAGCGGAGAGCGGAGAGCGGAGAGCGAGAGGTGTATACGATTCGGTCACTTGTATTGCAGATTTTATACGATTAGATCGTTTATATTTTAGATCCCTTGTATACTGTTTCAGCATAACTATATTCAAGCATGCAGGATACGGTTTTTGTTGAATTGTTAAATAAGGCGAATACGGCATTCGGACGTTCACATTGGTCTCACGAGATAGTCAGTCAGACAATCGGTAAATAACCGCTATTTTTTAAACTTGTAAAATGTTTACTGTTCTTTTTCAAATGGCAAATAATATTTTTCTCGGATAATATAATCATTGCGTTAACAGATTTTGTGAATCGAAAGCCGATTTTTGTCACTGTTGGATGTTCAACAATTATAAAAGTTCAACTCGATTCTGGTCAATACCATCAAGATTTTGGATACTCGGAGAGTATTGCTCAAACAGAAGGATTGGCGTTTTTCAAAGGAAGAAGTGTAGGAAACTATTATAATAAGTGTATCGAGTTTGTATCATCTCTAATTGCGACTTTAAATATCTTTTCTACAGAGTTCATGCACGAATGCACTCCGTCACGCACTCATGGCTTTTGGAGAAATGCCGAGTTCTACACCGAAAGATCAATCCAGTTCGTCTGTGTCTAATAAGACTGAAACTCGTTAAATTCACGTTGGGAATGTGGATCCCCAGTGTAATCCAGCACTGCAGGATTACGATCGTCTTGTCGAAGCTAAAAGAAAACGTTTGGCAAAACAAAAACAGTTACAGGAATCCTGGAAATCTCAACGTTCCCAAAAAGATGATCTTTTTTAAGATAACGGTGTCAATGCTCGGACACGTGCCAGTCGTCGGACACGTTATGCAGATTTGATTTATTGCAAATGTATAAGAAATTCAATTTGACATTTGTAATCGTATCTACAAACATTATTTGATATACAGAAAAAGTTATACAAGGTTAAGCCTAAATTATTTTCATTAGTTGTATTTTGTTCAAAGACCGACGAAATAGTATTCGAAAATTGGTACCAGTGTTACTATATACGCGACCCAATAATCAGATTTATTCGAAGAATTTAGGTTAGCCATCTTTCTACGTACCTTATCTTCGGTATTGTTTCGCGTTAATATAATTTTTTCAATGGTTTGTGACGTGATTTTTTTAATCATCGTCACAAAAATAAAAATATTTATTATTTTTTGCGCAAATACCGATTTTTGTGGTATAGACCTCGTTTCGCTGCCTCTCTCGCTAATCGCGGTACGATACAGCTTGTGGGACTACAGTTTCCGGTAACTTTCGGTTTCATGTTATCTTTTTTGTTGTGTTCCGTTACGGTCACAGTAAAGATCCAATTAGTCGAGGTTCTCGAATCCAGTTGGTGGTGCGGATCTAGAAGTAATTACAAGCCCAACTGGAGGAGAGACTCGAGGAGGCTTCGTTACGAATACGCCAAAGTCCGCTGCAAACCCGGCGCTCCAGTGGGTGATTCGGTAAAGTGCAATGCGTTGGAGAACGGACGGAGTTACAGTTTAGTCTGGGCAAAGATGGAACCCTTGTGCCGTGTTTTTGAGATAGTGAAGAGCCTTATTTTCACGCATTGCACGAGGAGAAGCGATCGTTACAATCATCGAAATTTACCGCTTCGTACAGTTCAGATACAGGCTCCCGTTGAGATCCCGTTTCGAAATAGTTTGAGAGGGCAGTAGCTATCGGTCAGAGTTCCCGAAATGATGATAGTGATCCGTTACAGGTATTATCGTAGACAAATCAGTGTACCGAGAGTCGTCCTCGAGACCGCTCGGACTTCTCTCGCGCTCCCGGTGTTTACGTTCGGTTATTGTCTCCACATTGAGTCAGTCGTTCTCGCTCGCGCTGCTGTAGACTCCGGCTACCGGTCTCGCCTCGGTTCGTGCGTCTCGCTCGTATTACCTGTCGCCTCGCGCGTTCGCGGGTCGACGCGTGTGCTGTTTTCGTGCGAGTTTTCGATGCCGATTTTCTGTGATCGAGATGCGTTTGGAACGCTCTTGAGATGCAGCGATTGTGCTCAAGTTCTCGGAGCATCGTAAGATGCGGTTCTTGCCCCATATTTCGTTCTCGCTCTAGTTACGCTCGCTCGACCCTTCGGTCAGCTGAGCGCTCCCGATGCATGCAGGTGCGATCTCATGGTTTAACAGGCAACAAAATGTTGAGCTCTCGTTAGCATAGATTTCGCGTTGCTTTATTGGCGAAGGATCGCGACCCTTCTGCCACAACCTACACCCTGAGCAAACCGTGCATTTCCGCAACCGTTGCTCTCGCGAGTGTATTGGTGTTAGCTCGTTACCGTTCCGTACCCGTTTTTATCGTTTTGTGTTTTGTCCCTGCGGAGGTCGGATCCATCGACCTCAAGTTTAGTCCGGTTTGGCGATTCCGGCGAAACAAAAATCAGCCCTGCGGAGGTCGGTTCCATCGACCTCCAGTTTAGTCCCGTTTCGCGATTCCGGCGAAACAAAAATCAGCCCTGCGAAGGTCGGTTCCATCCACCTCCAGGTTAGTCCGGTTGTTAATACCGGCGAAACAAAAATTAACTGGCGTCCGCCGGGATTCCAATGCCTCTGCGAGGGTAGACGGCCGAAGGTGGCCTTTTTTTGGTTTCCGATTTCGCGTTTCGCTCCCGTTTGGTTTGAGCTTCGATTTTCGATTTTCGGTTTTGTTTTTTTGTTCAAGATTCGCGTGAGATACCGGAAAATACGTCACAGGTTTAATTAATAAATGGCGAAGAAATCCTTTTCGATTATATGAACTGGTTGAATTCGTATATTAGAATTTTCGAAATCTATAATTTTCCGAAACATCGGAACATATAGTGTCCGAATGTAGAGACGTTCCGAAAAACCGCGTCCCCAAACTGGTACATCTAGACTCTTGTTATTTTCTTCCGTAATAAAAAATATGTATCTTTTTGTAATTTATGGATGTCTTTTGTAAACTAGAAACTATCAATTTGATATTGATTTCAGTTATTTTCACCAAAAAATTGTTTTCGGCCGATCAATAACTTCTGAAATCTGAGGATTTTCCTAGCGATCCGAGTATTGGTGCTTTTACGTTCAATTATTTTTGTTACGGGTAAAATTTTTATTTTCATACAAATCAACTACGGCGAGTTGAAAAAAATGGTTTATTCTTTTTACATTTACAAGTGTCCGATAAAATTAGTATTCAAATTATAAATGTTGCATTGAATTTAAAAAAATATAATTTTTTTGAAATAGAAACCTTTGCATCACAAAAAAATACGGCTCATAATTGTATCCGCAGTACATCGTATTTTATAAAGAAGCATGTGTATCAAGAAAAATTTGGAAATATTGTCGTAATTAAAGTTATGTTTTGATAAGCTGCGGGCAAAAACTTTAGAAAAAATGTACGTGTGAGATACATCAATCATATAAGAAACGATATTTGTTTGTATTAATCAAATGATGAAATTTATAGCAATAAACTAAAATAACATAGGGATCGGGCGCGTAGCGCCGGTGTAGGTGGCGGGTGGCGTAGCGCAGGTGGCCGGAGGGCGGGAACCCCCTCTCGTTCGGAATGTGACGACTCCACGTACATCGAGTAAGTTGAGGGGGACAGAAGTCGGTACGGGTCCGACGGATGGCCCTCGAGACGACCCCAGGCAGTGGGAGGAAGTAAAACCCCTCCTGCTCGGAACGTGGCGACCCCGGGTACACCGAGTAAGTTAAGGGGGACTGAAGGCGGCTCGTGTCCGTCGGAGGTCCCCTGAGGCGATCTCAGGAACCGGGCGGCGTTCCGGCACGGTACGGGGAGTTGCGCCCCCGAGAGACCCTTAGCAGAAAGGAACAAAGCACAATGAAATGCACAGACAAAAACAGGTAATACCTCAGGTGGTAACCCCAGCACAGGGGCAATCCGAGGTTGAAGCCTCGGCGGCCCATGGCAGCGGCATGGATTCTGAGGGCCAAAGAATGTGCACTGATTTGGCGACGAACACGGCAACGACGAGGACGGACGCGATAAACGGAAAAAAAGACAGGACAGCACAGAGTCTGCTGAGACGCAGCAGGACGGCTAGTGTGTCAAGCATAGGAAGCGTGGCAAGCGGCGTCTCCGCGACCGACAGCGACGTGAACACAAAACGGAACACCACGACACCGCAACGAAACCAACGAGACTTAACAAAGCTACTGCAGCTTATACACAGAACGGCAACGAAAATGGCCGAGGCAGCGGCAGTACAGAAAAATATGAACATGACGGTCAAGAACGGGATCAAGATAATCCTCGAGGCTGCCGACGACGCACTGAGCAAGTGCCCCAGGACAGCCCCGAGAGGACGCATAACGGAATACGACACGACAGAGACAGAAACGGAGACGAGAGAACAAGAGACGCCACGGACGAAACGCAAATGGGAGGCGACCGGGACCACTCCGGAGGCCTCGCAAAAGAGAACTCCGAGACCGGAAGCGGCCGCACCCTGGCAAACTGTGACTACAATGAAAACAAGAACGACGGAACGGAAAACCAAAGCAAAGGAGACGGAACGGAAAAACAGAATGAACGAGACGAACGCGAACACTCAGGCTGACCAGGCGCAAACTGGCTCCCAAACACCGGGGAACGGCTGTGCTGCTCAGGCCTGAGAAGGGCAAAACATACTCGGACATGGTACGGAAAATACGGGCGGAGGTCGACCCGAAGAAAAGTCACGTGCAGGTGATGGGTCTGAGGAAGACCGAGAAAGGGCTGTGTCTTCTGAAGATACAGTCCAACCCGAAAGGACGTGAAGACTTCCGACGCGCACTCCAGGAGGCGATCGGAGACGAGGGCAGCGTCAGGACCAGGACCTCCAAGGTTCAATTGGAGATCATGAACCTGGACTGCGTTACGACAGAGGACGACGTGAAACTGACACTGCAACGAGAGACAGGACGAGACGCGGACTTTGGCGTCCATATCTTCGGTCCGAACCGGGCAGAGCAGTTCATGGCGGTGTGCGACCTCGAATCGCACGAAGCCAGGCTGCTGCTCGGCCGAGGGCGGATAGGGATAGGATGGGTGCGATGCCGCGTCCGAGAACGACTCACAGTGACGAAGTGCTGCAAGTGCCTGGGCTACGGGCACACAAAAGCGGACTGCGCGAACAAGGACCGGACAAAAAGTTGCAGAAAGCGCGGCGAATTTCGCGGGATCCGGGAAGTGCGCTGTGTTCCGGGTCGCGCTGGAGGAGTGCAGGAGGCAGGCCGGAAGACGGACAGAATAATCCAGGAAAACCTGAACCGAAGTAGGACAGCAGACATGCTACTACCACAGATAGCAGACGAACACAACGCTGACATACTGATTCTGAGTGAGCCGTACAGGATGCGGCCAACACAGAGTTGGATTACGAACGAAACCGAGACAACCGCTATCTGGGTGAGGGGCGCTGCCCGATCTCGAATAACCGATCGCGGTGTGGGGGACGACTACGTCTGGGCCAGGGTCGGCGCTGTCACTTACGTCAGCGTCTACCTGACGCCAAACTGCACCGCGGCGGAGTTCGAGAGGAAGGTGGGGCTTCTTGAAGACGGAATTAGGGATCTGCCCGGAGACGTTGTGGTCGCGGGAGACCTCAACGCGAGGGCAATCGAGTGGGGCATGACAGAGACGAACAAACGGGGACGGCTGCTACTGGAGATGGCCGCAAGGCACAAGTAGTAGTAAACACGGGAAATACGCTGACATACAGACGACCAGGATTTGGAAACTTCATTCCAGACGTAACGATGACGTCAGACAGAATATTACCGCTGGTGGGGCGATGGCGGGTGGTCGAGGGCTATACGGCCAGCGACCATCAGTACATCGCCTTCGAAGTGGCAGGGCGAACCACGACGGCACGGACGAGGATTCGGCACCTCCCGCGGTGGAACACGAATAAACTCGACGGAAATTCTCGGAGGAACTGGCGGCAGCGCCGGTCCCGATTACAAGCATTCCCCCGGAGCTGACAGGCCGGCGAAGGGCGGAGAGACTGGCAGACGAGACGGCCAAGCTAACAGAGCGGCTGTGCAACAGCACAATGCCGAAACGACAATACAGACGTAACAAACAGTCACAATACTGGTGGACGGACGAGATTGCGGAAGAACTGCCTGGCAAGCCGACGATGGGTCACGAGGGCCGGCGACAGGCCAGGAAGGGAAGACTGACGAACGCAATAAGAGACAGCAAAGCGCGATGCTGGAAGAAGCTCTGCGAGGAGGTGGACCGGGATCCGTGGGAACTGGCTACAAGATTGTAACCGGTAAACTGGGGGCCCGGGTCTCGCCGGAACTCAAAGACGCTGAAACCACACGATGGATTGTTGATGGACTCTTCCCAACACACCCGATACGTACGGACGCAACGGACGACAACGACACAGCGGCGGCGCCTGTCTTTACCGCGGAGGAGCTCACCAGAGCATCCAACGCGATGAGGACGGGTAAAACGCCAGGACCGGATGAGGTACCGGGGAAGATCATCCGACTGATGGTTTACCTGAGGCCGGAGATATTTCTCGACCTGTACAACACGTGCCTGGAGGCAAGGACCTTTAGCGACCGCTGGAAGACGGTGAGGCTGGTCCGTATCCCTAATGGTAAGGATAAGGGGGATCCTAGCGCGCCGGGGGCCTACCGGCCGCTGAGCTTACTAGATACCATAGGGAAACTCTACGAACAGCTACTGAGACCAAGACTCACAGACGCGATACCTACCGGAGGTGGCCTCTCAGACCAACAGTACGGATTCAAGAGGAGTCAATCAACGATCGGAGCAATCCAGACGGTGGTTGACTCCTTCCGAGGCACAGACAGGTACTGCCACGCGGCGCGATCAATCGTGCTGCTGGCGACACTTGACGTTAGGAACGCCTTCAACTCGGCCAGGTGGGTGGACATCCTGGAGGCGCTCAGAGGCGGCTTCGGCGCGCCACCGTACTTGGTCCGGGTTGTTGAGGATTACCTATGGACCAGACGAATAACCTACGAGACAATCGAAGGACAGGTGACTAGACAAACCACCGCGGGGGTCGCCCAAGGATCCATACTTGGACCAAACTTTTAGAACGGAGTCTACGACAGCCTGCTCAGACTGGAGCTTCCGCTCGGCGTTCTTCTCATCGCATACGCCGACGACGTGGCGGCGGTGATCACTGAGCGGTCTCCAGAACTGGCGCAGCTTAAACTGAACCAGACGATGAGACGGATCGGACGATCGATGACTGAACACGGACTACAACTTGCAACAGAAAAGCCGGAACTGATGTTCCTCACGAGGAAACGCATAGAGACAGGACTAACCATGATGTTTGGAACAGACGAGATCGAAACCGGAGGGGAAGTCAAGTACCTGGGGGTGACCCTAGATACAAAGATAACCTTCTGGCCACATATACAAAGGACAGCCCGGAAGGCGGCCGAAAGGATAACATCCTTAAGCCGCCTGATGGCAAACACGATCGGACCGAGACCGGGGAAACGACGACTGCTAATGTCGACGGCCCACTTGACCCTCCTATAGGGCACTGAGATCTGGGGGGCCCAGAAGACCAAAAAATACTGCCACGCAATGACGACAGTACAAAGACGAGCGCGCTGCGGACCGCTTGCTCCTACCGGACTGTCTCTGCACAGGCGGTTCTGGTGGTGGTGAGCGTGATTCCCATAGACGTTCTTGCTTTCGAGCGCAAGAGGATTTATGGAAGGAACGCAGACACGAGACGACAGGACGCGGCAACGACAGAAAGAGACAGTACGATGCAGACCTGGCAACAACGCTGGACAGAAAAAAACAACAGCCAACTGGACGAGGCGATTGATAAAGGAACTGAGACCGTGGACCAAACAGGAGTTTGGGGACGTCAATTTTTTGTTACCCAGCTCCTGACAGGCCACGGCTACTTTAGACGGTACCTTTACAGAATGAACAAAGTACGACCGCCAGACTGCAAGTACTGCGGACACGACCGGGACGACGCAGAACATACGTTCTTCGAATGTGACCGCTGGACAGCACTCAGCCTAGAACTGGAGACGACGGTTGGTAGCATCACCCCGGACAACATAGTCGAGGTGATGCTCAACAAAACAGAGTGGTGGCAATTAGTTGCAACCTACACAGAAACGATACTAACACGAAAAAACGCAGAAGCTGCCAGAAATGACAGCAGATGAACTGACGTGACAGAAAACGAAACAAAGCAACGACCAGACGTACACAGACAGATTCCCCTGCCAGAAGTAATACTAACATAGTTCCTGGCAGGGGGCGGACGGAAAGGATGGGGCGGTTTAGTGGGTAGGCCATTTGGGAGCTCCACATACCCTCCAGCTTGGCTGATGTAATCCGTTACTTGGATTCCGCAACTCCTTGTTAAAAAAAAATGTATGTCAGGGGAAATCGTTAAAATCCAAGCTAAGGGTTTTCGTGAACTCAGCTCCCTTGAAACGGTCGGAAAAGCGATTAATAGACGCAAAACTCAATACTGAAACGTTTCGGAAACTCGAGGTCACGGCGCGCGTTGGAAATTCGCCGTAAAATAATGTTGTCTGTTTACCAGACAAAATATAATGATTCTAATACAAAAAGAAAGGAGTGTTCGTATACTGAACTCGACGGGAGAAAGATGTAAGAAAAAAATGTTAGAAGTTTAGAACAATCGATTTAATTATGAAGATTGGAAAAGTGAGATAAAGCAAAAAGTAATTAGTTGAATTTTACGTGGCCTCAGTAGGGATCACTTTAGTCCTCGCGGACGAGTGCTTGACCCTTCATCCTAGGCACAATATTGAGTCAAGAACAATAAAGCTGCCCCTCGAGAAGCGAGGGGCCAAAAGGAGGTTGGAAATGAATTTATCAGTGATTTTAATTTATTTTTGGGAAAGATGAAGAAAAGAATGTTCGGACTGAAGGAAAGGAAAACACGAAAGATCCGTGCGGCTTATGGCCTGGGATAATCGTCACATGCGATAATAACAAAATTAAATTGAGGGAGACAAGGTGCGACGAGTAGGCCGACGTTTCGCGTGGAACGACCCATGGGTCGATCGGACGGCCGAACGTCGGTGCTCCTCGACACTCGCAGCCTTTTGTCTTCGATGTAAACAAAACGGTCCTTGGCTATCTTGCGCGCTCGGAGATAGCGTTCAGTCGAAAAATAATAACGACGAAGAATATCGTGAAATTTTATAATTTGGAATATTCCTACGCGACGAGAGATTCGCGCGTAGAGAGCTTAACACTTAATTTATCGAATATGATGGTTTGGTTTCTTATGCGATGTTGAAAGCGTATAGGATGTTCCACGCTAACGCACGCTACCTGACTTATACTCCGAATTTCGGTAGATAATCGACCCGAGTTTCAAATAATGAGACTAACGCGCCAAAACACGCTACGCGATAACCTTAGATGTTTAACAATGCGCGTTGGTCTCTACTCGTTGTTTAACCTCACAAGCCGTAGCTCACAACGAGGGTCTCGAATTATTCGACGATATCGTAATTATCTGAGATGATGCGAAATAAGAGAAAGTTATGCTCTCCGGCTACTTAGCGAAACCCGTTGATGTTTAACAAATCGCGTTGGGCTTTACTCGTTATTTTACCTCTCAAGCTGTCACTATTGTTCACAACGAGGTTCTCAATTATTTCGATCTTATAATTACGTTCCGAAATGAGTGTTACTGACTACGCCATGTAGCAGCTTCACACACATGGGCCCTTCCTGATATTGACCGGACTTACGACCTTAAAGATAACCTTAAAACTAACAACGGAGCTGAGCTCCGGCTCGAGCGTAGAGACGTTATGAGTAAACGATGTCCACGGTACAAAAGAGAGTGAGTTGTTCGCCCCCGCTGGTTTTATTGTCTTCGCTCTTCCTGGTGCTCCGTAGTGGGACTCCTGCCTCTCGCGATAGGCCGAATTTGCATAGAGGGAGTCGATTTCGGAGATAGTTGGGCCCCCAGGGTGTTAAGTGGGGTCGCCCATCTTGCCCCCGTCTTCCAGCTGCCGAAAACGGGGGGGCCCCAGGTACGTCCCGTTACAACGCCCTTCCAAAGAAGGTGACTGCTAATTAGCCAAGACATCTCCTTTTTTCATTTGATGGAATTGTAGATTTCACAAGGGTAGCTGGAAGACGAAAATGCCTTGATGTTCTGGCATGTCCGTTTAAAAAATTTCGGGCTTCTTTGCTGCTCGAAGTCTGCGCGCAGAATAGTCCTTCCAGATCCTGGACCCCGTCGGACGTACAGCGACATTTTTTTCTCCGCTTCCACGTTGTCCACGAGAAAAATAGCCCTCCCGGACTACGGACAGCCTTGATTTCGACGTACTCAGCTGTTCGCGACTCTTCTCGATGTTGTGGATCGCTGAGCCTTTATCACCGTACGTTCGGCCTCGTCTCGAGCATCAAGATGTTGTTGTTGTTGTACTCGAGAGTCATGATGTTGTTATCGCGTGTCTCGTTCTCGCCGAACCTAACGTTCTCAGAGCGAGCCAAGAGATCTGTTATAATTATAATCCTCGCCGGACCTATGGTCCTCGGAGCGAGGGCTGTGAAGAGTTCAATTTAATTTTATTTTTTCCTAACCAGCATTTTTTCAGAATTTTCTATATTTTTGAAATTTTAACGGAATAATTACGAAACGATTGGCGCAATCGCCTCCAAACTTGTTGTGTGTACTATAGAATCGAGAAAAGGAAACATATCCAAAATTCGTGCGGCTATATCAATTTTTTTTAATTTTCCAAAGAAAAAATTGAAATATAAGATAATTAAAAAAAATCATATTATTTCAAAAAAATCTAATTTTTTTTAAACCATCTATTTTTCTAGTCATTTGTTGTTATCTTTTCAGCATTATAATTATGAACAATCAAAGGTCTTGACATAATTACTACCCCTGATGTTTTTCTGATTTTTAGCATGTCGTGAAGTACGAGAATTTTGATCTAATTAAACTTTTAAATGTAAATGTATGATACACACATTCCCAAAAGAGGCTAATGTGTAATCTTAATGATTTTAGGCCTATCTTCTTCCACGACAACGACACCCTCAGCAACAAACTCGATGCAATCCGATAACCACGTCATTATCGATAACTTCCCACGTCAGACAATCAAGAGTACTCAACTTACGGTGGAACCAAGCACACAGCTGGCCAGTCATGTGCTAACCGTCCTTGAAAACAACGTACCATCCGGAAAGTGGAGAAGTTTGATGAAACTGTCACCGAAGCCGCAGAAGACAACACTAACGTCACAAACTGTCAGCAACAATGGACATTATCCGTTGACAGAACATAGCTATGCCATATAAAAAAATGTGACAAAGCGTAGAATATCGTTATTCTAAGGCAAGTTTTAATGTATTCTTCACCGCTGATTACATAAATATAACTCATTTTACTCTGCGTGCTATTTCATTCGGAAACTCGTGTTAGGCGTAAAAAACAAATTTTTTGAAACTCAAAATTTAAACGGTTGGATCAATTCTTGCCAAATTTAATACAAAATATTGTACGGTGCTAATCCCTCCCTGTGCCAATTTTAAGATCGACACCTCCATATTAAATCGAATTACATAATTATTAGTAATTTTTCAAAAAAATTTAAATTTCATACAATCTGATCTCGTCGGTGGATCTCGACCAAATTTAATACCACAGGTCTTTGTTCACAGTATTGTATTTATATGCATATTTAGGACGATAGCTCAAAATTGACGGAAGCTAGAGCCACCACAGTTATTTTTGAAAAATTTCAAAATCGCGTTAAATTTCGAATCGGACCTCAATCTTCATGAAAGTGACACTGAAGGAAGATACGTGACCACTCTACTAGTGTACAAAATTTCAACCCGCTATCTAAAACCGTTTCCGAATTACAGTTATTATAAAGGATGCAAGTCTGCGTCGCACGCACGCACGCATGCACGCACGCACGCATCCGGACGCCAGCTAAAAATTACATTTCTCGACGTTTTCGACAATTTCTAGTACTCTGACATTAAAATCACGAAATTTCTTTTTTTTTTTCCACGAAAACATAGCTTCCTCTATGAGTATCATGTATTTATCAGTCTCCCCCCCCCCCCCCCCCCTCCAGAAGCCGTCTTCTCAGCGACCCATCACGCACAGCACGGCCCAGCGGATCGACGGTTCAAGCTCCTCGCAACGGCCTTCCTCAACGTGCGCACTGCGACCGAACGCCGAGTGCGATGGCGCGTCCTGCTAGATCAAGGCGTGCAGTCCACTTTAATCAAAGAGTCACTCATTTAACCTCTTCGGCCAAAACGGTTCCCCGCGAACGCTATCGTGCGTGGGGTGGGCGAGATCCAGGTCACAACGGCGCGACATCGCGTAAACGTGCACCTAGTGCCGTGCGACAATGCCGAGGGTTCTATCGCGATATCAGCGCTCGTGCTCCCTGCCCTCACGTGCTACACTCCTTACAGCTGCGCGTGAACGGGATCATGGGATCATCTGAGCGGCGTCGTTCTCGCTGACCCTCAGCCAAGCAGTAGCGAGCCGATCGGGCTCATTATCGGCGCCGATTATTACGGGTCTCTGCACCGTCCACGCTTACGACAAGGACCGAGGGACGCGCCTACTGCCCGGGCGACTTTTTTCGGGTGGATTCTCTCTGGCCCAAGCGCGCCAGCGGGCAAACAGCCGGAGACGATCGCTGTGGACAACTGTTCAACCTCCGAGGGTCTCCACGAAGCGCTCACCCGATTCTGGGAAATCGAAGAGCTTCCTCGAGTCAAGCGGCTCTCTGAAGAGGAGCAGAGGTGCGAGGATCACTTCGTCGCCACTCACTGTCGCACTGAGGACGGGCGATACGTTGTGAGACTCCCGTTCAAGAAGGGGCCTCCGATCGACATCGGCGAGTCGTACTTCCGAGCGAAATCGATGCTACACACCGTCGAGCGACGTCTTCAGCGAGAACGAGCGGTGCGAGAAGAATATCACGCGTTTTTATCCGAGTACGAAAGTTTAGGTCACATGCGATCGTGCGAAAGTCCAGTTCGACGACTCCCGTTCGCGTCGTTTTCAATGCGTCGAGCGCTACCTGAAATGCGACGTCGCTTAACGATCGTCTGCTTGTTGGCCCCAAATTGCAGACGGACATTACGACAATAATCACGCGTTGGCGGTCTCCCCGCTTCGTGTATACTGTGGACATAGCGTAAATGTTTCGACAGATCCTCGTGGATCTTCGCGATGTCGATTATCAGTGAATCCTATGGCGCCGCGAAGCGGACGAATCCGCCACTCCGTTTCAACTATTAACAGTCACATACGGGACCGCGACCGCGCCGTTTCTCGTGAACCGGGTCTTACAACAGCCAGCGGACGATGAAGGGCGCGATTTCCCTCCAGCTTCGGCAATTGCAAAACGTCGACGACGTGTTGTTTGGCGCCGATAGCATCAAGTCCGTGATCGAAACGCGCGAAAAGTTAAATCAGAAAAATAAACTTAAAAAAAAAGGAGAGAGGAAGAAGTGGTCGCCAAGAAAAAAGTCGCAAAAAAGCAAAAAAAATGGTTTTGCTGCGAAAATCCAAAATAATCTTTGTGACCGAATTGGCCTTTTTCGTGGAAAAATGGAAATGGCGTTACCATACTTCTTCAAGCATTTTACTAATATATTTATCGTCATATGTCATGATTTGTATGTTTTTAAAACCCGATCGGTCGATGCTCCGGCCGCTTATAGAAGGACAGTCATTCGAGGGGAACACTCCGACTGTCGGCGCGCGACTTCGAAGTGAAGAAAACTCTGACTGTCGTCCGATCGGTCGATGCGTGACGTCTTGTAATAAATTCCAATTTGTACGAAAAAAATCTGAAATTTTGTAAATGGCGTTGACATACTTGTTCAACCGTTTCACAATTATATTTATCATTATATGTCATGACTTGTATGTTTTTAAAACCCGATCGATCCATACCCCGTCCACTTGACGTGTAGCGTAACAGCATTCACTCGAAGCGAACACCCTGAATGGGTCGACGCGCGACTTCGAAGTGAAGAAAACTCTGACTGTCGTTCGATCGGTCGACGCGCGACGTCTTGTAATAAATTCCGATTTGTACGAAAAAAAAATCGAAATTTTGAAAATGACGTTGACATACTTGTTCAAAAGTTTCACAATTATATTTATCATTATATGTCATGATTTGTATGTTTTTAAAACCCGATCGATCCATACCCCATCCACTTGACGTGTAGCGTAACAGCATTCACTCGAAGCGAACGGTCTCAATGGTGAGTAGCTCAGTCTAGGCCCCTGTTTGTCTCCAGTGTCGTCAAGCCGGACGATTCCCCGAACTGTGACGCACGGGGTATTCCCGTCTGAGTCACCGAGGCGTTCGCACGCGTTTTTCTTTTCGGCGGTCTTTCGAGGTGCCCAAGCTTTGGCTGCGTGGTGTCGTATACACCAGGCCTCGAGCGCGCGATCCGAGGATTGTACTCCGACAGTTGTTATTAAAACCAAATTGTTGTTTAATCTCATCACGCATTTACTTGACCATCTCATCCTCCCCCGCGATCCCTGCATCACTAAGCAATCCTAATTCAAGCTACCGTGAGTGCGCTAGTGCCTAAAAGCGTTAACAAATACTATAATTAAAAGTACGAGGTAATACTCAGAGAGAAACCTGGATTGGAAAATACTATATCAATAAAATACTTGTCAAATTCCTATTATCAACAAATAATAAAGAAAACTCCAAATTCGGAAACACGTAAAAAGAAAAGAAATAAAATGTAACGAATAAAGTAAATACTATTGAAAAATGAAATTAGAAAACAATGGGTAGGCTGCTTTAGCCTCGCACCCATTATTCATCAGAATTTATAAAAATAAATGTCTTATCGGTCGCGAATTAATTAAGTTGTAGGCAATCGGAGACATAATTGCGAGCTACGGAATACAATAATTCTGTTACGTCCTGATCAGCTTTTTCCTGCATCTACGGTCAAGGAGATTTCTCTCCCTTTTACGCGTTTATCGCATGTGACGCTCTTTCAGAACAATGCCCCTTTTGAATCTAACCTTTCGGAAATTTATTCAGGGATGGGCTAAGTCTGTGTGCCAAAATAATATGCGTGGCTCGATTATTAGCGCGCAGTCTCTACCACACTTGGACGATTACGAATCTCCGCGTGACCCTGACACACCGTACGAAGGCCTAGGTGTAATACGACCCCCGATGGCTCGCACCGCGCTGCACCGAGTCGGGCTAACGTTATCACTGGCCGTCGAGTTCGTTGCTCTATACTTCGGTTCTCACTTGGAAAGATTGAAAAACCTCGACTTCCGGATATTAAATCTCTTCAATTCATTAACTTATTCAGATTCCCATAGATTATTAATTATTCCCAGATATTCGAAAGTATTTAATTATTGATCGGTAAAATCAACAAAAGAATAAAATTTCCAAAGACGATTGACGAAATAAAATAAATGATTTTAAAATAAAAGGATTTGATAACTTACGGTGATTAGGAATGAATGAAATGTTCGATTAAGTCGAGATGATCGATTGATGAGGATGTAAAGTTCGTAATCCCGAATTCCTTCTTCCTTCCTTCCTTCCTTCGTTCTTTCTTTCAGTGAAAGTCGATTGGGTCAACGAGGAATGTTGAAGACAATGAATGTCGATAATGAAGAATATAGGTGATGAAATAATGTTCCGTTGAAACTCCGATTTATTTATCCGTTGAAATATTTGAAGGCTTTATTTAACTTTCCGACTTCAAAGTTCAGATTTTAATGATGGAAATAAATTTTTGACTGTGTATAATACTCTCTGCGACAAGTGAATCGTGAACAGGTAATGTCTTGAAGAGGCGTCGAAGACTGACACGTAGCTGTCCAGACAGTGAGGATAATGCGCCCTTTGGGGAGCTTCTTTTATTGTTTTGATCGTGGGGAGCGCCCGCGCCTCCAAGCAATGCGTTGCATCAGCTGCCCCCTCCGTGGTAATTATCGATCGGTTTCGGCGTCTTCCGTAACTTATTTTAATAATTTCGCAATTTCGGTTTTTACAACAAATTCCCGGATAAACAAATTATTCCATTAATTTTGATTTAAATAATAATAGTTTACAAATTTGAACGAAGTTCCTACGATGCTTCTATCAAAAGTTATAACCCTGATCTAACGAATTATTTTAAATATTGCTCATACATTCCTGTTTTTCAACGGATAATTTTTCTAATTTTTCTTAAATTAATAATAATGTCCCTGAATATTTTTCTGAACGATAATAACTAATTCCCTGTTATTGACTAATTTATTTAACTATTTTATTGATAGCAAAATCGTGATTCTATCGGGTTAATTAACTTCCCTAATGATTATAATAATAGATGATAATATTTCATAAATTTTTATAATAATTTTATATTAACGATTTGACCCAAAATACCTTTCATGCGTGATTCTACTGGATAATTAACGAATTTATTACTTTCCGACCAAATTCCCACGTCCGCTTCATTCCAACATTGTTTTCATTAACATCAATTCCACAATTTTAAATGAACGTTGCGCATAATTATGCCCCGAGAGGTGCTGCACTCGTAAGAGCCAACGGTGATTTTCCCAATCAGTCGCCCCGAGGCAGTCACACCAATTCTCTGGCTGCACCGCTGTGTGCGTACGTGCGTCGCTACGCGCTACGTGTTAGAGAGATAAGGCACCGTCTCCCGACGCATACAGCTAAAGATTCGGATAGCCTTTCTCGTCTCAATTAAAACAATGGGTCTTCAAGTAGCCGAAGGCATCCTCGCTGCCGATGATACCCCTCTAGCAACCCGAATATCCCTTTGATATTTTATTTCCGTTTCGTCTTTTGGTTACATGACCGTACCAATCTGTTGCTACGCCAATCACTGAATCGAGTCATTCAGTATTAGCTGATACATTACTGCACACATAATTGTTTCTCAGCGGCTAATTATTTTCCACGAATACTTCCCAATTTTGTGGATTTTTGGTCAGTTGCGTCGGTGAATTTGGCCGAAAATTCACAGGACGTAACACCTCCCCCCCAAGACGAGAGTTGCTTCGAAGAACAACGCTCGGTCTCGGTAGAGACAAATAAAAAAAACTTGCATCAACTCGCTACATACATTCGCGCGTATACATATATATGAACGCGCGCACATACGCCTTTCCGATTCTCAGAGTGTCCTCTTCGTCCGCGTATCTGTTATGTTTTACCTTCGCGAAGATGTTTACACGAGACCTTCTCCAAGTGACTTCCCGAGGGTCTGGACAGACGCGGGCTCAAGCGAGCACTCATTCGCTCGCCGAAACTTCACGGAGAACAACGAGAACTAAAATATTCGTAAGTATTCTATTATTTGTTTATTGTATTTCTTGTTTTTATTTTTTTTACTAATTTTGCTTTATTATTCTGTTGTTTATTTTTTTTTTTTTTTTTTTTTTCCAAAGGACAAGATGTGCCAACTAATTCGTACCATAGTTCAGCACGTATTCGAGCGGATTCTGGGCCCATGGATCTCCTGGGACGATTCGGTGGAGAGGCTCCCATGGGAGGACACCAGATTCGCGAGGTATTTTTATCATTTTTATTATTTCTATTATCATTTTTATTATTATTATTATTTCCTCCATTAATATTATTTCCCTTGTTGTTTTCAGAATCATTCGTCCACACGAATGGACGCCACCACCCTCGTGTGAGGAATGTTGGGAATTTTGGGACGACTGTACTTGCGACCCGTAGGAAGGAAGCTTCCCGTCCCAATATTATAATAAAAAAACAAACAAACAAAAAACACAACATTAATAACTTTTTTTTTATCAATTAGTGCTTATTAAACCGAAACAAAAAAATATCTGTTTTCCTTTTATTTACTTCTCCTTTTCAATTTCCTGTTGATCCCCCATTTAATTTAAATTCATAGTTTTAAGAAATAGTGGTTGGAGCCACTTTATTTATATTATCATAGTATTCAATTGGTTCGCTCTTTATAAAGCGTCTCTTTTGTGCGTTGGCCGCTACGCCCAAACGCCTTCTTTCGCCACGTGCGTTTCTTTTCTCTTTCTTTCCTATATGCTTCTCTTTCTTTCCTTTTTTTTTAGCGCGCCGTAACTGGGAGTACGCATGTGGCTGCGTCTCCAGTCGGCTATTTTTCCTTTCCTGTCCGGTAATATTTCCTTCTGTTCCCTCATTGGACTATTCCTAATGCGAAGAGCCAATAGCTTCCTTCCAATTCCCATGCATGTAGGTTACAGTGAGCAGGGCGTGACGCCCGTCGCCAGCCGCTCTCGGCTCCTCCGTTTTGTGCGGCTATTCGCCGTTCTCTATCCCTCTCTCTCTTTCACTATACTTTTCTCTTTCTACCTCCTTATTCCTTATGCCGATAATCTCGCACTCTTTTCTAATGTCGATAATTAAGTACACTACGGTTTCTTTTCTCTTACTGTTCCGGAGTGGGTAACGTCAATCCCACTTCAATTGATCGACGGGTACACTTCCCATATCCGGAAATCCGTCTACTATTGATTCTAACTTAAATAATAATAATTCCGGGTCTTGACCCTGGGCTAAAACTATTTGTCCCCATTTCTGGTATTTATGTCCCCCTAATTCTACATACCCTTTACTGAGGTAAATTGCCATCAACCAAAATGCAAGCATCTCTTCTCTTAATTCTTTCCATTCCGGTGGTATCCACAATCCTCCTTTACTCCAATACTCCCGATCTTCTCCTGCACTCTCTATTAAAGTGTTGGGCCACTGTTCGTTCAACGTGACCTCCAATCTGTACCCATTGTTTCTGGTTGACTGCATGATCTCTTTAAAATAAAATACAAGTAATTTAGTAATGTTATTATTAAATCTTTTTACCCTAAACTAATTTCCTCTATTTACTTACTTATTGTTTGCTTATTTATTTATTTATTTATTTTTATTTATTTGTTTATTTATTATTATTATTATTATTATTATTATTACTATTTTTTATTTTATTTATTTATTTATTTATTTTTTTTATATATTTGATTTATGGAAGTTCCGGATATAACTCTTTTGTATTCTTTTCAACTACTTGAATTGCTGTGTCACTTGTCCTTTTCTTGCTTCGATTTTCTATTTCCTCTACGTTTTTTTCCTCATCCAATCCTTCTGGTTCCTGCGCTTCTACTTGACCCAATTCAACATCTACATTCTTTGCTTTTCTATTCTTCCCTGATTTTCCTGAGGACTTCATTGACCCATTTTTCAGCTGCAACAATAATGCCGTTACAGAATCCCAAACTGCGCCTATCAAAAACAATGACCATCCGTAAACAGTATGTAAAGCATATCCATGTATAATTGTATCTATTATCAGTTTAATGGCTCGAATTATCATTATGATTCCAATAAGTCCAGCACTAATATGGCCAAATGCAATTAAATTTTCCCACATCCTTTTCCATGCTCCTTGCATCATTTTTTCTAATTCAGGCCCTTCAAGCAATTTTACGAAAGACTCTCCCTGTTTAACTGTAGATTTACCCATCATTCCCCTTACTACTGTGTTTATCATTGCAGGCCTTTCTGCCGGAAACATTATATACTCTCTTAATTGTTCTAATTCTGCGCTCGTATATATTCCACTAGTTGCTAATGACTTAATTTTACTATATTGCCACGTTGGCTTAGTGTTGGGCCTCATTGTTCCCGGTGGATAAATAAGCGTTGGTCCGGGCATCATTCCGTACCATTCCTCATCGATAAAATACATCGGCGGAACCATTCGATTACATGTAATTTGCAGACCCATTTCCATCAATATGTGTGTTCTCGGAGCCAGAAAATAACTGTCATTTCCTTTGGACACTGGCAGATGTGTGTAACATTCTTCCAGATGTCTAACCTTCACTTCCATTGGAATGCATTTTACAATATGCACTACTTCCCCTGATATTACTGCCATGTATCCAGGTCCCTTCATTAAATGATAAGCAAACTCATCTGGTGCTTGCGTAGCTATGGCTAACCGGTTCTTTATCATTTCCCGTTCCAATTCGCACTTTTGTGTTAAGAGATCAGTGTAGACTTGTGGAATTTGAGTTTGTACATGTCTCTCAACATACACAAATTTTGAATTTACGTACGCGTATATGTCCATGTTAGCAGCGTCTATCTTCTTCTTTTGCAAAAACATTTGTCCATTCTTTATTTTATGGAGGAGTAGTCTAGGATGCTCCGTTCGTATCAAAGTTTGTCCACACACGTTAATAGATGAACGAGCAACGAGAGCGAAAATAATGTCGGAAGTAGTCACGGTATGTACAGTCTCGGCGTCCCTATCAACCAATTTCTCTGCCATTCCCATGTACAGTACTCCATATTTACTACCGTCACACTCATTCATTGGAACTGAATTCCAGAACGTATGTCCACCTTGTTATATCCGCAGAAACGCAGGTAGCTAATCTGTGTTTCGCGGGCGAGCCGTTAGCTCGTGAGATTCGGGATTTGTCCAGTTAAGGGTTAGAACCCAAGAGAATTAAACACGCAATGTTTATTAAAACAATTATAAAATGTTTATTTACCAATTATTATACACTTGGTGTAGAATTACGGTTATCCTACTTCGTAGCTTTTTTACCGTTTATCTAGGGATATGGTATCCCCGTGGCGAGCCCTTACTCGAGAGAAAGGGTACTTGTCGACCGTAACCAACCGTACTGACAGGAGTACTGAGACTGAGGAGTGCCTGCTCTCGATACATTATATATGGTTGAGAGAGCAGGTACGTCAGCTTATTCTCCTCTAAATGTTTGTGGTTTACTTTATTTTAGTAAACAAACTTCTTTCCAAATTCTCGCTTCTTCGAGAACGGAATTTGGAATTTGTTTTGGTTTCGTCACCGTCGCGGTAAGTCGCGAGCAGGTGCTCTAGTTACCGAGTCGCTCGCGCTTGCTTAATTGCTGACTCGACAATTGCTGACTCGACAGTACGGTGAATTTCGGTATCATGTCGCAACGACGCTCGCGCGCGCTCGTCGCGTGCCACTTATACGCTTCGATTATTGCGCAACTCGATTGCGCGAATAATCGAGGCGTCTAGATACCCGGGGTACAACATCCCTCCCCCCTAAAAAGAAAAGAATTAGTTTTTCTTTTCGCTCGTCTCCGGCGAGCTTTATTTTTAAGATTTTAGATGTCCCCCCAAAATTATATATATATGTATACGGAAGAGATGAATAGAAATATTTATAATTCTTCCGGGAAGTCGGGCTAAGGCCCGCGTGTTGCGACACTCGGAAGCGTTAATTTCTTTCCTTGCTGTTTTTTGCTGACGGTCGGGGTCGATGCCTGGTGGCCGAACCCGCGTCTGCAATTTTTCCCTATATTAACAGACCATTAGCCGAGTTTCTCATTGATTGTTTACCGACTGTCTACGATTCGAAAAATAAAATGGTTTTTTATCGTTAATTTCTTCTGGTGTCCTGCGATCCGTTATTCTTCCTTTGGTTCTCCCTTTTCCTGTGCTAAGGGTAAGCGTGTACTCGCGGTGCCCTCAGGGCTCCGGAAGATGGTACCTCCGGCGGGGCGGCCCCGCGTCGGAGTCCTTGGTATGCGGCGTATGCGATTAGGGCTAGTAGGGCCACGGTGCCCAGCGAATACTGCCCGATCGTGTGGTATAGTTGCGGGCGATTTCCCGTCGTCGGTACATTCACTTCGTCCAGAGCTCTCTTCATGCTGCGTAATTGTACGCCCAGAGCATTGACCTCCTTCGGACTGCTAGCTGCGTGTTCGGGCTGCACAGTCAGGCAGTCGGTAAGTACCCTCGGTACCATTTCTTCCTCCGCCGGTAATAACGTGAGGTTGTAGGCCGGTACATAGCTTGTTCCTTCCACCTCCTGCGTCCAACGTCGCACGGTTTCGAGCCGGAAGTCCGACGTTGTGGCGGTGCAACGATTGTGGAGGGTCAGTGACCCCGTCCCGCGCAGCACCTCTTGCTGCGTCGGCGATCCTTCGCAATTTATGCTCACCGACTCGTTTCTCGGTGACACATACAGCCACCGTCCCGGCTGTCGTAGGCTCATCACGAGGGTGTGGGTGAGGCTTACGATCCTCTTTGGGCATTGCTGGCCCTGACCTACCGTGCCGTCGGTGTATAATCGCACGCTGCATGGTGCGTCCTCTGTGATGGCCATGACGGGGTATCGGGGCTCGCGATAGTACTTATCCTCGTCCCTTTTGCAGGTTTCCAGGTCGCGTTCGGTTGCCCGGATGTACTGCCGATTTTCCCGGTCTACCACCACGAGGTCCTCCGTGGCCTCGATGTAATAGTAGGTATGGTTTTTACCCTCCCTCGGAAGGGGGTATACGTAGTTGATCCTGTACCCGGGGGATCCGATGAGCGGGATCTCGAGGAGGAGGGTTATTATCCTCTCCCTTCGGTATGCCTTGGCGGTCGCCAGGCACAATATGGCCGCCGCGTTGTCCCGCGTGACCGGTCGCGGGAAGCTGTGTCCCCGGGGGAGGTGAGGCAATGCCTCCGTGAGATACCTCGTAAAGATGGCGGGCGTCACTACGGACGCTCCCACTGTCCCATATGCCACGCTGGAAAATATCTCCGTCATTTTCTCCACTTCCCGCAGGAAGGTTTCCACGGAAGCTTCGATCAGCATAAGACTTTCGTCGAAGTGCTGCCTGTCGTGCAGAGCATCGGTACGATTTCGGAGGTACCCGTTCACGGTGTGTACCATGGTGAATAATTTTTGTAGATTGCGCTGCGCCTCCTGTGAGGTTTGGTTGAACATATGGAGTGCCGATTCCACGACCTGTAGCTGTTTCCCCATGCACTCCTTTAACTTCCCCTGGGCACCCTGGAGGTCGGCAATTTCCTCGTCGAGGCGTTCCCCGTCGGCCGCGTCCATGTTGCCAGTTATGGCCTTTAGCACGGTACCGAGTCCGTTAATTAGACCTCGACGCTTTCGCCTGGGCTCCACCCCGATGAGGTCTTGTACGACTCCTACGTTGTCCTCAATTTTTGTTGGGAGTCGCACAAGGTGCGCCAGCATCTCCGGGCAGTAACCGTCCGGGCTAGCGAACTCTTCGCACTTCTGTCGCACGATGTCCAGCTGAGTTTGGATCCGGTGCTCCATAAACGCCATATTGGCTATATTTATACGGATGGCCAATGTCCAGACGTTGGCATACGTATATAACGTCCCGGCTCCCTCGAAGTAGAGCCCGGGAGCATCCCTAAAGGGTCGTACCTCGTACGCCCGTTCTGGGGTGGCGGCGTCCGCCTGTAAACCCGCCAACACCGTTCTGCAAAGAGTTTTTTCTTCATTTCTATGTTACCGTTAGTAAGCATGTGCATTTTTCAAGCCTTGTCGAATCCAGTGACCGGTCTAAAAGTTCCCTGTCGGGACTTTTACCCCTCTACGTAGTTACGGAGCCGGTCTACGTGCACTTTTACGTCTCGTCGACCCTGTCGCAACGTGTAGTTGCATGGGGGATGTACCCCGAGGATAGGGTAGGGCCCAATCCACTTCGGGGTGAGCTTGGCAGAGCGTCCCCGACGTACCGTCGTGTCGTGTAGGAGTACCCGATCTCCCACTCTGAATTTCACATCCTTGGCTTTCCGGTCGTACTGCTCCTTCGCACGCCTTTTTGCGGTTTTCAGGTTTGCACGGGCTGTAGACCAGGCTGCCCGTAGACGCTCCCGCAGTTCCTGTGCGTAGTCGTCATAGTTGTACGTGGGCCTTGGCGCCTTTTGAAGGGCCGTAGGAAGGTCCGCGTCTACTCCGTAGACCAGGCGATGGGGAGTGAAGCCCGTTGCCGTGTGGGGCGTTGTGTTGTAGGTGAACATGGCGTAGGGTAGCCATTCATCCCAGTCCCCCTGATCCTCGTCTACATACCCCTTAAGGTATTCTGCCAACGTCCGGTGGGACCGTTCAAGGGCCCCGTTAGACTCGGGGTGGTATGCCGTTGTCTGTATTTTATCGATGCGAAGTAGCTTGCATACCCCCTTAAAAGTTGCGCTTAAAAAGTTCGTGCCTTGGTCGGTAAGGACGGTCTCTGGAGTCCCGTACCGGCACACTATTTCCTTAGCGAAGGCTTTCGCTACCTCGTTCGCTTGTTGGTTTTCAAGCGGTATGGCAACACTATATTTCGTGAGTGAATCCTGGAAGGTAAGGATGTACTTGTTTCGCCCTTCCGTCTCCGGCAATGGCCCTACGATGTCCATTGCACACTTCTGGAATGCCCGTGTAGGCGTGTCAGTTATTACCAACGGCGCTTTCCCCGCTGGCCGTATCTTATTTCGCTGGCAGAGATCGCAGCGTGCTACGTACTTCTCTATGTCCTGCCGCATGCAGGGCCAGGTGTGCTCCAATTTTATTCTCTGCAGCATCCGCGTTACCCCCTGATATCCTCCTAAGGGCGCGTCATGATGCTCGTAGAGTATCTGTTGTATTTTTTCCGTACTATAGTCGCCGTGGTCTGACGCGACTCGCGCTTTCTCCTGTCCGTCGGCCGCTCCGGGCTGACCGTACGCGGGGCGAAACCCCTGCGGCTCTTCGCTCGCCGCTGCCGTTGTCGCGCCGGTTGCAGCTTCTTGGCGCGCGCTTGAGTTAGACTTGCCTTTGTCGTCTCCGTTGTTACCGACTTCATGCTTGGCAGGTGTATTTCGTGTGCAGGATCGGGTTACAGCACAAATTCGACTTAATGCGTCGGCGTTGGTATTCTGTTTCCCTGCCTTGTATTGTACATCGAACTCGTGTTCGGACAATTTGATTTTCCATCGCATAAGTCGAGACCCTGGATCCTTTACACCGAACAGCCATGTTAAGGGCTTGTGATCCGTTACAACCGTAAACCGAGTCCCGTATACGTAAGGGCGGAACTGAGTGATCCCCCACACGATTGCAAGAAGTTCCTTTTCCGTCGTGGAATAGTTCTGCTCTGCCTTGTTTAGAGTTCTACTGGCGTAGCAAATCGGCAGATCTTCCCCTATCGTGCCCTGCGACAAGATGGCTCCGATGGCCTTGTCCGACGCATCGGTGGTAACGACGAAAGGTTTTTCGAAGTCCGGATATTGTAGTACTGGGGCCGTCGTCAGCACCCTTTTCAGGTCCTCCATGGCCTGCTCGTGCCTCGCTGTCCACTCGAAGGGCACGCCCTTTTTTGTGAGCTCGGTTAGCGGCTTGGCAATCTTCGAAAAATCCTGGATGAACTTTCGATAGTACCCCGCTAGCCCGAGGAAAGATTGTACTCCCTTAACGTCCCTTGGAGTGGGAAACCCTTTCACAGACTCCACGATCGAAGGGTCAGCCCGCACCCCATCGCTGGAGATGATATGCCCCAGATATCTGGTCTCCAGGCGCAAGAATCGGCACTTTGCCGGTTGAAGGGCCAACTTTGCCTCCCGTAGGCGACTGAATACCTCTCGGAGTCGTCCATTATGCTCCGCTAGGGTAGCTCCAAATATGACGATGTCGTCCAAATACACGTAGCATTTTAGCCCTTCAAGACCCACTAACACCGCGCTCATTAACCGTTGAAACGTCGGCGGGGCATTTTTCAATCCGAAGGGCATTCGGGCGTATTCGAAGTGCCCTTGCGGGGTGGAGAAAGCCGTCTTCTCCTTGTCCTCCTCCGCCATCGGTATTTGATGAAATCCCGAGGCGAGGTCGAGGGTGGTGAAATAATGTGCCCGTCCCAGCTGGTCTAATATTTCCGCAATATGAGGCAGTGGGTACGAGTCACCGATCGTGACCTCGTTTAATTTACGAAAGTCCACGACTACACGCATTTTTACCTTTCCTGTCGCGTCAGGTTTTTTGGCCACGACGAGTAGGGGGGCATTCCATTGGCTCCGGCTCGGTCGGATTATGCCCTCTTCCAGCATCCCTTTCATCTGCTGCTGGACCTCTTTTTTGTGTGCCTCCGGTAAGCGGTAAGGATGTACCTTAATCGGCCGCGCTCCTGGCACGAGAGGAATGCGGTGTTCCGCCATATTGGTGCACGGGAGCGCGTCTCCCTCGAGGTGGAATATATCGGCGTAATCGTCGCATATTTCCAGCAACGATTTCTTTTCCTCCTCGTTGAGGTGCGCGACCTCCACCTCCTTGCGCAACCGCTCGAGTCGCGTGCCGCTCGCCTCTGCGCTGGCTGCAAGAATTTCGCAAGCACGCTCGCCGCCCAGCTCTTCTGCTGACGCCAGCGGCTCGAGTGACACGACGGGTCGCTCGACGTGAATGAGCTTGTCTGTGGTGTTTACTAGACTTACCACACAGCTGTTCCCTCGTGGTGCGGTTACGCATGCCCCGAGTATTACTCCGTCGGCGATGCCGCGTTTTTCGACAACTCCCTCGTTGCTACTCGAGATCGAAACGTAGGCGATATTTTCGCTGCGAGGAGGCAACGCGATCCGTATGTTTCCATCCACGAGGGGCATGCAATACCCGTTGATACGAATTTCCTCCCCCCGGAGTATGTCAGCCTGTTTTTCCTTTATGAAATCCATCCCAAGGATTCCATGGGTTTGCACGTGCAGGTTATGTGAAATTACGTGGAACCAATGTTTCACGGAACCGTTCGGCGTCTCCAGTTCGATGAGGGCGGCGTAACGCGCTTCCAGGCTCCCGCCCCCGACTCCCTTCAAGGACACATCAGACTCCTCCGCCGGGGTGTCGTCTGACAACGCATCCTCGCGTATAATGCTCACCTGAGCCCCCGTGTCGGCCTTCAGGGTCAGCATACCCGTGTGTCCCGACGGTGACCTTACGTGAAAGTCACTTGCTGATGCATGTGGACCCGGCGATTTTACTACGTAGACATCGACCTCCCTGAGAGGTCTGGCGGGTTTCGTCCACCTTTTTGCACGGAACGAGGCTACGGTTAGTTGGCCGTCCGTTGATGTACCATTTGTAGCCGCCGCTGCGAAAATATTAGCCTCTCTTGTGGCCTCACCGCTTGCGGTGATGGTATTGATCCGGAAGGACCCCACAGTGCCTCCCTGACCTTGCTGGGCCGAGCCTCCTTTTCCCTGCTCGATGTCCTTCCGCTTCCAATGACCGCTGCTACCGGCACCCTTTTTTTTATTTTTCGGGTTGTCGTCCTGCTGTCGGGCTCGGCAATCCCTCCAGAAGTGCCCGGGTTTTTTGCAATAGTTACACGTGACCGTTACCAGGTGCACGTTCCTCTGGGCAGGTACAGGAAGACTTTGTCGAGCCCCCTGACGGCAGTCCCTTGCCATGTGCCCAGTCTTCCCGCATGTGTAGCACTCCCGGGGTTTTGTGCCCGCTGAGCCCTGCGAATGCCTCGGGTTTCCTCCCCCGAGACTGGGCCGTGCTGCGCCGGGTTGCCCAGACATCATTTTCTCTACCTCGCATGCCCCCACGACCGAGTCGTGCAGGCTCTGATAATTACGAGATCTCACAATAGTTTGAACTTCTTTTTTCAAACCGTTCTCGAAGTTCATTTGCGCGCTTCTTCGAATCGCGTTCCCGATTCCTCTGGCGACTTCTGCATCGGCTCCGATGCTTAATTCCTCTATTACTTCCACGGTGAGCGTTTCGGCCCGCGTGGCATAGGTAGACACGTTTTCCTTCGCATCCTGCTTCAGCGTGCAGAATTGATACTAGAGGGAAGCAAGCGACTCTCTCTTCCCGTAGAGCGCTTCAAGCTCCTCCCGTAAATCACTCAGCGTAATCAGTTGTTTGTGCCTCATTTCCTTTGACGCTCTATCTTCTAACTTGCTGCTTTTGATCAAGGTCAAAAGGTCAGTCCGATCTGCAGGGTGTACCATACCCCAGACCGCTTCGCAGGACATCAAAAAAGCCTCAAGCTTCGCTGGGTCACTCCCATCGAAGGTTTTAACGTTTCGAAGAGCGGCTGGTATTTCCAGATATTTCCGTACCCTTTGCTCAGGTTCGGGGTTCCGCGTCCGTCGTCGGTGGGGCGACCTGTGCCTCGGCGGGGGTGGGTCCCTCCGCCCCTTCCTTTCGTCCTCCCGGGTGCTGTCCCACAGGCCCGGCTCCATAGTGACGATGCGCTCGTACATGGGATCCCCCTGTTGATCCTCTTGCCGATCTTCCTGTCGATCTCCCTGTCGATCTTCCTGTCGATCTTTTTCCGGTGGGGGTGCCTCTGCCTCAGCCGGCACCACGCTCAGGCGCTGTTCCAAGCGCTGCAGGAGGTTCTCTAGGCGATCAATTCGCTGATTGGCCTCTGCTCCAGGGCTAAGCCCCTCCTGCTCACCGTCGTCCGGTTTGGGGTCTTCGACCGGCTTGCATCCTCCGAACAGAGCCCTCCGGGTCGCTCGAAGAGCGGGTCTAAGGGGGGGTACCTCCTCTGCCTCTTCCAACGTACCCAGCACCCTGTTCTCGACGCTCCAGTTGGGTCCCCCTTGGGTGGTGCTATGCCGGGGGTATGCGTCCCTCATGCGATTTGTCTCCCGTACCGTCAATCTCGTCGTGGTCGGGGGCGGCGTGTCCTGGTGCCGAGGCTCGAACAACTGGACATTCACATCTTCCCAGCCCGTCTGGCGACGGTTCCCCCGGTGAGTCCCTCGCTGGAAATTTACCCCGAACACGGGGTTCGGCGAACCGCCTTGTCCAGGAGTCCCCTGACCCAGTGCCTGCCGAGCTTCAGTTGTCGTCTCGGCCAGGGCGTTTCCCAAGCCCTCCTCGACGTGCCCCGCCACCTCGGCTGCTTCGGGTGTTCGCCCAGACGGCGTTCCCGATCGTTCGGTGCGCGGTGGCGTCGCAGGAGTTCGGGGGCTACTCATTTTGCGTAACTTTTACCTCCGTTAAATCTTGTGTTACCTTTTCTGGTACCGTCCCACTGGCTTCGACAATGCCTATACGTCAAGCAGCTGACTCCCAGATTTTTATTATGTAATGTGGGGTACTTACAGTGCGTACACCCTCCGCATTACGGGATGCCCTCGATGAAACCCTTGCGTTTCTCGGCTCCCTTCCTGAACTGTCAGTATCACGTCCCCCTCAATGAGGACGCGCTTCAGGGATCCTGCAGCGATCCGTGAAGACTCCGGTTGGTTTTTCTCTTCCGTTATCCTGTAGATAAAGGGATGCGCACGTCGATCCTCTGATCGTCCCGTGGTCCGCCTGAACACTTGTCGACCCTGGTTCGCGGAACTCTTCTCCCTCAATGGAGACTCACTATCTGCCGCTCCTTGCGGAGATCCAAGTGTTTGGTATTTAACAGCGATGTTTATTAATTCACTCTGGCGATCCCACCGCTGCCACCAATGTTATATCCGCAGAAACGCAGGTAGCTAATCTGTGTTTCGCGGGCGAGCCGTTAGCTCGTGAGATTCGGGATTTGTCCAGTTAAGGGTTAGAACCCAAGAGAATTAAACACGCAATGTTTATTAAAACAATTATAAAATGTTTATTTACCAATTATTATACACTTGGTGTAGAATTACGGTTATCCTACTTCGTAGCTTTTTTACCGTTTATCTAGGGATATGGTATCCCCGTGGCGAGCCCTTACTCGAGAGAAAGGGTACTCGTCGACCGTAACCAACCGTACTGACAGGAGTACTGAGACTGAGGAGTGCCTGCTCTCGATACATTATATATGGTTGAGAGAGCAGGTACGTCAGCTTATTCTCCTCTAAATGTTTGTGGTTTACTTTATTTTAGTAAACAAACTTCTTTCCAAATTCTCGCTTCTTCGAGAACGGAATTTGGAATTTGTTTTGGTTTCGTCACCGTCGCGGTAAGTCTCGAGCAGGTGCTCTAGTTACCGAGTCGCTCGCGCTTGCTTAATTGCTGACTCGACAATTGCTGACTCGACAGTACGGTGAATTTCGGTATCATGTCGCAACGACGCTCGCGCGCGCTCGTCGCGTGCCACTTATACGCTTCGATTATTGCGCAACTCGATTGCGCGAATAATCGAGGCGTCTAGATACCCGGGGTACAACAACCTTCCATATCCATACATTGTCCCTTATTCAATTCACACCTGACTCCCGACTTCAAATATACTTTGTTCGATTTCAATGCAACTGATGCGTAATAATCCCTCAGCGTGATTTTGATTGTGGACAGAACCACCACGTCATTCCAACTTCCGAAAGGATCTAAATAGGATGAACCTTTGCACCCTCCATCCACCTCCAATTGTCCTGCCAAAGTGACTGGATGACTCAAAGTCTGATTACTAATGAGTCCCATGATGACTGCATTGTCCATTCGAAAAGATCCAATCTCGTGCATTTTCATGCAGACATCTCGAGAGACTTCGAGAATGTATGAAGCCTTCCCGTTTACCACGTCACTTGTATGTGAGAACATACCACATTTCCGAACGTCTCGATCTATTTCGATTTTGCACTGATGAACGTGCACAGTTCCGTATTCATTGATCTGAATCAACTGAACATGGACTGAAGAAATGTTCAATGATGATGAGGATACGTCACACTCGTCCACGTCCAGCAGAGACAGAGTTGTGATATTTGAAGACGGCGACCCACACTCATATCCAATCATCCCTGAGGAAGGTGTGGGTAGAAGAAGTACCCATATCACCACTAATGACCACGTCCCTCGTCCCATCTGTTTATCAAAACAAAATTCTATTATTTGTATGAATGATTATTTTATTGATAACAAACCATAATATTGATGATTACATAGGTGAGGTGTTCTTGATGCACTGAAACATAAGTATTACTTTGTGCCACCTTAACTATTACTACTGAATATAAATGTGAGTATACACGTATATGTGCTTATGTATGATTAACATTTTTGAATATATATGTATATATGTTCCGTTTATGTTTTGTTATATATTTTTTTATTTATGCTAATTCTACCCCAATAGTGCAAATAAGATTATGAAGTGCGTTTTTCCCCGAAATGATTAAGTAAAAATATAATTCTTCTCTTTTTTCCTTTTTTTTTTTTTTTTTTTTATCCACGGCTCTTCTTCCATTGTCCCTGGCATTTCCGCCATTTTGGGACCCCCTTTCCTTTTTCTTTCTCTTTTTGATTTTTAATCAGCTCCTCTACCTGTACCATTTCTCTTATCTGGATTCCCAATCGACCCTGCGCCAAATACAAAGTGCTCAGCAAAGCTGCTAATTCGGCTAATTTTTCGTCTACGTTAAACTCCAATATTGTTTCTGCGGTGTGACTCTCTGAATCGATCGTTATTGCCACTCCCACTTCTTTCTCTCTCTGAAACTTCCGTGTCTTCGTTGACATGCCAAAAGTGGCTAGAACCTCGATTGTTTCAAACTCTAATTCTATTGTGTCAAATGGACTTAATTTCTCTTCATTTCCACGGATTTTATCCATGATTTTTGCAATTGTTATTACCCCCAATTCTTTTATAGTTAATTGCAATTTCCTAAGACGTCTAGTCAGCTGATCGTTGTATTTTCGAAGATCCAAATTTCTTCCACGACCTGGCGTTCGGCTTTCGCTTATTCTTTCTATCAGAGCCTCAGCAGCGGCTTCTCTCGCTTCCTTCTCGTTGTTGCCGACTCCAATATCTCTCCATCGTCCCAAAATCGCTTGAATTCTATGAGTATGGCTTGTCATGCTCCGGGTAAAAGGCACATTCAGATAAATGGCTCCATAACCATACATTCGCTCCAATCGAATAGTTGCTTTTTCTTGGTCTGACATTTTTATTCCTGCAACCGGAAACTTCAAATTTCACATCGCATCTCCCTCAAATATATATATTTTATTTATTTATGTATTTATTTATTTAGATAACTTTTGAAACAGATTGTCTCTAATTTTGTTGTTCCGTCTGTTCGATGGTTTCGCGAAGTTTTCGTGTCAAGTATCTTTGGATACTTTTCAATACGTAACCCAAGCATTTCAAATCAATTATTACTATCGGTTTTCCCACCTCAATACACATGAACGGTTCGATATCATTGTATAGAACAACGTAACACACCCCTTCTTCATTCTGTCCCTCGTTAGTCTCACGTTTTATTTCTATGTTGTATTCGCGCATTATATCTGGAAGTTGACCCCAATGTACAAAGAAATCATATTCACATATTCTCTCCTCATGTCCTATTATCATATCCAACATGTCCATTATCTGATTCCTTCCCAATCTAATTGCAGTTGCTCGCCATTCCAGCTCACGCCTTCGAGTGTTTTTTATAAACTCATCGCAAATATTTCTTATCTCTGTTCCTACTCTTCCTTCCGTTTGAATTTCTTCTCCATCACTAGCACTTGGACGATTATCGGTGAAGTTATCTGTTACAGTAGGCTGCGAATATAATTCTCGTGCTAATTGATATCTAATAACGCCATGTTCTGTTGGCCTGGTTGATGCCACCTCCGTTATTCGCCTTCGTCTCAATCTGGCTCCAGCTATAGATGCATTTCTTGACTGCATTTTGTCTGTAATTATTTATTAATAAAAAAAAATGGATTGGAATTTATTTGTTTTCTTTGTTTTATTTTTGAGGCTTAATGTGAGAATATCTCAGACGATTGGCATGAACAACCATAGGTTTCTTGTTGGTTTTTATTTTAATATTTTGATTACCTTTTACTTCAATTATTTCAAACGGTCCAGCATGTTGATTTTCTAGTTTCTTTGGTTTCGGTCCGCTTTTCAAAAATGCATAATCCCCAACTTTAAATTGTCTGACATTGAGATTCTTATCATATCGTTCTTTAGATTTTAATTTCGCTCTTATCAAATTTTCTCGAGCTATTATTTGAATTTCATGCAATTGCGTTACCAATTTTACCAGATAGTCATCATACGTGGGTAATTTATCTTCCATTTGTAAAGGTTCACTTGACGGTGTTCTTGCCAATTTTCCGAAAACTAATTCATACGGTGTATGTTTTGTGCCTTCATGAACACTAGTGTTATAATTGAAAATGGCTAATTCGACCCACTCATCCCACTCGAACTTTTTATCTACGTATTGTTTTAAGTATTCTCCAAGCGCATGATGTGATCGCTCTAAGGAACCATTTGACTGCGGATGAAATGCAGTAGTGCGAATCCGTTTTATTTTTAATCTCTTAGCTACTCGTTTTATTAAATTACTGAGAAAATTTCGTCCTTGGTCGGTTAATATACTTCTGGGTGCCCCGAAAATACTGATATAATATTTAACCATCGTATCCGCTATCGTGATTGACGTTGCATTTGAAATAGGGAATGCAAGGCAAAATTTGGTTAACTGATCCTGTATAGTGAGAATATATTCATTGCCTCGTTTGGTTCGTGGTAAAGGCCCGACTATATCCATAGCTACCTTATCGAAAGCTATTCCTGGAGTATCGGTAATAACCATTGGTTGTTTTGTTTTTATTCTGACGCATTTTTTTAACTGACAGGGTAAACACCGTTGTATAAATCGTTCAATGTCAGTTTTCATCCTTTCCCAATAAAAACGATGTCTGATTCTATTAAATGTCTTCGTCACTCCTCTGTGTCCTCCAACAGCCGATCCATGCATTTCATGTATTATTCCTTCTCTTTCTGCTTTACTTGGATATCGAATAATTCCATGACAGACTATCACATTTACCGGACTATTAAGAAATTCTAATCGCAATTCACTTGCAATTTTATCCCATGGAACGTTTCCAACAACATCAGATTTGGAAATGCTTACACTTGGTATTTTTGTCTGTTCTGCAAAATTTCGTAAATTTCTTATAGCATCTATTATATGGTTCAATATTAAGGAAGCTCCTTCCCCAGAATCATTACTAACGGGTAAGGCTATATGATACCTATTTCCTCGTTTTATTGAACTAACTACTCCCAGTTCAAGGTTAGGAAAATAAGGCAATTCGTTTCTGTCAGCTAATTTCTGTGATCCTGTATCAAATGCTTCACCGTTTAAATTTAGGAAATAAACAAGTGAATCCTTTCGAGTAAAGAAAATTTCCCTTGAAGGAATTATATTTCGCGATATGGAATATTCGAGTTCGAATTCTGATTGCTCATCATTGTCGCTATTTTCATCGTTATTTTCGTTTTTGTCATTGTCATTTTTGTCGGAGTCACTTTTGTCTGTTTGTTCAGAAAATTCCTCTTCATCTGAGTCCTGTATTGGATTAACTTTCTTTTTTCTTTGAGGCTGTATTATTTTCTCCTCGTCTGATTTCATCACCTTCCTTTTTTTCTTTTTCTTTCGGGGTTTTCGTACTGGTTCATCTTCAATCTCCCTGTCTTCATCCTCTGTGGTATCTTCTTGCTCGGTATTCTGTGTTGGTTGATTTTTCCGTTTAATTTTCACCTTTTTTTTCTTGCTCAGCTTATCAAATTCCTGAATTTCTTTTTGTCCTTGCCTAGTCGCTTGAGAATTAGCCTTGATTTTCTCGAGTGCCCTTCGTTTCGCTCCTCGTTCCAATTTTCTTTCATTTGTTGCATTGCCTATCAGTATCTCTTCTTCCGCTGAACCTTCCTCTGCGCTGGTGTTGACTGACGAATGATTGAAATGGAAATGCTGAACGTCACCTTCAGACGATTCTGACGATGAATTTATTTTATTATATCCTTTTAATTGCATATTCCTTAAACTATTCTTCCATAATTTCTCTGGATCCTCTTCTTCCTCTTCATTTATTTCTTCGTCACTTATACCATCTTCTTCATCGTTGTCATCTCCAAAGAATCTCAGCATCTCATCATCGGTCCATTCTGTCTGTCCCCTAACTTCCGTAATAAATATTTCTTCCTCCTCCCCATTTTCCTTACTCTCAATCGGATTTCGAGATAAAGCATCGGCATTCACGTTCGTTTTTCCTGTTTTATATACTACATCGTATTCATATTCAGCTAATTTCAATCTCCACCTAAGAACTCGTGTGTTACCATCCTTGCAGGTTCTGAACCATACTAAAGGCTTGTGATCAGTAACCAAAGTAAATGTTTTCCCGTATAAATATGGTCTAAAATGCAAAACGCTGTAGACAATTGCCAATGCTTCCTTTTCGTAGGTATCATATTTTGTTTCAGTTTCATTAAGTGTACGTGAGGCGTATGCTATTGGTCTATCTTTTCCTATAGGCCCTTGTGACAAAATTCCTCCGATTGCATAACCCGAAGCGTCGGTTGTTACAATAAAAGGTTTTGAAAAATCTGGAAATATTAAAACTGGTTCGGTACAAAGTTTCTCCTTAAGTTCCTCAAATGACTCTTCCTGGTTATTTGTCCACAAAAAGGGTGTATTATCTTTCAAAAGGTTAGTCAATGGTTTTGCTAATTTAGCGTAACCTTCAATAAATCGACGATAATATCCTGTTAATCCCAGAAATTGACGAATTTTCTTTACATTAGTCGGCCTTGGAAAATATCTTACTGCTTCGACTTTCTTTGGATCGAGTTTTAGACCATCCCGGCTAATCACATGCCCCAGATATCCAACTTCTTTCTTTAGAAACTCACATTTATCAGGTTGCAAAGTTAAATTCGCTTTCCTCAGCCTGTCCATTAATCGTTTGCATTTTTCGTTATGTTCTTTCAATGTCTTTGCGTATACTACTATGTCATCTAAGTAAACAAACAATTCGTGACCTTACAACCCCATCAAGACCATATCCATTGCTCTTTGAAATGTAGGAGGAGCGTTTTTCAATCCCATAGGCATTCTGACGTACTCGTAATGTCCATATGGCGTTGTGAAAGCTGTTTTATGACAATCATCCGGATGCATTTTTATCTGATAAAATCCTGAAGCCAGATCGAACACCGAAAAATATCGAGCTCCTCCCAATTGGTCCAGTATGTCAACAATGTTAGGTAAAGGGTAAGCATCCCCTATCGTTTTATCATTCAACTGCCGAAAGTCCAAAACTACCCTCCACTTTTTATTTCCTTGTGAATCTAATTTCTTTGGCACCACCCACACAGGTGTATTATATGGAGATGTCGATTGTCTGATATATCCTGCCTCCAGAAACTCTGCTATCTGCCTTTTAATTTCTTCTTTGTGAATTTCAGGGAATCGATATTGCTTAGAATTGACAGGAAAATCATCGATTGTTGGTATTCGATGGGTTATTATATTTGTTGCTTCCAATTTTTCCCCCGGTATGTGGAATCGATCTGTTCCGTATTCAATAATTTCATATACAGCTTTTATTTCTTCTTTATCCAATCCAGTTAGTCGCAACAACTTTATTACTTTCGGTAATCGAGTCTCATCTTGGAGCTTAGCATTGACACAAAAACATTTTCCAGACTCATAAAATTGAATTCCTATCAAAGGATGACAAAAATCATGGGATTTAAAATTTCCTGTTACATTTTCCTTTCCATTTTCTATTTTCTTCAACATTAACTCCGATTCTTTACATGATGCATTCAATTTTCTTGATTTTCCTTTTAATTTTTCCTTTTTATTTTTATTCTTTTTTATAACGATTGCCTTATTTATTTCTGTATTTTCTGGTATTTCACTTGATACACTTAATTCTTTTGATTTTCCTTTGATATTTTACTCTTTATTCTGATCTTCTTCCATAACCTTTTGACTTACTTCCACATTTTCTGATATTTCCTCGATTGAACCTGAATTTTCCTTGTTTGAATCTTTCCTTAATTGTCTTTCCTTTTTAATTCTTTTTAAAGCTGCTTGAAACGTTTCATACGGTATTTTTACCCAATTTTTTTCGTCAGTATCTATATTTTCTCCGTTATTTTCCGTACAATGTATATCTTTGTTTTCACTTTTCAACCCTGAATTCCTTACGTCACTCCCAGAATTACTTTCAGCTGTATTTCCAAAATCTTCCCTAATTTGACCAATGGCATTTTTTTCTTTGTTCATTACCCTTTCTTCCCTTACACATATTACTTCTGTAATCTCGGCAGGACTTTTCGCCAATTTCATAGTAGGAATTCCTATTTCAATTTCTTCATCTCGGTTATTAATGATATTAATAAAACATTTCCCATTAATATTCTGTACTAGACCCTGTTCGACAATAACTCCTTCACCAATGTTAATAGCAGGCAAATATCCTTCTCGAATTGTATCATCATTTATCCTGACATAGAAAAGTTTTTCTGTTTTTGGTGGAAACATCATACTTTCCCGAGTGAAAAATTGTATTTCTTCATTGCGAACATTGAGCATACTGTGTTCATAATCGATTTTAGCTAGATTTTCTCGGAAATATTCGTTGGACAAAATCCCATCTTGTTTAGTAGGAAAGTTATTAGCCACAATATGATAAACTACCTCCCGGCCGAAAGTTTCAAGCACCACATATCCTGACGTATAGACAAATTCATCTGTGATTCCACTGAGTCTCAAAATCTCGTCTCTATATATTATATTATTTTCGTTTAGACATTTTTCCTTTAGCACATTTTTACCAGCACCCGTATCCAACAACATGATGACACCATCCCGAAGGTCATTACTTTTTAATTGAATAGTAGGGGGAATAATTCCCTTTTCAGGTCTGACTAAAAATACATCTATTATTCGGCATTGCTCATTTGCGGCTGAGATGTACTCTGTATTAAATACGTTGGGTGTGAATTCGCATTGGCCTCCGCCGGCGCACCCTTCACTGGCTGGCCACTGGCGTTTCCCTGCATTGAATCTCGCCTACTATTGTATTCTATGCGTTGCGGGCATTCGCGTATTATATGACCTTTTATTCCACAGTAATGACAGATTATACCGGAATTATCTGACTGAGAAGGCTGATTAGCTGCTTGAGCATAGGACATGGCTCCTCTGTCATTTGATATCTGATTATTTCCGCGATTTAAATTCGTGTCGAAATTCCGATTTTGATTAAAATTTTGATTTTGATTATAATTCTGATTATAATTAGGATTATAGTTTCGATTTTGATTATAATTCGGATTATAATTGGGATTATAGTTTTGATTTTGGTTATAATTCGGATTATAGTTGGGATTATAGTTTCGATTCTGATTATAATTCGGATTAACGTTTTGATTTTGACCAATATTTTGATTGAAATTTCGACTTTGATTGAAATTTTGATTTTGATAGTTCTGATTGCGATTATAATTTTGATTGAAATTTTGATTTTGATTAAAATTTTGGTTTGAATTAAAGTTTCGATTCTGATTGAAATTTGGGTTTTGATTATAGTTGTATCGCGGATTTGAATTAAAACCTTGATTGTTGTTATAATTTTGACGATTATTATTGTAATTATTGGAATGATAAGTTCCTTGATCTTGACCTTGTCCGTAATTTTGTTGAACGGGTTGTGGATTAGGACGTTCATTAGACGTTCGTTCACCCTCACCTTGCACTTTCTGTTTACAAATTTCGGCCCAATGGCCCTTCTGACCGCAAATTGAACATCCAATGCTTCTACATTTGTCTGCCAGATGCCCTCTTTTGTTGCAATACTGACAAACATCGATTATCTCTTTTTCGTGTATTTTAGGACATTGATTGGCAGTGTGTCCTTGATTTTTGCAATATTGACAGCTTATTATTTTCGGTGCCTCAGTATATGGTGCCATAGTGACATTCTCCGTAGGTTCAACAAATTTTATGCCAACTTTTTTCACACCTCTGTCTATATCCTTTGTCGGAGTGAATTTTGAATTTGCATTATCTCTCAATTTACTACGTTCGGATATGTCTAACTCAACAGCGAATGCCGTGCCCACCGCATCCTCAAGCGTTACTTTCTCCTCTTTTATTTTATCTAATATTTCGGGTCGCAATCCACGGTTAAAACAATTTATCGCCATTCTCTCGATCGCCTCTCTATCAGCCTCGTCTAAATATCCGTCAATATATCGTCGTGACTCTTCCAATTTTGTGACCAACTGTTGAATTTTATACGCGTATTCGGCGACTGTTTCATGATTCAACTGCGCAATGCTACCCAATTCACCCTGTAATTGATATATGTCCCTCGGAGGATCATATATTTTTCGAAGATATTCCATATAATCAGCAATGTGGCTAAACCGATTGGTACTAATTCTATTCCATACTTCTCCGACTAATTTATTTTTAGCAACTCTCATCAAGTCCAACTCAAATTCTGGTCCTACCATAACTGCAGCATCCTCTAAACATCCGAGATAACGACTCAAAGACTCTCGCTTTCCATCGAATTCTGGAATCATTCTCACTGCTTCTCGCCATTGTTCTGTACCCTGAAGTGACCTATGCGCTCCAATAAAAGGACTCGAACGGCGAGGGGGATTATTGCTTCCGCCGCCACGATCCCCGTCACCACGATCACCTCCTCCCCCAACTCCAGTATTTTCACCTTTCCCATCCATGTTTTCAAAAAGATTTTTCACTACCTCGTTTGATATTATTCTAGATGGTTGACGTGAAGCGCCGCAAACTGCAAAAATTTGTCGCAAATGTTCTAATGTTGGTAAAGTTTTACCACAAGTTTTAAAAGATACTAGGTTACCGGTGAACGGAGGCTCAGCTTTAGATTTTCCCAATCTATAATCACTAATTTTCCCAATGTCAATTACTTTTGAATCAACTATATCGTTTATTGGACTCAAAACCTGATTTTTGTTTTCAACTGATTTACTGTTTTTCTCAAATAGATCCTCAATACAAACACTCGGGGCACTTTTTGTTTTTGTTGAACTTATTTTTATGCACGATTTTATAAATGACTTTGGTTTAACTGAAGTGTCTACTGAACAAGATCTGACAAGTTGAGTCGATGTTGCATTTATTGCTGAATTAAACCGAACACCCGGTGTATTATGTTCACTAGCTAAATGTACTGACAGTGGAGAAGTATGAGGACTTAATAATGAGGACTCACTATGTGCTTTTATCAAACCACGGTTCAACACTTCAATTTGACTTTCGTTATTACTCTGATTTTCGTCAATATTCTGTTTTTCGTTAATATTCTGATTTTCGTTACTCTGGTTTCCGTCCCTCTGATTTTCGTTCACATTTTTATTTTCGTTGACACTTTTCACTTCCGTCGTGGATGATTTAGAACTGTCACTTTCGTTCGCAATTTTTTCACCTGGCGCTTTCACGAGAGATAAAGATTTTCTTGTCGTTGCGATTTCATCTAGCCCGTCTGAATGGGTTTCGAACACTCTTTCCTCAAATTCTTTTGCTAGCTCTACTTCACTCTCACCTTCAACTACTTTGGCACTTTCGTTTATTTTTGTTCCGGATGAACACAGCTCAATATTATCCTGTTGACTGGTTATTACTAAATTGTCAATTTCTGTAAGATCTATTTCTTCTAATTCCGAAGTATCCGTAGATTTTGACTGTGTACTTTTAATTGCTGGCAATGGTTTGGAAGATTTTGGCTTTGAATTCCTTTTATCTCCTGGATATATGCTAAGGCATTTATCGGAAACTTTTCCCTGAGATCGAGTAAAAGGCATTTATATTTTATTTATTTGTTTATGTTTTATCATTATTGAATTCACCGATTTTATTTATTTATTTGAAATTATTTATTTATTTAATTTTAAATGATTTATTTATTTATGAGTTTATTTGAAATTGTTTAGTTATTTAATTATGGCACACAAACTTTTAGTTATCCCGAACGAGCCCCCAATTTTTATGTTACGTCCTGATCAGCTTTTTCCTGCATCTACGGTCAAGGAGATTTCTCTCCCTTTTACGCGTTTATCGCATGTGACGCTCTTTCAGAACAATGCCCCTTTTGAATCTAACCTTTCGGAAATTTATTCAGGGATGGGCTAAGTCTGTGTGCCAAAATAATATGCGTGGCTCGATTATTAGCGCGCAGTCTCTACCACACTTGGACGATTACGAATCTCCGCGTGACCCTGACACACCGTACGAAGGCCTAGGTGTAATACGACCCCCGATGGCTCGCACCGCGCTGCACCGAATCGGGCTAACGTTATCACTGGCCGTCGAGTTCGTTGCTCTATACTTCGGTTCTTACTTGGAAAGATTGAAAAACCTCGACTTCCGGATATTAAATCTCTTCAATTTATTAACCTATTCAGATTCCCATAGATTATTAATTATTCCCAGATATTCGAAAGTATTTAATTATTGATCGGTAAAATCAACAAAAGAATAAAATTTCCAAAGACGCTTGATGAAATAAAATAAATGATTTTAAAATAAAAGGATTTGATAACTTACGGTGATTAGGAATGAATGAAATGTTCGATTAAGTCGAGATGATCGATTGATGAGGATGTAAAGTTCGTAATCCCGAATTCCTTCTTCCTTCCTTCCTTCCTTCGTTCTTTCTTTCAGTGAAAGTCGATTGGGTCAACGAGGAATGTTGAAGACAATGAATGTCGATAATGAAGAATATAGGTGATGAAATAATGTTCCGTTGAAACTCCGATTTATTTATCCGTTGAAATATTTGAAGACTTTATTTAACTTTCCGACTTCAAAGTTCAGGTTTTAATGATGGAAATAAATTTTTGACTGTGTATAATACTCTCTGCGACAAGTGAATCGTGAACAGGTAATGTCTTGAAGAGGCGTCGAAGACTGACACGTAGCTGTCCAGACAGTGAGGATAATGCGCCCTTTGGGGAGCTTCTTTTATTGTTTTGATCGGGGGGGGGGGGGGCGCCCGCGCCTCCAAGCAGTGCGTTGCATCAGCTGCCCCCTCCGTGGTAATTATCGATCGGTTTCGGCATCTTCCGTAACTTATTTTAATAATTTCGCAATTTTGGTTTTTACAACAAATTCCCGGATAAACAAATTATTCCATTAATTTTGATTTAAATAATAATAGTTTACAAATTTGAACGAAGTTCCTACGATGCTTCTATCAAAAGTTATAACCCTGATCTAACGAATTATTTTAAATATTGCTCATACATTCCTGTTTTTCAACGGATAATTTTTCTAATTTTTCTTAAATTAATAATAATGTCCCTGAATATTTTTCTGAACGATAATAACTAATTCCCTGTTATTGACTAATTTATTTAACTATTTTATTGATAGCAAAATCGTGATTCTATCGGGTTAATTAACTTCCCTAATGATTATAATAATAGATGATAATATTTCATAAATTTTTATAATAATTTTATATTAACGATTTGACCCAAAATACCTTTCATGCGTGATTCTACTGGATAATTAACGAATTTATTACTTTCCGACCAAATTCCCACGTCCGCTTCATTCTAACATTGTTTTCATTAACATCAATTCCACAATTTTAAATGAACGTTGCGCATAATTATGCCCCGAGAGGTGCTGCACTCGTAAGAGCCGACGGTGATTTTCCCAATCAGTCGCCCCGAGGCAGTCACACCAATTCTCTGGCTGCACCGCTGTGTGCGTACGTGCGTCGCTACGCGCTACGTGTTAGAGAGATAAGGCACCGTCTCCCGACGCATACAGCTAAAGATTCGGATAGCCTTTCTCGTCTCAATTAAAACAATGGGTCTTCAAGTAGCCGAAGGCATCCTCGCTGCCGATGATACCCCTCTAGCAACCCGAATATCCCTTTGATATTTTATTTCCGTTTCGTCTTTTGGTTACATGACCGTACCAATCTGTTGCTACGCCAATCACTGAATCGAGTCATTCAGTATTAGCTGATACATTACTGCACACATAATTGTTTCTCAGCGGCTAATTATTTTCCACGAATACTTCTCAATTTTGTGGATTTTTGGTCAGTTGCGTCGGTGAATTTGGCCGAAAATTCACAGGACGTAACAATTCATTTAGCTACATATATTCCAGTCCATCGGCTCTGCAGAGAGATGCTACCAATACTATATTTCATTCAGTAACGCATGCACGTGCACTCTTAGTAATCTCATTCTGCTCGAGGAATTACTCTCTCTCTCCACCGATTACTGGTGCGCTCAAGGCTCATCTTATCTCTGACTGCTTGTCCCCAGAAAAATGCATAATGTCTTAACGAATACTGTAGAAAGCTCGGACTGACCAAGAAGTATGGGTGTGCATCACTCCGCCCACCTCACGGAGGGGCTAAGGCACACAAAAGATTTGTCATGAGACAGAGGACCGACCCTTTAAAAGATTGATCGATCAGCGATCGACGCAGTATTTTCCCATCCATTACTGGAGTAAGATTAATTGTAACTAGTAGAAACCTCATCAAATTAAATCTCGTACTTAGTCTTTATGCGATTCATTCGTCAATTCTGTCAAGGGAGTTGTCCTCTATATTGCGTTAAATTGATCAATTTATAAAATATTTGGAAGTTGAATTTCTCTTTGAATATACGTCAATCAAGTGCACCGATTGTTGTAAATATTTACTTACCATCACACATCGTACTACGAGGGAGTCACTTCGTCAAAAAGGCACAGTAAGTACCAATTATATTTCTCCATTAATTCTTCTCCTTTGTTTATCCGCGATCTCAATGAATTAATCATATTTTTGTCCTAGTTAAAATTTAAATAATAATGTATTTATGGGACTAACCGATACCCTGCCTATGTAGGTATTTCTCCCTTTCCCTCTCCCATGACCTAAAGGGGGTGTAGTTGACAACAATTTCTATTTATATGAATTTATCTATACCTCTTATTAGACACGGCCTCTTGGTATTAAGCAAACATTCCTTGCCCCATCCCTAGTAACGTTCCGTGAGGATTAGACTAAAAAAGGGGCTGTCGTGGGCGAGTTTTATCACCAGGTGTAGTACAGGAGGAACTGCTCTCCCTGACTAGAGCGCGATCGAACATCGTCACCCCGGCTATAGTTGAAACTCGGCATGAAAGATTTCTCTGCTAGTTTTGACGTAACAGTATATTTACAAAAGGTAGCAGCTCCTCATGTATACAAAGGTAGGTAGGTAGTACCGCTCCGAGCGGTGCGTATATTAGCGCGCTCAAGTAGCTAAGTAAACGTCGCTGAAAAGTACACTTAACTGCTCGGATCTTTATAAAATTTTAGTATGATACTTTTAAATATATATACTTTCGAGAAATGCAATAAACAAAAAATCGATTTTTTGAAAATTTTATTTAGGGTAGACCCCTTAACACCGTTTCTTGTTCTTACGGGAGGAAGTAGACGTGGTCATCTAGGACCTCCGGCAAAACTGAACGATGCTAACAACTCTCGACAATTCTGTTCCAGCGCCTTCTACTCGCGCTCTGTACACTTCTTATAGTGACAAGAGCAACAACCGCAGGTTTACCAGACCCAATCATTACTTCTTACCAGCAAGCTGGTCTTCGGTACTCCGTTGTGATGCCTGATATCGATAGGAAGATAGTAACTTTGTGAAATGATTTGTAAGATTTGATTAATTTATTCTGCATGCAACATATACTGTGATTAACTCCTATTGCCTCCAGCTGTCAGACCAAGGTGACTCTGCCGTTTCTTGTCGCTTTCTTGTCTCAGTTATTCGTAGTGGGGATTGCGTTTGATGGTAGGCTGAGGCATCCTGTCGTGTATGTGATTTGCGCCAGTTGACGATATGGCGAAACGCTGGGACTGGCTATTCAACCGGGGCCTTTTTCTGAATTTTACATGAAGATTCCAATCAAGTCGAAAAGTCCCATGGGACATTTGGCATGATATTTGGAACAGTTGTTACTGCGTCCATCAAGTTCCGCCTGTATAATGCTATCTGGTAGACCCTCATCGGTCGAAGTCGAAGGCCTGAAATCCGTGCAATTTATTTTCTGTACCAATAATTACAGCCCTAATGCATATAAAAACAAAAAATGTGTAACGCTGTTGCTATTTGTGTAGCGATTGTATCTATGTCTAGTGAGTAAGCATTAATTGAACGCTGCTTCATGGGGTTTAGCAAGTGGCTATCAAACGTTACTTTGAAACTGGTTTTCAGTAGCTATTTTGGTACTTCGACCGTTCGAATTTTTATTGTCATTTTAATATATAAGTTATCAACAATTAAAGTGTGCGGATGTCCACAGCTGGAGTGTATCCAGCTGTGGACATCTACACACCAGCTTTAGTGACTAATAGCCAGTTGCAAAACACCATGAGGCAGCTTTCAGTTTGTTCTAGACCATAATCTGATATTTGCATGATTTTGAGTTTTTATACTTTTACTTCATCGTACTTCGGATGTGATAAGAAAGGAAAAACTAATTTATCGTTCGTTCTATTGCCGCCGTTACAACCTGAAATCAACGTTGAGGACGACAACACAGCGTGATACCTATGATATTTACTTTGTACTGCAATACTACCAAAACTAGTTTTTAAGGTATATTTATACTGAATTTCTTTAATTTCAGTATTCATAATATCTTTTGTGTCCCTCTTAGTATTACGGTTGTATTAAAATACTTCGAATACTTACGTGAAAATAATGTGCACGATATCGCCTAATACGCCATTGTGGGATAGAGGATATTCAGAAGTTTCGCAAATCGTTCGCTGGAGGCACCCTCTGCCGGGCAAACCGGAACTGAAACACAAAGTACCAGAATCCGGGGTGACTTCTCCATGAGCTGGATGCTGCTTTCAAAAATTCCAATATCGTGAGATTTTGATGTCAACATATCAACGCAAATTGACAGGGCCGTGACTCTCATTGATTTGTTTTTAACTCCCGACTGCCCGCTAGAGCAAAAAGACGGGCGTTATGCGTTTCGCTGAGGCCCCCCGATTTTGCTGTTTTCGTTGTCTCCAGTGTTTGTCGGAATGGCGCAATGTCTCTTGATAGAATTTGGCATACTAGTTCTGTGTATGTAGGAGTGAGTTCGTAGCAAAGGAATAAGAAAATAAATGTGAAATGGCAGAGATAATTAACTTCGAAAAAACGGGCCAAAACCCTATTCAGATATATCGACAGGCGCCCGCCATTATCTACTATTGCCTTTGCAATTATTTGTCGTCTACTATAAAAATGCTGTAGCTGTGTGCTATTCTATGGTCCATTGAATTCACTCACCATGTAGTATAACCTCGAATACGCGTCGAGCTGTGTCTATGATAATTTGTTATATATATGAGGCATTCCATCCGGTTTCGAACGGTTAAAAAGTTGTCCACTCCCAAAAAAATTGAAATTTTGTCAAATGATGTAGTTACATACAAAGAATTGATGTAAATTTTTTCAGAATTTTAGGATCGCATTTTTTTGAGTTTTTCGAAATTTCAAAATTTTCTAAGAATCGTTAGGTCTTGAAAGCATACGATTAAACAGAAAAATGTTCGGAACAAAAAAGTTGCAGTTTTAGATGACCTTTGAAAAAAAATTATTTTTTGATTTTTCCGAGTTTAAAAAATGACCATTTTTATCAAAAATATACAAAAATAATTTTGTTCGGTCAGTATGTCACTTTCAATTTTTCTCAAAAAATTCCAGAAAATACTCTCAAATGTGTACAGTCATTCTATTTTTTGAACGATACTGCCAGTAGTAGTTTTCAGTAGTTCTTTTCGGTGAGGGATAATCACTCGTTCAAAAAATAGAATGATTAAATTAATAATTCTCCGTCCTAACATTATTTTTTTTCTTATTGTAAACATTAATCATAATGTAAGAAAAAGTGAGGCATAATCAGATCGTTTCAAGTTATTTTTTTTTCCAGACTCGGTGAGGTACGGAGTCCGCGCGAGCGAATATCTTTTGCATTTTAAAATTCCATCCGGTTCTGATATAACGCAATGCTATTTTTGGGTCTTTAGTATAGCTTTCACTTGCTTGAATCTCAATTCCAACATTTCTTTTTGGGCGTTGTAATCATCAGTACACGAATAGCGACCCGTGATAGCCGTAACATTCGGATTATGCTGCCCATTCTTCTATTTTATCGATATTTTATGATTAAACTCCAAAACATAATTACTGTTATCGATATTTCTTACCTTAAAATGTGAGAAAAATTTGGGGAAGTATAATTTTTAATAATAACCGATGTTTCTTAAAAAAAAAAAAAATCGTTAAAAATAAAACGAAGCATAGCCTCGGAACAAGTAATCGAGCCATCTAAAAAAAAAATATGTCTACTGTACACATTTGAGAGTATTTTCTGGAATTTTTTGAGAAAAATTGAAAGTGACATACCGACCGAAAAAAAATAATTTTTGTATATTTTTGAGAAAAATGGTAATTTTTTAAACTCGAAAAATTCAAAAAATTATTTTTTTTTCAAAGGTCATCTAAAACTGCAACTTTTTTGTTCCGAACATTTTTCTGTATAATCGTATGCTTTCAAGATATAACGATTCTTAGAAAATTTTAAAATTTCGAAAAACTCAAGAAAATGTTATCCAAAAATTCTGAAAAAATGTACATTAATTCTTTTTATGTAACTACATCATTTGACAAAATTTCAATTTTTTTGGAAGTGGAAAACTTTTTGACCGTTCGAAACGGGATGGAATGCCTCATATATACAGGGTGAGTTGTAATTTATGTACGAACATTATACCGACGTAGAGCGCGTCGGACTGAAAATTTTGCTCTTTGCGAAACTGCGATGGAGTAAAAATGGACCGAGCTATTAACGTTCAAAGTCGACCAATCACAGTTCGTTTTTCATCAGAGTCTCGACGCTCGAACGTTGAGTGAACAATGGTTCATCTACCACACGCAAGCAAACAATGGCTCGTCTACATCTACCGCACGCAAGCAAGTTCGAAGTTAGCGTTCATTTCGATCAGCCAACAGCTTCTCACGCCATTGACGGCAGCGGAAGAAACTGCCGTTATGCAATCAGACTAAATCGAATAAATGAAAATTGCTAGATATGAATAAACGAAAATTATCCCAGAAAGCTCGAAGGAAGGCGACACCGAGCCTGTGCCTATCGCGGAAGATCCAATGCGATGTTCTCGCACTGGATCCCTGTACAAGTTAGACTTTGTCGCGCGAGACCCGATATCGAAATGTGAATCATACGTTACACTGTAAAAAAGAATTATAAATTGAATGTACTGAAACTTGAAATGTCCTTACAGAACTTACATTAATCGAACATTAATACCCTTTCTGTGTAAAATTAAAATACGACATATAAAAAATACAAAACTTTTCCCGGAAATTAACCAAAATTTTACTTAAAATTGCAACATATATGTTTTTGAAATTTCGAAAACAGTTTATGTAAAAAAGCTTCCATTACCGTCCATTAATTTTCAAACAACTCATCCCGTTTCCGAAAGTGCTTGCGAAAAATTTCAGTTTATGGGTTACTAGCCACGGACTATTGATTAAGAGTTGATTTTTTTTATTCAATAGACGCATTAAAAAGGATAAATAAAAATAGATCGTAAATTGAAATTGCCCGTTCAGTGAACATTGAATGGTGACACTGAATCTTTTTCAGTGTTTTTTTACGTATCGATAACGTCATTCAAAACTTGTCGTCAAACATTTAAATTTGAAATGCAGAAACGTTAAAGTATTTTCTGGAAAAATTATAAGCTTTGAAAAAACTCTGAGAGACGAAAAAGTATTTTATTTAGAGGAAAAGTGATGAATTATAGCCTTTTCTAATTAGCTAAGGCTCATAATTCATCGCTTTTGCTCTAATCAAAATTGTTCCTTGGCAAAGATACGAACGAACGATTAGACAAATCGTTATCATAGCAATCATAGCAATGTGGAAAGTAGTCTCATAACTAGAACGATGGCTTAGAAACTCGGAAGTCCCGAGTTCAAGTCTTGGCGCAGAATAATTTTTTTTTCTTTTCTTTTTTTAATCCCCATACGTATGGATGACGTACCGGTTCATTGTGACGCCGTGCGGTATCGAAAAGCATTGGCCCACGAAGGTTGCGAAATTTATAACTAATCAAATGAAGCTAACCCAATCACGTTTCCGGTAATGCCGAAACTGTGATAAGCCGCTGGAATCTTACGGTTAACAAAGACCACTTGGATCAATGGATTCTTTTACAAATAATTAAAATTTCCATCGATTTTTTATAATTTTGCCACGTTACGCAAGGATGTACTTAGCGACTGTTTGAACAGTTTCTGCGATCGATGAATTGTTTTTTCTCCTAGCTCAGGATTAATCAAACCAATCCTACCATTGACAGATGACGTAAATACGCTTCTACTCATATGACATTTATTTATTTTGCTATTGGTATAATAGAGCAATTAACGATTAAAAAAAAGGTCGGTAAAAATGCCCAATACGTCTTCATCCACTCGTCGCTCGAAATTAGAGCCTTCCACATCTTTCTACAATACTTTATAATCGTCTTAATTAAACCAAGGGGAACCCGTCGTGCATCCAGTATTGCCGATATCGTGATAAGAAACGACAAGTAAACAATGCAATAGAACACTATTATCGATCTTTGGTTAGGATGTTTTCCGAATTCAAGTAACCTTGAGACCTAGTTCACGTGAAGCCTTATTGTCTTATGCATATCGTGAGACCGATGCGGACGTCGCTTCAACTCGATATAACCAACCTGGTGATAAATACACATTTCCCCTGTATTGAAAGAAAAGAAACGGCACAGACTATAATTCCTTTCGCATAAGTTTGAGAAAAATAAGAGAAAATTGCAAGTACTTCTCAATAGTATAAAAATCTGAAACAATTCATGTACATTAAATGTACTGAAAACATTAATTTTGCATAATAATAATTCCAAAATGTTATTAACAAATTAATAAAAAATTAATTATTTAAATAATTACCCGGCAACGAAACGTTTTTAAATGAAAATGATTCGTCCATTTTTCTGAATACGTATAAATTTTTTCATATTTTTCAATTAGTTTTGATATGTGTTCTTTCACACATTTATTCCATATAAAAAAATCAATGCTAATTGAACAATATGAAAAAATTCATGCTGTAACTTGAGCAAGGTTCCTGTACAATAATCGTCTATATTTGCGCGCCTCCTTAAAAGAAAAGGGCACTCATACAGAAGGATTCGTGGACTCGAGCGTCTAGGAATTATGGGTTGGTGTGTCAGAGATAAATTTATGAGTAAATAATGATTTTTATTAGCAATTTACAGATTTCGATGTTCTTTAACCCTTTTTCTTTTCTGTTATTCGAGTCTTGTTACTCTTGCTATTCAAACAATTACTCCACACAGTGGGTCGATAGTGCTATCGATAATTTTATTATAAATCTATTTAGATCTTGAATCTCTTCTTAATTTTTATTTTATTTACTTATTTATTTATTAATTATTTGGAAGAGTTTATCAGAAATTAATTTATTTCGTTGATCGCACTGCGCAGGCGCGGGCAGCTTCTCGATCGTCGTGCAGTACAGCTGGCTGCCTCGCTCGGCGATTCCCACAGTGACTCCACAGCGAGCGATGGTGACAGCTCGCTCACCTCGCGATTAGCAATTGGTGTTATTTCGCGAAATAAAGGGTTTTACCTTACTTTGATGGTCGGTAATCCTTCAGGGAACTTGAACTTAGCCCTGGGTGTGCCTATTTTATGCCCTTAGTGCTGCAATATTGTTCATACGGTCACTTGCACCATATCTGACCGGTTACTTCGGTCACTTTACCAAACTGCACTAAGTGTTGCCTAGTTTGGCAATTTTATCGTTGCACATCGGTGGAAATCGAGTCTACGTCTTACTTAACTCTTCACCAGGCTTTCTAAGTCACTTCTTGTTGTCTTTGACGAGTTCTAAGTCCTTTTTGACCCTCACTTCATAAGTCAAATTCCCCAATAATTTTATAAGTTCCACTTAGTCCAACCACTTATAAGTCCACTTGCCGTATAATTTCCCAAGTCCGAATCACCACAATTTTTCTAAGTCCACTCGGTCCAATAATTTATAAGTCCTTATAGGACGAATTTTTATAAGTTCCAATTCGCACAACTTTTATAAGTCCAAATTACACAAATTTTGTAAGTCCGAATTGCACAATTTTTATAAGTCCGAACTTGCACCAAATTTTATAAGTCCAGACCGGCACGAAATTTATAAGTCCAAATTCACACCAAATTTACAAGTCCAAACAGCACGAAATTTTTATAAGTGCTTTTTGGCACAAATTCACTTTAATTCACTTCTACTCACTTTTTCACTTTCACTTTTCACTTTTCACTGTTCACTCGTAGTCCTGGAGAGCTGGCCGATGGTAAAGTAGATCGTTGATTGATGATCGACTGCCGAAATCGCCGTCTTTTATACCCCGATTTTGGACTCCCACTCTGTCGGTTTGGCAGATTTCTGGCGGACTCGCGTCTGCGTGCGGTCGCCCAATTATTAATTTTATAATTGACTGATAGCATCTTCGTCTTCTACCCTCCAATCCCGGGTCGGTATCTTAGTGACGATTATCCGGTTTTATCTTCCGAGCGAATAGTGTGCTCGGTCGGTGCCGTGTGCAATTTATAGTGTCGTCATTTCTGTCCAATCGCTGAGGCCTATTTTCCCTCGCTTTGACCTTTCTCCGACCTTGAATAGGCTTTCGGCGTAACTCCGCCGGGCGGCACTGCCATGCTTCCGAATCTTCGCTGTTTTTCTCCTGTGCGCTTGCGCGCCGCTCGGCATCGATCGAGCTGTCGCTCGATCCCGTCGGATGGCGCCACTTGTGCCTCGGCGGGCTTGTCGGTCTGCTCTGCTCCCGCTGTCGGTATCTCCCGGGCTCTCGCGGTGTGACGTCACCGGGGCCACACGGGAGCTTTTAATTGAATTAATTATGTAGGGGAGTCTCAATACGTATTGTGATGGTTTTTAAAAATCTTCCGCTTTCTAGCTCAAATGAGTCAGTTTAAATAGAACTTGAAAAGTATGCTAAAATTTATATTAATCATTCCCTTGAGAAGATGAATGATGAGAACGATTATTAGACAACAGAATAATGGCTGGAAATTTGTGACAAGCATGTTATTTTATTAGACAGCGATTAATCATTTGGTCTTCAAATAATATTTCTTGGTGGTATAATCAAAAATTCAAAAAATAAGAATTATTACATAAAGATGTGTAACAAGAATTGCGCTTATAGATAACTAAGCAAAAAAATAAAATAATACGATAAACATACTAAATTACAAAGTTTAACAATTATAAAGACTTTCTTTTTGTTTTTTAGGCTAATTGAGAGAGTGAGAGTGGGAATATATAATTCTCGTTAATCTTAGATCTGATTTATTCCTTGCGGAAAAGTCAATTTACAGATTCACGTATTGCGTGGTGGTTGTCGAGAGTCTAGGTACTTAGCTTCTACGAATGGGAAACTCCTCCAAGGTCGACTCGGCGATGGTCAGACGAAGAATATTCCGTCATGCCGGAAAGATGAAGGTTGACGTCGTTAATCCATCTTCTACGATGCACCCTGGCAAGACAGCTTCCAAGGTGTTTAATAGTACTCGATGCTATTTTTCCCCAGACTCGAGACTGAATAATATATAATATCGGGATCACTTGATCCTTGACAACCGACTCTAGCTACGATCTTCACGAGAATCTTGGATGGCTCGTAATTATTGCCCCGCTAAGCACTCGCCGAAATTATATCGTGCTGATGGGGGAAAGTTCCGTTAATCGCGAAGCTACAACGATTCACTTATCGCTCTCGGTGATCTGTCTCATGTCTTCGAATATTCGTATTTATCTATTTATTTCTCTCTTTCTCTCTCGCACCTATCTATCTCTCTCCATCTATATATATATATATATATATTGTAACGAGAATTTTTAGGCTCTCGCACACTTCGGCCCCAACTTCCCAACTACCGGATTTTCCTTGCTCGGTACCGAATATCGGGGCTCGAACCCACGACAAGATTACGCGATCTAAGGTACGAACCGAGCATGGCCCTTCCCGCAGGGTAGGATGGAGACCGCTTCTCCACACGCGAGTGGGCGCCAGGTACCAAGGTACCACCGCTCAAAAGCGGCATTTATTTAAGTTCACGGTGAATTACGGGAAAGGCTAGGGAAAAACGGGGAAAAGGCGAGGCCAGCGAGACTCCGACTAGCTCAGCCCACCTGGGAGAAAATGGTAGAGGGGGGTGGACGGGCGAGTGACCAACGCAATAACAATCATCTCATTAATTTTATTCGTCGTTTGACGGCAAAATCTCAGTGAACAAAATTCGTAGCTAACATAATCATTGGAGCACAGTCGAAATCGGTAATTTAGCCTAGCGAGGTACGTGAGAGAACTGAAGTTGATTAGGGAATGTAGCCGGGGCGAAATTATTGCGAAAGGTTAGATGTAGCCAGACGGTAAACTAAACTATTGTCAAGTATTGAATGTAGTCAAGTTAAAATAACTATTGCAAAGAATTAAATGTAGCCGAGACCGAAATACCGAAATTACTGCTCATTAGAAAACTTAGATGCAATCAGAGGTATTATTAACTATTGCCGAAAATGAGATGTAGCCAGAGGAGAAATCACCGGAAAATAACTAAGATCGGAAAATTAAAGTTAAACGGAAACAGAAAATAAGAGAGATTTTACGACGAATAATTAACTGGAAAAACTACCCAAAATCGATAAGCAATAGAAAAACACAAAAATCGTTGCGATTGCCAGATCCACTCTATCCTTAATGTAGCCGATTCACCGGTACGCTGGACGCGACATAAGACGAAAAAATAGGCGCCAGATAGAATAACGCTAGAACGCCAGATAGCCGATGTAACCAAGACAATTCTCGGAATGAACCGTTCGATGTAAACACGGCGCGCCCGTGACCGCTCGCGCGCGATATAGCTAACGCGTGGCCGTTCGGCCAAACGAACACTGGAAGACGCGCTCGTCGTCGCTTTGTCTCGCAAGATGAAATATAGCCCATTTCACCGGCGAAATCGCCTTAGTCTCGGTATTACAAAATTCGCGGTATGTAGCCGATCGTAATGTGCGAAAGTGACAGAAGTCACGACGCTGATGTTCGAATCAAGGTACGGTGACTAATTAGGCAAGAACGTAGGATAGAAAGTAGCCAAGAGACACCCGAATTTACCGAAATAACAATTAAAAAAAAAATAGCAGATACACGAAATTACTAATACGCGAGAGTATAGCCGAGAGGAAGGAAACATAAAATAAAGCAACATAAAGAAAAAGACCAGCGCGAAAATCTCGCCGGACATGCTTCACCGGACCCAACTCGTCGCCTGAGCGGCAAACGCGAGAAAAATACAATAGAAATACTACAAAAGATTAACGAAAGGCAACAGAAAATTATCCGATAACTAGAAGTGTAGTTGGATCCTGGCTCCGCATCCCCGGCGAGCACAGAGTACCAGAGAGAGACGGAAGCTTACCGGTGTGCGAACAGCCCGGGAGACTGCTGGTCGAAACAAAAGGGACTGCCACTCGTAACCGCAATCGATCACCGACTGACGAATAAATTAGCACGCTCCCGGTAGTCCGCACTAGCGCTTCCCCCTCTCTCGCCACTAGCCTACGCCCGAAACTAGCCTACGCGAAACGGCTAAGATGCTGGAAAGCCGGTTCTGCCCGCGGCCGTGCCCCGCTACCCGCGAGAATTTTCCGCTCGCAGCGATTATTGTCGATATCCACGGACTCCTTCCTCCCAGGATCCGGTGGGGCAAGATAAACGTGAGGGGAGGCCTCCCTCGCGAAGTCAAGGCGTCCCCTGTCCTCCGCGGTGGGCCCACACGGTACGCCACATAACTGCACCTCATGTCCATCCTTTCCTCGTAATCCCCGCAAGTGGAGGCGCAGTGGTGAGCGGTCCGCGGCGTCCATGAATTCGACGGGATAGGAACGGCTCCAGGCCGTGTAGTCGGGAGGGACTGGAAACTCTGTATATCTGTCACTACCCGCGTCCGTCTGGCCTTCTAGTCCGCGGAAGCTGGTTTTCGGCTTCCGCCTGTTTGCCGAACGAAACACTCTCCGGCCCGCTTAGGCCAAACTCCATCACGTGGACACGACCTAGGGCACACCGCCCGACGGTCGGGTCGAAGAGTCGCCAGACTCCTGCACGGCCTAAAAAAACTTTCAAACAAACGCAAACACAAAACACAGGAAATGCCAAAGCAAAACGGCAAAAATTGACGAAAAATGAAGAAAAGTCCTTCTCGGCGAGTCGACGATCGAGTCGGTTCGACGAGCGGCGTATTCCGGGCCGTAAATCCGGCCCACTGCCCGACCGAAAACCGTGCGAGGTGACGGGACGCGAAATGTCACGTCATAATATATATATATATATATATATATATATATATATATATATATATATATATATATATATTGAGACTCCCCTACATAATTAATTCAATTAAAAGCTCCCGTGTGGCCCCGGTGACGTCACACCCCGAGAGCCCGGGCAAGCCCGCCGAGGCAGAAGTGGCGCCATCCGGCGGGATCGAGCGACAGTTCGATCGATGGCGAGCGGCGCGCAAGCGCACAGGAGAAAAACAGCGAAGATTCGGAAGCATGGCAGTGCCGCCCGGCGGAATTACGCCGAAAACCCATTCAAGGTCGGCGAAAGGTGAAAGCGAGGGAAAATAGGCCTCAGCGATTGGACAGAAATGACGACACTATAAATTGCACACGGCACCGACCGAGCACACTATTCGCTCGGAAGGTAAAACCGGATAATCGTCACTAAGATACCGACCCGGGATTGGAGGGTAGAAGACGAAGATACTCTCAGCCAATCCCAAAATTAATAATTGGGCGACCGCACGCAGACGCGAGTCCGCCGGAAATCTGCCAAACCGACGGAGTGGGAGTCCAAAATCGGGGTATAAAAGACGGCGATTTCGGCAGTCGAGCAGTCAGTCAACTAGTCGAGCAGTCAGTCAAGCAGACTACTAGTGAACAGTGAAAAGTGAAAAGTGAAAAGTGAAAGTGAAAAAGTGAGTAGAAGTGAATTAAAGTGAGTAGAAGTGAATTAAAGTGAATTTGTGCCAAAAAGGACTTATAAAAATTTCGTGCTGTTTGGACTTGTAAATTTGGCGCGAATTTGGACTTATAAAAATTGTGCAATTCGGACTTACAAAATTGGTGTCATTTGGGGTTATAAAAGTTGTGCGAATTGGAACTTATAAAAATCTGTGCTGTAAGGACTTATAAATTATTGGACCGAGTGGACTTAGAAAAATTGTGGCGATTCGGACTTGGGAAATTATACGGCAAGTGGACTTATAAGTGGTTGGACTAAGTGGAACTTATAAAATTATTGGGGAATTTGACTTATGAAGTGAAGGTCAAAAAGGACTTAGAACTCGTCAAAGACAACAAGAAATGACTTAGAAAGCCTGGTGAAGAGTTAAGTAAGACGTAGACTCGATTTCCACCGATGTGCAACGATAAAATTGCCAAACTAGGCAACACTCAGTGCAGTTTGGTAAAGTGACCGAAGTAACCGGTCAGATATGGTGCAAGTGACCGTATGAACAATATTGCAGCACTAAGGGCATAAAATAGGCACACCCAGGGCTAAGTTCAAGTTCCCTGAAGGATTACCGACCATCAAAGTAAGGTAAAACCCTTTATTTCGCGAAATAATATCAATTGCAAATCGCGAGGTGAGCGAGCTGTCACCATCGCTCGCTGTGACGTCACCGTGGGATTGGCCGAGCGAGGCAGCCAGCTGTACTGCACGACGATCGAGAAGCTGCCTGCGCCTGCACAGTGCGATCAACGAAATAAATTAATTTCTGATAAACTCTTCCAAATAATTAATAAATAAATAAGTAAATAAAATAAAAATTAAGAAGAGATTCAAGATCTAAATAGATTTATAATCAAATTATCGATAGCACTATCGATCCACTGTGTGGGGTAGTTGTTTGAATAGCAAGAGTAACGAGACTCGAATAACAGAAAAGAAAAAGGGTTAAAGAACATCGAAATCTGTAAATTGCTAATAAAAATCATTATTTACTCATAAATTTATCTCTGACACAACAACCCATAATTCCTAGACGCTCGAGTCCACGAATCCTTCTGTGTGAGTGCCCTTTTCTCTTAAGGAGGCGCGCAAATATAGAAAATTATTGTACAGGAGCCTTGCTGAAGTTACAATATATGTATATTGTGACGTGATTTTTTGGAATCACCGTCACAAAATTAAAGAAAAAAGCATCTAGTACTTTTTCTTGCGAAAATACCGAATTTTATGGTATAGATCTCGTTTTGCTGCCTCTCTCGCTAATCGCGGTACGATTTAGCTTATGGGAATACAGTTCCGCTAACGTTTGGGTTCATGTTATTTTTTGTACGGTTACGGTTACAGTAAAGATCCAGTTAGTCGGGGTTTTCGAATCCAGTTGGTGGTGCGGATCCATAAGTTATTACAAGCCCAACTGGAGGAGAGACTCGACGAGGCTTCGTTACGAATACGCCAAAGTCCGGTGCAAACCCGGTGCTCTAGTGGGTGATACGGTAAAGTGCAATGCGTTGGAGAACAGGCGGAGTTACGGTTTAGTCCGGACAAGGATGGAACCCTTGTGCCGTGGTTTTGAGATAGTGAAGAGCCTTGTTTTCACGCATTGCACGAGGAGAAGCGATCGAAACGATCCTCGAAATTTACCGCTTCGTACAGTTCGGTGACAGGCTCCCGTTGAAATCCCGTTTCGAAATAGTTTGAGAGGGCAGTGGCTATCGGTCAGAGTTCCCGAAATAATGATAATGATCCGTTACAGGTGTTATCGTAGACAAATCAGTCTACCGAGTGTCGTCCTCGAGGCAACTCGGACTTCGCTCGCGCTCCCGCGTATTCACGTTCGAGCCGTTGCCTCGCGCGTTGAGCGAGTCGCTCTCGCTCGCGCTGCCGGGGACTCCGGTTGCCGTCTCGCTCCGGTTCGTGTGTCTCGCTCGCCCTACCTGTCCCCGCGCGCGTTCGCGGTTCGACTCGTGTGCCGTTTCGTGCGAGTTCTTTACCGACTTTCTGTTTTCGAGAGGCGTTTCGGTTAACGCTCTTGAGGTGCAGTGAGTGTGGTTAAGTTCCGGGGCATCGTAAGATGCGGTTCCCGCGAATTATTGGATTTATTCCTGCTGTTCGGTGAGTTTATGGTTTGTGTAAATTTTCGATCGCGTATAGGATTCGTTCTCGCTCTCGTTACGCTCGCTCGATCCTTCGGTCAGCTGAGCTCTCCCGATGCATGTGTGTGCGAACTCCCGTGGCTTATAGCCAACAAAATTAATTATTTTCGTTTTGGAAATTTTGAGCTCTGGTTAGCATAGATTTCGCGTTACTTTATTGGCGAAGGATCGCGACCCTTCTGCCACAACCTACACCCTGAGCAAACCGTGCATTTCCACAACCGTTGCTCTCGCGAGTGTATTGGTGTTAGCACGTTACCGTTCCGTTCCCGTTTTTATCGTTTTGTGTTTTGTCCTTGCGGAGGTCGGTTCCATCGACCTCCTGTTTAGTCCGGTTTGGCGATTCCGGCGAAACAAAAATCCGCCCTGCGGAGGTCGGTTCCATCGACCTCCAGTTTAGTCTGGTCGGCGATTCCGGCGAAACAAAAATCAGCCCTGCGGAGGTCGGTTCCATCGACCTCCAGGTTAGTTCGGTTGTTAATACCGGTGAAACAAAAATTAACTGGCGCCCACCGGGACTCCAATGCATTCGCGAGGGTGGACGGCCGAAAGTGACGTTTTTTGGTTCCCGATTTCGCGTTTCGCTTCCGTTTGGTTTGAGCTTTGATTTTCGATTTTCGGTTTTGTTTTTCTTGTTCGAAATTTGCGTTGAGATACCGGAAAATACGTCACAATATATATATATATATATATATATATATATATATATATATATATATATATATATATATATACGGGGCTTTTCTGCTCCCGTCACAAAGAGAGCTCGATCTCCAGCTCTCGCTCGTATCGGCACGGAGCGCGGCACCCATTCTCCAGGGAGGAGTCCCTTCCAGGCGGTCAGACAGGGTCAAACGCGAGCTAGCCGTTCTTACGATTAATCTCTGTATTTTCATTTGTATTTCCGAGCCAAAAACCTCACGAGCGTACAACGATCATAGCCGTCGTCCAATCATCGCTAGCTCGTCCTCTACACTCCAACCATCGCCAAGCACGAACAGCAGGCTGGAGCCTCGCTATCGATCTCGTGACCACCGTCAAGCATGATCAGCAGGCTGGAGCCTCATTAGCACCACCGTCAAACACGATCAGCAGGCTGGAGCCTCGCTAAGGCACCCGCCGTCCAGTCGCCACGCTACAGAGGTAGCGCGCCACGTTACCGACGATGGCACCTCCACCCGACCACGGCGAGTCATCAGCTGCCAAAACGTTACAGCGTCCGACTCGTCGCAGGCTCGCACCTCATCCGCCCGAAAAATCACTCGCCGGGCTGCGCTTCAAATGCGACTCTCGTGGGTATCTCCCACCACGAGACATCTCAGCACCTGCGTTCACATTTCCGCGAACGCGAGAGATTCAAACTCCGCGCAGACCCGCGTAATTCGGAAGCTCTCGACAATAAGAGCAGAGGGCGGATTTCATACATAGGGTGGGGGGACGAAGGCCCGCGAGCACCAGAACGTTACCTGTCTCGGGGACTCAATCGCAGGCTCCCGAGAAGGAAGGACGTCATGACCGCTGCCGATCCGTGCTCAACGTCTCGCGAGACTATCGACTTCTCATCATACGCGAAGCGGGACTTCTGGCCGAGGACAACTCGAGAAGCTCCCGCAACGGCTACGAAACCGGTGAGATCGTCGTACGTGTTTCGGTTTGGGGCTAGAGCAGAATAGAACGAACTCGACGCGTTATCGTGGGGACGGCATGCCTTCGCGCGCGGAACGCGGAATTAGTTCTCGGGGAAAAATCCGATAAATTCACGTTTTGATTTTAGTAGTTTCCGTTATAATATCCGCCTGGAAGGTTCTTCCATAATCCCATCTTTCACTCTGTAGTTTGCGCCTCGTGCGAGTTCACATCGTAATTTTATCTATTCAGAGTTCTTTATATTAGTCGAGTCATTTATATTATGTTCGAGTCATTTATATTATGTTCGAGTCATTTATATTATCTTCGAGTCATTTACCTTATCTTCGAGTTATTTATATTATCCTTTGGCCGAATTATCATCTATTTCTCTCTTTTGATCTTCTAATATTCCGCGTACTCCCGCTGCGATTGGGCCGATTGAACGATTCTATATTTGTTGCGAAAGGTACCGTGGTTGCGATCCACGCTTGTATGTTGAACGCGAGGGCTAAGATCTCGAACCCTACCTGTTACCGCTCGAGTACTACCGACCTGTATCGTATCGCATTAATCTTGTTATTGAATTACTCGTGTTACCGAATTGATCTTGTCATCTATGTGAGAGTAACCAAAGGGAAAGAGCGTGCATGCTAGTCGCTTCTCGACCACGCTCTCGATATTGGTTATAATAAAATGTCTTTTGAGTTCCCGTAATTTCGTCTCGATATCTTTTTCCTCCTCGCGGAGGTGACCGAACGACCCCCTCTACCTGTTCCCAAGGCTGAGCGACACCGGGTCGCTCTCGTCTCTCGTTCGGTCCTTGAAATTAAAATTTGTCGCGAGAGCTCTCGCTCTCGCGGCTGGCGCCCTTAAGGCCGAGTGAGATGAGTTTTGTAGCCGTCTCGATTGGGGACAATTCCGGTGCTGGGAAAAACGGTTACAATATATATATATATATATATATCCTGTATCGGATATCGGAGATATACTGTGATCTCGATTTGTTGTAACTTTACATTATCCCCCTTTTGTATGAAGGGTTTGTTGTCTTCAAAACCGTATGCAAAACACACGTTATTTCTCTTATTAACTAATACTTCCGTGACGCCACCCCACTAAAGGTCTTGTCCTATGTCTTATACTACCTTACATGTTTTCTAGCGGAATTTTAAATATTTTGTTCCTTTTATTTTTGAGGTATTTTCAACTTCCGATAACACGAATGCGTTTGCACCTTTGGTTGCTAAAAACTAATCTAAACTAAACTAAACTAAAAATTGGGCCAAAATCCTGCAACGGGGCGGAAAAGGGGGGGGGGGGGGGTCAAACAAAATAATGGTACTCGCCGGGAACAATAATAACAGTCGTTTTAATAATGCAAAATAATAATAGAGATATAAACTTGGAGGGTTGAGAAATAATAACAGAAGTGACCGCTTCGACGCCGGTACTGGTACGACGACGGTAAAACAAAAACTGATAATGACAATAAATTTGGCTTCAACGCCGTTACGGGTACGTCGAAGCCCAAAACCAAAAATAATAAATCGGTAACGAAATAATAATGAAAAACGGTGAATAATCAATCGGCAATAATCGCAAGAAAAGCGGGGAATAATAACCTAAATAATCGCGGAGAAATAAAGGGCAGTCACAAATAATAAATCGATTGAAGGGGAAAAATAGTCACTAATGCTCAATTTTTAACAGTAATATCGGGGAAATATTAAAATGGAATTGGTTCAAAATGATTAAAAAAAAAAAACGCTAATAAGGGGGGATGCAAAAGGGGAAAAGATTCGGAATAAATTTGGCAAAGTTATGGGGATTTTAAGGGGCTTAACGGGAGAGCTGGTCAGACAAATGTTGCACGAAAATCGAAAACTACTTAAATACGGTGTAGCACCGTAACAACTCGTGAAAACGGCAAGGATCTCCTCTCAAAAAAACAAACTCAACTCAAAACTCTGTACTTGAAAAATCTCACTGTCACGACGAATAGGCTAGCTCGGGAGAGGAGAGGGGGCTTAGGGGAAGGGTACACGAATCCGATAGCTTCTTACAATATTACCTCGGTCTACTCAATAAATTACCGGAAAAGTGGCTTATGGGCTTAAGTGGGTCGAGGGGGAAAACTTTAACTAATTACAATATCACTTAGATCGAATTTTACGCGTTTTACGCCGCTCACCATGCGCGCGATATCTCTTTACCCGTGTACCAAAAATGTCGACCACGTGTCGACCACGAGGCAAAGTTTTTGATTACAATTTCTTCAAAAATATGGAGTACTCGGGGAGGAAAACGGGTCAAACGGCTCGGAAAAAATGTGCGCAAAAACTTACGAAAGCGTCGGGGCTCACTCATTCAATCCACTCGGATCTCGGTTACAATACTTTTCTCGAATCAGTGGATAGCCTCAGTCGTTATAAAAACCGGTCCATCGGTCCAAATCGTATCCCTGGGCTATCGCTGATTCGTCATAAGGGCGGGTTATGCTCTCCTCAACAGAGTCCGGATTTAATAGTGTACAGCTGAGTCGTTTTATAAATTTGGGAAAAATAGTCACACTCGCTTTCGGCTTTCACACAATACAATTTTCCTTAAAATTAACGACACCCGATCTCACACACGTCCACACCACGCGGCTCAGCTCGGAGAGTAAGGGGGCATGGCGATGTCTTCTTCTTCGCTGGCGCTGATGATTATGATGGGGAACGAGCACCTGTGCGTCAACTTTGGTCGGTAATCGGAGTCATGGAGGGGCGCTTCCTCCGAACGGCAACGGGTGGCGCCAGAGGTTCCGCTGGATCGTCAATCGATGCCGTGCGTCGACGATCCCGGCGGCAGCGGACAGGCAGTGCGGGCAGTGGCGAATTTTCGGCGGGCTTTTCGAGGCTTTTTCGGACGGTCTTTCTCAGGGATTTCCCCTCGACCACGATCCTCCTACCTTCCTCGGCGCCAGCACGTCGGTTCTCATTCCTTTGCTGGTCTTGGGGCTTGCTGGCTTGCTTCGTCGTTGGACTATTCCTGGGGCTGTCGGGGGGGGGGGGGGGGGGGGGGGGCAATGTCGTTGTTGTCTTCGAGCCGCGCATACTCACACAAAGGGTAATGAGAGGAAAGAAAAAAGGGCAATTTAAATGCCATCTTACACAAAATATATACCAGAAAAAACGTAAAAAATATCGGGGTATAACGTTCGGTGAGCGGCGGACTCGAGCCGAGTTTGGCGAGAGACTTGTGACGTACCACGTCACAATATACATATATATATAGACGGTATGCTCGAGCCCCGCAGTGGCGCTACAATCCCTGCCCTACCGACGCATAGCGAGATCCCTCCAATATCGACCCGGTAGCGGTAGATCTCGACGCTGTGCGCACGGCACGGATCGAGCCGCCGAAAAACCTCGTGCGTCACAGGCACTCGGGAAGGGCCCCGAGTCGAGCCGTGTGCAACCGTAAACAGGTATAAATGCCGGTGCTGAGAGCGAAAAGGCACTCTTGGTCAGACCGCTCTTCTGCGCAGAAGTCTCTCTATCCCAGGCACGGCAGTTGGCACGTGAACTTGGTACGAGAACCTATCTGTGAAACTCTGCCCGATCGATTCCCAACGGGGAGAGACTTTTCTTCTCTTTCGGCTCGAAGCTCATCGAACCGAAGGAACTACACCAAAACACAGTCTCCCTGACTCACTAGGTGGCGCTGTCGACACAGACAACCAGTGAGCCAAATAAACCATTTGACTTCTAGTAGAGCACCGCTCTAATAGACAGAGTCCCGTCGCTAAGAAGAGGCACAACGGATCATCTGTCGGCCGGGGACCACTCCAACCAGGACCAGAACCACCATCAGACGAGCATCCACGGATCGACCCTAAACCAGACATCCCACATTTGTAGTCCCGGGTTTCTGTTGGGAGGAACCAAGTATAATCTTCTTTAATTTACAGCATTTCCAACCACCAGCGTAGGCGACTGCCTGTGGAGACATTGGCGATAGCTTCCGTCTGGGTTACCTTGTCCTCAAAACCAAGCGCCGGCGACTACCTTGGGAGACCTTGGTGACAGCTTTCGTCTAGGTTTTCCCCCTCTAAAAAAAACCAGCGTCGGCAACCGCCTTGGGAGACCTCGGTGACCGCTTCCGTCTCGGTTCTCTTATTCAGTCTCAGGAACGATAGCAGGATTTACAAAGGTCGTCTTATCACTCCACGACAGCGCCGGCAACTTTCTTTGGGGACATTGGAGAACGCTTTCGTCTCGTGGTGGAATGATAAGGCGCGAATAAGCTCGAGTCATTGAATGATAGCATATCACCCCACAACGGCGCCGGCACCGCCTTTGGAGACACTGGCACTCGCTTTCGTCTTGTTGGGGGCCGAGAATTGACTATCAAGGGTCACACCCAGTAGAAGCATAGAACATCTTTTGAATCTCCCAGCAGAATCCCCGGGTCAACGTCAGACACACGAAATGAACTTACGCAAAATAGTGTACCGAATCTTGCCCTGCTAAATAAAGAGTTATTTGTATCTGCATACAATCAGCATCAAGGATCTTTTCTTTACAGCACCTGCCCTCTCACACCAGTGAGCAATAAAACTCACAGCGGCACGTTTTAGAGCAGGCAGAGTCAGCCTCTAAAAGAGTAACGTTACAACTTGGCGCCCAACGTGGGGCAGGTGCGCTAAGAAAATCCATAAACAGACAAATAAATAAATAAATAACGAAGCAAGAATGTCTGAACCAAAGAAGATATCTAAAGAAAAAAATCCCAAAGAAAACGAGGTAGAAGATCTATCATCCAAGAGTGAGGATGGTAGAAACCGATTCAACACCAAAGAAAGCCCCGAAGATCGAGAAGTGCAAGCGCTGCTCTACTCAGGCGTGGGAATCAACGCACAAGACATCACTCTGTCAGCTAAGGCCACACAATACATCCTAGCCGAAGAGCATGGAAAATTTGGAGAAACATCCAACTCACTGCCAAAACAATTGGAAAAAAGGCTTCCCCCAACCACCAGGAAGTCCACGCTGACGGAAGACATCCTATTGGAACTCAGAGAGGCAATCCGCGACCTATCGATTAAAATGGATGGCCTAGGCAGGGTAACGGTTGATATCACCAAACACTGTGCCGAGATGGATCACAGCCTTAAGACTCACCGAACAGAAACCAGCAAGGCCATGACCCGCATGGAAAAGGGACTACTCGAGGCGGTAAATGGTCGGTTACAACAGAGCGAACTACGACTTGTGGACAAAATGAAAATTATGGAGACACGAGTCGCAACAGAAATGAACAACATCATAAGTCCCCTGAATGACAAGGTACGCACCGTCGAAAATCAGGTCGTTGAAAACTGTGGGCGCATGAGTGTCATAGAAGTCAACGCTGCACAGCAACGGCTCGACCAGGAGCTGATACAAAAAAAGTACTGGAACTCGCGACAAAAGTCGAGAACCATGGAAGACCTAACATGGAGAGCACCTGCATCATCCAAAGACACGGTACGGGGCAACACGAGGACGAATCCGTGGCAGAAGGGGAATCAGATAATGAGGAAATAACAATCCCAGTGCGAAGACGACGAGTAACCAACCATATCATAAAGCTCAATCCACCCACTTTTGATGCCGCAAACAATAGCAGGCCCATAAAATTTCTACGGGAATTCAAGCAGTACTGCAAAGTTATGGAACCTCAGCCGGCTGAATTTAAGTACCTGCTTGGACAATGCTTCAAGGGCGCAGCAAAGGAGTGGTGGCTGCTGGTAGAGAAACAAATAACCAACACCGCCCAAGTCGAGAAGAAATTCATACAAAGATACTGGAGCCGAGAAGTCCAAAGGAGAGAACGACGCAACTTCGAATTTGGATACTACGACGAAGACAGTAAAACAAGCAAAGTAGCATACGCCACCCGAATCTTTGGGGTCGCCCGAGACTTGATTCCCCCCCCCCAAGCGATCGTGAAATTGTTAGCTCACTAGCACAACACTTCATAGAAGAGATCCAAGCCTCCATCATAGGAAGAGGCCTCGAATCCCTCGAGGAAATGATGGAATACCTTGAAAAGATCGAGCAAGGAGGCCCAGTGAATGCCAAGAGAGCACAGGAGCCCATAAGATCGAAGCCAACAAGTTCCAAAGAAAAACCGACATACCGGCAAGTGGACAGTGGGGAAGGCCCGGCGAATGCAGCTGGAAATCAAAACACAAGTCCACGAGGATACACAAACCCAAATTCGGGGGGGGGGGGGGAACCCTCTTGGCCAAATGTAAAACCAAACAACCGGCCCACGTTCAACCCAAATAAACCTCCCCCCACGTTACCGCCTCAAACAATGGCAACTATCACTCAACCCAATAACGAGTATCAACCATCGACGTCAACATTGGAAAACTAGCAACCGTTGTACCCGCACCGGATCCGAAGGTGGGCGAGACAGGGCGGCGTACAACGGTAAACAAAAAAAAAAAATAGAAAGTATGGAGCAGGGGAACAAACCCGAACAAAGTATCCCGATAAACACAATTTTCTCAGACACCCGAGAATTTCTGGTAGGGGATGAGATAAACGAAGAACAAAAAGTTCCGATCATAGAATGCCCCGAGATTTATGCCAAGGTCGAAGGGATTTCAGTGACCATCCTCATAGACAGCGGGTCCAAAGTTACTGCGATCTCGGAAGAATTCTTTATGGAAAATAAAGATATACTCTCGAAATGTCCGATTCTCCCAGTATCCGGGATCACAGTAAAGGGCGCAATAAGAGGGAGACCATGCAAGGTGAAAAAGCAAATCATGGCCACCACCGAAATAGGAAAGGTTCGCACTTATATCCGGTACATCGTGGTTCCCGGACTAGTCAGAGACGTACTCGTCGGGGTGGACACCCTACATCCCCTCCAAAGGCTAATAGACGTAGAGGCAGAGACTCTACGGGTTAAGTATAATGAACTTACCGAGACAGTCCCGACAAAACTGGGACCTGGAATAGAACTCCCAGGCAACCCGGCGCCATCGGGCTCGATTGAGACCAACGAGGGACCCCAAATGGACTCAAAAACGAGAAGGGTGAGCAAGTCGACTCAAAAAGAACGATTCACGGGAAATCCGAAAGAAGATATCCACCCGGAGGGAAGCCAGGAACAAATTACTTTAAAAATCGAAGCATTGAAAGGAGCGCCAGAGAATAGGAGGGAAGAATATGGCGTTACTCGAGAGGAAATAGAAGGAACTGTAAAAGCCAGTGGTCTGGCAGAGGAATCAGAAAAGAAAAAACTCTACGAGATGCTGTGGAGACACCGTCGAGTATTTCAGAAAAGTCCCGGAATAATAAATGTGTATCACCATCAAATCAAGGTGACGACAAACGAACCGGTGGTCGCCCATGCATACCCGATTCCCATGCTATACAAAGAAAAAGTAGATCACGAGATCGACAAGCTCTTGAAACATAAAATCATACAAAGATCCACTAGTGAGTGGGTAAACCCGCTCACGGTGGTCGACAAAAAGGATGGAACGGTCCGATTGTGTTTGGATGCCCGCAAGTTAAACCAAGTATCGGTAAACGACCACGAATGCACACCGATGATCGAGGAAATCTTTCAACGGTGTCACTCAATCAAGGTCATGACAAGCTTAGACTTGACCAATAGCTTTTGGCAAGTTCCCCTTCACTCGGATTCCCGAAAATATACAGCCTTTAGACACCGAGGCCGGGTCTATGAATTTCTGGTCACCCCTTTTGGCCTAAAAACTAGTACGGCAAGCCTGCTCCGGGCATTGGACATTGTACTCAGGAACCTGGGGGAAAATATAATCAACTTTGTGGATGACTTGCTCTGTATTTCCGGAGAATTTAATCAACACATGACCCACCTGGATAAGCTCCTCACGCGATTGGAAAAACATGGAATGACCCTAAAACTGAGTAAAGCTCAGTTCTTCAGGAAAGAAATAGATTTCCTCGGACACATCATAACCACTGAGGGTATAAAACCTCAGCCGGAAAAAATTAAAGCTATCAAAGATTTCCCGGCACCACGAAACATTAAACAGTTAAGAGGTTTTTTAGGGCTAATCAATTACTACACTAAATTCACCAATCAACATGCAGAGGAAACAATTCCATTATTGGAGCTCCTCCGCAAGGGCGTCAAATGGAAATGGGAGGAAGCGGAAGACAAGACATTCAACCGCGTGAAGACCCTATTCATCGACAATGTGCTGTTAAAACACCCAGACACCTCGAGGGAATATATCCTTCAAACTGATGCCAGCAATTATGCGCTCGGAGGAACATTGGCCCAAAGAGACGAAAAAGGGGAACTTGGAGTTGTAGTCTTCGCCAGCCGAACCCTCAAAGGTGCCGAAGTCACGTATACGACAACCGAAAAGGAACTTCTAGCGATCGTCTGGGCACTCAAAAAATTCAGAACCTATCTCTATGGGGCCGCCATACGAGTAATAACGAACCATAAGGCCATTATATTCTTGAAGAACTGCCAATTGCTAAATGAAAGGCTCACACGCTGGGTTCTAGCGATCCAAGACTATAATCTCACGTTCGAGCACTGCCCCGGCACACGAAATGTAGTGGCGGATGTTCTAAGCCGGTTGTCGGTCCCGGAACCGATAGATCACAAAAACAAAAACTTAAGTATCGCCACTCTCCTGGCCGCGCAACCATCACGAGACTTAGAAAGCAAACTGAAACGGATGGGTGAATGGCAAGCCCGCGATGAGAGACTCGCCCGATACGTGACCGATCTCCGAAAGGGCCAGTGCGAACACCGGAGATACCGCCTTCAGGACGGGGTACTTCTAAAGGTTACAGGGAGAAACCACGAAAGAGTCGCACTTTCCTGGAACATCATGTGGACTCTAGTATGGGAAACTCACAAAATGTATGGCCACATAGGGGCAAAAAAGGTGTGGAAAATAATTGGAGAAGATTTTGCATATCCAAAGCTGTACCAGGCGATTCGTAAAATATTGGCCATCTGTGACTCTTGCCAACGGAACAAAGTACCGAATCAGCAGTCATATGCAGCTCAAGAAAATCTAACGCCCGACAAACCGGGCGAACTAGTGTCGATTGATTTCTTTGGACCCCTTCCTCCAGGGGTCGGGGCCATGAAGTATCTACTCGTCACAATAGATGCTTTCTCGAAGTTTGTGGTGTTATATCCGCTCAAGACAGCAACAACAGCAACCACAATTAATAAACTGTTCAACCACTACATCCCGACCTATGGCAAGCCCCGGAAACTGCAATTCGACCACGGGACTCAATTTACATCTCGCAAATGGCTAAACAAACTGGCGAATGAGGGAATCCAACCCGTTTTCTCGTCGATCCGTCACCCACAGGGCAATATAGTAGAACGGGTAAATCGAGAAATCGGCCGACTCTTCCGGACTCTGCTCACGGCCCAACACTCGGGGTGGGTAAAATGGGTCCCGGTAATCCAAGCTTGCATGAATGAGACCCAACATGAGACGACAGAATTCACCCCAATTGAGCTCCAGCTCAACAAAAAACCGGAAAGAGTTTGGAAAAAATGGATACAAACGCACAACGACACCCAAGCAGACATTTCGAATCAGGAATACGAGCAAAAATTAACTCTCGCGGCCCAAAGAATTCGCAGGAAAGGAAGACTACGGGCTAGAAGATTCGATACGTCGCATAAGTTAACAAAATTCCAGGTGGGAGATTTAGTATTCGCAAAGGCCTGCAACGTAAGCGACCCTGCAAACAGAATGATCGCAAAATTCTTTTCTATCTACGAGGGTCCGTACCGAATAAAAAAACAAATCGCGACGTCCACATACATACTTGAAAGGACTGCCAACAAAACCGAACGGGAATGTATCATACGGCAAACCTCAAGAAGTATTTCCCGCGCCTCGAAGCCACCGAGCTACCAGCCGACCAACAACAATAGGCACCAGGGACATGAAAACAAAGGGTGTTTACATCTACAAATCGATAGTAATGAAATACGAATGGAGCCATGAGTAGGAGAGCAAATGGAAACGAACTAAGCCGGACCCGTCAGTCTATCACCAAATCTGGAAGATCCCACACGGACCAGAATGGAGAGTTCTACGCAAACGGAACCGTGTATTATCAAGCGAAATTTTAAAGTACAAGCGGGAGAAATCGGCCATTGGGAGAAAATCGACGTCGCCAAAATTCTGAAGACACTAACACCGGGAAAGTGGAAAGCAACGACACACAACATAAGAACGAGGACGTCGGGATGTCACACCCAAACCTGTAAACCGCCACAGAAAGAAAAAGGAAATCAGACAGACCGACGACAGCATCGAACAGCGATCCAAAAGCAGCACCTCGAGGACCCAGAGATAAAGAAAATAATACTCGAGATGACATCTCGTCCACCGCTCTTGGAACCATTGGACGCAGTGCCAACCTGTAAGAAGCAACGTATCGAAGTCCTCCGGGCGTTGAGTAACAGCCGAATCGCGACCAACGAGATGCGGTTGGAAGCTTGGGGGCCCGGCGAATTCCACTGGGACGAAAAAACCACGGCGGAGACCCCGGAGAAGACCACGGAGGAGGGAATTCGCAAGAAGATGCGGGAGAAGAAAAGGGAGGAGAAGCTGAAGGACCTATTTGGTTAGGCCCAACCAGTGTCATAAAATCAAGGTGCGGCGATAACCGTGAGATTAAGCCAAAGAACGAGTGTAAAAAAAAAAACCAATAAGTTTTTTTGGCCTGAGAGGTCCATTATATTTCTTTTTCTCTCCATTACCACCCACAAAAGAAGAGGTGGGAGTTTCGTTTTTCTGTCCACCTTGATTTATGTTAGGCATCGACGATAAAGGCATTTTTGTTTATGCGAGTAGACAGTTTTTTTTTAATTATTATTTAAAAAAAAAAAAAAATGGAAGTAAGTTTCGACAGAGAAGGTCGAACGAGCGGATTGCGAGCCTTAATAAACAAAGTCAAAAGTCGAATAGGAAGGAACACGAATGAGATAAACACCGGGCTGAGCACGGTCCGGTCAGAACATAAACACCTCTATTTACAAATTGTGCTTTCGTTCGGGGGGGGGGGGGGGGGGGGCGTTGAGACGGTATGCTCGAGCCCAGTAGGGGCGCTATGATCCCTACCCTATCGACTAGTGGCGGGATCCCTGCCATATCGATCCCGGAGGGGGGCTACGATCCCTGCCCCACCGACTCGTTGCAGGATCTCTCCAATATCGACCCGATAGCGGTAGATCTCGACGCTGTGCGCACGGCACGGATCGAGCCGCCGAAAAACCTCGTGCGTCACAGGCACTCGGGAAGGGCCCCGAGTCGAGCCGTGTGCAACCGTGAACAGGTATAAATGCCGGTGCTGAGAGCGAAAAGGCACTCTTGGTCAGACCGCTCTTCTGCCCAGAAGTCGCTCTATCCCATGCACGGCAGTTGGCACGTGAACTTGGTACGAGAACCTATCTGTGAAACTCTGCCCGATCGATTCCCAACGGGGAGAGACTTTTCTTCTCTTTCGGCTCGAAGCTCATCGAACCGAAACACAGTTTCCCGGACTCACTAGGTGGCGCTATCGACACAGACAACCAGTGAGCCAAATAAACCATTTGACTTCTACTAGAGCACCGCTCTAATAGACAGAGTCCCGTCGCTAAGAAGAGGCACAACCGATCATCTGTCGGCCGGGGACCACTTCAACCAGGACCAGAACCACCATCAGACGAGCATCCACGGATTGACCCTAAACCAGACATCCCACATTTGTAGCCCCGGGTTTCTGTTCGGAGGAACCTAGTATAATCTTCTTTAATTTACAGCATTTCCAAATACCAGCGTAGGCGACTGCCTGTGGAGACATTGGCGATAGCTTCCGTCTGGGTTACCTTGTCCTCAAAACCAAGCGCCGGCGACTACCTTGGGAGACCTTCGTGACAGCTTTCGTCTAGGTTTTCCCCCCTCTAAAAAAAACCAGCGTCGGCAACCGCCTTGGGAGACCTCGGTGACCGCTTCCGTCTCGGTTCTCTTATTCAGTCTCAGGAACGTTAGTAGGATTTACAAAGGTCTTCTTATCACTCCACGACAGCGCCGGCAACTTCCTTTGGGGACATTGGAGAACGCTTGCTTCTCGTGATGGAATGATAAGGCGCGAATAAGCTCGAGTCATTGAAAGACAGCATATCACCCCACAACGGCGCCGGCACCGCCTTTGGAGACACTGGCACTCGCTTTCGTCCTGTTGGGGGCCGAGAATTGACTATCAAGGGTCACACCCAGTAGAAGCATAAAACATCTTTTGAATCTCCCAGCAGAATCCCCGGGTCAACGTCAGACACACGAAATGAACTTACGCAAAATAGTGTACCGAATCTTGCCCTGCTAAATAAAGAGTTATTTGTATCTGCATACAATCAGCATCAAGGATCTTTTCTTTACAGCACCTGCCCTCACACACCAGTGAGCAATAAAACTCACAGCGGCACCTTTTAGAGTAGGCAGAGTCAGCCTCTAAAAGAGTAACGTTACAACCTATGTACTGGCTGTTTTGGGGACTTGTGGCTCCTTTGAGGACACACGTATGTGATCTACGTGGACATATATATGTGCTGTGACGTATTTTCCGGTATCTCAACGCAAATCTCGAACAAAAAAACAAAACCGAAAATCGAAAATCAAAGCTCAAACCAAACGGGAGCGAAACGCGAAATCGAGAACCAAAAAACGTCACCTTCGGCCGTCCACCCTCGCGAATGCATTGGAGTCCCGGTGGGCGCCAGTTAATTTTTGTTTCACCGGTATTAACAACCGGGCTAACCTGGAGGTCGATGGAACCGACCTCCGCAGGGCTGATTTTTGTTGCGCCGGAATCGCCGAACCGGACTAAACTGGAGGTCGATGGAACCGACCTCCGCAGGGCGGATTTTTGTTTCGCCGGAATCGCCAAACCGGACTAAACTGGAGGTCGATGGAACCGACCTCCGCAAGGACAAAACACAAACCGATAAAAACGGGAACGGAACGGTAACGAGCTAACACCAATACACTCGCGAGAGCAACGGTTGCGGAAATGCACGGTTTGCTCAGGGTGTAGGTTATGGCAGAAGGGTCGCGATCCTTCGCCAATAAAGTAACGCGAAATCTATGCTAACGAGAGCTCAAAATTTCCAAAACGAAAACAATTAATTTTGTTGGCTATAAGCCGCGGGAGCTCGCACACACGTGCATCGGGAGAGCTCAGCTGACCGAAGGATCGAGCGAGCGTAACGAGAGCGAGAACGAATCCTATACGCGATCGAAAATTTACACAAACGATAAACTCACCGAACAGCAGGAATAAGTCCAATAATATAGGGCGAGAACCGCACCTTACGATGCTCCGAGAACTTCAGCACAATCACTGCACCTCAAGAGCGTTCCGAACGCATCTCGATAACAGAAAATCGGCAACAAAACTCGCACGAGAAACGGCACACGAGTCGACCCGCGAACACCCGCGGTGACAGGTAGCGCGAGCGAGACGCACGCATCGAAGTGAGAGCGATAGCCGGAGTCTACGACAGCGCGAGCGAGACACGCATCGCGAGCGCGAGACAATACCCGAAAAACCGTAAACACACGGGAGCGCGAGCGAAGTCCGAGCGGCCTCGAGGACGACTCTCGGTAGACTGATTTGTCTACGATAACACCTGTAACGGACCATTATCATTATTTCGGGAACTCTGACCGATAGCTACTGCCCTCTCAAACTATTTCGAAACGGGATTTCAACGGGAGCCTGTAACCGAACTGTACGAAGCGGTAAATTTCGAGGATCGTTACGATCGCTTCTCCTCGTGCAATGCGTGAAAACAAGGCTCTTCACTATCTCAAAAACACGGCACAAGGGTTCCATCCTTGTCCGGACTAAACCATAACTCCGCCTGTTCTCCAACGCATTGCACTTTACCGTATCACCCACTAGAGCGCCGGGTTTTCACCGGACTTTGGCGTATTCGTAACGAAGCCTCGTCGAGTCTCTCCTCCAGTTGGGCTTGTAATAACTTATGGATCCGCACCACCAACTGGATTTGAAAATCCCGACTAACTGGATCTTTACTGTAACCGTAACCGTACAAAAAAATAACATGAACCCAAACGTTAGCGGAACTGTATTCCCGTAAGCTAAATCGTACCGCGATTAGCGAGAGAGGCAGCAAAACGAGATCTATACCATAAAATTCGGTATTTTCTCAAGAAAAGTACTAGATGCTTTTTTCTTTAATTTTGTGACGGTGATTCCAAAAAATCACGTCACAGTGCATATATGTGTCCTCAAAAAAGGCAGATGTCTCCAAAACCGACTTTATATAGAGAAAACTGTCCTCAAAGAGTACACTATACAATACTCTTATGTATTATATGCTTCGGGGACAAGTATTTTAAAGAGAATCTATCTTTTGTTATTTGATTTGTAGAGGAACGTGAAATATTACAGCAAATTCAAAGAAATCTAGAAGAAGAGTCAGACTTATCCTTCTTTAACAGGATTCGGCCCATGCAGAAGAATCTATCATACTCGGACATTCTCAAAAAACATAAAAATTATCCAGGTAATTTTCAACTTTTACAAAATATCTTGTATACTACAGGATCCAATACAATAGCCAATTAAATGGCATAATGCCCTTTAATACATTCGCAGATGCCGGTACATTATATCTGGATCCTACGATATTCGCGCCACGAGGAACGAATCTCGAGAACTGCAAACTTATATTGCAAGAACAAAAGGCAACGAAGGAATTCTTCACTGAGAATAATCATTTCTTTAGAGGGGATTAATTTTATAGACATGGAATATTAATTAAGTTTTCTTACAGAAAAACAGAGTCATTTCGTTCAAGGCGAAATTGTGTTAGCACAAGACCACATCTCTGAAAATAAGAGCGAACGTACCGCGAGCCTGCTTCTCGACAAGAATATGTCGGCAGTGTATGACTCCGAAGATCAAATGTGCGCTGAAAAATTCGTGAAAGGCGTAATTTCGATAGCCTACGGACATGTGTCTGCAAAGGAAAGTCCGAGCAAGTGCACTACGAGTCCGATCTCTGACGAGAAGATCCTAGCACACCACCGCACCGAAGATAAACACCTCGCTGAAGAGTTCGTTGAAGACAAGATAGCCCAAGGACATGTCTCGGCAAAGGAAAATCCGAGCGAGCAGAGTACGAGTCCGATCCTTAACGAAGAAATCTTGGCAGTACATGGCTCTGAAGATGAACTGCTCGCTGAAAAGTTCGTTGATGACAAGATTTTGATAATAGAACAACACATATCTTCCACCGAGCGTCCGAGCAAAAAGATGAAAATTCTCGACGAAAAGATGTTGATTTCACACGACCCCAACAAACAAATACTCGGTGAAAATGTACTGACGGAACAGGTCCAAGAGGTTCAAACATCCTGTCAGATAGATCCGAAAAATCAAATCTCCAAGAATGTCACGATCGAAGTGAAGAGTTCCATGGACCGCATCTTCGAAAGTTCGTCGAAAAATATTACAATCGAAAGCGACTCTGACGATAAAATACTCGACGAGGAAGAATCGACTACGACAACCCATATTCCCGAAGAAAAAGGGACGGCATGACTGCGAGAGGAAATTTCCCGACGAAGTAAATATGAATGAGCCAGTAAATGGACTCCAAATTTTCGACGAGAAAAAATTTAAAAATGCCATCTCTGGAGATCAATCCCCCTACTACGACAAAAAGAAACACACACACAAGCTGCCGAACAGTTATTCGAAACGCCGCATGATAACACGATTGTTGATAAGGTTGTTGATCAATCAAAAAAAAAAAACCACTGAGGAAAATAAAAATCTCAACGAGGAAAATCAAGCGCTGGACATCTGGGGCGTCGACGAGAACTGTAATTCAGTAACGAGGAACTCGAACGATGTCGAGTCTACGATCGGGGATATCAACTCCAAAAAGGATATTGATCAATCGGAACTGAAGATCCAAGAAGTTCACAAGTCAAATGACATGCATCTTAATGTGTATATTGACAACGCAGACGACGAAGCAGAAGGCGGAGGAAATATTGTTTATTTCAATGAAAACGATTTACTGGATGCTGCAAAAAGTTGGATCATTTTCGACCCGAATTGTCTGACAAATCTCAACTCCGAATCAATTGAGGGTGCAGCAGCTTAGCTGTTAGCCGGCGACATAACGCTGAATCGCAACGCTTTTGATTGTTCGGCTTCGATGAATCTAGATATATTCTAATAAAAACAATTGTATTCGATTACGCTTTGTGAACGCAATCATATTCGTTACTATTTAATTTCAGAGCTCCCGCCCGATGTTGATAATGATCTAGACGTTTTGAACAACGTTATCGAATCGAGGTAGGTTGCAGAATTATATATGTTAAGTAATGGTTAAACGAACTTACCTGTAAGTGAAGTTATTCGAGCGGGACGTTGAGCAGTCTCGAATGGCGAAGCAGGTGGCAAATAATTCGGCGGGGAAGATGGGCATAATATATTTATTACATTTTTACAACAATGCGCATAATAACGAATACTAACACGGCACGTGTGCACTAACGTGCCGACAACAAGTCGAGTAGGCTAACCGAGCAGTCCAGGAGCGAGAAAACCGAGTCGAGAGTCCACCACGAGTACGTCGCAATATTTATCAATTACGCGATCGCGGTAGCGAGTCTCACGCGCGAACCGCGTGCCGCGAAACGAGCCGGTCGAGCGATTCCGAACACGGACGGTCGAGACCGATTAAACGAGAACCCGAGAACCGGGGATCAGCTTCGCCGGACACTGACTCTACACCCTGTGTCCGATTGCACATTTTCGAGACGCACTAGGAGCGGCACAAAGCGAGAAAAACCGAGAAAAACCGATACGATTAAGGCAGTAGTCTGCTTTAGGAGCCGAAAAAAAAGCGTTTTTTCAACAATTTTTTTGAAAGGGAAGGAAATGATTGCGGTAAACGAAATTTTGAGACGATAGTATATTATATTCAAGCTTTAAAAAACAATTTTTATTATTACAAATTATTGAAATTTGCCAAAGTTGTAACGATTTTTCTGGAGCGCCTGGAGTGTGCACTCGTAAATCGGTGCCGGTGATGGAGGTCGTGCGATGCATCTGAAACAGTAGAACCAAATTTTTTTTTAGTTTTTATAAGTTCCTTTTCTATATGAACTAAAAAAATACCGAAGAAATGACGAAATTCCAAATTTTTTCGAAGTTTGAAAAAAAAATTCACTTTTTTGAAAAAAAAAAATTCACTTTAAGTTGCAAAACAAGTAATTTAAATAGTACTTTTGTGCAACTTTTTTAGTCCAAATAGAAGATAATTCAATACTGAAGCTAGATCACTTTGGTTTTTTTCCAAAACTTGTGAAAATGAAAACTCGAGAAAATAGGCTGTAAAGTTTTCGGTCCAAAAAAATGTAAGTTTTTGGATACTTACACTAATTAGATGTTAATCGGCTATCCCCGGGCCATACAATAATCCTTCCTCTTCTTCAAAAAACTCGTTTTGGCGGAGGCTTTCCGATCTTCGAGCTGTACGAGCCTCCTTGCTGGAAAGTGATGCGCGCCGGTTCTCCCGCGTTATGCGCTTAGCATCGACGGTGTCAGCAAAATTTTTGCATTGCTGCCCGATGACAATATCGAGGAGCTGCATGGTAGAAAGCACAGCTGAATAAACTTCGTTGAAAATGCCTGTAGCCATATTTGCTGCTATTTCGACGATTTTATAGCCGGAATTTACGTGTTTCGGATTTAGGCGCCACACAATCGAATTGAACGATTCGTTCGAATTTTGAATGTGTCCGCCTAAGCACCGCGTCAATAAATCGTCATTTGAAAGATCATCGTAAATTGGACGAATGTGCTTCTCTACATTATCATTAATTAATCTTGCCGGGTGTTTGAAAGATGCCAGATTATTCGCCGCTTTAGCCTTGCGCCATTCGCACCAACTCTCCGGGCCTTCTGGACAATTTTTATGCCGAGGATTTTTATCGGTGGAACAATAATGGTCTAATGTTGCCATAATAGCTCTCTTCATACCTTCAACTGAGTTCACGTTTCGACGAATTGCCAGACCGTAGTAAATCGTCAATTTCTTGATGAGACTCTCCGTTAGCCCGTTCTTTCCTGCAAGTTTCTCGGTTTTTCTTTTATTCCGTAAACGAGTACCCATACGCTTTTGCACGTGTCCAACACACTCATTTTTCGTCACTGTGCACTCGTCCCCGTAAGGATTGCTATTTAAGATTCCAGTAAAAGTTTTGGAGTCGCCATCGCGCTCGGGTCTGCCCGAGCATTCGCAGCTGCTCGACGCTCGGCCACTAAAACTGATCTAGCTTCGAAAATATGTCAAATTGGCCTCTAAAATTTTGAACACATATTCTTGGATAGTTTTGGAATAGATTTAAGACAAAAACGAAAAATCGATTTTTTGAAGCCTGTAAAGCAGACTACTGCCTTAAGTCAGCACGCTGTTCACAGTCGCGGCCATTAAACGAAGTGAGTAGGCACGGAACCTGTTGCGCACGGCACGCCGTCTTCCTGGTCAGCGCGCATGCCCTGACGTCACGGCAGGCCTAGCCGAACTCGACCAGGAGGTGCTGCCGGGCACCGGCTGTCTCGAGCCATCCGTTGCTCGGTACAAGCGCGGCATTCTCGAACAGAAATTCTACCATGATTGTATGAGCGCCTCTTCCGAAGAGATCAGATATGTAGTACCCCCCTTCCACGCTAGTGCCGCCACAAGATTCAAAGTAAAAAAAAAGGTTTCCGGAGCTCTACTTCCGCTTCCGAGACGCCCGCGACCCGCCAATCCAACGTCATTTCGTCAAAGTAAACTGCCGTACCCACCTGGGATATCTCCACTGGGAGATAACAAGGGTGGGCGGGACTGATCTCTTCGGCAGAGGCGCTCATACAATCATGGTAGAACTTCACTCACAGGTAAGTCCGTTTAACCATTAATTGTACTTCACGCCTCTTCCTCGAGATCAGATGTGTAGATGATTAAAGTCATGGTACGGCAGATAAGACACAATATCAATATTTTATTGATACAAACCAAATAAAGGAACGCGTGTTAATTATTCAATACCGCTTTAGCGAACTGATCTCTCTGACACTAGACAGCGATCGTACAACCGTGCAAATGTTGCCGAATATTTCGTCCAGCCTGCGATGCTGCGAATAATGTCAATATTGACTCCATTTCGTTTGGCGTTCGAAGTCGTTTGGCGTTCGAACTATCAACATTAATCCCGCTCTTGGACATTATTGTCTTAATCCATCTACTTAATGTTTGAGAACTCACTGGGCCGTGAGGTTTTTTGAAGGATACGAACAGCCGGTTCGTACTCGAGCGCAACTGCTTCGATCTCACTACGTAAGCTTCTAGTGTCGAAGCTGGGCAAATCGATTTATCCTCCACGAAAAACGGCAATCGTAAATTGGTTGCTTTTTATTCGGCTCGGATGTTTTAATCTGATCGGGGATCCGAATCTCTAATGCGCGTTGCCCGTCTTTTCGGATATTACGTATGTCGATCAGCACCAGAGTTTGCATTCTGTGTGCTGTTACTAACGCTAACAGCGTCGCCAATTTCATCGACAACTTAGATCCTCATGCGGATACAAACTAGATAAAAAAGTTAACACTACTCGTGGATCCCATGTCGAATCATATCGAGGCTCGACCAGTCTTAACTTCGCAACTCCCTTAAAAAATCTTATAATTTCGTCTTTTTCAGCAAGCTTTGACCCAAGGATCAGCGCGATTGCTGACCTGTAGCAATGCAACGAACCATACGAAGCCTTGTTATTGAACTCTCTTGTCAAGAATATCAAGACGTGACGAGGAGAATTCGCAAAAGGGTCGATCTTTTCTTCCGTACAAAAGGCCAGTGATGCCATCAAAATCTCGATGGATTCGGGCGGCGTTTGTCTTCTGATGTACGCTGGCCTGATAAAATTGCGGCAACCAGCGTAAGCTTCTTCCACAACCGGTGCGGTTGTCTGTACGAAGAATGGAGCACATTAAAACTGGGCGTGAACGATAGTGGTTTTCTCTCAACCAAAGATAGAAATAAGGGATACCATGGCTGCGCTTCCCAACGAGGAACTACAACTATACCTCTCGATCCTTCGCAAGCAATCTTTCGTAAGACTCGTAAAATACATGCGAATGGAGGGAATGCGTAAAAGTATTTCGGCCCCCAATCGAGCGTAAACGCATCAATTACTATCGACTCCGGATCTGGTAACTATGAAACAAACTTTCTACACTTAGCGTTCGATCTAGTGGCAAACAGATCGATCTCTGGTCGACCAAAACACGATATTATTCGTTTAAACGCATGCGACGATAACTCGTACTCGGGCTCGGGTTCTAATCTTCGAGACTCCTCGTCGGCCTCCGTATTCTCACTAGATCGAATGTAAGATGCAAATATCCATATATTACGGTCGCACCAATGCCATATTTGTTTTGCGAGGTTACTTAATCCTGGCAACCGACATCCACCCATACGATTAATATACGCTATCGCCGTAGTATTGTCAACCCTGAGCAAAATGTTGCAATTCTTACGACTCTCCGCAAAGCACTTCAAACCGAAGCACTTTAAACCCTTCCCAGAAAATGCCCCACCCTGAACGCGATGCGTCGGAAAATATTTCCATCTCGTAGGCGCGTTCAGACAACGGGGAATTAGCCCTGCATATGTGTGATCCCCACCACTCGAAATCTTCTTGTAAATCCTGAGCTATGGTCATTTGTGCATCGTCGTTGTTAGCCTCTAATGCTCGCAGCTGCTCTCTCTCGAATGACTTCATGTATACGCCGCCGTATATTATCGCCGGGCAATGCGAGCCGAGAGTTCCAATAAACGCCGCGAAATCCCGAATAGTGCAACTCGTCAATCTTTTGAATTTCATTATGAGCGTCTGCGAACGACGAACCTTTTCGGCAAGAAGCTTAAGCGACATCTCTATGGAATCGAAAATAAAGCCTAAGAATTTACAGCTCTGGGAGGGCGTCAGCATACACTTAGTCTCATTTAAAATAAATCCTAACTCGGATAATAGTGAGCATGCTTCGCGAACATTCTGACGACAATCATCGGCGGTATTCCCGAGAACCAAAATGTCATCCAAATAAATCACCGATAAAAAACCGCGTCTTCTCAGATACGTGACGACCGGTTTCATAACCTGTGTGAAAACATACGGTGTCGAGCTCAAACCATAAGGCAAGCACGTGTACTTGTAACAACTTCCCTTGAAATTAAACCGTAAAAGCTTCCTGTACGTCTGCGCTACTGGTACAAGTTGGTAAGCGTCTTGTAAATAAATAGACGCCATAAAACACCCGGGACTAACTAGCCTCTTAGCTACTCTGTAATCCTCTAGCTTGAAGTGCTCCGTGACGACAAATTCATTAAGCTCGCGAAGATTCAGAATAAGCCTTTGTGTGCCATCTGCTTTTGGAATCAAAAATATTCGGGACACGAATTGCCCGTCTTCATGGACACATCTTTCGATCGCTCCTTTCTCCAAAAGTGAGTCGATTTGATTTGAATTTTGTCCGCTTTCTGACGCACACCAGTGAGTTTCTACGGGGACCGACGATTAGAGTACTCGAGACGAGAGGGGAATCTCGTATCCACAAATCCATCGTAAAATCAAAGAGTCTGTTGTTACTCGTAACCAGTTGGAACTGAACCATTTCAGTCTCCCCGACAGTTTACCTACCGGAACGGTTTGCGACGTCTCCCGGGATGATGGTCCTTCTTCGTCCTCGATTCTTCGTAGGGCTTCTTCTGATACGGTTTGGTGTTGTGAGACTTCTTGTTCTCGCCCGACGTCGACTGATAGTTCTTGTAACCCGATTGACGGGGCGGGGCCTTCGCGTTTTTTGGACCCTTGGTCTGTTGAGGTTTTGGTTGTGCCTTTAAGTCTTTCGACGAGCGCTCCAGGGTCTTTGCCGTTTTCAACTCTTCTTCCAAGTTGGAGCCGAACAACCATTCGACGGAATTATTCTGTATCGAGCTAGTCCTAGTCGATCCTCGACGCCTCCTGTCTGCACCCCCGTCCTCGTAATATGAACTCGATCGGTTACCTGTAAATCAGGAATCTCCACTGAACCGCTATCCGGACTTTTTCTTGAAAATACACCCGAGCTACAGCTCCTTGAACGGGTAAGCGCCCGTTCGAGTGGTGGGAATTTTCCATGACTGTCGAAAAAAATTTTGTTTCCGTAACTCTTCGTTACGAGTCACGCCCCAACCGATAAAGGCAACCACTTGGCACAGCAAGGGCGCACAAAGGGTTAGAGCCCCTTGTGCGATACAGAACGATTAGAGTCGTCTGCATTCCCGGTTGTATAAATAAATCTCCACCATGATCCATCCGATGCCTGAACCTGCACAGAGAAACCCGAACATAACCTATACTTACGGCGTCTGTTTCCTCTATGTTTCTTTTTTAATCGTTTCTTGAGATTTGTTATCTCTCTTCGAAGTCTTTTATTCTCCTTCTCGCTGTCCGACGAAGAGCTTGGTGTTTCTTCGCTCGATCTTTTCCTCTTATTCATTGTAATTAGCTAAAAGCAAAAATTTACTTGTGGCCACGCTAACACAAAAAGAAAGAATGACGTTGGATTGGCGGGACGCGGGCGCCTCGGAAGCGGAAGTACAGCTCCGGAAACCTTTTTTTTTACTTTTAATCTTGTGGCGACACTAGCGTGTAAGGGGGGTACTACATATTTGATCTCGAGGAAGAGGCACGAAGTACAATTGAAAGATAACATATCGGATATCGATTCATTCGGAAGTGAACCAATAACGAATTGAATTTTTACTATTTAGACCGGAACCTCGTATCGACATTCAGCCTCCAAATGTCAGCAACACCTCTCTGCTACCTGATAATTGGTCTCTTACAAATCCAGTGGGCAACTCTACCGCTTTGAAGTCGTTTGAACCTACTGATTTTTTGGATATTGGTAATGACGAAGGTAAATAAATTTCTTAGTATGACGGCGTCTCTTTTTGCGTATCGTATTCTTTCAGGACGTATTCATTGATATAACGGCTATTTCAAAAACTTGGCTCTATTGAGGACATGTATACGTTGTATAAGTGAACATGTATATATCATATATATGTCCTCGATACTGCCAAAAGTCTCCAAAACAGACTTTATATTGTTAGAGAGTTTTGTCTTCCTCCCTCGGGATTGCGAATCGGTTCGGCGCGTACTAGGGGATCGATGGAGATCAAACCTGAACGCCGGTAACGAGGAGAAAATGGCCGCAAAGCAAAATTTATTTTTATACGCGCGTTGGCACAAACAAGAAGAAGACAATAATCTATAGAATATGACACGCATACAAATAGGCGCGAATGCGGCAGAAGAAGGAAAATTAAACTTATAAAGACTAACACACGCGCACTCGCGCTCTCGTCTAGGGGTAACCTCGGGCACGGTGCCGGTTCCGTTTCTCTCTCGCTCTCTCACGTACTCGCTCTCCGTCTCGCTCGCCTCGTGCTCGCTCGACTCACGCTCCAACTCTACTCTCTTACTCGCCCGCTCGCGTACACGGGGCACCGGTTTCTTCCCGGCGCGACGGGGATGCGCACGGACCTGCGCTTGCGCACGCCGCGGTTACCCATTTACCGACGGCTGGTCTTATCTTTTACCAATATACACATAACTGTCCTCAAAGGGTGCGGTACATAATATTTTTACGTATAGGTGTCTTTGGAGACATGCAACTTTTAGAATGCGAGAATAATTACGATATTTTCACTCAGATTCAGAGAGTCAGAACAGTTCAGATAGCGATGATTATATTCCGTCGGCGGCGAATCGTCAGATTTTGAGGCAAGCATCGCGGGTGATGGAGTTCCGGAAACATCTACTAGGAAAAAAACTCCGAAAAAGAAATCGTTGCTGGATATCACGCTAGGAGCCAATATACCCGGCGCATCAGCACCTGACGATACCGATTTAGTAGTGAAACTTCGGAAACGGGAACATCCACAAAGAAACATTTCCGTTTGTATTGCCAGAAATTTCAGTCGAAAATAGCCCGCCATTTAGAGCTCGTTCATCACAAGGGAGAGGATGTAAAAAAGTTTTCAATGTTACCACCATCAAATTTGGAGCGGAAGTAAATCATTTCCGTAATCAGGAAGAATGGAGATCACTTGTACAATACGGATCCGAGGTTCAACAAGCGTAAGCTGATTAGTAGTTCGGAGACTCCGGGAAAGGATGAAAAAAACTGCTGTACACTTTGTGGCATGTGGAGTTCGCAAAGGCCAATATTCCAGGTCAGACATTCGCCATCACTTTACAAAATGTGCGAAAACCGATGGGAAGAAAGACTTGTCATGGTAAGACTTGTCATGGTAAATGGGCGAAGAATTTCTGCACGAGTTCACGAGAAAGCGAGTCTGTTGGTTAGGCAACATATATTGCCGTATATGCGGGAAGACGCTGTCGTCCGTGGAATACGATACGACAAATTGCTCATTCTCTACACAAATAAACAGTGCGAAAAATACGGTTTACATTAGCAAAATTTCCAGATGATTCGAGGGCGTTTAAGGCCACTTGGACGTTTTTTGATGACGATGAAAAACCGGAAGTAGACTGCAGTACCTATACGGATTTTCAAGATGGCGGCGTCTCGGAGTGGAGAGGAGTGATGCCCAGTCGGGCCGCCAGGCCCGGCTGTCCGGCGCAAGGGTGGTTGTCCCCCTCCCCCCTTCCGCCACATCTCACCAGGGTGGTAGAGGCTGGTCAGGATGAGGGGCTGGAATAGCTGACGCGAGAGAGAATAGAGAGAGAGAGAGAGAGAGCAATATTTATTCTGCGCTCTGCGACAAGTCCCCTCAAGCGCTGCGCATAATACACAGATTATTTTCGATAATATGGTGAACATATTTGTAACAGAGGATACAGCGGATTGAAACATTACATACAAATATATCTATAAATTGTAACCGTTTTTTCCCACACCTGAATTTTCCCCAATCGAGACGGCTACAAAACTCGTCTCACTCGGCCTTAAGGGCGCCAGCCGCGAGAGCGAGAGTTCTCGCGACAAATTTTAATTTTGAGGACCGAACGAGAGACGAGAGCGACCCGGTGTCGCTCAGCCTTGGGAATTGGTAGAGGGGGTGGTTCGGTCACCTCCGCGAGGAGGAAACAGAGATCGAGACGAAAATATGGGAACTCGAAAGATATTGTAATAACGATCCTCCCTACATCTTCCTTTTTTCGCTTTCACACGACCACCACACGATTGCCGCCTATCTCTTCTCACCCGCCGCCGCTGCTCATCGCACCACCGAGCATCCCGTCATCTCCTCGAGGACTCCGAACGCCTATTCCTTATCACCCCCCAAATACACAATCCTAGACTTCGATCATTGCATTCCTTTTCTCATGACTAACCGCCTTCCAGGAATCCGAAACATCTGCCTTTCCAGTATTTTTCCGACGCCCGAATTCCTTTCCCCACTATCTGGACTTTGCCACGAGATAGATCTATAAGAACGAACCTCCACCCAGTTTAGTCAGTCAGTAAGTCACCGAATTTCTACGCGTACACTCTGTACCTCTGCAGCTCTTATTTTTCATAATAAACGTCTTAAGCAGTTTGTCACCGTGTATACCGAGTCCTTCCGTCCTACTACCGCGTTCTGTAGCCGAGTTGGCTGCTCGAAAGTTAAAATAATATAAAATTGCCATCCGGGACATCACAATATTTTATTGTAGCGAATGTCGGGAGCGTGGTCGAGAAGCGACTAGCGTGCACGCTCGTTCCCTTGAGTTATCTTCACACACTTAACAAAACAATTCGAGGTCAAAATAATTCGATAACACAAAATCGGTAGTAATAGAGCGATAATAGGCAATGTTCGAGATCTACACTCTCGCGTTCGTCCTACACCCGTGGATCGCAGCCACGGTACCTTTCGCACAGTTATTTACTAAAATCGCCCGATCGCAGCGGGGTTACGCGGAATATTTTAAGAAAATCGGAGGAGAGAGAAATAGATAGTGATAATTCGGCAAAAAGGTAATAATGTAAATGACTCGAAACAAATACAGAAAATCGATGAAAGAAATCGGAATACTTAGAAATAGAGTTATGGACTCGCACGAGGCGCAAATTATGGAATTGAAGAAGAAGAAAAGGTGAGAACCTTCCAGGCAGAAATATTAAACGGAAACTACAAAACTGAGGCAAACGTGAATTTATTGGATTTTCCCGAGAACTAATTCCGCGGCCGCGCGCGAAATCGTGCCATCCCCACGATAACGAATCCAGCTTGATCTATTCTGTCTCTAGCCTCAAACCGAACCCGTACGACGATCTCACCGGTTTCGTAGCTGTTGCGGGAGCTTCTCGAGTTGTCCTCGGCCAGAAGTCCCGCTTCGCATGTGGCAGGATGTTGGTATTCTCGCAAGACGTTATGCACGTATCGGCAGCAGTCACCACGTCCTTCCTTCTCGGGGGCCTACGATAGAGTCCCCGAGGGAGGTAACGCTCTCGCGATCGCGGGTTCTTTTTCCCCCCACCCTCTGCCTATCTGTCGTTCGCCCTCTGCTCTATTTGCCGGATTTCCTCGAATTAGGAATCTCCTGCGCGGGTCTTTAAATCGGCGGGTTCGAGATCTTGTGAACGCGCGATGCCGAGTGCGCCCGTGGCGGGAGGTAAATCCACGAGAGCGGTGGTAGCGCAGCCCTGGGAGCTTCGTCCAGGCAGACGGGTGTTAAAGCAACGATGAGCCGGACGCTATAGATTTCGGTAGCTGATGGCTCGTCGAGTCCTGGTGACAGGCTGACGGGTGGAGGTCCCGTTGTCGGTAACGTCGCGCGCTACTTCGGTAGCGATGCGACGGGACGGCGAGAGGCCTAGCGAGGCTCCAGCCTACTGATTGCGGGGGCGACTGCGACGAGGTCGGTAGGGAGGCTCCAGCCTGCTGTTTCTGAATACTGCGGCGAGATCGGTAGCGAGGCTCCAGCATGCTGACTGTTGCTGGTGCGTCGAGATGTTCTTGCGGCGGTTGCAACCGCCGTACGCTCGGGAGGATTTCGAAAATAAAATAATGATAAAATTAGTCGTGGGAACGGTTTGTTCGCGTTTGACCCTGTCTGATTGCCGGGAAGGGACTCCTCCCGGGCGAAAGGATGCCGTGTGCTGTGCCGATGCACGCGAGAGCCGGAGATATGGCTCTTTTTGGTGGCGGGGCTAAAAAGTCCCGTCACAAAATATAAGTATAAAATATAAAATATGCAGGTGGTGTTTACAATTAAGAGGTGAAATGAGAGAAAAATGGAGAAGACAGTACAGTAGAGATAAATATACAAATTAACCAATAAATAGCGGAGTATATAAATAACGATCTGAATAGAAATTCCATAGAAAAATAAAAGTTGACAACAGTATAAATAAGTAAAAATGTGTAAGTCAGCGGTGCAGTCCGCAACCCCGTGTGTCGTCAACGAGCTACTCGGTCCACCCGCTTCGGAGTACGCAGGGAGCGCACATACGCCTCAAATACTGTGGCAAGACTCATGAAATATAAGCATGACTAGAACTAGTTGCAATCGTTAAATTGAGAGCGAAGTAATCATTTATACAGCTGCAAGTAGATGCGCATATAGACGTCTCTTGAAAAGCCCGATGGACGTTGCTTGCCGGACAGACGTCGGCAGGTTGTTCGATAATGCTGGTTCAGCTCCTGTAAAGGAATTTTTGTACAGTTCGGTCCTGCATACTGGAGGTTGGAGCCAGTCTCCAGGCCGTCGCGTACTTCTATGCCGATTTCCATCTGGAATCCCTAGCCTGTTAAACAGAAACTTTGGCGTCTGTGAGTGTAGTATCTTGTAGATTAAGCAGCGTAAGAAGTATAGCCTTCTGTACTTCGTTTTGAGCTATTTCAACTGGCGATAGTGTTCCGTAATATGTGCATCACGTCTCACGTCCAGCGCAAAGCGGATACACGCGTTAAGAGATCGACTGAAAATTAGGTCTTGTTCTTCAGTTAAGTCCAGATAGGCTGAACAACTATAGTCGAGGTGTGGAAATACGAGGGACGTGATCAGTTGTATACGAAGCTGTTGCGATAATAAGTTTCTGCATTGCTTCAATTGATAGACTATGCTGTTTAGTTTCTTTGCAATTTTTGTGGTGTTCAGACTCCAAGACAGAGTATTACTGATTGTGATACCAAGGCAGGTCACTTCAGTAGAGAAAGGGATGTTAACATTGCCAACAACAACGCGAGGGATCTCATCAAGGGTGATATTAGCTATAAAACGTCGCGTCCCGACGATAATCGCTTTAGTTTTCTCATTGTTTAAGAGAAGTCCTAACTCAGTGGCCCAGGTGGATATAGCCCTGATGTCCTCGTTTAAGGCACGAATTCCGTCAGCGATGTTTTCAGGCTTGCAGTGGAGGTATATTTGTAGATCGTCTGCATAGAAGTGATAGCTACTGTGTTATACGCCACTCTCCCTAAAAAACCCCGTTCCAGACCCCGGAATACCTTCGATAAATCCAAAGAATAAAAACACGGAGTTCGCATCGGGCGACGGGCCGAACGCGCCGCTATTGGCCGTTCCGCTGGATCCCGGGGTTCTCGGCCGCTCGCCTCTCATTGGTGCATCGGTCGCGGCGCCGGGCTCCAGCGGAATGCCCCGCCACGAAGGCTTTCTCCCACTCTCGCGCCCGTTCCCGGGACGCACGGTCGGTGCGAGCTCCCCTATATAAGGCGGTCGAAACAGCCGCAGAGCAGCATTCGCTCGGCTCAATTCGATCACGACGGAACTCTGTCCGAATAAAGAGCGACTCTTGCTTAAGCCGTACATTCGCGTACTTTCATTACCTTTTGTCCCGAGAACTTTCCCGCTCGGTAATCTTTCCCTGGGGCTTCTCTCCAGGGTCCGCGCTAGTCCAGGTACCTGGCAGCTTCTCTGCCAGAGTCAGGTGGAGAGGCAGAGAAGCTGCCAGGTGGAGAGAGAGCCTCTCCACCGCACTCTGTCAGAGTGCGGTGGAGAGGCACGGCTTCGTGCCACTCCGTCCGCACGGCGCTCTCGCCTAGGCGTGTTGGCACGGACGCTGTGCCCACGCTTTCTTCCAGGCTGCCCGCGTGCGGAATTCTCTCCCCTGAAGCTTCTCTTCAGGGTTCGCGCTAGAGCCTTCGGCGGCTTCCCTGCCAAAGGCCTAAGCGTGTCGGCACGGACGCTGTGCCCACGCTTTCTTCTAGGCCGCCCGCGTGCGGATTCTTTTTCCCTGAAGCTTCTCTTCAGGGTGCGCGACAAGGCCTTCGGCGGCTTCCCTGCCGAAGACCCGAGCGTGTCGGCACGGACGCTGTGCCCACGCTTTCTTCCAGGCTGCCCGCGTGCGGATTCTCCTCCCCCTGAAGCTTCTCTTCAGGGTCCTTAAGGCGACTAAGCTACCTTACTTCCCTTACCTACCGGGACGCATTCGCGTATCGCACAGACGTTGTGCATACGCTTCCTACGTTACCCACCGGGACGCATTCGCGTATCGCACAGACGTGGTGCATACGCTTCCTACTTTACCCACCGGGACGCATCCGCGTATCGCACAGACGTTGTGCATACGCTTCCTACGTTACCCACCGGGACGCATTAGCGTATCGCACGGAGGTTGTGCGAACGCCTCCTATTTCACAACGCATTCACGTACTGCACGGACATCGTGCATACGCCCCCCTGCATTAACACTAAGACATATCCGCGTACTGCACGGACATCGTGCCTACGCTTCCCGCGATAACTCTTGAGGCGCGTCCACGTACTGCACGGACGTTGTGCAAACGTTCCCGCGATAGCTCGTAAGGCGCGTTCGCGTATAGCACGGACATCGTGCATACGCTCCCTACGTTACCCACTAAGGCGCACTCGCGTATAGCACGGACATCGTGCATACGCTCCCTACATTACCCGTTCGGGCGCGTCCGCGTATCGCACGGACGTTGTGCATACGCTCCCTGCCTTACCACACGAGACCCGCCCAGGCCCGGAACACGTGCCTCCCTCCACACGCGCCGGCGTCGCCTAGCGACCCTCCCCACCGCCGGCTCACTCCCGGCCCGACTCCTCCGCGAAAGTATAAAAAGCCGGCCGCACCATGGCTCGGGTATCATTCACAGACTCGACTCCACGATGCCCAAGCACCGCTCAGGTCAGAAACGCCGACTCAAAAATCTTGCGTTCATAGAACGCAAGAAGGCTCTTGCCAATCGACCACCCGAACCCCCGGATATTCTGGCGGACCTTTCCGCGCGGGAGAACCTTCCTCCCCCGTTTCCCGGAAACCTTCAGCCGGACTCCCGGCACGAGTTCGGGCCCCAACCAGGGCACTCGAGGGAGCCACTGGCTCGCCTCGCACCATGTCCACCAGAATTTGAGCTCCCGCCGCAGGACGGCAAAGATCGCGGATCCTACCTCAAATTCGCCACTGCGCGAACGATCGACAACCATCCGCAGACGCGAAAGATCCTCGAGGCGTACCACGCGGGAACTCGCGAGCCGACTCCCCCTCCGGACTTGGCTTCACGGGATCCCAGAATCCAACCCCGAAATCCTCCTTCCCTCGTCACCCCTCCTCCTCTATCTTCAGATCCTTCCCCAGACACCCTTGATCCCTCTCCCAACCCTCCACCTTCAGACCCCCTTCCCGACTCACTCCAAGCATCTCCCACTCCGCAAATTTCCGATCCAGAAATCATCCAAATCCTCTAAGACCTAACCTCTTCTCCGCTTCCCAGCTTTCCCCCTCCAACTCAATCCCCGGTGCCAGTACCCGACGAACCGGAGAAGATCCTCGGCGACTTCCCACTTCCCCCGCCGCTTCTCGATCCCGACCCTCCAGTCTCCACTCCAATTCACCCTCAACTTCGCTCCCAAACACCTCTCCCACCACAAATCCTTCACGATCCCGAAACCACCAAGATCCTCCACGGGTTTCCCCTTCCCCCTCCTCCAATAGCTCCCATCCCCGAAACTCCCGAAAAACTCCGCCCCCACACAAGATTCCCACGAGACCCCACACACAGTGAGGGGCCTCGACAACGGGAAAAACGCATACGACTCCTCTTCGGTCCCAAGATCCCCCCTCCTTCCACTCCAAACTCCACCACTTCCTCTCCACCCCTCGGTTCCCCGCCTCCGCTCTCTTCCAGGAAGCGGAGGAAACTCCGTTTCCTTTTCGGAAGCCCTCCCACCACCTCACCTCCATCCTTCTCTCCTTCCGCTCCTTCCAACCCCTCTACTTCCCAGTCTTCCGAGCCCAATCCTCCGGCTCCCTCCACCTCTCGATCCACCCCGACGGACTATATCGACCTCACGCTTTCTCCCCAGGACTACGACGAACTGATGATTGAATAAAAAGCAAACTCCGACAGAAACCGGCCCTTATTAGGGCCAACACTCAGTCTGAAACAAAGGGGGCAGGGTGCACCTGTGCTCCTCCCCTTTTACTCCCGTTTGCTACCCGCGGCTCCCTCCGTCGGTAACAACTGTGAGTTAAGATATCGGCAAAGGCGTGTAAATATAGCACGAAGAGGAGCGGACCCAACACCGAGCCTTGCGGCACACCGTTCGTAATGTTTAGCCACTCGGACTTGACATCGGTTAATTGATCTCGAGTTGATTGTTGCCTGCCTGTGAGGTATGAGCTTAGCCAATGCAATGTGGACTGTGAGAAGTTTAACGCTCTCAGCTTATCTATAAGTTTCGCATGTCGCACTCGATCGAAGGCCTTGGAGAAATCGAATAAAACAAGTAGGGTGACTTTGCGTGAGTCACTTGCCTTGCGGAGATCATCCAGTACTCGGAGTATGGCAGTCTGAGTGTTGTGGCCAGAACGGTAGGCTGATTGGCATGAATCTAATAAGTCGTACTTGTTCAGGTGAGCGATCGTCTGGTCAGCTACAATTTTTTCGAGGCACTTCGAGAGAGCACAGAGGATTGATATCGGTCGATAGTCGTTTGGGCACGAAGGCGTTTTTGACTTAGGCAGCGGCGTCACAAGAGCGTACTTCCATACTGTCGGATAGATACCGGTCATTAGAGAGTACGAGAAGATGTGGTGAATCATAGGCGGTATAAGTGGAAGCGCATGTTTAATCATCGCAATCGAAAGCCCGTCAATACCAGTGGCAGTGGATTTCGAATGACGGAGGGATTTGTCAAGTGTATCGTAGTCAATGTCATGAAAATAAAATTTGTCATCCCTACAATCGCCTCCTCCAAGATAGTATGCCGTCGGACTTAAGTCTATGTCCCCACCTGCGGACGCAAAGTGTTTATTTAAACATGCTGCAGACGCTACTAGCGGCCGTACATTTCTACGCGATTTTATTAGTCCTAAATTACGCAATTCTCTCCAGGTCGAGGATGCAGTGGATTGGGCTGAGAAAATTCGGTTATAATAATGAGATTTAGCTCTTCGAATCATTTCTTGTGTCGCGTTCCTGAGATGCTTGAAAGTGTTGTGAGCTTCTATCGTACGTCGTCTGCGCCACTCCCTACGGGCACGATCGCGACTTCGCATGTGAGCTTTTATGTCCCCGGTTAGCCAGGGGGCAGGTAGAAATTTCGATTTAACTTTTATCAATGGAACGTGGATATCTAAACAATGACCAAGATAGAGATTCAAGATGTCCACTTTGTGATCGACACAGTTTGACCTGAATAAGGCCTTCCAGTCCATGCTACTAAGCTGCATTAGGAAAGCGGCGCTGTTAAAATTTCTAAAATCTCGACATACAAAATCTCGAGGAGGAGGTCTATCGACAGTGATGTTGTACTTAACGTATATTAGATCGTGGGCCGAAAGAAAAGGTACTGCAAATTGACCATAGTCGACGAGTTTGCTTGCGTCGTCAATGAAGCAGATATCGAGTGACGTGGATGCATCACGGACGTGGTGAGTTGGCCCATATGGCACGAGATAGTGGTTTGTCGTGTCGATAAAATTCCGGAGATGCACACTGTCGTGTGTGACGATTTTGAGATCGGAGTTAAAGTCGCCGAGAACAATAGAGTGCGCGTATAACGCACTATATTGGAGGAATAAATCCTCGAAATCAGTCAAATAGCCGACATGCGGGGGTCGGTAGACAATGCCAACAAGTCTTTTGGAGTGATTCGGATTCGTAATCTCTGTTAATATAAACTCAGGCTTGCCGCAGTACGTCCCGCCCGAATCCGCGAGTATACGTGCTCTTAAGGAGACGTGTACATAGAGACCGACACGGCCCCCGCCGCGGCCGAGACGGTCACGGCGTAATAGAAAGTAATTCTGCAGGTCTACGTCTTCGTCGGTAATTTGAGGCGTTAGCCATGTTTCAGATATACCGATAATGTGATAGAAGGTTTCTGTAAAGAAATGTCGAAACTCATCGAGATGGCATTTCAGAGATTGGCAATTTGCGTGACAAATCTGAAAGAAGTCTCGCGCGTGGTTGTTGGTTTGATTAGCCATAATTCGTGTTGCGGGCTTTGTCAGCAATGCGCTTCGAAAGTATCGGGCAATTTCTACCGTCCAATGCACCATGACAACAGTCAGCATCGGTGTAGATTGTCTTGCAGTTGTAGCAAACAGGGTCTTTGTTGCAGTTTTTGCATGACGCGGTCTCATGTTCGCCAACGCAGTACGAGCAGTGTGCCGAATTTGTACAGTCCTTTGCTAGATGACCAAAAGAAAGGCATTTATAGCACTGCAGTACTCGAACGTGATCGTCAAAGCGGCAGGAGGCATAACGAAGATATATTTTTTGTTTGCATCGAAGGACAGTCCTGACCTCCGCTGATACTTCGATAACGCAGGCTCACTCGACCCTAGCCGGTGAAATTATCGCAACCGACAAGTGTGCCGAAGCCGTCAACCAAGCTCGCAACGTGATAACTCGCACATGCGTTGCCGGCATTAAGGAGGCTTTTCAGACCTCCCTTAATGCTAGTGTTCGGTCCTATATAACCGAGGCCTGCACTGCGGGAATCAAAGAGGCCGTCTCCACGACTCTGAAAACGTCAGCTCAGTCCTTCGCGAGCGTCGCTGCCCAAGGTCTCGGCGGTAAGAGCAATAAAGTACATGTCTCGCGCGGACCCATAATCGCCGTTGATAAGTGTACCAGCGAGGGAGAGGGAGAGGGAGAGGGAGAGGGAGAGGGAGAGGGAGAGGGAGAGGGAGAGGGAGAGGGAGAGGGAGAGGGAGAGGGAGAGGGAGAGGGAGAGGGAGAGGGAGAGGGAGAGGGAGAGGGAGAGGGAGAGGGAGAGGGAGAGGGAGAGGGAGAGGGAGAGGGAGAGGGAGAGGGAGAGGGAGAGGGAGAGGGAGAGGGAGAGGGAGAGGGAGAGGGAGAGGGAGAGGGAGAGGGAGAGGTCTTTTGTTTCCCTGATGCTGTTTTTCTCCGACACCAAAGTTTTTCTTCTTGGACTCTTTCATTTCCAATAAAATAGCTTTTTCGTTGTAAGCTGTCGTAAATCTTATTTTCTGTCGATCAAGCTGGTTCATATATGGAGTTCGATTATTGTCGGAGCCCTTTTCTGCTTTGAATCACGGGGTGATAATTGTCATCCGCTGGCAGAGGTGATGCCACTCGACGGCGTTGAGGAAAATGTCGGCCGCATGACGACCGGAGAATTTTATTGCCACCTCGAAGTCGTGTCCATTTACTAGCTCAAGTCCCACAGAGACCGTCTTACTACCCGACGCATTCAGGCTGTATGTTGTGGATAATAACATTGCCTTGCACAATGCTTACCAGCCCGTTATAGGGTCAAGCGTATTGTCTTCTTGGCGTGCTCGCTTCGCCTCAGATGGCGATGTAATATTTACGATGGGCGACGGAAAAAATTCGCCCGTCGCCAATAATTTTTTCCTGTCTTCCTTTACAGCGTCGGTAAAATTTTCCATTTTTTCACTATGATTTTGGAAGATATTTGAGAGAAATAGAGAGACTGCACTGTCCAAGGCGTGGAGCCGTAATGACTCCAGGGTGAAGGCACACTAGGGGGCTAGAGCCGGAGATAGTGATGCAATTTTCCGGGGCGAGGGGGTAAAGACACGCCTCAAAGATTCTGTTCTCTGAGGCGGGGTGTGTACGCTCCATTGGGCCTAGGAGGCTGTGTAGACCACCTGCGACGAATCGCCCTTTGACTAGCGTTGTCCGAAGTGACATAACTCTTCCCAAGACTGGTGCATTCCAATACAGGCGTGTCAATACATAAACGTTTGTGGAAAAAAACTGAAAATTTACAGCTATTCGCGACACTCGATGGGCAAGCATTGAAAGACGAAGATAAACTTCCTCCGGGCGGAAAATTAAATAAAAAGAAAATAAAGATACAGGGTACAATGAGACGCTCCAGCCTTCGCAACGCAGGAGGGTTCCGCGCCTGTGACGGCATCGCGTAGGTGTAATAAAATACTTTAGCAGGGATATTCCCTGGCCGCAGCGTTCGAGTACTAGTTTTTATAGTACGTAGTCCGAAGGGTTTTTTTTTACCTAGTGTTTCGGAATGCCAGAAAAAATTAGAAAAGGATAGTTTTTAACTAGCCAGTGATACTTCTCTGGTCATTGTAGATAAGTGGGGAAGAAAACTATAAGTTTGCGAGTTTTACAGAAATATGTATTATTTCGTGTAAACGCTCGAGCCGAAACATTCTCAGTATTTTTAGTCAGTGGTACTAAGTTTTGTTGCAGTCTTCGTGTGAGTTTTTTAAATAAAATTTATAAAAATGGTCGACGCAGCGGTGATCTGTAGAATTGTTCGTGAGGTGCGGATAGTGTTGGAGGAAAACCCCCTCCCGTTCATGACAAGCTTGTTGGCACGCTCTAGCGATAGAGCGTCAAAGTGTATGCGTCATGATGCTCTTATCGGACGCCTTAAGTGTCTGGTGAATTGCGTTCCGGTGAAGAATATTATTAAATTATATAATTCCGGGAAGTTCAGTGTGAGTTATGAAGTGCTGAAGATTGCTTGTGCTGCAATCGAAAAGACATCGTTCCGCTCATCCAGAGATGCTGTAGCTCTCCGCGACGAAATCGCCAGTTTCCGTAAGTACTAAAACTGTTACGTTTTTATTCCTCGTAGGGGATGCTTTGTTACGGTGAAAAAAAAATTTCGAGATTTTAATGGAAACGGGTTTAGAATGTTCCAAAACATCAAAAAATCACATTTAGGAAAAATGTCCGAATGTATGTGTGTCGACCGATCAATCTGAAATTTGGCAGACATCATGTGTGATCAATAGTCAACGCTTGGTCAATATTTCATCAAAAAATGTGCAGTTGTTTTTTGTACGCCATTTTTAATTTCTTCGAAAATGTCTGTGCGCACTATAGCGCTCGCAATTTTTTGCTATCGGGCTAAAAAAAACCCGTACACACATACCCATAGAATATGATCACCCGACGTTCTCATTAAAATCTCACGGAAATCGATGAAACCGTTTAAATTTTGTCATTTTGATTTTTTTTTTAATTTCATTCAATTTTTTCTTTAATTTCATGCAATTTTTTTAAGCCGATATGAAAATTTCAATTTCCAACTTTTATGAAAAAGCGATATAATCATTTCAATTTCAATTTTTAAGGAGGAATATAGTAGAACCTTACTTAGTCGACGTACGCTCTCCCTCACATATCTTTAATTATTTTCGACGGTGAAAATTAATTTCAGATGCTCGGAAGGAGGCCGAGATGCTGGCACGGCGAATAGAAAGGGAGACGCTACTCGCCGCACAAGTAGAACGACTTGCTCGAAGAGAGGAGGAGCTTGCGGTGCTGCGGGAAGTAGAGGAATCTGGACCCTCTAACGACGAGGCGTTTCAAGATGTGTTATGGGACACTGCCGACTGCACAGCCGAATTTGCCAAAGCTAGTATGAGAGATGTCTCACCTCCTCCTACCGAAAGTACGCATGGGAGTCTGCACTACATATTAGCAATTATTACAAATAAAAATAAATGAATGTATATATATATATATTTATATTGTGACGCGATTGCAAGGGCTCAGTAGCGTGAATTCGGCATAATATTAATTACGGGTGCGAATAGTACATTTCATGTACTATCCGCACCCGGACGAGTCACGAGAACGAAGCTACCATCGCACGACGCTACCGGTAGAGGAAAGATCCTCCAAAACGTCGAGGAAACAACGCTCTCACCGACTCCGGACGATGCGCAGAGGATTGCCGTCATCCGAAAATGTCTGTGCGCACTATAGCGCTCGCAATTTTTTGCTATCGAGCTAAAAAAAAAAATTGCCTTCCGACCACCCGCAGGCTGCTGCCTGTACTCTGAAAAAATCCATCTGGACCCGTCGCCGCACCCGCTCGTCGCAGGATTCTTCGCGCTCGGGGCCGTGACTTTGCGCCAGCCACGATTTGAATATTAGCGCGTGCGAGTGCTGCGCGAATGCGACGCTGCCCTGCGTGGCGCCGTTGAGCGATAGGTAGCGTGGGAATTAGAGTAGGCGAGGGAAAGCGGGGGGTCGAGAGATCGCGATCGAAGAGTCGAGCGAATATTCGGGGATTCTTCCAGGGACTGCTGACCGCGACGGTGCGCTGCGACGAACTCTCTCTCTCGACTCGTCCATTGTCCGGACCAATTGCGAAGGAAGGAAGGAAAGAGCCAATTTATCGATCGACCGATATTGCCGGAGGCTGTGTCCTGTCATTTGGTCATTACTTGGACCGGACACTTGTTGTACCCCATTACCGGTAAGCCTCTCGCATTATATTGTCCGAGTGAATATTCGATTTTTCGACGCACCGGCGTGCCGGTGATTCGTCGTTCGCGGTGCTCTCGGTCGGGGCGTCGACCGGAATATTCGGGTGTCGGGAATAATCCACGCGTCGCGGCTGTAAAAAGTGTAATATCTCGGATTCGCGGGTGCTAAGTGGTGCACCGGTAGTATCACCGTAGCGTTGCGTTTTGGCGTCGAGAATTGACGCACAGGACACGGGTACTGAGCTCGCGCGCGAATCTGCCCGAGGAACTTGGAGGAATCCGCATCGTTTTGTCCGAATTCTGTGTTTGTGTAAATTAATCGTCTCAAGTGCGCGCGAAGCGTGTCTCTGTGCCGTTTTTCCGCGAGTGGTAATTTCGTAGCCTTTGTCGGCGGCGGCAGCCCGTCGACGGGCAAACCCGGCGAAAATAAAGCGAGGACGGCACGTGTCCGTTTTGCCCCGGCCTCTCCGGGGAACGCCTTTTCTGTTTCCGTGCGTTTTGCTTGCGTACTTTCGTTACCGATAAGCTCGGGGAATTTTTGACCGGCCTCAGCGCACAGAGATCCGCGCTTCGCTGGGCGTCTCGCGAACGGGTCCTTCTGACCCTGTCGCGTGACCGCTGCGGCGCGGCCGAGCGGTGTTGCTCGAGTCTTTGCCGGTAGATTCTCCGACCTGTAACTTTAAGCCGAAATTTAGCAGGGAACTAGGGCAAGAGTCTTTGTCAGATTTATTATCCGTTCTTTATTATATTTGCATTGTTCATCGCTAGTGATTTTTCAATTCGCCGGCAGGAGTGACCTCCTGCCGGCGAATTGAGTAACCGTCAGGAGTGTATCAGGGACCTTTATATCGGGTAGCACCTAAGTCTGGATGTAAACGAGCCGAGAGCGAGCGAGTACAGCATCTTTGAATTTACTTTTGGTATTTCTTTTTAATTGACTTCTGTCTTCTCTCTGAATTTAATTTTGTCATAACCTTGAATTTAATTTGGCTTTATCTTTGAATCTTACGGATTGATTTTAATAAATTGTCCAGCTCGACTCTCGTATAACCGTGCCGAGAAGGTTATTTATTTAGTAACTCGAGAATTTCCCGAACCGCTTCTCTGCCTCAAGACTGCAGCTACCCTCAAGGCTGCAGCTAGCCGAGCGCGACCTTGGCCTTCCCTTTTGAAAATACCGATCCCGATCGTGTCGCACGCCGTGTGCGGCTGGCGCCCATACCGAGATTAACCACCAGTAGAAATTAACAATCGAGGGCTAGGGTTTTGTGTTCGATTACCGGTAAGAGTTTTGACGATTCGCTCTGCCCCTGGAGATCGTCTCACAATATATATATATTGTGATGTTATATTCCCCGTGGGATGGGCGAAATCATCGCTAAATTTGAAAACTAAAAATTGGGCTAGAATCGTGCAACGGGCGGGAAAAAGGGGGGGCGGGGGTCAAATAAGATGAAAATAATACCCGTGGGGAATAATAATAACAATGGTTTAATGGTGCAAAAGAATAACAAAAATTTAATTTGAAAGGGTTGAGAAATAAATACAAAAGTGACCGCTTCGACGCCGGTACTGGTACGTCGAAGCCAAACCAAAAACCAAAAATAACAGTAATAACTCTCGCTTCAACGCCGTTATGGGTGCGTTGAAGCGTCTAATCAAAAACACAAAAATAAATCAAAAATACAGCTTCGGCGCCGTTACTGGTACGCCGAAGGTCAAACGGAAAATAACAATAATAATTTCTGCTTCGACGCCGTTACGGGTACGTCGAAGACAGAACCCAAAAATAATAAATCGACAACGAAATAATAATGAAAAATGGTAACTAATTAGTCGAAAATAAACGCAAGAAAAACGGGAATAATAACCTAAATAATCGTTGAAAAATACGGGGCAGTCGCAAAGAATAATTCGGGGGGAAGCGGGGGGGGGGGGATAGTCGGGGCACTAACACTCAATTTTAACAATAACATCGGGGAAAAACGAAAATGCAATATGTTTAAAATTATCAAAAAAAATGCTAATAAAGGGGGATGCAAAAGGGGAAAATATTTGGGATGAATTTGGGGAAGTTATGGGGCTGTTCAGGAGGCTTGTGGGACAGTCGATGGGACTTCGAGGGGTTCGTCGGGGACAGCTGGTCAGACAAAGTTGCACGAAAATCAAATACTAAATTCAGTACGACTCAAACGGGCGCCAGCTACTTCAACGGTGTAGCACCGGAGCAGTCCGTGCAGATGGCACGGATCTCGTCTCAAAAACACAAACTCAAAAAACCTTATCCTCGAAAAATTCCTCTGTCTCGACGGACAGCCCAGCTAGCTCGGGAGAGGGGAGCGGGCTCAGGGGGACGGTACACGAATCCGATGGCTTCTTACAATATTACCTCGGTACAGGCTAAATTATAAAAAAAAAATGTCTTAAGGGCTCAAGGGGAGGAAAGGGAAAAACTCTGACTAATAATCCTATCACTTATAACGTATTTTACGCCGCTCACCACGCGCGCAATATCTCTCTTTGCTCGTGTAACAAAGGACGTCGACCACGTGTCGACCACGGGGCAAAGTCTTTTACTAATAATTTTCTACCAAAAAAGGGGGTTTCGAGGGAGGAAAAAGGGTAAAAACGGTCGGGAAAAAATGTGGGCAAAAACTGACGAAAATCGTCGGGGCTCACTCATTCAATCCACTCGGATCTCGATTATAATACTTTTTCTCGAATCAGGGGACAACCTCAGTCGTTATAAAATCCGTACAATGGTCCAATTCGTATTCCTGGGCTGTCGCCGATTCGTCTTAATGGGCTGGGTATACTCTCCTAATCGGAGTCTGGAATTTAACAGGATACAGCCGAGTCGTCTTATAAATCTGGGAAAATATTCTCACTCGCACTCGGCTGTCACACAATACAAAATTCTTAAAATTAACGACACCCGATCTCACACACGACTACACACCACGCGGCTCGGCTCGGAGAGTAAGGGGGCATGGCGATGTCTTCTTCTTCGTCGGGTCTGGCGCTGGTGATTATGGTCTGGTACGAGAGCACCTGTGCGTCGGCTTTGGTCGGTAATCGGAGTCATGGACGGGCGTTTCCTCCGGACGGCGAGGGGTGGCGACAGAGGTGTCGCTGGATCGTCAATCGATGCCATGCGTCGATGATCACAGCGGCGGCGGACAGGCAGGGCGGGCAGTGGCGATTTTTCGGCGGGCTTTTTCCCCTCGTCCACGATCCTCCTACCTTCCTCGGCGTCAGCACCTTGGCTCTCGTTCCTTTGCAGGTCCGGGGGCTTGCTGGATCATTGGGCTGTTCCTTGGGGCTGTCGGGGGAAAATCTTGACGTTGCCTTCGAGCCGCGCACACTCACACAGCGGGTAACGGGAGGGAATAAAAAAGAGGAATTTAAGCAGTAACTTACACAAAATATAAACCAGAAAAAAAGCGTAAAAAATACCCGTGTATAACGTTCAGTGAGCGGCGGACTCGAGCCGAGTTTGGCGAGAGACTTGTGACGTACCACGTCACAATATATATATATATAAATATTGTAGGATACCGAATTAGCGAGCGCTCAGCGCCGAGGTCCGAGCGATCGCGCGGCCGGACGTGTTTGTTTACGTGCCCGGTCGGGCGGAACGGCTAACGCGCGAATATTCCCGAAAAGTCGGGAATCGTCTCCAAAATTCGCGGCTGTGCGTGGGCATGAGAGAGCGATGGTGCGAGTCAGTCCGAGCTGTGGGCAGATGCGTACGAGACGCGTGAGAGCGCAGACGCTTCTATCACTCCTTTATATTATTTGAAATAAACCCAAATTCTTAATTTTCACCTGTCTCCACTTCATCCCGTGCAATCGCCGGGGAATATACAGAACATTATTTCCTACAATATTTTCTCCAGTTTTTTCAGACTCGTTCATTTTCGAAGACGTCAACGACGACTTCGACCTCCTCAACGCGACACTGAACATGTCAATAGCCGAGGAGGCAATGGATGCAGAACCAGCCGTTGTGGTAGAACCAGCGGTTGAGTCGGAGGCTGTCGACCCTGAGAACGACACATTCGACGGCGAGTTCGTGCCATACTGGCAGCCTCTGGCCTCCTTAACCCAAATCGGACGGAGCTTGAGGGACGGGCCGGTAGCTGGACCCTCATGGCAGGTAACTGCATCACCACAGCCAGCGGAGCCAGGTCCAGCGGTAGTGGTTTCACCAACATTCTCGGCGTATCTCCGAGATTCAGCAACTCCACTGTCCGGTGAGTCGAAAATCCTGCACCGTGTAGAAAGCCGCCGACACTTCGCTAAGTTTACGACAACTGATAGCGTTATGACAGTTAAGATCCGCGCGCTTTTATGTTATGCGCTTTTCCTCGACGATGTAGCGAAGGATGAATTGAGCATCAAATCCTTTTGCGTTATGCGCGATACATATAACGCGCCCAGCGTTAGACGGCTCTCGTAGAGCGTACTCTACAAATTCTGCGACGGGGTTTTCTTTAAATACTTTTTGGCTACGGCACGAGTATATTGGAGATGAGCATCGGGCCAGTCAAATTCATCGACAGTCTTAATTATTTCCACATGCCGCTGAGTAAACTCCCAAAAGCCTTTGGCTTAGGAGAAAATGTTTTCAAAGGGACTTTCCCGCATCTTTTTAACAAAACTGCTAATCGGCAGTACAAAGGCCCGCTACCACCTCTCGCAGACTATTCTCCTGACACAATGTCACCGTCTGACAGAAAGATTTTTCTGGAGTGGCACGAGAAAACTCGGCTTGCAAGATACAAGTTTAATTTTGCACGGGAGATCGTAGAATATTGTAGAACGGATGTAGTAATTCTTCGGAAAGCATGCGCTGCCTTCCTCAAGATATTTATCGAAAGCGGAGATGTGTGTCCGTTTGTCGAAGCCGTGACTATTGCATCCGCATGCAATAAAGTGTTTCGGCGAAATTTTTTAGCGCGGTACAAAATCTCGGTTTTACCGCTAAACGGGTATCGGAAGGTAGATCGACAATCCGAGATCGCGTTAGAATGGCTGCTATGGTACGAGCATGATTTGGATGTGTACATCGATCATGCGGGTCGCGGGCGCGAACATTAATTAATCGATGGTACGCGCGTAGACGGTTATTACCGAACGGCCGATGGTGTAGAGCATGTTCTACAGTTTCATGGCTGCTACTTTCACGGCTGTGATAAATGTTACAGAGACAAGAACAAGCGCGATGAAGAGTGGTGCGGCACTACGTTCGACGATCGGCTTGTTCGGACATTAACCACCTCCGCGCGTATAAAATCTCTCGAATATACGCTTCACGAGATCTGAGAGTGCGAGTATATTCGCTTGAAAACTAGGGATCCGCAAATTAACGACCTGGTAAGCAGACATCCCATTCTTCGCGATGAACCGCTAAATCCTCGGGACGCGTTTTTCGGAGGCCGAACGGGAAACACTCGAAGCTATTGCGAGACTAGGGGTACTGACAAAATGCACTATGTTGACGTGTGCTCACTTTACCCCTATATTTGTAAGTACGGTCGCTTCCCTGTCGGTCATCCGACCGTGTATACAGCTGATACGTGCCATGAGATAGTAGGGCAAAACAACGATCTCAGCAACGTCGAAGGACTCGTACGATGCACGGTGTTACCACCTCGAAATCTCTATCACCCCGTGCTCCCGGTACGCATGCATAATCGATTAATGTTCGCATTATGTCGAAAATGTTGCGAGGAGATGCGACAGAGTCCGTGTCCTCACGAGAGTGCGGTTGATCGAGCTTTCGAGGGTACTTGGGTATCGTGCGAGCTTCAAAAAGCCGTCGAGAAGGGTTACAGAATTCTAGCCGTACAAGAGATCTGGCAGTACGCGGTTGAACAGTGCGATAAAACTAATCAAACTGGAGGTCTCTTCGGCGCGTACATTAACCTCTGGCTAAAAATCAAGCAAGAGGCTAGCGGATGGCCAGCCGAGTGTACGTCCGAGGAGAGTAAAACCGCGTACATTGCTAGTTTCCTTGAGGCCGAAGGTGTAGCACTAGATCCCGAACGAATCGATGCAAACCCGGGGCTGACGTCGGTGGCGAAGCTATGTCTCAACTCGTTTTGGGGTAAATTCGGGCAACGCGAAAACCTGCCAAAGACCGAGGTTGTAACAACGCGCCAGCAATTGTTACAGCTGTTAACCGATCGCGGGTGCGAAGTTAACAAAATTATTCACGTCAACAACGAGGTGATGTACGTGTGTTGGCAAAAAACAACCGAAAGCGCCGACGTAAACCCTCATGTGAACGTCGTCATTGCCGCATATACGACGGCTCAGGCTAGACTCAAATTATATTCGTACCTTGAGAAATTAGACAAACGCGTCCTCTACTATGATACAGACTCGTGCATATATATAAGTAGTGGTATCGTAGGGGAGTACCATCCACCACTTGGTAACCTTCTAGGCGATATGACGAACGAGCTGAAAGAGTACGGCCCTGACAGCTACATTAAACATTTCGTCTCCGGAGGGCCTACATTTCATGGATACGTAGTCCAGAAAGCAGATGGAAATGAAATTGCAACGTGCAAGGTAAAGGGTATTGGCCTGAACCATAAAAACGGGGCACTGATCAATTTCGATTCGGTCTGCAGGCTCATCCGAGAACCCGGCACAGCGATATCCCTGAAGTTTAGTGCCATCCGGCGAGATGCTTTTCACCAAGTAGTCACGCGGCAAGAGACAAAAACATGCAAGCCAGTCCTCGTTAAGAGACGACGATGGGGTGAGTATGACTCGCTGCCGTATGGCTACTTGGGGTGAATCTCGTTAGAGTATTTGTAAATATTAGTAACTTTTCTAGTTTTGTAAAATTGTAATTTTTTGTTGTAAATTTGTATTTTTTTTTTTGTATATTTAACAATGTTGTACATTTTTGTAAATAAATGTTCGGCTTCATTACAGGTGGCGGGTATATGTGGGAGCTATACCCGGACTTGTGGTGAGCTGCACACGTCACTATATATACATATATTTCTTGCATATAATATGTTAAATGTAAAAATAAAAAAAAAAATTCTTGTAAATCGTGAACAATTTATTTTTATTTCTCATCCCTCCTCACTCGGTCTTCCTGCGGAAAAATCATATCAACCATATGTATAACTGCGACCATACACTGTAAAGAGTAGCTTATTATTCATAGAAGGAGCTTATTTCGCATGTACCTTCGCGCGCGATGACAGTCACAATGGGTGGCTATTAGGAATATAATTTATAATCTAATATTTTATTCAGTTTTATTTATTTTAATCTTTTTGTATTAGTTTCAGAGCTAAATCCTACGATCGCCGCGCTAAACAATAGCGCGGTAGCAGTTTTCTGGGCCGACCTGGAAAAAAATTAAGGATACCACACCGACTCCTTGTAGGGAAATCAATTTAAAAAAGCTTTGTTTAAATGTGATTTTTGTTAATGGTTTTTATTTTTTATTAATTTTTTTTGTAGTATATATCAAATAAATGCTGTGTTGTATATTTCTCCGTATATTTAATACCCCCTCATACTCCTCGCGCCGCTCATTACCCGATATGGACCCGCGCTGGAAGCATCCATGGACCTCCATTATCGCCGGTCCTACCGGGTGCGGTAAAACGTGCTTCGTAAAGAAGTTTTTAAAATATATTTCCGCGATGGCCGATGTCGAGTTTGCACGGATACTTTTTTATTACCCAGAATGGCAGGACGGGTATGCCGATTACGGTAGAAATATCGAATTTTTAGAAGGACTACCTCAAAGCTCTGACATTGCAGGGGATCGTAGACCGAAACTTTTAATTATTGATGATTTAATGCGCGAGTCTTCAAACGGTGAAATTGTAGACTTATTTACAAAGAGAAGTCACCATAAAAATATTAGCGTGATTTTTATAACGCAAAATATTTTTCATCAAGGTCGTGGTCAGCGGGATATTTCCCTTAATACGAATTATATCGTAGCTTTTAAAAATCCTCGTGATCGCACCCAAATCTCGCATCTGGCGCGTCAAATTTATCCCGAAGATCCGAAATTTTTACAAGAAGCTTACCACGATGCGACGTCAAAACCACATGGTTATTTGCTTCTAGATTTGAAACAGTCTACCCCCAATAATTGTCGATTCCGCACCTGTATTTTTCCGGATGATACTCATAATTTTGTGTATGTTCCAAAACGAGGATCCGGTTCTCGTTAATTTATCAAGTATAAATAGCCTGCAACGCATGTACGAACATCATTCGAGTCTCGGGTATGGCTCCATCAGCAACTGCTAAAGCTTCGATTGGGAAGAAGAATATAATCTTGCTGCACGCTCTATGTCATCTGGATAAACAGCAGCGTACATCGCTATTACGCACAATAGACAGAAGCGGAGTTCGATCTATCTGCGAGTGCGCATTAAATACCTTAAATGGTACAGTCCCCCTGAAAAAGAGCGAACGAATAAAACTGTCTAAGCATACAAAAATTTTACGTCACCTCGTAAGTAAAGCTGGTGGCTGGAAGAAGAAAAAACGCGTAATTGTGCAAAAGGGAAGCGGATTTTTACTACCGCTTCTTGTCCCAATCATAGGCAGTGTGCTGTCTAATATTTTTACACGTAATTGATAAGATGCAGCATGCGAAGAAAATGGTTTTAGTGCCTCACGATGCTACCATGCCATCGCGCGAGCAGATAGAGCAAACACGCTCCGTTCAAACACCAGGTACGACACTCAGTAGACTCGATGCCGAAATGGATGATATACTTCGCTCAGTGACTCCTGCGAACTAACAAGAGAAATGGAAACTTTACCAGCAGGTTTTACAACGTCACCAGTTTTTTGTCAACGAGGAGAGACGACCTAAAATTATCACAACCTCTTCGGTACCTGACAAACCTGCCGAGCAAATACCTGAGGAGGCTGCACAATCAACTACTGAAGCTGAGACAATATCTGACGAAGTTATTGTGGCTAGTGTACCAAAATCATATAGAAGACAAGCGGAGCAGTTATTGAATCATTTGCGTGCCAGCTCCAACACCACTCTAACGTTGGATAAATCGGGAGTGGTCCGTATCAATGGTGAACCGATAAAAGAATCGAATATTATAGATCTTGTAAATGATACTATGAGCCATAGAAAAACTGTGTGTGCTATTGGTCGTGAGCAATTTGGAAATGAGCTCAGACGTTTAGGGATCCCTCGTGAATTCATCGGTAATGCAAGCCTATTGTATAAGAGTCTAAATCTCAACACACCTGTAAACTCTAGACGGCACGTGTCAAATTCAAATCCCAATACACCAGATACAAGTCAGAATAGCTTAAATTTATCAGGCAACAAACGCCGAACTCCTACTAGCGACTCAATACGATCGTGGAAAACATTGAAACTGTAATAAAAATATAATGGATTTATTAAAGAAGTTTTATTATGATCCTACGCATCACGCAGGATACGCCGGCGCTCCAAACCTAATTCATGCAGCTAATAAAGAAAAAATTCCTCGTAAAGCCGTTACTCACTGGCTAAGAAAACAGGACGCTTATACACTACACAGACCTATACGACGACGATTTCCACGGCGTCACTATGCCGTGGATAATATCGATGATGTGTGGGAAGCTGATCTCGTTGATCTACGCTCTCTCAAAGATAAGAATGACGGCTCCATTTATCTTTTAGTGGTTATTGATGTACTCAGTAAATATGCATGGGTTGAGACGCTGCGTGATAAAACTTGTGCACAAACTACACAAGGATTCAAGCGAATATTGTCTAGAAGCGGTGGTCGAACGCCTGTATGGCTACAGACAGATCGGGGGAAAGAATTTGTCGGTAGCGTTTTACAGCGCTTTTTGAAGAGTCGTTGCATAAATTTTCGAGTTGCCCGAAATCCTGATATCAAAGCAGCTATTGTAGAACGTTTCAACAGAACATTAAAGGAGCGGATGTGGTGATATTTTACACATAAAAATACACGACGATATATCGATTTATTACAATCTATCGTCCATGCCTACAATGATACAAAACACTCTACTATCAAGATTATTAATCAAGATTATATTAGGATTCGCAAGATTCTTACAAATAAACAACCGCCCATATATGAACTGGTTGATCTGAACGACGAAGAAATTGACGGTTTTTCTATGAAGAAGAATTGAGTATTGTGGAGAAGGAGATTGAAACGGAAGAATTTTTACTTGACAAAATTCTCAAGACTAAAGAAAAAGGTCGTTGTTGTTTTTTGTTAGCGATACGAGCACTCAGTCCTGCTGGACCATTGTACTCGGGCCCCGTGGGGCATTCGCACCGCCCTAATTGTCCACGTTGTGTTCCTCAGACGCGGAACACAACCGACAGGCGTCCCTCGTGATGTCATTGACTTTTTCGCACCTACTTCTGCGACTTGATACCTTTCTCATTAGGGATTACCGGTTGCTCAGGGTATCTTGGTCAGTCCCCCGGTCCCCAGCAAACCTTCGTGGGCTTGCCGGTTGCTCAGTGTAACTTGGCCTGTCCCCCGTCTCCCAGCATCTCTTCTCGGGGTTGCCGGTTGCTCAGGGTATCTTGGTCAGTCCCCCGTGCTCCAGCAACCCTTTGTGGGCTATTACTGGTTGTAAAGGGTATCTGGGCCAGTACTTCCGCACCACCGCATCCCTTCTTTGGGTTGCCAGTTGCTCAGAGTATCGTTGGCCTAGTCCCCCGTCCCCCGGCATCCCTAAATGTAGTCGTGCTAGGGATATCATTGTCGGCCTCCTCTCAGAGCCCCAGGTTAAGGAGGCAAGGCTCCAAGTATTCTAGGATAGTCGCCTGGTATACCTAGAAGCATCGTTATGATGCACCATACCCCGGTGCCATGAAGCCCGAGCACGATAGCTTACACTCTGGCCAGGGATAGCTATTGCGGAGCGTCGAGTCTGATACACAGACTCGGCGTCCCGGGCGATGGGTACGCTACGTCCCCTATGCCGATGCGGTTTCAGGTTCGATTCCCGATGTCGGAGCTTATCGCGTCTCACCGAGAATGAAAACAATGGAGTACAGCTATATACATCGGACACTCGCACCGCGGTAACTGAGTGTGAGTGACCGATGTATATATCTGGAGCTTCGTCTCATCCATGTTTTTTTCCCCTTCTCGGCGAAACATACGAAGCCGGGAATCGAACCGTCAACCTCCCGATGCTTAGGTCTTAGAGGCGAGCACGCTAACCACTAGACCACTGCACCGGTTAGGAAAAGGTCGTAATAAACAATACTTTGTTAGCTGGCGAGGATACCCCGAAAAATGTAATTCCTGGATTCCTGCAGCAAATATAGTGAATAAATAGTAGCGAAAATAATTAAAAGATTTTAAAAAAATGAGAGATCAGTTTTATGTCGAGTTACCGAGTAACAGTAGTATGAAGTACTACCCCGATAATATGGTGGCTCACTATATAACGCAGCTTCCAAAGCAATTGAAGATGCCCGGGGAGTGGGCCGTAGCCTTAACAGAAATTCAATTTCCCCGTACGTTTCTGCATGTAGATGAGATAAATAAACCTAATGGTACACCACCGCCAATAACAACCCGTAGTACCCAATATGAGTGGATTAACTTTAACATTAACCGTAACCCAAAAAAGACTATCATATCGCTTGGCCCTTCTATACCTCCGCCAGGCACAGGATCTACTTTAGATTCTATACCACAATATGCGATGGAGAAGCTAAACGCCACGCAAACGACAATCTCGCAAGATAGTGTCGCCAAGAGCGTTACACGAAAATATACTAAGCATCTGAAAACTCATGAAGTTATAATTTCGGCTGGGCTCTACGCTAGTGTGAAAGCACTAATCGATTCCATTAATGAAACAGATATATTCAAAGACCATATCTACCTTGAATATAATGAGGATGTTGGCGGGATTGTAAGCTTGAAACGAGTACCCGATAACTGCGTTATAGATAAGTGTGTACTTCCGGATCTTATATGTCTTGACGATAAACTTTCTAAAGCTTTGGGTTTCGAACCTGGAAAAGTTATGGATATTCATAAATAATTGAAATTCATTGCAAGTTATCCTGCTAACTTATCGCTAGCGCTTCCTGATAAATTATTCGTGTATACGGATATATGCGAAAATTATATAAGCAGTGATGCTCAGACACCTCTGTTACGCATCGTACCTGTAGATAATACAAATTACATTTACGGATCCACGCACACTAAATCATTCTCCCCGCCGATTTACATACCCTTATTACGGACCGAATTCGGTACGATCGAGATAGATATAAGGACCGACACTGATAAACCAGTACCATTCCAGAGTGGAACGTTGACCGCGACATTACATTTTAAGCGTATACGATAAAATATATCGCTATGGATCGATATATTGATCATTACGAGATTCAGATTGGTGGGGGAGTTGATCGTGTTTTAATTGGTGCTCCATATCAACGAGGACATGGTCTAGGAAGCTTCCTCAGTGGCTTATTTCGGCGTGCGTTACCATTGCTCACTCGCGGCGCTCGCGCCGTCGGGAAAGAAGCGCCACATGCAGGGATGAATATATTGGGTGATGTTGCGCACAATACGCCCTTCAAAGATTCGTTTAGAGCCCGTATGACTGAGAGTGGGAGAAATTTGAAACGCAAGGCCGACGAAACATTTGAGAGTCTCATGAAGGGTTCAGGATATAAAATACAGGACCGCTCGCCACAGCATCATTCGTTGTTTGGTCACGCCGCCCTCACATCGGTACTCCTATACATAGAGCTCTAAAATATACAAAAATTCATAAGCCTATAAAATCTACGAAGAAAAAGAAAAAAGTTTCAACCGCTAGACATAGTAAGAAAAAGGGACGTAAATCAGTAAATTTTAAGAAAAAGGCGACCAGAAAAACTAAGAAGACTAAAATTGTTAAGCGTAAAAAACGAACCGTTGCAGATATATTTGGATAATTAGCGAAACAATATATCTTTTTTACACGCGCACTCTTGCGAGTGCTTAAAATCAGAGCTGGATTTATTCAAGCTTCCACCACCGCAGACCGGTATAGACGGTTCTCAAGGGATTCATTATAAACCCATTTCTTCACTGACAGATGAGGCTCCCATTGAATTTGTTGTCCCCAGACATGGTGATGAATACATTGATCTAGCCCATACTATGTTAAATTTGCGTGTTAAGCTACAGCCGAGGAAAGGTGTAGTTGACGCCCATGATAAAGTAGGACCTGTTAACAATATACTGCATTCATTATTCAATCAACTTAATATATCGTTTAACCAGAAAATTGTATCGCCCTCGAATAATGCTTATGCGTACCGAGCATACATTGAATCACTACTGACTTATAAGGCTCCAACAAAAGCTTGTCAGCTCGGTGCCAGTATGTGGGTAGATGATACACCGCAATGTTTCAATTCTCAACCAGTTTCGACGGCCCCACCAGCTGAGGGTAGACCAGCCTCCGTTCAAGCGAACAAAGGGCTAGCTGCGCGGCAGGCTATGATGGCGAATGGTAAAACGGTAGATCTTACCGGATATCTACATTCTAATATCTTCAATCAGGAAAAGTTTTTACTCAATGGTGTTGAACTACGCATTCGTCTTATACGTTCGAGAGATGCTTTTTGTCTTATGGATGCGTCTGGGAAGGATTATACGGTGCATATAGTCGATGCCAGTCTCATTGTTCGACGTGTTAAAATTAGTCCGGGTATTTTACCAGCTCATGCTAAGGCTTTGAGTAGAGGAACGGCTAAATATCCGTTCACTCGAGTAGAAGCGAAGCCATTTACTATTCATGCAGGCGTTCATGGTGAAACACTCGATAATGTTGTACTGGGTCAGCTTCCGAGACGGATAGTATTGGGCTTGGCCGTTAATCGAGCCTTCAATGGAGATAGAACTATGAATCCGTTTAATTTTCATCACTACTCATTAAATTTTTTATCCCTGTATATAGACGGTGTGCAGGTGCCTAGTAAACCTTTGCAATCTGATTATCATGAAAGCCTTTATACCGAGTCATACCATAATCTAGTTTCCGGTATGGGAATACTTTGGGTCGACGATAGTTGTGGTGTAACAAAAGATGCGTATCCATACGGTAACTGCCTATACTGCTTCAATTTAACGCCCGATCTTTTGGCCGGACGAGCTGGTCACTGGAATCTTGTGAAACACGGTAGTGTGCGTGTAGAAATACGTTTCAAGGCTGCTTTGACGAGTACTGTAAATTGTATTATGTACTCGGAATTCGATAATGTCATCAAGATCGACGCGTCCCGACAGGTCATGGTAGACTTTTCGGGGTAAGCCTGCGTGCTTAAATATATTCTATAAGACTAGTAAATACGTTTATATTATAAGGATTGTAAGGTTTTATAAATAAATAATATGTAAACACAGAATTAAACGGATTTATGTTTTATGCGATTTTTAATCTCCCGAACGCCTCTACTAACTTCCGCATCTCATCGTCATCATAATTTATTACAATATTATTTCCTTCTCCCGTCGCTTTCAACTCTTCTTTTTTCTTCTTCTTCTTCTTCAAGTCTTCTGCTTCTTCAGGCCTTTTTCGCTTCTCAGCTCCGGCCTTTTCGTTACGCCGTGGATGGTCCTGACGGATGCATTCACAGGGCTGCTGACGCTGCAATAGGCGAATGTATATATTTAAAGAATTGGTTTTTATTACTGCGTGCTTTCATTATTAAGCAGCGTGCTACTCACCGCCGCGTTCAATTGCCTCCGTCTTTCACGAGCGAAATATTGACGTCTCCGGATAAACCATATTTTTGGAAGCTGTTTTGGATGCTGCCTCCGTTTGTCCCGGTGCGTTGTAGACTTCATCTTTGAGTGCTGTACCCAACCATGGTTATCCCGTTCTTCCACACGTGCTCCTCTCTGCTGGGCCTCGTGGTTACGTGTCGTGAAGACCTCCACAGACTTTGCTCTTCGGTGGACCATTTTTAGTTATATACCGTAGGAGAATTATTTTGTAACCGGGCTTCCACTGCGTTACGCTATCCAGCAGGACTCGTACAAGGTGTAGTAAAATAGTGGGGGTGCTAGAAGAGCCTGTTTACGTCACTTTCTTCTTCGCTATTTGTAAGTAGACGTCTCAAGGGGCTGAACCCTTAGAGGTTCAGAAGAAAAAAAGTCAAACTGACGAATTAGAGATACACCTCCGCTCACCCCCTCTATTACCAAAATCTTGTAGATGAATCTGCACCGTTCATCGGTAGTACGCAGCCATCCTTCGACATTAGCAGTTGTCCTTACTGCACCATAACATTTTTCCCCCCAAAATGGACTACGTCATCGATATTCAAGGGTTTTACGACAAAGATGATTGCTTCATTGCTAAAGAAGTAGCTGTCGTGACTCTTGATAAAGAGTATTTCGGGCATTGGCTTACTTCACCGACATACGTCTTCACGGATGTCGGTGAAGACGTATCATCACGGCCTGGAGTGGTTCGAAGGAGACGTAGGACTCAGAATACTACACGCAAATCTTCGACAGATCACACGGACTGCTGGAACCAAATGGTTCCAGCAGTCCGTGTTACATTTATACTCGAGAACATGAGAAGACGAAATACCTTCAAAATGTTACGGCACGTGAAATAAAAAACCTTGAGGAAACTCACTGTCCATCATTCAACGATCTGCTTTCCTCGACGCAGGTCTGTTTGCATCACGGACTCTTAAACAGACCGGAGCTGTCTTGTGCTTTAAACTTCACCGATATTTCAACTTCGTATTTAAGAACTTCACCGATATTTTCAAACCGGGGCATTACGAGGAGGCCATTGAAGCAGTTAAAGTAGTAGCGGGTTTTAACGAACGTACACATCTGTTCGCGGATCCATCTCTGGGTTCGACTCTCAGGATGCTGATAAGACAAGTCGGCGAAGTATTGCGGTCCGAATACATCAAGGAAGAGAGAGCAGGCGAACAAGTACGTGTCGAAAACTTCATGAAATTGCAGAGCGAAAACTACGGAACCAGTGTGAACAGAGCAGTACTAGAAACGCAAGCGCAAAACAACCGACGAAAAAAAGTAGTTCTCCCAAGTCTAGAGGACATAACAAAACTGCACGACTTCCTGAGTTTGCAACGTGAGACGTGTTTCAAACAATTAACGGAAGAATTTTCCGAGAGTTGTTGGCGAAAACTGGCAGAAGTCCTACTAACCTCGCTACAGCTCTTCAACCGTCGCCGAGCTGGGGAAATGGAGCGTGTCTATGTTGAAGATTTTTATTCGTATCAAGGTATTGATACAGCAACGGATAAAGATACGTTTAACTCTCTGTCGAAACAAGGACAAGCACTGGCTAGGAAATACTTAAGATTTATGGCTCGAGGAAAACGCGGCAGATCAATCGCGGTTTTGGTTCCTGCGAATCTTATAGCGCCTATAAAACCCGTTTGCAAGTATCGTAATCAAGCCGGAGTATCAGACGAAAACCCATTCCTGTTTGGTATCCCGTCAAAAAATCGAGACCTGCAGAAGTATTTGCGAGCATGCGACTTGATGAAGCAGTTTTCAGAAAAGTGCGGCGCTGACGTACCCAGCTCACTTCGTGGTACTCAGCTGAGGAAACATATTGCGTCAAAATGCATATCTCTCAACTTGGACGAAAATCAAGTTTCTGATTTAGTAAACTTCATGGGTCACGCTGATAAAATTCACAAGGAGATTTTTCGTCAGCCGGTACTCCAGAAAGATATAATTACAATCTCTCAGCTACTCGAGATGGCTCAAGGCACAGAAAAATCTCTGGCGAATGATCAAGATGGAGATCAATCATCAAGCGACGAATCTTCCGGTGAAACTGAAGACAAGTATATTTTGTAAATACAGAATTGAATGTAATTAGACGAATTAATAAAACGGAACAAATATGATCTTTTTAGACGATATAAATCTCGGTAGCGCCTCTTGGGTGAACAAGAATACTTCGACCCGGAACGACAGTCTCGAATCCGTTTCTATCAGCCAAACAAAAACGATGCACCATAAATAGACCCAGAACGAACAGGATACCGTTCTCCGAGCCTTCAAAAGCGTTATTAGTGCCGGAAAAATGCCGAGTGGCGCTGAGATGCAAGCCTTGATTAATGCAAATGATTGCCTTAAAGGCCGGGAAGTTCCACAATTAAAAACGTGGCTGCATACGCAAAAAAAAGAAACAAAAGAAAATGTAACTTCCAGTTTTCGACACTACCGAGTTTGAACAAGTTTTCTCGCAAAACATTTTTTTTTGTTTTGCAAATATAAGACTACATTTTTTGTATGACCTTTATTTTCTACGTTATTTATCTGTAAGTAAAGAGTTCACTCAATATTATTTTTTGACTTAACTTAATATTTAATGGTTATAAGGTATGTATCAACGCAAAGGACCGTTCAAAATTGTTGAACCTTTGATATCTTTTGAACATATTCACACCACCATTACGGTGGAATTTTATTTGATATATTTGTATCTGCAAGGAAGGGAAAAAACTTACAGTATAAAATATGCGAAACAAAAGTCTTTTCTGGAAGAAACGGTTCGAACACTGTAATACTCGTTCTGAGGAATATAAAGTTTATTTTGTTATTATAATTATTTTCACGGTCGACCAACGTTTGAAACACTGTGATGGTCATTCTAATGAATATAATGTTTGTTTTAATTTTTTTGTACGTGCAAGATATTTATTTAATATTATTCGCGTGTATGTTTCGTAAGGCCGAAGAACTCGTGAGGTATTCAAGGATACTAGAAACTCAGTATTAACAGTGTTACCAATTATAAGATTGCGGAATAATCAAGACAAATAAAATAAATTTTCACTACAATTTGTGTTAATTCTAGTATAAACATTCGACACTGTCCCCAAATCGTATGAATTACATATTTGTTACTTGCAGGACAGGTCTCAAATAATGCCAAATATATATTCGTTATTTCGAGGACAGATCTTGTAATAATACTGAATCGAGCCTGTCCCCGAACCACACGTATCACTTACCGTGGTTTCTTTGAGAACAGTCCGCGAGGAATCCGTTACGTATATAAAATAATGTCCCTCAATTATACCTGACACACACACACACACACACACACACACACACACACACACACACACACACATATATATATATATATATATATATATATATATATATATATATATATATATATATATACATATATTGTAACGGGAAAACCTGGGGCCCTCCCGTCACCGGCAACTGGAAAAGTAGAGGAAGTGAGGCGACCCCCCCTCACCCAGAAGGGTCACCTACTTCCTTACAAACTGGACTCCCGCCACGGAAATTAGTCTCGCGTCCCGTGTGCAAATCCTACTACCTCGTATCTAACGACACCGAAACCTTAAATCCGCGCGGAGCGCACAATTCGCTCTCATCAGCACCGTGAAGATCGATCGAGTATCATCTCTGCGTTCGAGCCGGAGCTATGCTCCGAGTTAGTGAAGTTAAGGAGGAATTCGGTCGCTGAGCATGCTCAGCTAGGGACTTCGTCCTGTGTGAAGCTCCGGCATTGTGTCCTGGAGTCGGATCACAGCGCGAAGTAAAATAAGTCGTTTCTTAAGGTGTGACCCTCGCTTGTATAAATTCATTTGACGGACCTTGCGAGGAAAAAGAATTAACCGGTTCGCGCTAATCCATTTTCTCCCGGGATGTTAGCAAATTGATCTCGAATGATAAGTAAGCTCACAGACTTAAAGATCTTCTGTAGCTTAGATGTTACTAAGCACCCGAGTTTAAATAACGAAGTAATTCTCTACTCTACGAACATCGGTATTGAGTAAGCAGGAGTAGGGCTTAACCCGGCGTAATCTTCCGTATTGTAAAAACTTATAATATTCTGTCGAGTGTGACTTCCTTCTGAATTCAACTCCTTAACCGTTTAATCTTCCATCCAGTAAATTCCTTAACCTAAATCTTTGGTAAATTCATTTACAAATTCCTATTGGCCCCTCGCTTTTCGAGAGGCAGCTTTATAATTCTTGACTCAATAAGGTGCCTAGGATGAAGGGTTAAGCACTCGTCTGCAAGGACTCGAGTGATCCCTACTGAGGCCAGGTTAATTAAATTTATTCTGACGGATGAAGTTTTCTAAAATATCTCCAACTATTTCTCCGAAATCAAATTCACTCAATCTTCCTTCCCTAGCTGTCCAAAGTCGAGTCCTGTGCACGAACATACCGATGGTCAGCACTTTGTTTTTATTTTTGTTTACTCGCTCGGCGAGAAGATAACATCAGTGTTTCGGAATTCGTCCAATATACTGTAAGAGGCCTGCAATAACACCCGAGGAGCGCTCTCCGAGGATAGCTCGAATTATCGAAACGTTTCAACATATATATATATATATATATATATATATATATATATATATATATATATATATATTGTGACGTGACATTTCGCGTCCCATCACCTCGCACGGTTTTCGGTCGGGCAGTGGGCCGGATTTACGGCCCTGACGACGCCGCTCGTGGAACCGACTCGATCGTCGACTCGCCAAGGAGGATTTTTCTACGTTTTTCATTAATTTTGCCATTTTGTTTTGGCATTTCCCGTATTTTGTGTTTGCATTTGTTTTAAAGTTATTTTTAGGCCGTGCAAGAGTCTGGCGACTCTTTGACCCGACCGTCGGGCGGTGTGCCCTAGGTCGTGTCCACGTGATGGAGTTTGGCCTAAGAGGGCAGGAGAGTGTTTCGCTCGGCAAGCAGGCGGAAGCCGAAGACCAGTTTCCGCGGACTAGGAGGCCAGAGGGACGCGGGTAGTGACCGATATACAGAGTTTCCCGTCCCTCCCGACTACACGGCCTGGAGCCGTTCCTATCCCGTCGAATTCACGGACGCCGCGGACCGCTCACCACGGCGCCTCCACTTGCGGGGATTACGAGGAAAGGATGGACATGAGGTGCAGTTATGTGGCGTACCGTGTGGGCCCACCGCGGAGGAAGAGGGACGCCTTAACTTCGCGAGGGAGGCCTCCCCTCACGTTCATCTTGCCCCACCGGATCCTGGGAGAAAGGAGTCCGTGGATATCGACAATAATCGCTGCGAGCGGAAGATTCTCGCGGGTAGCGGGGCACGGCCGGGAGCAAAAACGGCTTCCCAGCGTCTTAGCCGTTTCGCGTAGGCTAGTTTCGGGAGTCGCGAGAGAGGGGGAAGCGCTAGTGCGGACTACCGGGAGCGTGCTAATTTATTCGTCAGTCGGTGATCGATTGCGGTGACGAGTGGCAGTCCCTTTTGTTTCGACCAGCAGTCTCCCGGGCTGTTCGCACACCGGTAAGCTTCCGTCTCTCTCTGGTACTCTGTGCTCGCCGGGGATGCGGAGCCAGGGCCCAACTACACTTTTAGTTATCGAATAATTTTGTATTGCCTTTCGTTAATCTTTTGTAGTCTTTCTATTGTATTTTTCTCGCGTTTGTCGCTCGGGCGGCGAGTTGGGTCCGGTGAAGCATGTCCGGCGAGATTTTCGCGCTGGGTCTTTTCCTTTGATGTTGCTTTATTTTGTATTTCCTTCCTCTCGGCTATATTCTCGCGTATTAGTAATTTTGTGTATCTGCTATTCTTTTTTTTATTGTTATTTCGGTAAATTCGCGTGTCTCTCGGCTACATTCTATCCTACGTTCTTGCCTAATTAGTCGCGTATCTTGATTCGAACATCAGCGTCGTGACTTCCGTCACTTTCGCACACTACGATCGGCTACATATCGCGAATTTTGTAATGTCGAGGCTAAGGCGATTTCGCCGGTTACATGGGCTATATTTCATCTTGCGAGACAAAGCGACGACGAGCGCGTCTCCCAGTGTTCGTTTGGCCGCACGGCCACGCGATGGCTATATCGCGCGCGAGCGGTCACGGGCGCGCCGTGTTTACATCGAACGATACGTTCCGAGAATTGTCTCAGTTACATCGGCTATCTGGCGTTCTAGCGTTATTCTATCTGGCGTCTATTTCTTTGTTTTATATCGCGTCCAGAGTACGGTGAATCGGCTACATTAAGGATAGAGTGGATCTGGCAATCCCAACGGTTTTGTGTTTTTCTATTGCTTATCGATTTTGGGTAATTTTTCCAGTTAATTATTCGTCGTAAAATCTCTCTTAGTTCCTGATTCCGTTTAACTTTAATTTTCCGATCTTAGTTATTTTCCGGTGATTTCTCCTCTGGCTACATCTCATTTTCGGCAATAGTTAATAATACCTCTGATTGCATCTAAGTTTTCTAATGAGCAGTAATTTCGGTATTTCGGTCTCGGCTACATTTAATTCTTTGCAATAGTTATTTTAACTTGACTACATTCAATACTTGACAATAGTTTAGTTTACCATCTGGCTACATCTAACCTTTCGCAATAATTTCGCCCCGGCTACATTCCCTAATCAACTCAGTTCTCTCACGTACCTCGCTAGGCTAAATTACCGATTTCGACTGCGCTCCAATTATTAATGATTTTGTTAGCTGCGAATTTTCTTCACTGAGATTTTGCCGTCAAACGACGAATAAAAATTAATTCGATGATTGTTATTGCGTTGGCCACTCGCCCGTCCACCCCCCTCTACCATTTTCTCCCAGGTGGGCTGAGCTAGTCGGACTCTCGCTGGCCTCGCCTTTTCTCCGTTTCCCTAATCTTCTCCCGTAATTCGCCGCGAAATATAATAAAAATGCCGCTCTTCGAGCGGTGGTACCTAGGTACCTGGCGCCCAACCGCGTGCGAAGAAGGGTATTCACCTTACCCTACGGGAAGGGTTATGCTCGCTCGGTATCTTAAGTTCGTGTTCTAGTCGTGGGTTCGAGTCCCATGGTTCGGTATCGAGCAAGGGAAAGCGGCTTGTGGAGAGTTGGGGCCGTAGTGTACGAGAGCCTAAAAATTTTCGTTACAATATATATATATACATATATATATATATATATAGTGATTTTCTTCGTTCTCCGTGCTAGCGCGAAAATCGCAAGACTCGGAGTTTTCGCTACTCTGGTAATTTAAACCGCATGTGAGTTCATGCGCTGGGCAGTCTGCGCGGAGCGGCGTTAATCGGGTGTTTGTGTAGGATCAGAAGCTTCAGATTTTCTTCACATACAACGTCCGGAGACGGTGAAATTTTCATCACAAGCTTCCGGGGCGGTTGTAGGTAAGAAATTGTGGAAGTTTTTGAAGATTAGGACCGGTTCTACGGCGTCTATGTAAATGGTGACTGGGTTATGGTGAGAGTCCAGGGTCTTTCAGGGCTGGTTTCACACGTACGGCGTTCCTTAACACCTCTATCGTGCCTCGTAACTGCTGGATAGCACGAGCGCACGACGAGATTTCTAAGACGCTGCGTTGCAGCGTCGCGAATACGAATCGATTCGCCTCGATTAAACAGAATATCTTCTGACCTATTCGTGACTCTACTAGCAAAATTCGATTGTCTCGCTCGATGCTTGACAATCGAAGCTGTCCTGGCTCAAGGATTCTAAAGTTTAAAAATTTCTTTGTTTTCGGCGGCGACGGCGATGGTCGGGTGACGAAAACGCGCAAGATTTTACCATCTCGTCGTTCAGCGTTGGCAATGCGCGGGGAACGGCGAGCTCGAATCCGATTTTGATGGTAAACTGTTTGCTCGAGGACAGGTCTAACTATTTCTCGTTTCTGTCGCTTCCTTTTTGTTCCGAGATATCCTGGACTGGAATTTATTTCTTTAATATTACAACGTTTTCGAAAAAGATTATAGACCGCGCTCTTGCGGTACGACCATGTTGCGTTTTGCTCGAATTAGTTTCGTTCCGATTTTAAGACGCTTCGACGAACGCGTGGTGACGCAATGCGCGAGTTTAATTTGTACGGGTAATTCGCATGAAATAGATTTTATTTTCTCCGATCGACCTACGTACGACCAAGCCTTGGGCTATGGCTTGACCGGAGCTGGGCTTGCTCGAGAAACCTGTGTTTTATTTCGCAAGCTACTATGTCGAGTTGGGCTATCCCTTAACAGTTTCTCGCGGAATTAATTTACAGGGAGAATGGGCTATTCTCAAGGAGTTTCCACGATAGGCCAGAGCTAGCTGGGGTTCGATTCAACAAGGAATGTAGGTGGGTTGTCGGAAAGATAAAAATGAGTCCCGTGGCATGGTTACACGGGCTTATATAGGCCGGCAAAGTCCCGTTACCCGCGTCATAGATCGTACGATTGATGACGTCGCTGCAACGGCGAAAGCTCCTTAACCTTGAAATCGGGGAAGGTCCTCAACGGCTCCTTCGTCTTAATTCGACGCACTATTCGCGTTTCGCTATCCGCTGAGCGGAGCTTGCGCTCCCGCGGGTGACCCGAAGTCGAGCTCGCTGGCGCGCCGGTAGCGGTAGACGCGAACGAGCGAACGTTTGCATCGTTTTGTCAGGGCCGATCCTTGTTTCGTTACAACAGCCCTCCAAAGAAATGGACGTGGAAGGCAGTTGTATGCGGGAAGTTTTTTGTTGAACATTTTGGTTTATTTTCGGTTCTCATTCAGTTTGTATTTTCACTGGGCTTTTCGGCGGTGCCCGATTTACGGTCGGCGCGGTTCCGTTCGGTGCTCGGCGGGTGCCGGTCTGCACACGGGTGAAGCTGTGTTTCCGTTGCGTTGTTTCTTCGATGATCGGGTCACTCTGCACCGCCTTTATCTGCAGAGGCGGGCCCGTCTTCGGCGGGGCTTGCTGCCCGAGAATGACCGATCTCCAGTCGCGTTTGAGCCCGACCAGCTCGGTGATCGTGAAATACGAATTTCAGTCAAGTCGCGTCGCAGCCGTCTGATGATTTATAAGGTTTTTATTCAATTTATTAATTTTTTTAATGTTTATTTTATATATATATATATATATGTATATATTTTTTTAATTTCATTTTTTTACCTTCGGTTTTTGCTTCGAGATAAACTTAATGTGCCGCATTTCCGTTCGAGCATTTAAGATCCCTTGGACGGCGATGTCTTTTGTACGGGCGAGCTCGGCGAGTTCCGCGACTTCCTTCCGTACTTCTTCATTGGTTTGGAGGAGTTTGAAGTACGCCGGTTCCACATTCGTCGTACTGATTTCGCCGTAAAAAATTGGTTAACTCGACACCTTACTTCGTCCCGTGCAAGACCAAAAACATTCGCATGGACCATGCGTCGACGTTGCTTCAATTCGCGATGCAGGCTGTCAACGAGAATTTTAGTTTGGCGGCTGCGTCAATTCGGTAATCAGCCTGACCGAAAGTATAAAAGTTTGAGTTATATCTTTCAATTGGTACGGGTAAGGGCGGGAGATTTCTCAACCGGACCCATAACCGAGTTGAAGCAAAGTTCGCACTGATCGTACGAGTTGCATAAGAAGATAAGTAAGAGTTGAAGCAATGTTCGCACTGGTTGTACGAGTTACGTAAGATGATTTGGCTTCATGTGAACCATGTCTCGGGGCTGCTTCAATTCGACAATGTCTCGTTTGTGCTGCCTTCCTCGCGTGACATTATTGTCTTGTAAGCCCCTTATGTATTGTATTGTCACCCGGAGAAGGCAGCGAAGAAGACAGCCAACAAGGTACCGATAATCAAGCCGAGATAGATATTAATAGTGATGCCGAGAAAGACAGCGAGTTAGGCATTGAGAAAGATTCCGACGATACATAAAAAATAGTGAATTGGAAAAAATAAATCGTACAATAGGATTCGAACTCGGACCTTCCGGATTTCTAAGCAACCACTCTAATCGCGAGATCATTTGTAATTTTTTTTATCAATGTAACAATTTGTGATATCGTTCATCCTCGTTTTTGCAGATGTAACAAATTTTTGACGGCAAAAGCAGTGAATATTGCCCGAACTAATCAGAGTAGACAATATTCACTATATTCGCTCAAAATAAAATAAATTTCTATTGCAACGGGAAACAAATTTCAGATCTTCGTCACAATACTGCATTTAAGAGTATGGGAAACACTACGGAGTGCGAGAGAGATAGCATCAGTGGCGCTCTCGGCTGAGCGAGAGAGACAAGGTGAGAACGTGTTTCACATGCTCTTAAGGCGAAATGATACACGTTCTCCGCGTATCTCTCCCGCTCCGCCGAGAGGGCTGCCTATCTCTCTCTCACTCACAGCGGTTTGACTTCACCTTAACCATGTTGAAAAAAAATCTTGTCACTTCTTGTTGGGTGCCATCCAAATCGTAATCCTGTATGAAACATCCATGCATGCTCATCATTAACTTTATTCGTAACTGAACAACTACGAGATGCTCGAATTCGGCGGAGCTGTCAAAGTTGACTGTATTTCGCGGTACGCGAGCTCGACGAAGTGAGTCGAGCGCACACACGTCACGCACAGCTGAGTTCCGTTTGTCGACAAGCGCTGCCGTCAGACCACGACACACGCGCGTTAGCTAGCTACTGGCATTCATTTGAAGTCTCATGAATTTCGCAATTGTTGACGGCGTTTAAACGCAGTCGCTCTTGCCTTTGAAAGCTGCACAGTGATGGGTCAACGCGAAAAATTAATATCTCGGTCAATTTTGCTCGTACGACCTACCGCCAAAGTCAGATTTATTCAGCGTCACATTATCTATGTACTGTGTTCGGATCCTACAATAGTTATCGGACACCCTGTATATATATATATTATAACAACTCAATTTTGGCTGAAGGCCAATTTTCCGCAAATGGCCTACAAATCGATGTTCTTGGAAGTTTCGAGTTACTTTTCTTATTATCGAACGGAGGGTTCGTTTACTGGACGAGACTCGATCAGACGATTAGAAAAGAATGTCTCAGTCTGAGTTGCTCGTAAGCTGTTCGAGCCAGTACGGCTTTCAGCTCATCATCGACATTTATTTCTTTTGCACGACTCTACTTTGAAAATAAGGAACTCCAAATAATTAACGACGCGATAAACTTTGGGGTTTTCGGCCACCCAAAGGCCCTCGCGTGGCTTATCTATTTCCACTATTTTCTTTGTCTCAATTTGATACTTATAAAGTTATGTTTTTATTCAATAGGCCAACATGAATGATATTATGAATTTAAATTCACGCGAGAGGGCTGACACCGTCGCGTGGAGCCGGTTATGCTCAGAGAAACGATTTTACGATTATTCCGATTATCTAGCCGAATTGACTGATTCATGAAATCCTCAGAGCGCTATACTCAACATACGGAATCGTTATTCTATTTTCGATTTGAGAATTTAAATTTGCGTCTGTCACAGCACGGCTATCACACAAGCCTGGTGTCCAGCGATGCTCTGCCCACCAATTTAGGCGTGAAACCTTTAGTGCGTTATTAGAACTTCCTTTTAACCCCTATAAGGACAGTCGCAAAGCCAGCACTATGGTGGGTGTGCGCTCGGGATTAGGCAGGTTTTCTAAATTCGATTTTAACGACCTGGTGGCCCCACGCGGGAATGCGTTGACCAGTAGCGTTTCTGGATATATCGGGGAATTCGATAGTTGAGGCCAACACGATGTTGGGGCTCAACTCGAGGATATGTCCGAAGTCCTGAGGTTCAACAGAATGTTGCGGCTCAGAGTATGGTTTTTGAATCGGTTTTCGTGGTTTGATGTCTGAATTAAATCGAACGAAACTAAGAAATACGTTCGGCTCGTGAATTGAATCGAACGAAGCAAAGTAAAGGAAATCTTGAAAAGCGATTTGAATCAAGCGAAACAAGAAGAAAAGAAAAAAATATATAAACAAAAAATGTAATTATCCGTGAATTTAATCGAACGAAGTAGAAACAAATCGCTTTATTCCGTGAATTCAATCGAACGAAGTAAGGCTACCGAATGGTTTAAGTAGTACGCGAAGTTAATCAAGCGTGAGCAAAGTGTTATGTATTGTGTTTGACAATTTGTAGCAGAAAAGAGGCCGAGTCGTGGCGCCCACGCGTATTTATACCGTGTCCCCACTCTCGTTTAACGAAGCTTCTCGAAACGTCGAGAGTGTTCGATAGAGTTCGACATTTCCGTTTCTCGTAGGTCACATCCGGGTGTGCGCACTTGTTCGATTTTGGGTATTACGCGGCGCGTCTCACATATAACGTTTTTCTGCGTCGCGTGCTACCTTGCCGATATCGATGCTAATCGATCCTAGATCGCGGTAGATGTCGCGAAGGGTCTCCTTTATGGAGAGTCCGTCAGGGGGTAAGGCAGGTCTGTTACAATATATATATATATATATATATATATATATATATATATATATATATATATATATATATATTGTGACGTGGTGCGTCACAGCTTTCCCCGCTTAGCCTGGCTCGGAGTCCCGCCACTCACCTAGGGAAAAATTAGAATAAGTAATTAGGATTACAAATCTATAACATAAGAACGACACACAACATTGTTAGCCCTCCCCCGACCTACCCTCAGTCCTTGATACCCCGTCAGCCCTTCGACTCACTCACCGAAGCCCGTCAGCCACCGAAGACCCACCTCCAGACTCACCGAAGCCCTCACCAGACCAACGAAGACTCATCGAAGACCGTCCTACGTCGCCACCTACCTTGACAGACCTGTCAGGATGAAAACGCACACCGTGGAGTCAAACTGGCAGACCTTCCTGGGACTAACCTGCAAATTCGCCCTCGACAGTCCCGAGGAGAAGCCCGTCACAGCCAAGCTTGGGAAAATTTCGTCGAGTCGGAGCACCCTGTCCGACCCGTCCACCGACACTGAAACACCCGGCAACACCCTCTCGGCTCGGAATGCCGAGTATAAATCGACGAGGTGTGTCGTAGGGGCAAAACACTATTCGTCGCCGCAAGTCCTGTCAAACGGACGTTCCACGCCAGCCCACCGAGGTCGCCACTTCCCGGCGGCAAGCATGGCTAGCCGATCGATTAGCCAATCGATCACGAAGATGCGCGCGCCGAGCGTCGCGACGAGCCTTCCGTCGCGAAGAATATTCGCAATAGCCCGCGACCAATCCCGACGCCCGCCGCCAGCCAGTCCCAAGTAGCGCCAATCAGATTTGCGACACCTGTCGCTCCAGCACGAGGCAGACCCTTAGGACGAAGAAGAAGCCGGAAACGGCGAGGCCATCGTTACTTCGAGCCAGGACGTTGAGCGAGCGTGTGTGACAGCGAGACGAGTGCGAGAATTGCTAACCAGTATTACGAATTTAAGACGACTCGGCTGTATCCCCCCGGACCAGATCTCTCTCTGGAGAACCATTACCCCCTGCGGAAAATTGTAACGACCACGCCGGCCACGGAATATCCCCTACGGAAAATTGTAACGACCAGGCCGTCCACGGAATACCCCCTGCGGAAGATTAAAACGACCAGGCCGTCCACGGAGCATCCCCTACGGAAAAATCATAACGACCAGGCCGCCCAAGGAAAATCTCGTACGGGAATTATAACGACTCAGCCGACCCAGGAATTAGCGATCTCCGAAAATTAAATTGTAAAGAAGGAAGCGTGCTGGTTGAGTGAGTAGCCGATAAAATCTTCTTCCCTCCCCGAACCCCCCCCCCCCCCCGAACTCGACCCTCGCCCGTATCCCGAAAACCTCCCCCCGCCCCTCGTAATAGATTTAAGTGAATTGTTGTGATATTTCTTGCCACCATTTTCTTTTTTGTGGATTTTTCTTTTGTTATTTGCGACTTGGCGCCTTTGTCTCTCGGTGCTATTTTCGACCGCCGAACACCGGCTGCCACGTGCGTCGGCCATTTGCCTACGATTAAGTGCGCGTGAGTGGCGGTAATTTTTCGCTAATAACCCTGAATCTCCTTTTTTATTATTTTAGCATATTTCCCCCCCCCCCCCCCCCGTCCCCGCGACCCGTACACGGGAATTTTAGCAGACTGTTGATTGTGCCGAGGTCATCGAATTAAGAGCCACTAGGACAGTATCCCAGGCCCTGAGAAGTCTCACTCTCCCCTTCGACCCCCCTTGTCCCCCGCTAGCCGTGTGCCGCGATAAAGCCATAAATTCCCTCGTTATTTATTTTTCTTATTTTTTTCTTTTCTCTCTTTTTCTCTTTTCTTTTCTTTCCTTCGCGTTTCATTTCAAATTCGGTGCTACACCGTGAAAGTAGCTGGCGCCCAGGCAAACCTGAGTTACGTGAGAGGATTTAACACGGATTAGTTTCTTTTCACCGGCAAGCTTTTTCCCATGTGATTGACCCCTCCCTGCATAAATTTTTTCCCGATCCACATTCCTTTACGATAGTCCCGTTTTGCGTATTCGAGCCGTCGTACCCGTAACGGCGTCGGCCCGAATAGTCGTCAAGCGATCTTGTTAGTCCCTTTTCTTTCTTTTTTTTTTTTTCTTTTTTTTGTTTTTATTATAGTAAGGATTCGACGTACCAGTAACGGCGTCGAAAGAACCGGTACGGATAGAGTATTATTTTCGGTTAGCCCTAGTTTATTCCTTTTTTTCTTTTTGTTCGACGCTTCAACGTACCCGTAACGGCGTTGAAGCGGGGATTATTATTGTTTCTACTGGTTTCGTCTTCAACGTACCAGTACCGGCGTTGAAGCGAAGAATTATTATTTTGGTATCATCGTTTTCATACTTCTCTAGTTTATTATTCTTTTTTTTGTTAAATTTTGAGATATTAAAAGAGTACAGTATTGGTTATTTTTCTATACAGAATTTTCATTTATTATTTCCCCCCCGTCTATACCCGCCTGCCCCGACTTCGCGAGAAGAGATCTCGACCGGCCCACCAAAAAGGAAAGTATTGACAGAATATCCGTCATAATATATATATATATATATATATATTGTGACGTGATTTTTTGGAATCACCGTCACAAAATTAAAGAAAAAAAGCATCTAGTACCTTTTCTTGCGAAACTACCGAATTTTATGGTATAGATCTCGTTTTGCTGCCTCTCTCGCTAATCGCGGTACGATTTAGCTTACGGGAATACAGTTCCGCTAACGTTTATTTTTTGTACGGTTACGGTTACAGTAAAGATTCAGTTAGTCGGGGTTTTCGAATCCAGTTGGTGGTGCGGATCCATAAGTTATTACAAGCCCAACTGGAGGAGAGACTCGACGAGGCTTCGTTACGAATACGCCAAAGTCCGGTGCAAACCCGGCGCTCTAGTGTGTGATACGGTAAAGTGCAATGCGTTGGAGAACAGGCGGAGTTACGGTTTAGTCCGGACAAGGATGGAACCCTTGTGCCGTGTTTTTGAGATAGTGCAGAGCCTTGTTTTCACGCATTGCACGAGGAGAAGCGATCGTAACGATCCTCGAAATTTACCGCTTCGTACAGTTCGGTTACAGGCTCCCGTTGAAATCCCGTTTCGAAATAGTTTGAGAGGGCAGTAGCTATCGGTCAGAGTTCCCGAAATAATGATAATGATCCGTTACAGGTGTTATCGTAGACAAATCAGTCTACCGAGTGTCGTCCTCGAGGCAACTCGGACTTCGCTCGCGCTCCCGTGTGTTTACGGTTTTTCGGGTATTGTCTCGCGCTCGCGATGCGGGTTTCGCTCGCGCTGTCGTAGACTCCGGCTACCGCTCTCGCTTCGGTTCGTGCGTCTCGCTCGCGCTACCTGTCACCGCGGGTGTTCGCGGGTCGACTCGTGTTCCGTTTCTCGTGCGAGTTTTGTTGCCGATTTTCTGTGATCGAGATGCGTTCGGAACGCTCTTGAGGTGCAGTGATTGTGCTGAAGTTCTCGGAGCATCGTAAGGTGCGGTTCTCGCCCCATATTATTGGATTTATTCCTGCGGTTCCGTGAGTTTATCGTTGTGTAAATTTCCGATCGCGTATAGGATTCGTTCTCGCTCTCGTTACGCTCGCTCGATCCTTCGGTCGGCTGAGCTCTCCCGATGCACGTGTGTGCGAGCTCCCGTGGCTTATAGCAAACAAAATTAATTACTTTCGTTTTGGGAATTTTTGAGCTCTCGTTAGCATAGATTTCGCGTTATTTTATTGGCGAAGGATCGCGACCCTTCTACCACAACCGACACCCTGAGCAAACCGTGCATTTCCGCAACCGTTGCTCTCGCGGGTGTATTGGTGTTAGCTCGTTACCGTTCCGTTCCCGTTTTTATCGTTCTGTGTTTTGTCCTTGCGGAGGTCGGTTCCATCGACCTCCAGTTTAGTCCGGTTTGGCGATTCCGGCGAAACAAAAATCCGCCCTGCGGAGGTCGGTTCCATCGACCTCCAGGTTAGTCCGGTTCGGCGATTCCGGCGAAACAAAAATCAGCCCTGCGGGGGTCGGTTCCATCGACCTCCAGGTTAGTCCGGTTGTTAATACCGGTGAAACAAAAATTAACTGGCACCCACCGGGACTCCAATGCATTCGCGAGGGTGGACGGCCGAAGGTGACGTTTTTTGGTTCTTGATTTCGCGTTTCGCTCCCGTTTGGTTTGAGCTTTGATTTTCGATTTTCGGTTTTGTTTTTTGTTCGAGATTTCCGTTGAGATACCGGAAAATACGTCACAATATATATATATATATATATATATATATATATATATATATATATATATATATATATATATATTGTGACGTGGTACGTCACAGGTCCCTCGCCAAACTCGGCTCGAGTCCGCCGCTCACCGAACGTTAGACAAGCATATTTTTTACGTTTTTTTCTGGTTTATATTTTGTGTAAGTTAGTGTTTAAAATTCCCCTTTTTCTTCCCTCCCGTTACCCATTGTGTGAGTGTGCGCGGCTCGAAGGCAACGGCAAGATTTCACCCCGACAGCCCCAAGGAACAGCCCAACGACCCAGCAAGCCCCAGGAACAGCAAAAGAACGAGAGCCGACGTGCTGACGCCGAGGAAGGTAGGAGGATCGTGGACGAGGGGAAAAAGCCCTGTGAAAGACCGTCCGAACCAGCCTCGAAAAGCCCGCCGAAAAGTCGCCACTGCTCGCCCCGCCTGTCCGCTGCCGCTGTGATCTTCGACGCACGACATCGATTGACGATCCAGCGACACCTCTGTCGCCACCCCCCGTCGTCCGGAGGAAACGCCCGTCCATGACTCCGATTACCGACCAAAGCCGATGCACAGGTGCTCTCGTTCCCCACCATAGTCACCAGCGCCAGACCCGACAAAGGAGAAGAAGACATCGCCATGCCCCCTGACTCTCCGAGCCGAGCCGCGTGGTGTACGACGTGTGTGAGATCGGGTGTCGATAGTTTTAAGAATTTTGTATTGTTCGACAGCCGAAAGCGAGTGTGATACTTTTCCAAATTTGTAAGACGACTCGGCTGTCCCCTGTTAAATTCCGACTCCGTTTAGGAGAGCATAACCCGCCCATTACGACGAATCGGCGACAGCCCAGGAATACGAATTGGACCATTGTACGGATTTTATAACGACTGAGGCTGTCCCCTGATTCGAGGAAAAGTATTATAACCGAGATCCGAGTGGATTGAGTGAGTGAGCCCCGATCTTCGTAAGTTTTTGCCCACATTTTTTCCCGGCCCTTTTTACCCTTTTTCCTCCCCCGAAACCCCCTTTGTTGGTAGGAAATTATTAGTAAAAGACTTTGCCTCGTGGTCGACACGTGGTCGACGTCCTTTGTTACACGAGCAAAGAGAGATATCGCGCGCGTGGTGAGCGGCGTAAAACGCGTAAAATACGTTATAAGTTATAGTATTATTAGTCAGAGTTTTTCCCTTCCCTCCCCTTGAGCCCTCAAGACATTTTATTGTATAATTTAGCCGGTACCGAGGTAATATTGTAAGAAGCCGTCGGATTCGTGTACCCTCCCCCTGAGCCCTCTTCCCTCTCCCGAACTAGCTGGACTGTCCGTCGAGACAGAGGAATTTTTCAAGGATAAGGTTTTTGAGTTTGTGTTTTTTTGAGACGAGATCCGTGCCGTCTGCACGGACTGCTCCGGTGCTACACCGTTAAAGTAGCTGGCGCCCGTTTGAGTCGTATTGAGTTTATTATTTGATTTTCGTGCAACTTTTGCCTGACCAGCTTTCCCTTACGAACCCCCTCGAAGTCCCATTGACTGTCCCACAAATCCCCCTTAAAATCCCCATAACTTCCCCAAATTTATCCCGAATATTTCCCCCTTTTGCATCACCCTTTATTAGCGCTTTTTGATAGTTTTGAACCAATTGCATTTTTGTTTGTCTCCGAGATTATTGTTAACATTTGAGTATTATTGCCCCGACTATTTTTTCCCTCCCCTCGACTTATTGTTTGCGATTGCCCTTTCTTTTTCAACGATTATTTAGGTTATTATGTCGGTTTTTCTTGCGACCACTTTAGAGTGATTATTTACCATTTTCATTATTATTTGGTTACCGATTTATTGTCTTTGGGTTCTGTCTTCGACGTACCCGTAACGGCGTCGAAGCAGAGAGTATTATTGTGATTTTTCATTCGACCTTCGGCGTACCAGTAACGGCGCCGAAGCGGTATTTTTGGTTCGTTTTTATATTTTGGTTAGACGCTTCAACGTACCCGTACCGGCGTTGAAGCGAGGATTATTATTATTATTTTTGGTTTGGCTTCGACGTACCAGTACCGGCGTCGAAGTGGTCACTCTTGTAATTATCTCTCAACCCGCCAAGTTTCTATTTTTGTTATTCGTTTGCATTATTAAAATGATTGTTATTACCGTTCCCGACGTATTATTTTTATCTTGTTTGACCCCCCCCCCTTTTCCCGCCCGTTGCACGATTTTGGCCCAATTTTTAGTTTTCAAATTTATCGATGATTTCGCCCGTCCCACGGGGAATATAACATCACAATATATATATATATACGCGGTATTTTTCAACGTCACAAGAACGAAAGCCAGAAGGGCGAGAGAGAGTCGACACGCGCCCTCACGGCACACCTTTCACCTTTCTCGGGCACATTGGTAAGGACTCAGTACTGTTTAAGAAAATAGATTATTAATTTTGGGCGAATAATTTTCGTGTACGATTCGTCACCGGCGAGACTTGAAGATTGAGCGAAGCTGAGGACAGCGTCATACCGGTAAACAAGATCACCGGAGTATCTAGACAACGCTGTACCGACTCTCTGCGGTTTCAACAACGAAGACCCCTCTTCGTCCCTGGCCGTCGAGGGAAATAGTCCGCTGATAATCTCCCGAAGCGCTTCATCCGGCTATCTGTCATTCGTTAGCGCACAGTTTTTCGTCGCCGTGTTCGCGACCATGCGTCGGCCAGCGGCCGCGATTTTGAAGATCTACGTGCGTGCCGTGCGCAAAGGCTTGATTGCGAGGCCGCCCTGCGTGGCGCCGTTTAGCGTTAGGGATAAGCCGTGGGAACTAGAGCGGGGTGGGGAGGGAGAGAGAGGGTCAGTCGATCGCGATCGACGAGCATCACGAAATATTCGGGGATTCTCCTGGGAACGGTGTACGTGACGGTGCGTGGTCGTCGCGCTCTCTCCGGTGTGTATTTTCGAGGGAAGGAAGGACGTCCGAGACCGAGGATGGTTATCCCGGATATTCGAGAGACGGAGGCGGCCGACCGGATTCTCGAAGGGATTTTGTATTCGATGTTGCACCGGTAAGCCCATCGCAACCCGCGCTAATTAGTTAGTTGGCCGTTGGGACGCACAGACTATACCGGGTAGCCCTTATTCGTGGTGTAATCTTCGGTCGACACGTCGAACGCTATCCCAGACGTGGAATATTTCGCTCGTCGTTTAGTGCTAGTTCGTCCGGTGAATGTTGTACGCCGAATTTGTTTATTAGTGTTGCGTCCGGGAAAAGTGTCATAAATGGACACTCGCGTTACCGGTACTCAGCTCGCGAGCGGCGTTAGCCGGGAAATCCGGGAGAATTCATTTCTGTGTGTGATTGTGTAAATTATTAAAGGCAAGACGTGCGGGTCTCTGCGCTGTTTCTCCGCGATTGATAAAATTCGAGGCTTCGGTCGACGGCGGCAGCTGTTCGACGGGCCAACGCCGAAAGAAAAGCGAGAACGGCGAGAGTCCGTATCGCCCCGGCTTCCCCGGGTACGCCAAGTATTTTTCAGTGTAACCTTGCCGCACTTGTTACCGGTAACAGAAAGAAACGCTATTTTGTTCGTGTGTTTCCCGCGCAGGCAGATCCTCACGTCGTCGCGCGTTCGGGTTTTTGTCGGCGAGCAAGTGTCCTTCCGACTTTGCCGCGCGACAGCGGAGACACACCGCCGATCGTCGTTTTCCGTTTCTTTGGTTGTCGCATATGATTTGTTAGAGTGTGTGTGTGTGGGCACGACCGAAATTTAGCAGGGACCTAGGGAATCGTATTGCGTAATCATTTTATTATTTATGAACGAATTGTTTATTTCTTTTTGCACTAGGCAACCCCTTCCGTCGGTGAACTGAGTAGCCGTCGGGAGTGTATTCGTGACTCTCCTAATTGATTGTGACCCTGGCGAAAAAAAACTACGAAAAACTATGCCATCTCAACAAAATATTACGTCTTTCTACAATAAAGTATACAAAATCTACGACTCACTCAATTTATAAAAAGTTGTACTTTAGCGTAGAAAATTTATACAAATCCATACAATAAGCTACAACCATCTACAATACGAAATAGTTAGTTGTAGTTTTCCATAAACATTCTAAATATATTGTAACGGGACGCCCGTGTGGAGAAGGGAGGGCAGTAGGAGAGTCGAGTCTCGGCTCTCAACCTGAGGAATCCCCCCTCGACAACTATCTGACGAACTTTCGGGACTGTCCCCGAGGGTGGGCGGAGTCGATTCCCTCTGTATTCCTCCCCATACGCGTGATCCAAAGATAGTGAGAATTATCTTACGAAATCATCTCCACAATACTGCGTGAGAGGAGTAGAAGTCCGAGGAGCCCCCGCTTGACGACTGGGGTACCCCCATGGGGTACAAAGGGAGATCCCTCCTCGAGAACCATCCTCACGTGGTAGCCGAATCCACCCCACTATTTCAACAACGAAAACCCGAGCCTACTTAAGGAACGGGAGCGCACAAATCGCCCTCATCAGCATCGTGAAGATAGACTAACAATCATCTCTGCGCTCGAGCCGGGGCCATGCTCCGAATTAGTAAGTTTATCGTGGAAGTACATACGGAAATATATCAGGTAGGGACCTCGTTGTATGCGAAGCTCCAGCATTGTGCCTGAGAGTCGGAGCACACGCGAGGGTGAAGAGTAGTTCGCGAAGTGTGACCCTCGTTGATTAAATTCATGGAACGGACCTAGCGAGGAAAAATAACTAACGCGGTTCGCGCTTATCCACGATTACCCGGGATATTTGCGAATTGATCGTGTACGATCCGTAAGATCACAGACTTCGAGGCTCTCGGGCGAACTGACAAAGCAACCGAGGCGAATTAAGAACGATCCGCTTTAAGTAAACTAGTCGACCATCGGACATAGGAAATTTAATCTGAATTGGGTGTAAAGCCCCGCGCGGGACGGCGGTTCGATGACCGCGCGAATAAGTTCATAAAAAAAAAAAAAAACTTTCCACGTGGCCATCAGCGGACACGCTTTCAGGCCGGGTCCGTCTTCCACTGGCCTGTGCCTTATAGAAGATATAAGGAGAGGTCGAGCGTAAGCGAATAACGCGGATTCCGTCGATCGCGGAGAATCTATATAAAAAAAAGAAAAAAAGGAATATATCAATAAATAAAGAAATCCGACCATAAGCCATGGATCTTGGCCTTATTATGTAATTTCTTTCTGAGCCTTCTGCCAATCGCGACTATCGCAACTTTGCTTAAATTCTCAGTTCCATCGGAACAATTTAAACCGTTGAGACAGACTTCCTTCTGAACTCTACTCCTGATCCACTTTGCCTCCTAACCAATTTAGATCCGTCAACTCATCCTTTGTAAATTCATTAATATATCCTTTAGGCCCCTCGCTTCACGAGGGGCAGCGTTGCCAAATTTGACCCACACATCAGGATATGATGAAGGGTTGAACGCGCATCCGTAAGGATTGAAGCGATCCCTACTGACCCTGATGTGTGCATTAGCTAACCTAGATCTAAAAAATCAAAAAGAAAGAAAAAATTAATAAATAAAAAACAAGAACAAGATTTCCTTGTCACAGTACCGAACATTGTGCCCTATGCCTGATCCCACAGTCGGTCATTGGTTTACAACTTAATGGTTTTCGATTATTCAAACGACGAGAAACATCCTAATGAGAATATCGAAGCATCCTATAGGCTGAATAGCCCGTTGGAGCACACTCATTAGCTCACACGGAATAATCGAAACATCTCAATATATGGTAAATTACTACTTTCAACAACACGAATGAACGGCGAAAACGTGATGGCGTATTTTTTTGTAACGTTTCATAGAAATAACAACTTTTTACAACAAAGTACGACTTTCTACACCATTATAGACTGGGGTCAAAAATGGAAAGAAGTACAGCATGATTACTTGTAATTTATAGTAGAAACTATGACTTTTTACGAATAACAACAGTAGCTTAGACAGCTTAGACAGCTGCAGCTGGTCGCGCGAATCAAGTACAGAAACAAGTTGGCAAATCGAAGATTACGGGAACCAAATAAACTAATTCTTTATTAGAAAACAAATTCAAACTCGAAGGAGGGAAAAACCGGAGTACCCGGGGTAAAACCTCCGTCCCGTAATTAAACGAAAATTTGTACAAAAATATTGTGACAATACTCCCGACGCTCGGGACTCGCTCGCTCACGCACACACGCACACAAGGACGATACTCGCGCTCGCGGAACGATCGGACGGGACTGTACGGCTCACACACAATTTCTCACTCTCTCAAGCTACGTTTCAACATACACATCCATGACAGTTTCCACGCGAACAAAATCCACAGTCGGCCGTTACAATAATTCCAAAACGCTGACACAACCCCGAGCTAGCTCGGTCGAATTCACACGCATAGAGCCTAATACGCACAAGATCCGATCGCCCGCGCACGACGAAACGACTTGGCTACTTTCCGCGAATCACTACCCCAAGGCGATTATTTAAGTCCCCAAAAATTCTAATTTACAATAAAACCCTCAAAATCGACCTGGCGGGGTTCCGCCTCCCTCCTGTTGCGTTTCAACACGCTTCTGACGATCGCGACTCAGCTCGCGTCCACTGACCGTCGCCGTTCGCGCTCTCTCGGGAACGGGCAAGGCGAAGCACGCCGACGAGTACATTATTTCCGGTAATTCTTCACGAATACACGGCAAATATTTTAAATAATAAAAAATAAAGCTAACACTCCTATAAACCCGGGACTAAAAAGCTCACTGGCACCAGAGAAATGATTCCCGCGGAGATAGATGACGAAACGCTCACTCCGCAGACACATTATCGCGAAATCAGGGAAAAATTCTTCCGCGACCAGCTCACTCGTGAACTCAACGGAAAGTGCCCAGAGCATTGATCATCTATCGCTCTCGTTAACGCGTCCCTACCCCCGCATAATCGTGCGATCGTATCTTCGTCCGTCTTCGGCCCTTTTCGGGATTTCGGCAACGCTCTCCCACGACAGCGTAATGCTGATAGCCGCACGGGAGAGACACAGGCGATTCCGTCTCACAGTGGTACTCAATCCCTACAGTAATGAGACGCCGATGATGTTGCTAATTGTGCAGCTCGGGACTCCGACAGCTGCACTGCCGACGGGATGAAAATGATGATCAAATATTGCGGGATGTTGATTCCAAAGATCGCCTCGATAGCGACTCCGACAGCAGGGGTAGGCGACTCGATATCCCGTAACTCCTCGGGATGAGAATCTCTGTCGAGCGAGGCACAGTCCAGCGACGACTCTCCGTTGTTCTCGGCGGCGAATTTCTCTCCTCGGCTCGTTCTCTCGCCCGAGTCGCGGAATACATGAAATATATTAACAAAATAAAATTAAAAATAATTCAAACTTAATCAATTTGCCCTATGGAATCGCCTTGTGAGCGCACGAGCAAGCTGAAACGGTCGAATAAGTAACGGGCAAAATTCGCCGCGTTACAAACTATCTACACAAATGTTCCAATTCTCGCACTTTCTCATAGATAATAAGTTGTAACGATATAAGTTGTAACTTGGACGATGTTTTGCGTAATAAGTTGTAGTTTTGGGGTAATTTTTTCGACAATTTTGACGTACAATGTTATAGATACAGCGTAGTTTTGGCGTAGGAAGTTATAGAAAAATTTTCGCCAGGGGAAGTTATTTTATTTCATTAACAACTCAGCTCGAATTCACCGGACCGCCCCTCTACCGTTCCCCCATGGCTGCTTGCTAGCCGAGCACAGCCTAACCTTCTGTTAACATCTTTGCCGATCGGGTCGCACAGCATGTGCGAATGGCGCCCATAATTAGTAAAAAATAAACCGATCGAGGGTTTGGGTTTTGTTACGTTTTACCGGTGCTGGAGGTTCGGGAATTATTGTCTCCCCCGGGAATTCCTCTCACAATATATATTGTAACAGGACGGTGGCCTCAGAAAGGCTCCTCCCACGCGTCAAGCGCGCACACCCTCTCGATAGGAGCCGCTCGAGAGATTTACCGCGCGGAAATCGGTATCGTCGTGGGAGGTGTCACCGCCTCTTACCACTTCGAAGTCAGGGGTGGACAGAATGCTACCTTGCCGAGCGCGGCACACCTGGTCGTGCGCACCGGTAACTCGAGTCGCCGGTAAAATAGAGCTCCACTCGATCCTCCGCCTAACAATTGACAGAAGAACTCACTCCATACAGTTTGAGGGAGGAGATAATCTGGTTTTTATCTCGCAAACCTCTTATCCCTCTCGACTGTATAAAAATATAAATCACTGATTAAAAAAAAAAAAAAAAAAAAAAAAAATTAAAACGATCGGGATCCCACACTCCGTCAGAGGCATCCGGGTAAGCAGGATGGTGTTCGTGGCTGAACAAATTATGTTCAACCACAGAACCACAAAAAGATAAAAATAGCTCGTGCTAACTCGAACAGGCTCATTCAATGCGCCTGTGCCTCCGCCCCGGATCAAATATCCCCAGGACAAAATAAAGAAAAATGAAAAATAAAAATGTAAACATCATACAGTTAATTTCCGCTGAGAATTGTTGCCTGAATTAAGCAACAATTAAAATTTCGAGAAAAGATAAAAAGGAACCAATCCCCGACACGCTCGGTATACGCGTGATCTCATCCCTAACCTGGAATTATTTTCCTCCACCCGTGGGTCCGTTACATAACAAGTCAGGTGACATCGCGTGATCCCATCCCTACTCCGGAATTATTTCCCTCCACCCCTGGGTCCGTTACATAACGAGTCAGGTGACATCGCATGATTTCATCCCTACTAAAATATTTTGTTCTTCCACTTCGAGGTCACCTTACATAAGACCCCACGTGACATCGCGTGACATTGTTCCAACCACCATTTTTTTTTACCCTTCTCCTCGAGCTTTAAGAACGCTTTATAAGCAGAGTGCGCGAACGTCTCGAGGCATTCGATATACTAACGCAAAGACCGTCTATATGTCGTTATTTGCGCCAGAGCCCAGAACTCTTTTACTGTTAGTAGAGGAGTTTAGTAAGGAATAAAACATCTAATTAGGGCCCTCTAATAATTCTTTTATCTTTGGGCGATTGCGTCCTGAGGTAGAGATTATTGGAGACGTATCCGTGAGCACTGTGTTTGGTTAATTGCGACCCGAGGCAGCACGCTTCTACGGAACAGTGTATCGGGTTCGACACTCGTACGCCAGTACGTGTGAGATAACGAGATTCCACGTCCGGCAATCGTAGAGGAATCGTGGAGATATTTAATCCCAGGAACCTACACGGTGCTAGGTTGGAATTTGGTGCTTACACCAGGTGCGCTGCTCCGTCCCCCCTAGCTTAGGGAACAGGGTGTCAGGAATAAGTAATTAATCCGAAAAAAAATAAGAAAAACATAAAAATATTACTAGATAGATCGATCTACTAAATCACGAGATAAATATCAAAATTAAACATGAAACAGAAATCTAGCGAGTTGAGTGTAAAGCTCCACACAACGGGCATCGAGCGTGTTGTGAGGGTTGCCGGTTGAGCTATAGCGAACGGGAGAGGGGAAAAAATAAATGCACGCACACACACAATTGTAATAAAGAAAATAATGTTTATTTTCAACAACAAAAAAATGTACAGTGAGGCACCGTACTGTGCATGAGCAGACCGTGAATATACATGATGAGCCAACCAGTTGAGCGATGAGCGAGCCAATTTAATCATATGAAAATCACATTGAACTCCTGAGTGAGAATATCTATCCACGACGCTGTATCGCCGCGAGATAGCCGTTGAGAACGTCAGACTTTCCGGTAAAAATACGCTTGTCGTGTAACCGAAAAAAACACTCCCATTATGCCCCGTGTGAGCTCGAACGATATCCCGGAATCGAAGATACGTCGCCTGTGATGAGGTGTACCGAAATTGAGCAGAACCGTTGAGCTTTTACCATGAGAAAACCGGTTGTAAACGGCGATCTACCCGAGCGCGTGGTGACCCGTGTCAGCCATTTGCCGTAGATGAGTGCGATATCTGTCGCACACCGCACGTAAGCTGTGTCGCCTGGGTTGAGAGCCGGTGTGCGTGCGTCGGCCTCGCTGGCCTCGGCCGGGAGGTGCTGCCGAGCAGCGGCCGGTCAAGCTAGCGCACGTTACCGCGCTGATTCTCGAACATTCCACCCGCCATCAGTGACGGCATCGATGATGAGATGTTCAGGATGATCCGGTTGAGGTGTTGATTCCGTCCCGAGATGAAGCGCTACTGATGATGATGAGTTGTGAGCGTTCCTGATTAGTCCGTACCTGTAGTCGATCCGAGGGTGGAAGTGCCACCCAGAACAGAGGTAGTTGGCCCATCGCATGATAGGCACGGATCCCCCCATACCGGGCACACATCACACCCCGCAAGTTGTGGGACGTCGCAGGATGAACTCTCTGAAAACCCCAATACCTGGCGGATGTAGACCAGGGTGAGCCAGGTTGAGTTGAGCGCCTCTGAGTAGCGCCGATGAGCGTGGTCGGTGAGCATGGCCGATGAGCATGAAGTTTCCTCCGACGATGAGCGCAGGCCTGTAACAAATTCCGATAAGACGGAACAATGTACGGAGAACTGAAACCTCAACAACGAATTGAGTGAGAGTCGACGCGGAGAGCGACGACGAACAAAGAATTTCCGGGCGAGCCTCGTGTACATCGAGGTCGCCAGATACCAATGGTTGAGTTAACCGGTGAGTCCTTCTGTGAGTTCGAACCCCAGGGGTTGGTTAGACGTTGAGCAGTGCTACCTAGCCTTGGTGCACCCGAAAGCCCCCTGAGCGGGCGTGAGTGTGGTTATGCAGACGACCACAGGCATCAAAAGCTGAGACGCATCAGAGAAGCGGTGAGGATCTGCCCGAGTACCCTGAGGGTCTGCCGTTGAGTTGCTCCGTATGTTGCCGCTGAGGCATTGGAAGTCTGGCCAGACTTGAAAGTTTATCCCTGATTGTGAGCCATGTCCGAGCCTCAACTGATCTTGTGCAACCAGCCCTGCAGAAGCACTGTGCACAAGTTGTGACCATTGAGACGAAACCGTGAGTGTCGAAAATCTGCGCCAGTGCAGATGAGACAACCCGTTGAGTGAGCGTACTCTTGAGTAGTGAGAAGCCCGATAAGAAAACACATTTGTTTTCGTGTAAGCTAAACTTGGCTAGCGAGACCCCGCCTGCGTCGCACAAGCTCTTTAGCCGATGAGCGAGACCGTGATGAGCTGATTCGACGCAATCACACGTCCATCTATGTCGTCGACTTGAGCCACTGTGTTGAACTGCTCGTCAGTCCACAACCTTCGTTGCAGAGTCCAGTTTTCATAGTGCACGTCGATCCAGTGCGACATCTTCATGATGTGAGTTGTAAAATCCCACCGATGGAGGTAGATTGAAATGAGAACGTCCGCTATGCTGAGCTGGAGCTCAGCTTCCGTCGTCGGAGTTTTCGACGAATGAGACGTCGCCTGATGAGCCGTTGCCTGAGGCGCCATCGCCTGATGAGTTATTCCTGGGTGAGCTGTCCTCTGATGAGCTGTTGCCTGGTGAGCTGTCATTGGGTTGCAATGCCTCCGTCTCCGCAGGATAATCGTGTTCGATGTTCTCCTGAGCGCGAGCACGCGCCATCAAAAAATTGTTGAGCTGTTCAAGTGATCGATATTCCTGAGATGAACCGGTTGACAGCTCCCAGGCCTCCCGAGTTGAGTCGTCCAACAGTCGTGAGGTGTGGTGGACCAGCATGCACTCCCACATGTTCTGGCTCACCCCGAGTGAGCGCAGCTCCGCGCGAGTACTCGTCATGGTGTCGTAGAGTGTGTACAGACCGGTGGCGCTGCTCCTGTTGAGCGGTTCCAGCGTAAACAGCGCATTCAGCCGCGACTGGATTTGCAGCCGCTTGTTGTCGTACCTATCCATGAGCAGCTTCCATGAAGCAGCGAGAGACGATTCCACAAGCGGCAGGCTGCTGATGAGATGTGCCGGAGCATCCTTGAGACTCGCCCGCAAATAATGGAGACGTTCCACGTCCGTGAGCGTACGACGATCCATTATGAGACTGGTGAAAAGTCCCGAAAATGCCGGCCACTCTGCATAATCTCCGCTAAAAGTTGGCAGCGGAATGTCCAGTAGGTGAGAGCGCGATGACGCGCGTTCCGGTGAGCGATCGGTAGTGCGTGCTGCTGGAGTGAGCGCCGCCTTCAGGCCCGCTGCCTTTGTTAAGAACGATGCGTGAGTCCTGCACGCCGTGAGATGAACGTTATCGCGCATGTACTCATGCTCGACGTGTTCCGATAGGAACTTCTCGTACAGCTCGGCCATGGTGGCGAGCCGGCAGTCCAGATCAGCAAGACTGCATCCGGCAGCGTCAGCTGGGAGAGCCGCCAGCATCCCCTGATGTAGAGTGAGACGATCCATCTACGTCGCCATCCTCACCAAAAACTCTGGCGACGGAGTCGGCATGGCGGTGTCGGATGAGAGTGGGCCGGAACCCGATGAGCGACGAGAAACGCGCGAAATAGTCGATGAGCGACGCGAAACTGTGCCGTCAATTCGAGACTGTCCGTTGAGATGACCGAAAACCCGTACGAGCGCGAGAGCGATAAACCAAGAAAATTTGAACGCACGAACGAAAATAATGAGAAGCGCAACGAAAATCACTAACGCGATAAAGACACGCCGCGTGATACCGATGAACTGTCCAAACGCGAAAGAGACGCGACACGCGAACTCCCGATGTAAAAGCGCGCGAAAGAAGCGATGAATCTGCGCGAAGCGCACGAAAATCGCAACTCGTGAGCGTTCAATGCGCTATGCCGATGAGAAGCGCGAGATGTGTCTCTGTACGCGCGAGAGAGACGCGACACGCGAGCTCTCACCGCACGAGAGACCGTTGAGCTGTCCGAAATGCTTGAGAGCGAGCGAGAGAGCGAATGCGAAGTACAGCGGCGCACCGTACCGCTGAGAACCCGACTGTGAGTAGAGGGGAGAGAGACGCGACGCGCGATCTCTCACCGCACGAGAGTCAGGTGAGCTGTCCAAGATGATCGACGGCGAGAGCGACGCACTAACCCTTGCGCGCTCGGCGCGCGAGAGTCAGCCGTTGATATGTCCGAGCGCGGCGACGAACGCGTACCGCCCGCCTAGGCCGACTGTCGACGGTGGGGAGAGAGACGCGACACGCGAACTCTCACCGCACGAGAGACTGCTGAGATACCCAAAATGGCATAACGCGTGAACGATGCCGAACGCGCGCTGTCCTAGCACGAGAGTCGGCCGTGAGCTGTCCGAGACACTGTGCGAGAGAGCCGCTATACCGTTACGCGACGCGCGAGCTCTCTCTGCACAAGAACACCGATGAGCTGTCCGCGCTGAGTATAGCTGTACTCGCACTTGCGCGCACTGTCACTCCCCACCGTTCCGCTATCCGGCTCGAAGGACCACTGTTTGAGAATTGCCGGGTGAGGTATAGCGGAACGGGGGTAAATAAATTCACACCCAAGGTCTTAACAGTTAAAATATATTTTTTTTATTTTAGTAACAGAACGATGGTAAAAAGCGCGCAAAAAACACTGTACAGCCGAGTAGACCGATTGAGCGATACCAAAAATGAGCGGTACCAATTAACAATGATAATTATAATGAGCAGTCCAAAGTGAGCACTCCGTTGAGCCAAGACAATTATATGAGAATCGCTTGAACTCCCGAGTGAGAAATCTACCCGCGACGCTGTATCGTCGCGAGGTAGGCGTTGAGAACGCGAGCCTTTCCGGTGAGAATACGCGTGTCGCGTAACCGAGAAAAACACTCCCGTTATGCTCCGTGTAAGCTCGACCGATATCCCGAAATCGAAGATACGTCGCCGATGATGAGATGTACCGAAATTGAGCAGAACCGTTAAGCTTTTCCCATGAGAAAACCTGTTGTAAACGGCGACCTACCCGAGCGCGTCGTACCCGTTTCAGCCATTTGCCGTAGATGAGCGCGATACCTGTTGCACACGGCACGTAAGCCGTGCCGCCGGGGTTGAGAGCCGGTGCGCGTGCGTCGGCCTCGGCCGGGAGGTGCTGCCGAGCAGCGGCTGCTCGAGCTAGCGCACGTTGCCGCGCTGATTCTCGAACAATTGCTAATCAAATATAATAATTAAAAAAAATCAATGTCAAATCGTCTTGAAATTTGCTGTGTGCAGTATTTTTTACACAATAAAACAAACCTATAAAGAAGAAAAAATTTGGTTCGCACAGTTCATTTTTAAGCAATGTACAAATATTCAGCGTAAAAAAATATTTTTGTGTATAAAATATCTTTAGAAAAAATAGTTCAAGGTGGCTAAATGCCTTCAAAATTTGTGTGCATAGTATCGCTGACTCAATAAAACAATATACTGAAGGAGAACAAATTCGGTTCGTAGAGTTAGTTTTTGGAGTGCGGTACGGGTATTTGATACCGTTTTCAATAAAAAAAAATTATAGAAAAATTCGTTGCAGGTCTCCAAGTGATTTGAAAATGTATGTGCATACTCAGAACAGTGTGATAAAAGACTCTTAAGACCCCACAACACGGTGCAAATTGGGTTTTTTAAAAAAAAATTTTCTTTTTTCTGAATGATGCATGTGTTAAGAATGTTCTCGCAAAATTTTTTGAAGATATTTGTAAAATTGACGAAGATACAGCATTTTCCGTGAAACGCTTCGAAACGAGCGACCGCGCCGAGCGGCAGGTTTGCGGCCGCCGACCGAGTCTGCTACCTAACAACCCTTTGTTGGCCTGCATGGTCCACAATTCTTGAAAGATATTTCCGTTAGGCCATTGTATCTTGCGATTCGTCGAAATAGTGATTCGTTGGAAAGCATGAAAAAAGCTATCTGGGCTACATTCTACCACAAATGTTCTACTGACGCAACTCCCAAACATCAGTATTGTTCGGAAGGCGAAAATTCGTGGTGTTCATGGCAGCAGGCACTTGCCAAAGGAACTTTGGATGAACACACACATAACCCTGCATTGCCTGCAGATGTCACTGAAGCAATAAAACCGATACAAGTGGACCTCAGTAAGAACGAACTTCTTGAACGATGTTTAGGTGGTTTTAATCAGAATAACAACGAGTGTTCAAACTCCGTTATATGGAAATTTGCGCCAAAGGCATCGTGGAACGGCAATCCCACTGTTGAAACTGCCGCTAATATCGCCTCAATACTTTTTAATAATGGCTATATTGGCCTCATAAATGTATTGGAGGTGTTAAATATCAAAATTGGCGAGACGCTCTATCGATATTGTGAAACCATGGACGAGAAGCCTCGACGCCGACCTCGAAGCCAAAAAAGCACGCATGAGGGTCCTTTGCGTGGAAAAAATCAAAACACCAATCAATCTATGAATACTGACTAGCTGTTCTATGGTTCAGGAATAGCAGACTAACGGTGAGAAACATTATAATAACAGACAAGAAAAAATTTAGCTTTTACGTACAAATAATTCGTTACCAAAACTTTGAACGCGTTTTTCTCGAAAATACTTTTTTCAACCTTGTCGATGACATATTTAAAAAACTATACACCCAATTTGCATGGGCCAAGTTTTAAATTGTTCGCAAAGCCAGTCTCTACGTCTCCACGTAGCGATTTTTTCGTAAACGGTCCCCTTCCATTTTTAAAAAATATAAACACTACAAAAAATTTCGTGAAATTTGAAGTGAAAAATTTGCTGGTCCGCCATTTTTTTATTTTTTGTGATATCGGATTTTCCCTACGTCATGATGTAAACCTAAGTGTCTAGTTTCTAAATAAATTTTCTTCTATTTTTCAGATGAACTGTATAGCTTTATCGATGTCGACCGCCAAGCAACAATTTAGCCGGAGTGCACTTTTTGACTGGACGTATACCGCAAACAACGCTGTGTATTAGGATAAATATTTTTTTATACACTCTTCTATATGTATATATTGACCACGAGAATTATTTAAACATTTCGAAACATAGTTTACTTTTAAAAAATTACGAAAAATGTCCCGCGCTTGCACCGTGTTGTGGGGCCTTAAAAAATTGAGCCCAATTGGTTCACAGGGTCCAAAGTTACAGTACCGTACGGACGTCCGAGACAAAAAATTGAGTGAAAAACCAATTTTTATGTCATCGGAGGCTAAAGAAAATATTTGGGGCTATCGTAGCTACTCAAAATGGAGTGCGCATCATGTTCGAGGTCCACCGAAGGGACCGCTGAAAGAATTTTACTTTGAAGTTCAATTTGTGCGCAGCGTTCACATCGAAAGTCTTCAAGGAGGCCTCGAAAGTGATTTTAATAGACACTCTTTGCCCATTTTTAATAGTGAGTGCATAAAAATAAAAATTGATGATCAACACTTTGCAATCGATAACTCTCGCGGATCTGACTGTACGCGAGATACGGGAAGGCACCGATAAAGCTCGACAAACACCGCAGGGCAAGATCACGCCGTTGATCTCGCAAATATTAGAGAAATCAGCGAATTAATCGCTGTCTCTAGGCGGATCAGCAGCCAAGGCCGGAGAAAAGAATGTAATGCTGCTATAAAATCATCGCGGACATCATTTGGTAAAAAGGCAACGATAACAACTAAAGAAATAACAGGCAACAGAAAAAAGGATTGCTGCGAGGGCCCTGGCCCTGGCGCCACCCGAAATCCACCTACGCACGGCACTAATGGTCAGGCAGATGAGCGATACAGGGGACCGCGCATTCCATCGTGACGTCACCTCGCATGAGCGCAACCCCTCCACCGCAATTTCGGGCGTCCAGGCGTTATGTAAAGTGCCACATCTACGGCTGCAATTACATAACGGCCCCTAACGGCATAGGGGCCCAAATACCACCTTGGCAACAGCAAGCATGAACTAGCGACGAGACTTACCCCGAGAACCCTACGTCACCCGCGCTTTGACATAGGGCCTGGCCACTTGACATCACGCGACATTTTCTCCTCCATGAAACAAGTTACGTACCGCGAAGAAAGGTATAAAAGGCCTCTATGCCGTCCCCGGTTAGCTCAGACATTATAGGGAGAGAAGCGCGAATAGGCAGTCACTACCATCTCGACAAGCGAAGAATTATTTAATCCGCGATTTTCTGTTCATACGCGAACAAAATTCCCGGACCGCGAAATTCGGAGCAGGGCTCTTTCGGATCACCCTATAGCCATCCTGTGATGATTTAATGCTGCGAGGCGTGGAGCCGTAGTCCAGTGCCAATATCGCGCATTGCTGAGAACTCTCGAGGACTTTTAGCTAGTCTCCTTTTACTTTGAGGTAGAGAGCAGGATCGACGTTCGATCGATTTAATTAATTGGTATGATATTGAGATAAAAATAAATTAGAGAAAAATATTAAATTGAGTGTAGAGCTCCGCACGATAGACACCGAGTCTCTCGTGCGAATACTTATTAAAGAAAATTAGAGTCACAGAAATTTTGCTACCGGTCCTTCTGACTGCTTGAACGGGTAGAGTAGGGAGAAATCGGGCCGAGCGAGGAATGCTAATTAGGCGGCACCGCCTCACGGTGTCGCACTCGGACGATACGAACGCGTTCTGGAAGTCATCCGATTTACCAAATTGGGCACCGCATGTGGGGCGTCTCAACTTCTCCTATTGACCCATCCGCCCTTACCGATAATGAAGGGTTGCGACACTCGTGTAGCGCGAGATACGTGAGGGAGAGCATGAATATCTACTGAGGCAATCCAAAAAAAAAAACCAAAAAACTTTTTCCCGTAAAATTTGATCTTTTTTCCCTCGAATCCAGAACACGAATCTCAATTCTCCCGACGAGACTGAGTAGAGGACAAATTCTACAAATACGAGCTTCCCCGAGTGGACTAAAAACCCGACACATGCGAATTAAACCGGATCCTGAAAAAATTCGCAACTCGCAGAAACTCGAAACGTTTCAATATATACATACATAAATACAGCTAGTGTTCGTAACGCGACGATAGCGATAGATATACGTAGTATATCTATCCAACGTTTAATTTTTAGCGCATCTAAGCGTATCTAAGCCTAAGTTTAATTTTTAGCGCATATTTTTATTGAGCGGAACGTAGACCTCACGTGGGGGGGGGGAATGGAAGCCTGCGGATAACAAGTGCTCCACGGCCCTTCTGGCTGCTTAATTTAGATTTAGGCTTAACAGAAAAATTGAGGACGAGCGAGCGGATATATTACCTTGTAAGCTCCTGATCTGTGATCATGCGATCGATTATAACCGATAATCATACAAACCGATAAGATATACTTGACCTACGCTGCAATTATCGGACCCCTTATCAATCTCTAATACTAACTCTGGAACTAACAATTTTTCAACCGGTCACCACACAAATAGTCTCATCCAAATCGTGATTTCCTCAACTCATGTAACGTCCCCATCCACGCCATTGTAATCCTGTTAGGGTTCCTCGCCTCACGAGTGCTCCATTTTTTTATACAATCCTTTGTTTAATGCCTGTGACGAAGCGTCAGCCCACTCGCGCGGCGTGAAACGCGAGAGTGATTGGAAACACCGTTTGAGGCACTCCCGAAGAAACAAAAAAAAATCAATAAATTTATGTACACGTCCAACAATTATTTCCTTTTCCAACTCACGTCGGATCTGCACACAATGCAAGACAATGCTTCCACATAGCAGAGCCTTGCGAATAAAGGAACATTTTGAAAAAGCGATCTAGTGATTTCAATTGTCATCTTTTTCACGCCACAGTGTGTACCCTGTGTGCTAGACGTCTAGTCTACAGCTATAGCTATTGCGTCACGGGTATCACCGGCTAGAGTTCGAATACTACCGCAGCGATCGGCACCCTTACGCCAAAACTGAGATTTCGTTCCGCAGTAGGTTCACTGGTTCGGCACCCGGCTGGTTTATCATTATCTTCGCGAACTACAACGGAACGACATGTAAATCGAGCACGGGATCTATTAAAAAATGCTACTCTTCGTAATCGGGAATGTACTACTCACAATTACTCCGATCGATCGAAACTGTGCATTTCTTGTGATCTCCATAAATTCGTGAACATTGTACGACTAATATTTCCAGATATTATTATGATTTCGGCGTGTTTAATAAAGGTGAATTTTGCATGAAGGTTTCCACAGTGTACACCATATTTCTTTCTCAGAGCGACACTAAAGTTTACCCACGTAAAACCTCGTGGAACAATTGGCTGAGCAAAACCGTTGACTGTTTGTTAATTGCCTTTTTCTTTATGGTAAATGTGTTGCGTTGGGCGAAGGCGCGTACACAACTTTTATGAGAAACGATATAAAAACTTCAATTTTTAACCTTTTTCTTTATACTTTTGTTGATTCCATTCAAAGGGACATGTAATATAAAATATGTCCAATTCTTTCAGACTCAAAATTTGTCGCCACGTATTCCCGTGACCAACGCGCGCTTCTAAACCAATATTGACACTATATAGATATTTTTCTGGATTTTCTTTTCGTAATTTCCGACTTACCTTTTATACTTGTTTTCCACCGTTTTATAGACTGCCGTCCTGTCAATAGTTCGTTTCACTCTTTTTTTTCGCCCGTTCCATGTATCGGAAAGTGTGGTATTCGGCGGAAGATTGTACGTAGCTTCGAAAAAGTAAGATAATACAACAGAATTTCTTGGAGCTTCAAGGGGTATTGCCAGTGCGAAGAAAATCTGCAACAACAAAACAATTTTTCATTTACATTTATTGGAATATGATGAGACAGTTCTCTCTTTATTAAAATTTGTATTTATTTATTTATTTTTGTCGAGAACCACACCTGGCGATTGTATTAAGATTAAGATGTAGTTGGATGCCAGTTAGTTTGGGAAACTAACGACCTTTGACAATTTACTAAACTTTCGGCTAGCTGTGACTATTGTTCCAATAATTTAGACGAGACAAACACAGGGTGGGTAGGATTGGAGTACCCGGTAAATAATAATTGCGAAACTATACGGTAGAAAGAGTTTAGCAAGAAATACGAATTTATTATACTTTGCCTTTCGTGGTTTAATCCAATTATTTTCCGAACACACAGTTCACTTTTTTTAACAATTAATTGTAATTTCTCTTTCACTATAAATTACCGAATACCAATGTATTTTATTGACGAACAATTTATACAACAGATTTATCTGACAAACTATCGAAGAGACTCCTCGAGGGCTGACTTCCGCGCCGTAAGACGGTCGACGGACAAGTCATAATAATTCTTCGATAATTCGACGAGTGTTCAATATTTCGTAACTTGCGTTGGCTGGTCTTGAGCCCTTTGTCAATCCGCGAATCAGATAACGGCGTTATCCGAGCTTGCCTCTGACTCGTCGATACTTTGCCTCGTTTCGATGTTACTAACGGTAATCGTTGTTGAGAATTATAATTAGTTCACGTATTACATTGAGAACGGGAAATAATAATTTCTTTACTAATTTTATTTGACAAAATAGATAGCGATATTCTAACCCTACGGTAGCGCTCGAGAAGTTAAGTGAGCGAATGACGTCGAGGATTTTGTCTATTTTGTTTTCCGGTCACACTCTCCTCCCTCGAACCTTGACGTCATTAGCGACATGTAATTATTCCGAATTCGCAGTTCTTACCTGGAACATCTCTCTAGTGATTCGTCGAATTAAATTCCAATGGTTTAGCAATTTCGTTAGGAGGAAACGTAAGGCAACAAACGAGTAAGAATAATTAACATAAGTAATAATAACGTGAACACACCTAATTGGCATTATTGATTATATCATGTTTGGAAGTTGGAAACTAAGTTGGTTCGGCAAAGTTGGGTGGAACAATAACGAAATTATTATAATTTATTTATATATAATTTTTTTTATAAAGGAACCTATTATTGGATGGATACGGTCCAAATGAATGTATAACAATAATTACGCAAACAAGATATAGTAGTCGCGATCGAGTGTTGTCAAAGTCGATTTCCATTTGGTTGTTTATCATTTGTCGGAGCTGTGTTTTGATTGAGTATCGGTCTTCTTTTCTTCTCAAGGTATGGATGTTTCGAGCCCACATCATTCGGAATTAATCAACGGTATTTTCCTCGATTGCAACATAATGCGAGTCTTCGACATGTATTCGCCGATGTTTAGATTATTCAGTCGTTCCATGAGATTCGAAGATTCCTTCTCCCTTCGTACCGTTTCCACTTTGATCGACAATATTTTCCTCCGTCGCGATCTACCAAGAGATTTCGATTGGTGTTCGCCGATGGTTGGATTCCCAGCTCGGCCCACGGGATTCGCAGATTCCGTGTCCGTTTATATCGTTTAGGTTTCGGCCACGATATTCTGCTCCTCCTGACTTGTGGTGCTTTCAGGTTTCTGTCCAAACTCAAGTCCGTGTCGGGAATTCCTCGTGAAATTTTTGCATCTCCACTCGGTTTAGTCAAGGTGTCGGACACTCGGTGAGCAACATGATCGAATGAAGTTGTTGTTGAGTCAATTAATTGCTTGTCGTTTGGTATCTCGATTTGGCTGAGTGGTGTATAGTCAGGAGTGGTGTCGGTAGTTGAGTCGCATTCCTCGTCGGTTACCGATATAGACAAACTTGTATTTCCTTCACAAGTTTTATCTAACACAGCGGGTTCGGTAAGGTCAAAGTAATCGACTGGCAGTTCTGCATCTCCTGACGAGTAGATATATAAGGCGGGTTCTAACTCAAAGGATCTGCACTGACATTTACCGACACTTTTCAGCTCAGACTCGAACCATTTAGCTTGGACTCCAAGCACTTGGTGACGGGGGGGTGGGTGGTCAGGAGGTGGGTGGGTGGGTGTTTGTGGGTGAGTGGGTGGTTGTGGGTGGGAGGGTGTATGGGTGTGGGGGTGGGTTGGTTGACATTTTTTCTTTGCATTAATCGGCGAACAATACGGAGTGGGTGGTCGGTCGGTTGAATTTTTATTTTTCTGTGAATGTATCGCTCGGTCACCCTCCAAGAGCTGTCAATTATCACCTATAATATAAACAGTAATAAATAAACACACCCGCGTTGAACTAGAATTTTCATCAAGAGGGTGTTTAGACGATAATATAGACAAGCACTTCAAATATCTTAAACCACTTGTCACCCTCGAAATTTATTACCGCGATAAACATTTATAAACAAATTTTCTAAAGAACAATCGCGCCTAATGAATGCGCCATGGGTCAGGCCCTTGTTCTTCGAACGCCCTATATACCCCGTGTCATCCCTCAATCTTTATTACGGTGATAAGTATATCCACCCTGTGGTGTGAAAAATTTAATGTCGATGAAGTGGGTACGAGTCTAATCGATGCTATTTTTCAGTTTCGCTGGGGAGTCCACGCTGGTGGGCCCGCTGCACATGGAAGTGCGCTGTTGAAGAGCTCGGCGCGCCGATGTTTTCTTTCAAGGGTTTTCGAACTTTGAACAGAGAACATTTTAGGACGCTGTCCAAGTGCCCTGTACCAAACGTCTAACATTTCGAAGAATATTTTTCGTATTATGTTATAGTTTTGATGTTTTTAAGGGTTGTCATCTGACCCGACCGAGGGGTATGGAGCATGTTTTCTTGCTGGCGCACTTATCGATGGCTTCGTTAAAAATTTAGTTTTATCTCGACGATTGGAAGTTTGCTCTGATTAGCTACGTGAAGGTCTGTTGGGAGGGCTTAGACTTTACATCTTTGACTTCGATGCAATAGCTAGTCAGTCTTTGATTATACTCCCATATAGAACGTGTTGAAGTAACTTCCAAAACGTTAGATGGAGTAGATATTTTCTTTTTGTGTACACCTACAAAGTGAAAATGGTGTCCAAAAAGTGCAAAAAGATTGTTGCGATTCTGGAGAGTGCATATAAAACTCTCGAAGAGAAATCCTCACGTTCTGAGGTTGAGAAGTGGATGAAATCGGTCGTGAGAATGTTAATCTTCTGCGGAAAATGTTACGAGGGAGTGCGGAGACAGTGGGTAAAAAAATTAGCATCTAAACGGCAATCGCGCAATTGCTATCGATGATGGCACGACTTGCGAAACGTGGTGCAGGTGTAAACGTGAGCAAAGTTCAGTGGGTGGAGCTAGATACAGCCTTGAACAGCAGAATACGAACGGGAATGGTCATCAATCTGCAGCACAAAGATTTAGCCGAATTCTTGGACGATTCCAAGCGGCTGATTACGAATCACGTGAAAAGAACATTGAAAGGAACTCTGAAAAAGCAAAAACATAATTCTCTAAAAGTGAATACAATTTTAACATGCAAATTTCGGCTCGTGAAAAGTGACAGTATTGTGGAAGAATCGAAGACCTTCGGCACGATAAATGAAATAATTTTGCGATCGGCCGATATTGATCAGTGGTACAGAGAACACGTGAAGGAGAAATTACTTGCTAAAGTGGAAGAGTTCTCGAAGTGACAAACATTCAGCTCAATATGAACAAATACGTGCCGCTAAGGAGCGGATTATCGACATTTGTCAGCGTTCCCAAGGATCTGCAAAATAAGCGTGCTATTGCGAACAGTGTTAACAACGATCCTTATTGTTTTTTGTGGTCTGTGACTGCGGCGCTTTCCCCGGAAGTGGAAAACAAACAAAAAAAATAGTGAGCATAAGACGTCTTATATGCATTTCAGGGATATGCTTCATTACGAAGGCTTCGAATATCTGATGAAAGTGAAAAATATTCCGCGATTCGAGCAATTGAATGAATTGTCGATTAATGTGTATTGTGTAGAGCGTAGAAAAGGCGAGTCGGACATTGCGCCAATATATATGAGTAAACGCAAGTCGCCGCGTCCCACGATCCATTTGCTCATGCTAGAGACGGAACTCGATCTCGATGCAAAGAATAATCCTATTCATCATTTCGCGTGGATAAAAAATATGTCACGACTTGTCAGCTCACAAATGAATGCACACAAAGGTGCAACTTGGCTTTGTGACAGGTGTCTGTGCCATTTCCAAACGAAGAAAATTCTCGATAAGCACACGATCGAATGTTTCGATCTCAACGATGGTTGCAAAATCATTTTGCCTGAGGAAGAGACAACATTAAAATTAAAAAATTTCAAACACAAGGAGGATGTTCCTTTTGCTATTTATGCCGATCTTAAGTGTCTACTCGAACCAACTCAAGATGCGACTAATGGTAGCTATCAAAAGCACGTGCCGCATAGCATTGGCTTTTATGTACATTGTGCATATTCGACTGAAATGTGCAACTATAAATCGTATCGTGGCAAAGATTGTATTGAATGGTTTACGCGGGAGTTGTATAAATATGCGGACTTATTTCATTGGAAATTCCTCTACGTCGTGCCAATGGATCAACTCACCGCTGCCCAGGAACAGCGATTCAATGAAGCAACAGTGTGTCTTGTGTGTGAAGAAAAGTTCGCCGATAGTTATGAGGAGGAGATACAGGTTCGAGATCATTGCCATTTCACTGGTAAATATCGCGGTGCAGCACACAATGCATGTAATTTAAACTATAAGAAGCCGCACTTTGTATCTGTGATATTTCATAACCTGTCAGGTTATGACGCGTACTTTTCAATTAAAACGTTGGCACACAAAAAATTCGAGGGCGCGATACAACTTCTTCCGGTCAACAAAGAAAAATATATTTCGTTCACGAAGCAAGTGAAAAATACGTTGGTAAACTATAGATTTATCGGCTCGTCTAAATTGATGCCTAGTAGTATCGAGCGCTTAGCCTCGTATCTCGGAGAAGGAGAAAAAGCCATCACTCGACGACATTGTGAGAGTGAAGAACAATTTTAATTATTAAGTAGAAAGGGTGTTTTCCGGTATGATTACGTGAATAGTTGGAGCAAGCTCGATGAGACCGCGTTGCCGAGTAAAAAAGATTATTTTTCGAAATTGTACGACGAAGAAATTAGCGATAACGAATATGCGCACGCTCACAATGTCTGGGAATTATTCAAAATCAAAAACTTAGGCGAATATTCTGATCTATACCTGAAAACGGATGTACTTTTGTTAGTTGACATCTTCGAGAATTTTCGCAGCAACTGTAGGGCAACGTACAATTTAGATCCGTTACGTTATTATACAGCACCAGGGCTTTCTTTCGATGCTATGCTCAAGTATACTAATGTAGAGCTAGAACTGTTCACCGACGTAGATATGTTGCTCTTCATTGAAAAAGGTATAGGCGGGGGTGTTGCTCAGTGTTCGAATAGATACCCCAAAGCGAATAATAGATACATGGATGCTAAGGACTTCCATTCGAGTCTAGAAGAATCGTACATCATGTATTACGATGTTAACAATTTGTATGGGGTTGCTATGAATCAATCGCCTACCTTTGGCTCTTTTGAATGGGTGGAAGATTTCGAAACCCTCGTGCTTGAGAATTGCCGGGTGAGGTATAGCGGAACGGGGGTAAATAAATTCACACACAAGATTTTAACAGTGAAAATATATCTTTTATTTGAGTAACAGAACGATGGTAAAAAACGCGCAAAAAACACTGTACAGCTGAGTAGACCGATTGAGCGATACAAAAGATGAGCGTTACCGATTAACAATGATAATTATAATGAGCAGTCCAAAGTGAGCACTCCGCTGAGCCAAGACAATTATATGAGAATCGCTTGCACTCCTGAGTGAGAAATCTACCCGCGACGCTGTATCGTCGCGAGGTAGCCGTTGAGAACGTCAGCCTTTCCGGTGAGAATACGCGTGTCGCGTAACCGAGAAAAACACTCCCGTTATGCTCCGTGTGAGCTCGACCGATATTCCGAAATCGAAGATACTTCGCCGGTGATGAGATGTACCGAAATTGAGCAGAACCGTTGAGCTTTTACCATGAGAAAACCGGTTGTAAACGGCGATCTACCCGAGCGCGTGGTGATCCGTGTCAGCCATTTGCCGTAGATAAGCGCGATACCTGTTGCACACGGCACGTAAGCCGTGCCGCCTGGGTTGAGAGCCGGTGCGCGTGCGTCGGCCTCACTGGCCTCGGCCGGGAGGTGCTGCCGAGCAGCGGCCGCTCGAGCTAGCGCACGTTACCGTGCTGATTCTTGAACACCTCGACATAATGGGTATTAAGAATGATCTCACTACGGGGTATATATTAGAAGTCGATTTAGATTATCCCGAGGGACTTCATGAAGTTCGCAAAGATCTCCCGTTGTGTGCAGAATACTTCACGCCCCCCGGATGTAAAGAAGCAAAATTAATGACCACATTATTGCCAAAGAAAAAATATATTATCCCCTATCGCAACTTGAAACAATATCTGGACTTGGGCTTGAAGTTAACGGAAATTCATCGGATGTTGAAATTTGAGCAAAAACCCTGGTTGAAGGGGTATATCGATTTAAGTACAGCAATGCGTAAGAATGCTACAAATGAATTCGCAAAATAATTCTTCAACCTGATGAATAATTCAGTCTTCGGGAAAACAATGGAGAATCTAAGAAAACATCGTAAAGTCAAACTCGTTACGAAGTGGAGCGAGAGGTATGGGGCTTGATCACTCATAGCTAAGCCTACGTTTCATAGTTGCACCGTATTCGATAGCGATATGGTGATTATAGAAATGAACAAAGCTTCAGTTAAATTTTATAAACCTATTTACGCGGGTTTCAGTATGTTAGATTTATCTAAGATATACATCTATGACTTTCATTACAGTTACATAAAGAATAAGTTTGGTGAAAACTCAAAATTATTATACACTGACACTGACGGCCTGATTTATCCTTTCACTGTCCCAGACATTTATAAGATGATGAAAGATGATTTGCATCGATTCGACACCTCGGATTATCCAGCTAACAATGTATACGACATACCGCTGGTGAACAAAAAAGTGCTCGGTTTAATGAAGGACGAGAATAATGGGAGAATTATGAGTGAGTTCGTAGGATTAAGAGCGAAATTATATGCGTACAAAGTTATCGTGAGAAAGATATGAGAAAGAAAGCTCGACAAAAAAACGAGCAAAGGGATCGACATTAGCGACAATAACGTTCGATGACTACAAAAAGTGTTTGTTTCAGCATGAAAATGTTAAAAAGGCGCAATGCTTAATACGTAGCCGGAAACACATTGTAGAGACGATTAAGCAACAAAAATTAGCGTTGAGCTGGAATGATGATAAACGTATGTTGTTGCGTGGTTTCACAAATCCTGTACCGTGGGGTTATCATAGACAATAAGATATAATTAAGAAAATAAATTGTATAACTTTAAGCAGTTATACGAGTATACGTTTTTTACATATATACTTTTATATTTCTAACAAAAATACAGAACAGTATGTGTGTTTATTTTCCTGTCACACATACCTGCACAATCCCGGTGCATATCCTCCCCACTCTTTCGCTTATATCCAAACGAAGAAAGAAAAGTCCAAAAGAGCACTTGGCTAAAATGCATATGGGTAGAGCGACAAAGAAAATTAGCCATTTCCCCTCTCTCACACTACCCGCGGTTAAAAGAAAAAACACTTGGAGGGTAGTCAAAGTATCGAGAGGGCTCAGTTCTTTGAATATATTCGAAGGCGTTATATACAGTTTCAAACTCTCTACACGTTCTCTTAGAATCTTTCAGTTTTCTTCAAAGTTTTGTATTTGTTTCGTATTGAAAGTTTTGGGAAAAAAATGATTTTCAACTATTGGAGTGTGTATGTTTTGTTGGTGTTCATTCTTAAGAGGAACCCTGGTCTTAGACGGCACTGGTTGCGATGCAAGTTGCATTTGATTCGTAGCATGAATCGGAACATGATTTTATGGAAGTTGCGCGGGGTTTTATTTGCGGCCACGAAAGAAGACATCAGCCACGCGAACAACAACGGTCTATTCTGGAATCGATACCTCTTGGATTCAGTGGTGAAGGTACTTCGAGGCCGTCGATGGGACCAATTATCAGTCTTCGATTCAATTTTCTGGAGACGTGATACGTGCACCGTTTAAAAAAAAATTATACTTTTTACAACTTATTGCCCACAACCGTCCACAATTTTTTATTTGTTAATTTTCGAGTTTTACAAACAAAAGTACAAACTGAAATTGTCAATGATACGGGAAATAAAAGGACGGATTTGTATATTCAAACAAGTGCCAAACTCGTTTGGCACTTATTTAACAAAATTATTCATTTATTTTTTTTACTGTGTGGATGACCTTAATTTTATGTTTTAATTTTTTTTTTTAGATAATGTCTATAAGACATTGTCCCAATGGGAACAACATCGCGACGATTACATGGGAAGAGCAGATCATGATCGTCTCCATGAGGACGACAGCGATGCTGCAATCGACGAGGGTTTCGTCCAAATTCCTCCTGCAAATGGCTTCATCCAGCTCGGGGATAATGTGAGAGGACGCCGCGAAACTCAAAATGATTATAAGACGACAATCCTCGTTGACGATTTTCGCCACTGAAATGATGCATTCATCCACAATGATCGGGCGGTTGCAGGACCTTCGAACGCAGGCTGGATTGAAGCCATTCCAGACAGAGCTCCCGATCAGGATGTTGGGGAATGGATTCACATCCAACATCAGACACCACCGCCACCACCGCCACCGCTCGTGAATCAGATTCTCGAAGATGATGATGACGATTCCGACGAGGGGCGGCAGGCGAACGAGGCGGCACGAGACGCGATGCTCGCTAACTCTAACAGCGAGGCGGAGGAGGAGGAGGAGGAGGTAGACTACTATCATTCATTTCTTTTCGTAAAAGCTTGACGGTGTTATGTATTTTGCGGTGTACGATGTTTAACGTTGCGGCGTCACTTTGCTGATCAGGATTGGCAACGTTACTGAGTCGTTTGGACTTCAAATCATAATGACCGTCAGCAGTTAGCTTAAATCCAATGCCTGGATTGCCGGGTGGGCGACGATTTTTTACAGCCGCACTCTTATCCAGCTGTCGTCCGAACACATCGACACTCATCTTGCGAATGATCGAAATCGCGATATTCGATGGATTAATATATGATTTGAGCCTCGTAATTCCTCAATAATAGATGTAATTTCATTTCTGTGGGATGAGTTGCCGGCTGCTTGAGATACTAGGTGCAGACGAAGGCGATTTACCAATTCATTGGGATCATCCCAGTGAACATAATCTATCCGAATATCTTTTTTTAACGATTTTGGAATATAATACTCGAACTTGACACTCGTACTCGGACGGATCGCTTCATCAGCTTTATAAAACTTTTTATGAGCATTTGTTTGAAGTACAATGGTTTTATAATTGTCCAAATCACTGATGCTCATATGAGTATCATCAGGCTCCTTTTTGAACAATAATTCGATGAGTCGGATAGTTTTCTCATACCTTGCGCCGCCAACATTTATAGAAACCGTTTTAAATTCTATTGGCGTGCCACTGATCATAAACTTATCGTTACCAAGCCCTCGTACACCATACGAACAATCTAAAATAGTTTTGTTATCTGATCGTAACAATGCAAGATACTCGTTTATCAAATCATCTTCCTCGACACCCGACTTCACCATAGTTTCATCGAGGATATTATTATCATCCGCATCATCATCATCATCATCATCATCATCATCCTTATAATCATTATCGCTATCATCTTCAACCGCCGTCTTAAAAAAAGAATTCATGTCTTCGCTGTTGGTGACACCGTCGACACCGTCATCGTATTTTTTTTACTTTGCTATTACTCGATTCACCATAATCTTCTCGAGTATTTTTTTTCATTTCGTCTTTAATTTCATCTTTCATTTTCTCCTTTACCTCATTCTTCACTGATGTTTTATCATAATTGTTGGCTGTATCAGACGAACGCATTCATTTTTCTAATGGCTCCACTATTGGTTTGAAGGCAACTTGCATTGCCTGTTCATTAGCCTCTCGACCTGACTTTAAGATTTTATGTTTCTTACGAATTGCATCGCTGGCTTTGACGATTTGACGCAAAACGGCTTTTTCTTTAGACATTTTTTCGCGCTTCATGTTATTCGCCCAGTTAAGGAATATTTATTACATATTCATGCATGCGAAACAATCAAACCCTTTTCGATATCGCCCCTCTTCAAGATCGGTATCCTTATCAATCACAATAAATCCATACTTTTCGAGCCAACAGGCTGAGCACAAGTTTTTGAATTCGGGGTAAGTCATATCGGTCAGTGTTGGATTGAGGCACGGGCAAAGCAGGCAATTGCCTACGGGCGTCGAGCTGCCGGGGGCGCCGGCGCAATGAGGGAAAAAAATTGCCGAAAATGCTGAATATTGTATAAATGTCTTTAGATGGTTTCAAGGCGTCACAGGTGCATAATTTTTAATCCATAAACTCGCGTCGAATTCGTATATAATATTGCAGGTATTCAATTCATGATTATATTCAAGTAGTTTTTCTAATTTTTTTCAGAATTTTTGGTTTGCATTTTTTTGAGATATTGAAAAATTGACCTTTTTTAAAAAGCCCCCTATCTTAAAAACTATTAGTCGTACGAAAAAACTTTTGAGACATGAAAGTTGCAGTTTCAAATGGACTGTTGAAAACAACATTTTGGAGATTTTTTTGAATGCGGTTTTTTTAATCTGATTTTTTAATGTGATTTCTATAAAATATAGATGACATTTTTTTTTTCAGCCAATACGTTGTGACGTGGTACGTCCCAAGTCCCTCGCCAAATTCTGCTCGAGTCCGCCGCTCACCGAACGTTAGACCCCGATATTTTTAGGCCTTTTCTGGTTTATATTTTGTGTAAGTTACTGTTTAAATTCCCCTTTTTTCTTCCCTCCCGTTACCCGCTGTGTGAGTGTGCGCGGCTCGAAGGCAACGTCAAGATCTGCCCCCGACAGCCCCAAGGAACAGCCCAACGACCCAGCAAGCCCCAGGATCTGCAAAAGAACGAGAGCCGACGTGCTGACGCCGAGGAAGGTAGGAGGATCGTGGACGAGGGGAAAAAGTCATGTGAAAGACCGTCCGAAAGCTTCGAAAAGCCCGCCGAAAATTCACCACTGCCCGCCTGCCTGTCCGCTGCCGCTGGAATCGTCGACACACGGCATCGATTGACGATCCAGCGACACCTCTGTCGCCACCCCTCGCCGTCCGGAGGAAACGCCCGTCCATGACTCCGATTGGCGACCAAAGCCGACGCACAGGTGCTCTCGTTCCCCATCATAATCACCAGCGCCAGACCCGCCGAAGAAGAAGACATAGCCATGCCCCCTGAATCTCCGAGCCGAGCCGCGTGGTGTGTAGACGTGTGTGAGATTGGGTGTCATTAATTTTTAAGTAAATTGTATTGTTTGACAGCCGAGAGCGAGTGTGACTCTCTTTCCCCAAATTTATAAGACGACTCGGCTGTACCCTGTTCATTCCGACTCCGTGTAGGAGAGTAAAACCGCAAGTACGACGAATCGGCGACAGCCTAGGGATACGACTTGGACCATTGTAAAGATTTTATAACGACTGAGGCTGTCCCGGGATTCGAGAAAAGTATTGTAACCGAGATCCGAATGGATTGAGTGAGTGAGCCCCGATTTTCGTAAGTTTTTGTCCACATTTTTCCCGCCCCTTTTGACCCTTTTTCCTCCACCGAACACCCCATATTTTTTGTAGAAATTATTAGTAAAAGACTTGCCTCGTGGTCGACACGTGGTCGACGTCCTTTGTTACACGAGCAAAGAGAGATATCGCGCGCGTGGTGAGCGGCGTAAAATACGTTATAAGTGATAGTCAAAGTTTTTCCCTTCCCTCCCCTTGAGCCGTTAAGACATTTTTTTGTATAATTTAACCTGTACCGAGGTAATATTGTATGAAGCCATCGGATTCGTGTACCCTCCCCCTCAGCCCTCTCCCCTCTCCAGAGCTAGCTGGACTGTCCGTTGCGACGGAGGAATTTTTCAAGTATTGAGTTTTTGAGTTGAGTTATTGTTTTTTTGAGAAGAGATCCGTGCCGTCTGCACGATCTGTTACGGTGCTACACCGTCAAAGTAGCTGGCGCCCGTTTGAGTCTTATTGAATTTAGTATTTGATTTTCGTGCAACTTTGTCTGACCAGCTGTCCCTTACTAACCCCCTCGAAGTCCCATCGACGTCCCACAAGTCCCCTGAAAATCCCCATAACTTCCCCAAATTCATCCCGAATATGGTCCCCTTTTACATCCCCCTTTGTTAGCGCTTTTTGATAATTTTGAGCCAATTAAATTTTTATTTTTCCCCGAGATTACTGTTAAAAAGCGCGTATTATTGCCTCGACTATTTTTCCCCTCCCCTCGATTTATTGTTTGCGATTGCTCTTTATTTTTCAACGATTATTTAGGTTATTAGTCCCGTTTTTCTTGCTATTATTTTCGACCGATTATTTACCGTTTTTCATTATTATTTTGTTACCGATTCATTGTTTTTGGGTTCTGTCTTTGACGTACCCGTAACGGCGTCGAAGCAGTAATTTTATTGATGTTTTTCATTTGACCTTCGGCGTACCAGTAACGGCGCCGAAGCGGTATTTTCGGTTCTATTTCTTTATTTTCGGTTTCGATCTTCGACGTACCCGTAACGGCGTCGAAGCCGTCAATATTATTATTTTCTTTTGTTAGTCCTTCGGCGTACCCGTAACGGCGCCGAAGTGATATAATTTCTTTTTGGTTTCATCTTTAACGTACCAGTACCGGCGTCGAAGCGGTCATTATTAATATCATTTCTCAACCCGTTAAGTTTCCAATTTTTGTTATTCTTTTGCACCATTAAACCATTGTTATTATTGTTCCCCACGAGTATTATTTTTATCTTGTTTGACCCCCCCCCCCCCCTTTTCCAGCCCGTTGCACGATTTTGGCCCAATTTTTAGTTTTCAAATTTATCGATAATTTCGCCCGTCCCACGGGGAATATAACATCACAAACTATAATTTTATTAACAACTGACTTAAAATGATTTTACAGCAAAGTTTCCAACGAGCCCCACGTTGGGCGCCAATTGAGACGGTTGTCTCTTTATTAAAATTTTTATTTATTTATTTTTTTTTTTGTCGAAGAACCTGGCGCGGCCGGGGTCAATGGCTGCCAGGCCTCAAATTGACGATTGTATTAAGATTAAGATGTAGTTGGGAGCCAGTTAGTTTGGGAAACTAACAACCTTTGACAATTTACTAAACTTTCGGCTAGCTGTGTAACAGATTTATTTGACAAACTATCAAAGAGACTCCTCGAGGGCTGACTTCCGCGCCGTAAGACGGTCGACGGACAAGTGATAATAATTTTTCGATAATTCGACGAGTGTTCGATATTTCGTAACTTTCGTTGTCTGGTCTTGAGCCCTTTGTCAATCCGCAAATCAGATAACAGCGTTATCCGAGCTTGCCTCTGACTCGTCGATACTTTGCCTCGTTTCGATGTTACTAACGGTAATCGTTGTTAAGAATTATAATTAGTTCACGTATTACATTGAGAACGGGAAATAATAATTTCGTTACTAATTTTATTTGACAAAATAGATAGCGATATTCTAACCTTACGATAGCGCTCGAGGAGTTAAGTGAGCGAATGACGTCGAGGATTTTGTCGATTTTGTTTTCCTGTCACAATAATTTTTTTTACATTATGCGTATACTCTGATGGATTTTATAATCTTTAGCTATGACTTGTGAGTACGTGGTTGCTGAATTCCAAGTACCCGAAAGAGAGACCCTACGTCAATTCGTGAATAATAATCCTGTAACAACTATCGTCTGTAGCTGGTTATTCAAATAAATAAATTAAGCAACCACCCATATTTGACAAATTTGTAACTCAAATAGGTTGGGAAACAATTATCAGTCCTTATTTAAAAAAATGTATTTAACAAAACGAACGATAAACGATAATCCGATTAATCCGAATAAACGATAATCCGTGTCTCGGTTACAACCATCTCTCTATACATACATCTACCGCTGGGGATATCACACTTCTCCCTTCTTATTTCGTAGTCTCCCTCATCGACGGATCGGTGCCGGCTGCACTTCGATCGCTTCATTTTGTTCTATGTCCGCCCCGCGTGGGCCTTCGGGTATCGATGCATGGCACTTTATTATTTGATTCGCGTGTCTTTTCACGGTTTTTGATTATCTACTTTTATCATGTATGTAACGCCCGGTGTTCGAGATTCCGTCGCCTCAGCTGAGTTGAGCGCGGCAGCCGGGCAGCTATCGAGCGGCAGCACCTCCCGGCGCTCTCAGCGAGACTCACGCGCGACGCTCGCTCTAGCGAAGGGGGGAGAAGTCGCGGTCGTGCCATGTGCAACCGGCTTCTTCTTCCTTCTTCTTCGTTAATGGCCGCGATCTAGTGCACGCGCTTACGCACCGCTCATTATCGGAATTCTCATTATGACGGTTCTGCTCACCCGTCTGCTCATTGGTACTCTCAATCTACTTCGGATAAACGTATCGACAATTCGGGATATCGTTTACGCTCACTTGGAGCATAGCGCGAGTGAATTCTTTCGACTAAGTTCTCAGTGTTCGGCGTCAGAGAGACTCGCGCTCTCAAGAGGTGCGCAGCACGTTCGCTCGCACAACGGTCAGCTCACCCGGCGGGTAATGAAAATTTGTATATAATTCGCGCTATCATCGGGACTTCTCATCGCTCATATTTTCCGTCTGCTCATCATTATACATTTTGTGCTGCTCATCGCAGGACGGTGTGCACTGTACATTTTTTGTTGTTGGTGAAAATAAATATATTTTCATTGTTATTTTTAATTGTATGTGTGCGCGCAATTTACTTTTCCCCTCTCCCGTTCGCTATATCCCAACCGGCGTCTTTTGTGTGGCGGCGTGCGGCGTACCCCGATAATCAAAAAGAAAAGAAACGTTATAACTGCGTTTTCAAATGATATACCGTCTTTAATCATGCACGTCACTTCCCGTTTGAACGTATCTACAAAATGTTCCGCCGCACCGTTGGTCGCCAAGAAATATGTGGGGGTAGTGCTATGTCTAATTCCGTTTTCTTTTACAAATCGCTGAAACTCGCTTCCCACGAATATGGAGTAATTATCTGTCACCAGGTGTCCCGGGTAACCATGCCTCGGGTAACAATGCCTTCATCCTAGTGACGCCGAAGTGACTGTGATGCAATTCCTTTAATCCGACTTTCCGCAATTTTTCCGGAATAATTACTCGATGTCCCCAGAGGACGCAATTACTATCTCTCGTTAGTGCTTCCCGCCTATTCCAGAATGACTTTAGGGGTTCCGCCTCTGGCGTTGTTTCCCCCCAGCCGTCCATACGGTATCATATTATTTTAGTTAAGTTTTCGTCTTCTCGCGTATATTTTTGTGCTGCTTTCGAGTCCAGCGTCTCAAAATAATAATCTTTAACTAGATTGAGGTTGGTGTATGCCGCGTTCTGCAAAATCGAAAATTCCCCCTTATCCCTTATCCCTTATCTTCCGTGTCCTTTAACGGTACTCGGCTGAGCCAGTCGGCGTAATTTTTATATTCTCGAATATGTTTTATTTCATAGTGAAATGGGGCTATAAATAAGGCCCATCGTTGTAATCTCGCTGCCGCAATCTCAGGGATCGATTTCTAATACGGCACTTATGCCTTACGAGGACGTATCGCTCGTGAGAATTATTCGTTTATTTGGATCGAAATGGACCAAGATTTGTTCTGAGGTGAGTTCTTGTTTTATGTTCTCAATCGTTGTATCGCACTCTTTTATGCAGTCGAATTTATTTTTCTCTCAGCACGCGAAAAGGGGTCGCAGCTTTTGCGCCATGTTTTTTATGAATCTACCATAATAGTTTATTGAACCCAAAAAACTTCTTAATTCCGATACATCCCTCGGTCGCGGTGCGTCTTTAACGCTTTTAATCTTTTCCTCAAGTAGTCGTATGCCCTGTTTGTTTATTCGGAACCCGACATACCTAACTTCGTCCTTCAGGAATTTGTATTTCTCGTATTTTAATCTTAACCCCGCTTCGTTTAGTCGTTTCAAAACTTCTCGTACTCTGTTTACATGTGTCTCTACGTTCGTTCCCGCTATTATGATATTGTTACGTTTCTCTTAAATAAACACACAACCGTTTATAAAGAACGATGAAAAGAACGTTTATTAATCCGAATTAGGCCGCTGTGCTGGGTCGTAACCGTCAATCGTCTCTCCAAGTCTGGACTCGACTGACACTCGATTCGATTCTGTTCGCTCTGAAGTCTAAAGTTTGTTCGTCCGTCAAATGTCTTATAGTCCGAGCGGTGCTCTAAGACCGCTTCCCGTGGGTATTCATCTATCCTATCCCGCGTACGATAATCGCTACAATATCATCAATAAATACTATTGTGCCTGCGATCCCTAGTAATAACGTGGTCATAATCCTCTGGAAAGATCCTGGTCCGGTGGATACCCCGTACGGTAGTCTATGGTACTTAAACAGGCCGACATGCGTGCTAATGACTACCAGATTTTGTGAATCTTCCGACAACGGTATTGTTGATAGGCCTCCGATTGATCTAACTTTGTGAAAATGTTACCTCCTCTCAAGGTGTCTAAGACTTCCTCGACACGAGGGAAAAGGTAACAATCTATTTCGAGATATTTGGTTAGTGTGACTTTGTAGTCCCCGCAGAGTCGTATGGTGCCGTCATTTTTTAAGACCGGTACGAGCGGTGTACCCCATTCGGAAAATTCGACGGCTGAAATTATTTCTAGGTTTTGCAATCTTAATAATTATTTTTCGACTTTCTCGCGGATTGCCCAGGGGATTTTCCTCGGTTGCAAGAATTTGGGGCATGGTTCTTTGGTCAAAGTTAATTTGAATTCACCTTTTGTGAACTTCCCGATGCCCGGTTGAAAAACCTGCTGGAACTCCTTCTGGAAACGTCGTGTCTCGGTCTCTATCTTTTCGCTCGCCCTTGGCTTTACCCCCACTGTATTGTTTATTTGATATTTTAAATCTGCTGCCTCCTTTTTTAATGTTTATGGCCACATTCCAAATTCATTCAACCAGATTCGCCCCATGATCGGCTTGCCACCTTCTTCTACGACTTATAGTTTTTCTTGAATTCTATCTCTCCTACGGTACGATTTTCTATTATTATTTTCTCCCCTTTCGCTGAGAGTGTCGTGAATATTGAGTATTTCCGGTGGGAAATATATTGTCTCTAGAGATTCTCTTATTCGGGTTGTTGCTTGCCATAGTCTGAATAATTAGTAAATTCTTATCTTTTTATCTTACATCTAGAGTTAATTATACATTTTAGAGTAGAATTCTGGCCTCATGCGCAACGTTGCTTCTAATTTATTGTTTCCTTTTTCGTTATTTCAAATAATAAAAAGGAGGGAAAGTTTATTTATTCTCCTTCTGTCCTTCCGTTGCTGGATGGGACGAGAATTCTTCTGGCTATTTTTGCATTGGAAGGAATTGTTTTTATAAACTAAATTCCCTAACGTTTGTTAGAGAGAGACATCTTACAAATGTTACAATAGGTTGATGTTACTAATTGTTTTATGTTACAAAATATTCCATCTTTTATGTCGATTGTCTCCTGGTTAGTCGAGGTTATTTAAAAGGCGCGAGACCCCCTGGGGAGTCCAACCAGCATTGCACTTGCGCGGCACCTCAGGTAGTTACCCTGGCGGACCATAAACTTCTCTTTCATCAATTGTGAAATTATTATAATAATCTCCTGGCTTTAATTTCCGAATGTACCGACTGGGTTAACAACAACTTGTTAACCCAGTCGGCACATTCGGTACGCATGGCTGACGCTTGATTTTTACTGGAAACGAGTCATTTATCTCGGTATTTAAATTTCGGGTTACCTGACCGATTTCCCCCGTCTTCTTTTATTCTAACTCTGGAGTTCAGGATTTAATGAGGAAAAATAATGAGGGAAATTTACTCGTTACGCTCGACATAACAGTATTAAGAAAAAGGTTGCACATAAAAACATCGCAAACAGTTACTATTTCACGAGAACGTTAATTTTTCTAAGTATTTTCACAGTTCATAATTTTAACTTGGTTAAATTCAATATGATATTTGAAAGAAGTACAAGCTAAATTTGCGCATTGCTTGCGTGTTAAGTTGTTTTCCTAGGAAAAATAAGCTTTTTATAAGTGTCACGTTCCGTGAATTTTCGGTTAAATTCACCGACGCAACTGGCCAAAACTCCACGAAATTCAAGAATAAATCAATAATAGTAAGGTCATACAAATTAATAGAAATCAAATATCCGCTGAAAATCAATTATGTTTTCATTAATTAATTAAGCGTCAGCCATCACCGAATGATACGATTCAGTGATTGACATACCAACAGTCAAGTAAAAAATATCGTAAGGGGATATTCAGGTTGCTGAAAAGGTATCATCGGCAGCGAGGATACCTTAGACTACTTGAGAACCCCATTGCTTTAATTGAAACGCAAAAGGCTATCCGAATCCGTAGCTATATACATCCGAAGAAGGTGCCTTATCGTTCCATCACACAGCGCGAAGCGATGCATATACGCACACGACGGTGCAGCCAGAGAATCGGTGTATCTGTCTCGAGGCGACTGATTGGAAAAATCGCCGTCGGCGCTAATGAGTACAGTACCTCTCGGGGCGTTATTATGCACAACATTCATTAAAAATATATGCATTTGTTATTAACGAAAATATAACTGTTGAAAGAATTTTGTAAAAAAATTATGAATTAATTATTATAGAGTAGAATCATGCTTGTTGAATGATTTGGGTCAAATTGTTAATGTAAGGTTATTATAAAAATGTATGAATTGTTATTATCTATTATTATCTATTATTATCTATTATTATCTATTATTATCTATTATTATCTATTATTATCTATTATTATCTATTATTATCTATTATTATCTATTATTATCTATTATTGTTCGAGAATCAGCGCGGTAACGTGCGCTCGCTCGAGCGGATGCCGCTCGGCAGCACCTCCCGGCCGAGTCCGACGAGGCCAATGCGCGCGCACCGGCTCTCAACCCAGGCGGCACGGCTTACGTGCCGTGTGCAACAGGTATCGCGCTCATCTACACCTAATGGCTGACACGGGTCACCACGCGGTCGGGTAGATCGCCATTTTCAAGCGGTTTTTCTCACGGTAAAAGCTCAACGGTTCTGCTCAATTTCGGTACATCTTATCACGGCGACGTATCTTCGGTTTCGGAATATCGTTCGAGCTCACACGGAGCATAACGGGAGTGTATTTTCTCGGGTACGCGACACGCGTAATCACACCGTAACGACTCACGTTCTCAACGGCTACTTCGCGGCGATACAGCGTCGCGGGTATTTTCTCACTCGGGAGTTCATGCGATTTTCATATAATCAACTTGGCTCATCGAACTGTGCTCATAGTGGACTGCTCATAAATATTAGTTATTATTGTTAATCGGTGTCGCTCATTTTTGGTTTCGCTCACAATCGGTCCACTCATGTACAGTGTTTTTCGCGCGCTTTTTACCATGAGTTTTGTTATTGAATAAATAGTTTATTTTCACTGTTAAGATCTTGTGTGTGAATTTATTTTACCCCCCCGTTCCGCTATAGCTCACCCGGCATTTCTCAACAATTATCTATATAAAAATAACGTCTTTATCATCAGTAGAATAGTCAAATCATATCGTCAGTAGCAGGAAATTAGTCCGAGGAAAATATTCAGGGACATTATTATATTTTATAAGTGAATTAAAATTATCATCCGTCAAAAATCAAAAATGTATACTCAATATTTAAAGCAATTTAAATAACCAGGTGTATAACTTGTAACCTTATTTTCGACGACCGCGCTCGACTCGCCCGAAACGGCTACCAAAATCCGTCTCACTCGGCCTGAAGGGCTCTCGCGACGAAATTTTAGTTTTGAGGACCGAACGACAGGCGAAAACGACCCAACGTCGCTCAGCCTTGGGGAACGGGTAGACGGGAGTGGGCCGGCTACCTCCGCGAAGAGGAGACAAAACTAAGGCGCTTGTTCGGGAACCAAATAAATGTTTTATTTCATAAAGTAAGATTAAGAGCGTGGTCGGGAAGCGACTAACTTGCACGCTCGTTCCTTTTGGTTTCAAACTCAGATGGACATCGGTAACATAACAAGGTCAACGGACCGGCAGAATCGATACAGGCGGCAAATAGATATTCGAATACTCGCTTGTAATTACAACAATTATTCTCCGTAGGTCACAGCTACGCTACAGTCACGCTCACACACACTGTAACCCGATCGCAACGGGATCATCAAAGAGAGAGATAAAACGAAAAGATATTAAAAAAGAGCCGTGACGAGACGGTGACGGTGTTGCCCGAGCTCCCGTGAGCAAGGAATGCGGTTAGCTCGGAAGGTCCCACGGACCCTAGCATGTATTATGCGTTCATCCCCCTCGAAAACGGCTCAATGAGACGATGGACAAAAGATAATTCTCGATAAGATTCAAAAGATAAACTCGAGATTCTACTAAGAAAAGGCGTGAATATAGTTTAGGTTCATCGGAATAAGCGCTTCGCCCTTGACTCTCGCGTGGCAAACAGAAAGATACAGAAAGTTGGAAAATAAAGAGGTTCTCGAGAACCTTCCAGGCAGCTAGCCAACAGAAAACATGACTTGATAGGGTATTGAAACGGATCCCGAGAACGTGATCGGTAGCCCGCGCGCGAAGCGTGCCGTCCCCACGATAACGCGCTGAATTTGCTCTATTTTACTCTAGCCTCAAACCGTGCGTACGACAATTTCACCTATTCATGTGGCAGAGCCGGAAATCCCTCGAGTTCGCCTCGGTCAGAAGTCCCGTTTCGCGGATGGTGAAACGTCGGTAGTCGCGCGTTGACGATAAGCACGAATCGGTCACGGTCGCTACGTCCTTCCTTCTCGGGGGCCTATGCTTGAGTCCCCGAGAGAAGTAACGCTCTCGCTACCGCAAGTCCTTGTCTCCCCCACCCTACGCCTATCCGAAATTCGCCCTCTACTCTATTTTTCTTTTGGGCTCCGGAATTACCTTGGCTACGCGGTGTTCAAATCGTGCACGTTCGCGATATCGCGAACGCCCGAGGCCGGTGGGTCTCGTGGTGGGAGGTAACCCAGGAGAGCTTTCGGTGAGGCGCAGCCACGGGAGCTTTTCCCGGGGCGAAGGTGGCGTAGGTCCAGCGACGAGTGAAACGCTGCACGAGGATTGCAGCTGCGTCTCGTCGCGACCGGGTGGGGTGCGCCGGTGTCGAGGCCGTCATCGGTAACGGCGGGCGCTACATCGGTGGCGGCGAACTCGATGACGGACGGTTCAGCGAGGCTCCGGCCTGCTGTATCGTGCGACTGGACGAGAGCGATGTAGGCGGACGGCCCAGCGAGGCTGTCTGATCGCCTGGAAGGGACTCTTCCCGAGAGAAAGGGCGCCGCGCTTCGCGCCGATTCGTGCGAGAGCGCTATATGGCTCTCGTTTTGTGACGGGGCAGAAAACCCCTGTCACAAACTTTTGATAGAAACGTCGTAGAAACTTCATTCGAATTTCGAAATTCTTAGCATTTAAATTGGAAATTATCAAACTAATTAGTTTATCCAAAAATTTATTGTAAAAACAGAAATTATGAACCTTTAAAAATAATCTACGGAAAACGTCGAAACCAATCGATAATTATCACGGGGCGCTGATGCAACGGACAGTTTGGTGGCGCCCCCCCCCCCCCCCCCCTTGATCAAAATAATAAAAGAGGCTCCTCCACGGGTAGAACGACACCTCTGTGCAGACGATACTACCTTCACGAAGTCAATCGCGTGTCACCAAAATATCACACGCAGTTGAAAAAAATGTCAATCTTCATTAAAAATCTTCATTAAAAATTGCTGCTACTGAATAAGCCGCGATCACGATCGTTTTTGCACTACAGTGAAGGTGTTTAAGCGCGAATTGCCAGACGATTGAATTATAGCTTTCATTGTTGTTTTGAGTTCCGCTGCCCAAATACCTTTCCAACAAGTCCCTCGATGATAAATCATCGTAAATTGACTTAATAGCATTCTTGACATCTTCATGCAGTGGGGCTTCGTCATCGAATTCGTCCAGAGTTTTCTGTTAGCCGGCTGACTGCTTAGCTATCAGATGTCTTCTGATAGCTAAGCCGTAGAAAATCGTCAATTGTTTTATTCATTTACCTGTTAATTTTCGTTTTTCTCCGATTTTTTTTCGTTTTCTTCATATTTCTCAGTCGTGGGCCCATATGTTTCTCAACGCGCTAGATGCATTCATTTTTCATCGCCGACAATTAATCGCCGTACAGTTTCTCTTCCAACGAGGCTTTGAACGTTTTTGTGCCGCCATCGCCGATGGATTTAGCGTTACACATTTCATGCATTTCCCAAGATCATCAGAACATTTCTTTCGTAGCATAAATCTCTATATTTCCAGCTGAATCAGCGTGATTTGCAGTATATGCGCTGCTATATTCCTCGAACCCATCGTCGTATTCTTGCGTTCCAGATGATCATTTCCATAATTTACAAGCATGACAGTCGGACATTTTCACCACAAAGTCAACTACTTTGCTTGTATATTTTCCGATAAGTGTTGTGATTCCAAACATTGAACTATGAATCCCGGAAAAAATACCCCCGGAAAATATACCCATTTAACCTTAATAATTGTGTTATGTAAATTTTGTGTCTGAAATTCTGGATCGGTCTTAATCGCAAACTAGTTTAGAGGTCTTTTAATTATCAATTGACGATTTTTTTTTATTTTTCTTATAATCAAGTATTTGTCTTAAATCAATATTTACATACGGCGAGGTTATTCGCGGTGTGGTCGGATTTTCGACGCATCACCGAATCTTGGGTCCGATTATTATGCTCGGTCAGCATAAAATAAATAAAATAAATAACATTGAAATGAATATTAAAAAAAAAAATTGTTGCGTTTCCGAGCTCCGCAACGATTTCGAAAAAAGAAAATAAATGTATGCTATGTAAGCATAACTAAAAGCAAATCAGAACGCGTGAAAACCACGTGTTCTCATGAACTCAAATATCAATATATTGCAAAAAATACACGATAGTCACATGAGTGCTAATAATCTTTGGTAAGATTATTATGCTCGGCCAGCATACAGTAAATAAAATAAATAAACTTTGAAATAAATATTTCAAAAAATAAATTTTTCAACTCATTGAGGGATCTACCCTAATTAGCCGGGCAAACAAAAAAGCTATTTTCACGTATTTTTTTGACCAGCATAAATGATAAGTATGGATATAAAAAGTGTTAGGCCTAAAAAATACACTCTTAAAATGCAAAAAGAGAAATTTTTATATTCATTTTACTCAGTTTTCGTACAGAAAAATGGGGGAGAAGACAGGTCTAAAGAAAAAGATGGGTGTACGCTGTGGATAAAATCTCTGGAATGGATGATCTGAAAAAAAAAATGGTTTTAGATTCAGTAGGTAAATGGCTATAGCGCATATCATACAATTTTAGATTTTTAAAAATGACAAAATGGCGGCCATTTTTCCAAAAACTACGAAAAATTTCGTTTATTTTCATCGTTTTTGCAAAAAAAAATAGTTACCCAGTGAACACGTTTTATTATGGCAACATAACATGGAAGTTACATGTAATGTAGCAATGTTATTCTTCCGATATATAGAGGGTATATAACATGGGATTAATATGTAATGTTACAATTGTTATATGCAATTAATGTAACTGTTATATATCAGTGTAACGTTATAGTTATGTATAAAAATTGTGTAACCGTTACATAACATACTTGTACCAATGTGAGTGTAACTTTCGTGATACTCAGGTAATGTTAATAGCGTATACGTAATTACATTACAATAATGTAACTGGACTCTGTAACGTTTATATAGCAAGTTTATAACAATGTTTATGACCATTACTAATCTACGGGCAATGTTAATGTTACGAAGTGTGGTAGCGTTACGGTTACAAAACCAGGCTTCATAACAGGTACATAACATACATATAACGATGTTATAATAAGCAAATAATTACTGGTTTCCTCATTACCGTCAAAGGGCTGACCGACTAATACTTAATGCTAGAAATTGAAGTTTATACATCAGTCATGATCCGTAGGTAATCCGTCGAAATCGTGTATATAATTTGCCAAAATTATGTTCTGAAGTCCAACATAGTCGAATAGGTAAGGTCACCGTCTACAAGTCTGAGGGTCCCAGGTTCGTATCCCGCCGATAGCACATAAATTAATAACATTTTTTCTGAGATGTATTTGTTCCTATCGATAGAATAATATAGTTTGTCACTAATAAAGATGCTAATCCAAGGATGGGATTAGCCATAATATGTTTTTTAAATAAAAATTGTATGTTACATTGTTATATAACAGCGATATAACACGGCAATATAACAGTGTTACAGTGCTGAGTCGGAAATGGCAACGAAACGGTAACATTGCATTTCAATATTGCATTAATATAACCATTACAAATTTTGTAACATTATCTTGCAACATAACTGTTACGTACCCAGCACATTACACGTTATATAACATGTTATATTGTTGAGTAGGAAATTGTAACTTACATGTAAGTCACATGTAACATCCAGGTAATATTACTTGTTACAATTGGTTACATTACTGTTACATTGCTGCAACATTACCGTGTTCACTGGGTACACTCAAAACTTCAAAATTCGTATAATATGCGCTATAGCTATAAGTCATAAAGAATATGTGGTAAAATTTTGATAACGTTCGGTTGAATAGTTTCGGAGATTTTAACAAGCCGTCCAAAATCGCCATTTTGAGAAAAACGCATTAAAGTTTTCTTTAACGAAAAATCGTGCAAAAATCTTACTTACGTCTAATCAGCGATGCCTGCACCATACATTATGCCTTCAGTTTCTTCATAGCGCTTATTTTCATCCAAAATAGCCTGCATTCGTTTCGTTCTGGCTTCCTTAGAGGCATCGCTGCTTCGGCGGTTCGCAACTTGTATGCATGTCCTGTCATAGTCAGCGACGATCTGCTCGGCGGTTGGGCCGATTTTGACGCCCATTACTTCCAAGGTTTTTAATACTGGCTGTAATCCCTCGTTAAAAATACAAGCAGCTGTTTGACATGCTATTTCAACAACTTTTTTTCCGCTAAAGATGTGTTTGGGAGCCATTGACGAAACGCAATTGTTGAAAGATTCGTTATTATTCTGCGTGTTTCCGCCGAGGCATCTTTCAAGTAGTTCTTGTTTCGTCAAATCGTCGTAGATAGGTTTTAGAACTTCTTGAACATCTTCACCGAGATCGGGAGGATGTTTGAACTTATGAACGGATTTATTTTTTACATCTTTCTTGTATCTACACCAGGATTCAGAACAGTATGAATGCTGTGAAAGGCTGTGAGTTGAAATTTTATGATAAAATCCTGCCCAGATCTCCTTGTGCATTTCTTCGATGGAATCGGGATGTCTTTGAATTGCTAAACCATAGTTTTTTTTACAGTTCTTTCATTAATTTGATTTTTAAATCCTGAGTTTTTACAACAGGAACTTTTTTTACGACGGTTTTTTTCTTTTTCGCGACAACTGTTTTTCCTGCATTTTTTTTCGCTGGGGTTTTTTCTCGTCCTCCTTTGCAGCTTTTCTTGCCTGTGTAAGCATTTTTTAGCTTCACTAGCACGCTTGAAAATCCTTTTTGTGACGTGTAAGACGCACTCTAACTTTTTTACAATAAAGTGTTCGTCATACGGATGTGTATTGAGCAGCATTTTGAAAGACTTCGTGTCACCATCTCCGATGTAATAACTATAACGCACAGAAAATTTTTCGAGAGATTCCCAAAACATTTCACATACACCGTCAACTTCCATTTTTCCAGCACTACCAGAGTGATTAGCACTGCAGTCTCTTTTGTGCACTTCGTACCACGTTGCATATTCAATCGTGTGTTCTGTTCCTTTTTTTTATTGATAGCAACGTTTACAATTTTTTTACTGTGTTTATATATCAAAGAAATCATACCAATAAGAGAAGAAAATCTTCTTTTTTGCCAGGAACCGTCTCCTGAAGTGGTTAAAATATCTTCGGGTTCTCCGCGCTGAGCATTCAAGAGTTTTTCTTCTCCAACAGCCTTGAGCGTTACTATATCGAACACACTTTTCACCGCGATAGAGATTGAATCAATAATATAATAATAAATAGAGGAGCTTATTCCAGGTCCAAGTTCCATGAGGCCACAAAACGTGTTGATGCCACTCAATCCAATACCAATCAAATGCATAACATACACTAGACGACGATTGATTTCGTATCCAGTCGCAATCATCGGACATGAATTGATGTATTTGTCGCCACACTCACACGTAACACAAAGTTTAAAACCGAGTACTCGCTGTCCAAACTTTGTGAATGAAACATCTTTATCACACACTTTACATTTTAAAAACTCTTGTAACGTAGAAAAAACCGGGAAAAACTGTATAACACTGTATCCTGATGTTTGATCTACGTGTACGTCGAAACTCGTATCTTTCGACTTTTTTAACTTCGCCGCAGATGTACTAGCATGACTTATATTTGCCTCAAGGGCATGTGGAAGCACTCCATAAAATTTTCGCTTTTTCGGCTTCGAACCTGGATGTCTCCAGTTGGCAGTTTGATGTACACTCTTCTTTTCCATTTCGCCAATCACGAGCACAGATGTTGACGCTTAAAAATTTCAAACACGACTAATGTAGAGAGAACGTTGTAACTTGGATTTCATGTACTTAGTCTAAAAATTCGCATGTAAATGTCTCCTTCGAAGAATAAGCGATCATAAATAAATAGTTTCAGTACGGATCGTATATTTACAAAAGGTAGCAGCTCCTCATGTATACAAAGGCAGGTAGTAGCGCTCCGAGCGGTGCGTATATTAGCGCGCTCAGGTGTAACGCATTCACAGCTAGCCGCCTGATAAAAATGTCCATTTGGGATTATACCCTCACTTAATACTCGGATATATTCATTATGATGCGTGTAAAGGCGTCACGTTCGGCGAAGGGAGGCTACGGCCAATCCAAGCCCGACGACTCGATTTACCGTGTAAAACTGGGGCTTTTTGACCTCCCAAAAGCCCCTAACTTGGTGGTTTTAACACCTCCGTTTAGCGGGGATGATTAGTATTGTGACGTGGTACGTCACAAGTCCCTCGCCAAACTCGGATCGAGTCCGCCGCTCACTGAACGTTCTACACGGGTATTTTTTACGCTTTTTGCTAGTTTATATTTTGTGTTAGTTACTGTTTAAATCCCCCTTTTTTTCTTCCCTCCCGTTACCCGCTGTGTGAGTGTGCGCGGCTCGAAGGCAACATCAAGATATCCCCCCCGACAGCCCCAAGGAACAGCCCAACGATCCAGCAAGCCCCCGGACCTGCAAAGGAACGAGAGCCAAGGTGCTGACGCCGAGGAAGGTAGGAGGATCGTGGACGAGGGGAAAATCCCTGTGAAAGACCTCCGAAAAAGCCGCCAACAAGACCGTCCGAAAAAGCCTCGAAAAGCCCGCCGAAAATTCGCCACTGCCCGCCGCCGCTGTGATCATCGACGCACGGCATCGATTGACGATCCAGCGACACCTCTGTCGCCACCCCTCGCCGTCCGGAGGAAACGCCCGTCCATGACTCCGATTACCGACCAAAGCCGACGCACAGGTGCTCTCGTTCCCCCCCATAATCACCAGCGCTAGACCCGATGAAGAAGAAGACATCACCCTGCGCCCTCACTCTCTGACTCTCCGAGCCGAACCGCGTGGTGTGTAGACGTGTGTGAGATCGGGTGTCGTTAATTTTAAGAATTTTGTATTGTGTGACAGCCGAGTGCGAGTGTGAATAATTTTCCCAAATTTATAAGACGACTCGGCTGTACCTTGTTAAATCCAGACTCCGTTTAGGAGAGTTTAACCCGCCGATAAGACGAATCGGCGACAGCCCAGGGATACGACTTGGACCATTGTACGGATTTTATAACGACTGAGGCTGTCCCCGGATTTGAGAAAAGTATTGTAACTGTTACGTCCTGTGAATTTTCGGCCAAATTCACCGACGCAACTGACCAAAAATCCACAAAATTGGGAAGTGAAATAATAGTCAAAACGTCATAAAAATTCGTGGAAAATAATTAGCCGCTGAGAAACAATTATGTGTGCAGTAATTAATTATTTTATGTATCAGCTAATACTGAATGACTCGATTCAGTGATTGGCATAGCAACAGATTGGCACAGTCATGTAACCAAAAGACGAAACGGAAATAAAATATCAAAGGGATATTCGGGTTGCTAGAGGGGTATCATCGGCAGCGAGGATGCCTTCGGCTACTTGAAGACCCATTGTCTTAATTGAGACGAGAAAGGCTATCCGAATCTTTAGCTGTATGCGTCGGGAGACGGTGCCTTATCTCTCTAACACGCAGCGCGCAGCGACGCACGTACGCACACAGCGGTGCAGTCAGAGAATCGGTGTGACTGCCTCGGGGCGACTGATTGGAAAAATCACCGTCGGCGCTTACGAGTGCGGCACCTCTCGGGGCATAATTGTGCGCAACGTTCATTTAAAATTGTGGAATTGATGTTAATTAAAACAATGTCGGAATGGAGCGGAAGTGGGGATTTGGTCAGAAAATAATAAATTCATTAAGTATACAATAAAATCACGCATGAAGGATATTTTGGGTCAAATCGTTCTTATAAAATTATTATAAAAATGTATGAAATATTATCATCTATTATTATAATCATCAGGGAAATTAACTAACACGATAGAATCATGATTTTGCTATCACTAAAATAATCAAACAAAATAGTCAATAACAGGGAATTAGTTGTTATTGTTCAAGAAAAATATTCAGGGACATTATTATTAATTTAAACGAAATTAGAAAGCTATCCGTTGAAAATCAGGAATTCATAAGCAATATTTAAAACAATTCGTTAGATCAGGGTTATAACTTTTAATAGAAGCATCGTAGGAACTTCGTTCAAATTTGTAAACTATTATTATTTAAATAAAAAATTAACAGAATAATTTGTTTATACGGGAATTTGTTGTAAAAACCGAAATTGCGAAATTATTAAAATAAGTTACGGAAGACGCCGAAAGCGATCGATAATTACCACGAAGGGGGCAGCTGATGCAACGCACTGCTTGGAGGCGCGGGCGCCCCCCGATCAAAACAATAAAAGAAGCTCCCCAAAGGGCGCCTCAGCTCACTGCCTGGACAGCTACGTGTCAGTCTTCGACACCTCTTCGAGACATTACCTGTTCACAATTCACTTGTCGCAGAGAATAAATAAATCGGAGTTTCAACGGAACATTATTTCATCACCTACATTCTTCATTATCGACATTCATTGTCTTCAACATTCATCGTTGATTCAATCTACTTTCACTGAAAGGAAGAACGAAGAAAGGAAGGAAGAAGGAATTCGGAATTTCGAACTTTACATCCTCATTAATCGATCATCTCGATTCATTCGAACATTTCATTAATTCCTAATCACCGTAAGTTATCGAATCATTTCACTTTAAAATCATTCCTTTTATTTCGTCAATCGTCTTTAAAAATTTTATTCTTTTGTTGATTTTACCAATCAATAATTAAATACTTTCGAATATCCGGGGATAATTAATAATCTATGGGAATCCGAATAAGTTAATGAATTGAAGAGATTTAATACCTGGAAGTCGAGGTTTTTCAATCTTTCCAAGTGAGAACCGAAGCATAGAGCAACGAACTCGACGGCCGGTGATAACGTTAGCCCGACTCAAGTGCAGCGCGGTGCGAGCCATCGGGGGTCGTATTACACTTAGGCCTTCGTACGGTGTGTCAGGGTCACGCGGAGATTCGTAATCGTCCGAGTGTGGTAGAGACTGCGCGCTAATATTCGCGTCACACATATTGTTTTGGCACACAGACTTAGCCCATCCCTGAATAAATTTCCGAAAGGTTAGATTCAGAAGGGGCATTGTTCTGAAAGAGCGTCACATGCGATAAACGCGTAAAAGGGAGAGAAATCTCCTTGACCGTAGATGCAGGAAAAAGCTGATCAGGACGTAACATAATTTTTGGGGGCTCGTCCGGGATATCTAAAAGTTTGTGTGTCATAATTAAATAACTAAACAATTTCAAATAAACTCATAAATAAATAAATAATTTCAAGTAAATAAATAAAATCGGTAAATTCAATAATGATAAAACATAAACAAATAAATAAAATATAAATGCCTTTTACTCGTACCTTTTACTAAATAAATAAAATCTAAAATAAAATCTAAAATATACCTTTTACTAAATAAATAAAATCGGTAAATTCAATAATGATAAAACATAAACAAATAAATAAAATATAAATGCCTTTTACTCGATCTCAGGGAAAAGTTTCTGATAAATGCCTTGGCATATATCCAGGAGATAAAAGAATGCCGAAACCAAAATCTTTCAAACCATTGCCAGCATTTAAAAGTACACAGTCAAAATCTACGGATACTTCGGAATTAGAAGAAATAGATCTTACAGAAATTGACAATTTAGTAATAACCAATCAACAGGATAATATTGAACCGTGTTCATCCGGAACAAAAATAAACGAAAGTGCCAAAGTAGTTGAAGGTGAGAGTGAAGTAGAGCCAGCAAAAGAATTTGAGGAAAGAGTGTTCGAAACCCATTCAGAAGGGCTAGATGAAATTGCAACGACAAGAAAATCTTTATCTCTCGTGAAAACGCCAGGTGGAAAAATTGCGAACGAAAGTGATAGTTCTAAATCATCCACGACGGAGGTGAAAAGTGTCAACGAAAATAAAAATGTTAACGAAAATCAGAGTGACGGAAACCAGAGTAACGAAAATCAGAATATTAATGGAAAACAGAATATTGACGAAAATCAGAGTATAATCGAAAGTCAAATTATTACCGAAAATCAAAGTAATATCGAAGATCAAAGTGATAACGAAAATCAGAGTAATGTTACGTCCTGATCAGCATTTTCCTGCATCTACGGTAAAGGAGATTTCTCTCCCTATTACACGTTTATCGCATGTGACGCTTTATCAGAACAGTGCCCCTTTCGAATCTAACCTTTCGGAAATTTATTCAGGGATGGGCTGAGTATGCATGCCGAAAGAATATAGGTCGACTGTCACCATGTGATGTTTACTATGGCTCGGTATTTAATTCTACTCGATGCGTACTACGATGTTTACTACGTTGAACTGATACGACTCTCCGCGTAGCCCTGGCGTACCGTACTAGCGTAGGGTAATAAGATTCCCGATGGCTCGCGCCTCGCTGCGCGACACTGAGTCAAGGCTAACGTTATCGCGGATTGTCGGGTTCGATGCACTACAGTTCGGCTCTCACTAGGGAATTAATGGATCTTGACATCAAAGTATTCGGCTATCACTCTTTAGTTAATTAACCCCCGGATTGATTATTATTTATCCACAAATTATTAGAGTTAAATAATTAAAGTTCAGAAAAACAAACAAAGTAAAATATTTTTCAAGAACAATTGAAAATACATGAAATTATTGAAAATTAACGGTTGTAATGACTTACGATGTTTCAAAATGAATTAAGCATCCAAGAATATGAAATTGAATGAAAATGGATGAAGATATCGAATCAAAATTCCTCGTCCTTCCTTCCTTCCTTCCTTCTTGGTTTCAGGTAAATTGGTTGAAATAAATGATCAGTGGCAAAAGTGGATGTTGACGATAATTATAACTCCGAATGATTTCAATGAATGTTCAAGTTATTTATTTATTGATGGTTAATCGTTAGCTTCCGATTTCTTTATCTTATTTTCCGGAGTTAAAATATTTAACAAGCGTTGGATACAATGCTCAAGCAATAATGACTTCTGAACCGAACTGAACCGCACTGAACCGAACTGAACCGCGCTGCTTTCCGTCTTTGGAGAGCTTCTTTTATAATTTCAATCGGAGGGGCACCCGTGTCACCAAGCTCCCCGCTGCATCCACTGATGTCCAGTAGGCTTGCAGCTAATCGGCTGGTCCCCTACCATTGTGATTATCGATCGGTTTTGACATCTCACGTCGCTTATTTTAATAATTTTACAATATTGACTTTTACAATAATTTCTTGGTTTAACAAATTATTTGCTTAATTTTCGTTTTTAATTACAATGGTTTAGAAATTTGAATGGATTTTCTACCTTGTTTCTATCAAAATGATTAGTTATTCTGTCGATTAATTATATTTGTTTACATATTCCTTATATATTCCGGATTTTCAACAAATAACTATTGAACTTCGCTTAAACTACAATAAAACCCTAAATAACGATACTGATTAATTCCCTACTATTTATCATTTGTTTACCATAATTAATATGGACGATTTGACCCAAATGGTTTATCAAACTTGACTCTATGGAATTACCATTTGATCATTTATTTACTGGTCATTTCTCCAGAAATACTCAACCCGAATGAGTCTATTATCAATAAATAATTCTTATATGTTTATCAAATGGTTCAAATAATTATCCTCCGAGAGGTGCTGCACTAGTTAGCGCCGACGGTAAATTTCCCAATCGATCGCCTCGAGACAGTTACACCGATTCTTCGGCTGCACCGCTGTGTGCGTACATGCGTCGCCTCGCTCCGCGTGTTAGAGCGATAAGGTGTCATCTCCTTTCGCATGTGGGAAAGATTCATGTTGCTTTTACGTTTTAATTAAGACAATGGTTATGGACCCAATGTATTCTCGCCGTCACTGACCTTCGAGAGCGAGTCGAATAGCCTCTTTGTATAACATTACCGATCATGTGATTCTTGCTATGCCAATCACTGGATAGAATCATCCAACATTTTAAATGCGCTATTATTAATTATTTAACGTGCAATCACCTTTCGGTGGTTACTTCGTTAATATGAATTTACAGCTTTTATATCCTTTCAAAATTTCCTATTTTCCCATCGAATATTTCTTGATTTCTGACCAGTTGCGTCAGTGAATTTTAGGGAAAATTCACAGGACGTAACAGTAATAACGAAAGTCAAATTGATGTGTTGAACCGTGGTTTGATAAGAGCACATAGTGAGTCCTCATTATTAAGCCCTCATACTTCTCCACTGTCAGTACATTTGGCTAGTGAACATATTACACCGGGTGTTCGGTTTAATTCAGGAATAAATGCAACATCGACTCAACTTGTCAGATCTTGTTCAGTAGACACTTCAGTTAAACCAAAATCATTTATAAAATCGTGCATAAAAATAAGTTCAATAAAAACAAAAAGTGCCCCAAATGTTTGTATTGAAGATCGATTTGAGAAAAACGGTAAATCAGTTGAAAACAAAAATCAGGTTTGGAGTCCAATAAACGATATAGTTGATTCAAAAGTAGTTGACATTGGAAAAGTTAGTGATTATAGATTGAGAAAATCTAAAGCTGAGCCTCCGTTCACCGGTAACCTAATATCTTTTAAAACCTGTGGTAAAACTTTACCAACATTAGAACATTTGCGACAAATTTTTGCATTTTACAGCGCTTCACGTCAACCATCTAGAATAATATCAAACGAGGTAGTGAAAAATCTTTTTGAAAACATGGATGGGAAAGGTGAAAATACTGGAGTTGGGGGAGGAGGTGATCGTGGTGACGGGGATCGTGGCGGCGGAAGCAATAATCCCCCTCGCCGTTCGAGTCCTTTTATTGGAGCGCATAGGTCACTTCAGGGTACAGAACAATGGCGAGAAGCAGTGAGAATGATTCCAGAATTCGATGGAAAACGAGAGTCTTTGAGTCGTTATCTCGGATGTTTAGAGGATGCGGCAGCTATGGTAGGACCAGAATTTGAGTTGGACTTAATGAGAGTTGCCAAAAATAAATTAGTCGGTGAAGTATGGAATCGAATTAGCACCAATCGGTTTAGCCACATTGCTGATTATATGGAATATCTTCGAAAAATATATGATCCTCCGAGGGACATATATCAATTACAGGGTGAATTGGGTAGCATTGCGCAGTTGAATCATGAAACAGTCGCCGAATACGCGTATAAAATTCAACAGTTGGTCACAAAATTGGAAGAGTCACGACGATATATTGACGGATATTTAGACGAGGCTGATAGAGAAGCGATCGAGAGAATGGCGATTAATTGTTTTAACCGTGGATTGCGACCCGAAATATTAGATAAAATAAAAGAGGAGAAAGTAACGCTTCAGGATGCGGTGGGCACGGCATTGGCTGTTGAGCTAGACATATCCGAACGTAGTAAATTGAGAGATAATGCAAATTCAAAATTCACTCCGACAAAGGATATAGACAGAGGTGTGAAAAAAGTTGGCAATAAAATTTGTTGAACCTACGAAGAATGTCACTATGGCACCATATACTGAGGCACCGAAAATAATAAGCTGTCAATATTGCAAAAATCAAGGACACACTGCCAATCAATGTCCTAAGATACACGAAAAAGAGATAATTGATATTTGTCAGTATTGCAACAAACGAGGGCATCTGGCAGACAAATGTAGAAGCATTGGATGTTCAATTTGCGGTCAGAAGGGCCATTGGGCTGAAATTTGCAAGCAGAAAGTGCAAGGTGAGGGTGAACGAACGTCTAATGAACGTCCTAATCCACAACCCGTTCAACAAAATTACGGACAAGGTCAAGATCAAGGAACTTTTAATTCCAATAATTACAATAATAATCGTCGAAATTATAACAACAATCAAAGTTTTAATTCAAATCCGCGATACAACTATAATGAAAACCCAAATTTCAATCAAAATCGAAACTTTAATCAGAACCAAAATTTTAATTCAAACCAAAATTTTAATCCAAACCAAAATTTTAATCAAAATCAAAATGTTAATCCAAATTATAATCAAAATCGAAACTATAATCCCAATTATAACCCAAATTTTAATCAAAGTCGAAACTATGATCCTAACTATAATCCGAATTTAAACCAAAATCAAAACTATAATCCCAACTATAATCCGAACTATAATCAAAATCGCAGCTATAATCCTAATTATAATCAGAATTATAATAAAAATCGGAATTTCGACACGAATTTAAATCACGGAAATAATCAGTTGTCAAATGACAGAGGAGCAATGTCCTATGCTCAAGCAGCTAATCAGCCTTCTCAGTCAGATAATTCCAGTATAATCTGTCATTACTGTGGAATAAAAGGTCATATAATACGCGAATTCCCGCAACGCATAGAATACAATAGTAGGCGAGATTCAATGCAGGGAAACGCCAGTGGCCAGCCAGTGAAGAGTGCGCCGGCGGAGGCCAATGCGACTTCACACCCAACGTATTTAATACAGAGTACATCTCAGCCGCAAATGAGCAATGCCGAATAATAGATGTATTTTTAGTCAGACCTGAAAAGGGAATTATCCCTCCTACTATTCAATTAAAAAGTAACGACCTTTAGGATGGTGTCATCATGTTGTTGGATACGGGTGCTGGTAAAAATGTACTAAAGGAAAAATGTTTAAACGAAAATAATATAATATATAGAGACGAGATTTTGAGACTCAGTGGAATCACGGATGAATTTGTCTATACGTCAGGATATGTGGTGCTTGAAACTTTCGGCCGGGAGGCAGTTTATCATATTGTGGCTAATAATTTTCCTACTAAACAAGATGGGATCTTGTCCAACGATTATTTCCGAGAAAATCTAGCTAAAATCGACTATGAACACAGTATGCTCAAGGTTCGCAATAAAGAAATACAATTTTTCACCTGGGAAAGTATGATGTTTCCACCAAAAACAGAAAAACTTTTCTATGTCAGGATAAATGATGATACAATTCGGGAAGGATATTTGCCTCCTATTGACATTGGTGAAGGAGTTATTGTCGAACAGGGTCTAGTACAGAAGATTAATGGGAAATGTTTTATTAATATCATTAATAATCGAGACGAAGAAATTGAAATAGTAATTCCTACTATGAAATTGGCGAAAAGTCCTGCCGAGATTACAGAAGTAATATGTGTAAGGGAAGAAAGAGTAATGAACAAAGGAAAAAATGCCATTGGTCAAACTAGGGAAGATTTTGGAAATACAGCTGAAAGTAATTCTGGGAGTGACGTAAGGAATTCAAGGTTGAAAAGCGAAAACAAAGATATACATTGTACGGAAAATAATGGAGAAAATATAGATACTGACGAAAAGAATTGGGTAAAAATACCGTATGAAACGTTTCAAGCAGCTTTAAAAAGAATTAAAAAGTAAAAACGATTAAGGAAAGATTCAAACAAGGAAAATTCAGGTTCAATCGAGGAAATATCAGAAAATGTGGAAGTAAGTCAAAAGGTTATGGAAGAAGATCAGAATAAAGAAGAAAATATCAAAGGAAAATCAAAAGAATTAAGTGTATCAAGTGAAATACCAGAAAATACAGAAATAAATAGGGCAATCGTTATAAAAAAGAATAAAAATAAAAAGGAAAATCAAGAAAATTGAATGCATCATGTAAAGAATCGGAGTTAATGTTGAAGAAAATGGAAAGGAAAAGGAAACTGTAATAGGAAATTTTAAATTCCATGATTTTTGTCATCCTTTGATAGGAATTCAATTTTATGAGTCTGGAAAATGTTTTTGTGTCAATGCCAAGCTCCAAGATGAGACTCGATTACCGAAAGTAATAAAGTTGTTGCGACTAACTGGATTGGATAAAGAAGAAATAAAAGCTGTACATGAAATTATTGAATACAGAACAGATCGATTCCACATACCGGGGGAAAAATTGGAAGCAACAAATATAATAACCCACCGAATACCAACAATTGATGATTTTCCTGTCAATTCTAAGCAATATCGATTCCCTGAAATTCGAAAAGAAGACATTAAAAGGCAGATAGCAGAGTTCCTGGAGGCAGGACATATCAGACAATCGACATCACCATATAATACACCTGTGTGGGTGGTGCCAAAGAAATTAGATTCACAAGGAAATAAAACGTGGAGGGTAGTTCTGGACTTTCGGCAGTTGAATGATAAAACGATAGGGGATGCTTACCCCTTACCTAACATTGTTGACATATTGGACCAATTGGGAGGAGCTCAATATTTTTCAGTTTTCGATTTAGCTTCAGGATTTTACCAAATAAAAATGCATCCGGACGATTGTCATAAAACCGCGTTTACAACTCCTTATGGACACTATGGATATGTTCGAATGCCGATGGGATTAAAGAATGCACCTCCTACATTTCAAAGAGCAATGGATATGGTTTTGATGGGGTTGCAAGGTCACGAATTGTTTGTTTACTTAGATGACATAGTAGTATACGCAAAGACATTGAAATAACATAACGAAAAATGCAAACGATTAATGGACAGGCTGAGGAAAGCGAATTTATTTTCCAAGGCCGACTAATGTAAAGAAAATTCGTCAATTTCTGGGATTAACAAGATATTATCGTCGATTTATTGAAGGTTACGCTAAATTAGCAAAGCCATTGACTAACCTTTTGAAAGATAATACACCCTTTTTGTAGACAAATAACCAGGAAGAGTCACTTGAGGAACTTAAGGAGAAACTTTGTACCGAACCAGTTTTAATATTTCCAGATTTTTCAAAACCTTTTATTGTAATAACCGACGCTTCGGGTTATGCAATCGGAGGAATTTTGTCACAAGGGCCTATAGGAAAAGATAGACCAATAGCATACGCCTCACGTCCACTTAATGAAGCTGAAACAAAATACGATACCTACGAAAAGGAAGCCTTGGCAATTGTCTACAGCGTTTTGCATTTTAGACCATATTTATACGGGAAAACATTTACTTTAGTGATTGATCACAAGCCTTTAGTATGGTTCAGAACCTGCAAAGATGGTAACACACGAGTTCTTAGGTGGAGATTGAAGTTAGCTAAATATGAATACGATGTAGTATATAAAACAGGAAAAACGAACGTGAATGCCGATGCTTTATCTCGAAATCCGATTGAGAGTAAGGAAAATGGGGTGGAGGAAGAAATATTTGTAACGGAAGTTAGAGGACAGACAGAATGGACCGATGATGAGATGCTGAGATTCTTTGGAGATGACAACGATGAAGAAGATGGTATAAGTGACGAAGAAATAAATGAAGAGGAAGAAGAGGATCCACAGAAATTATGGAAGAATAGTTTAAGGAATATGCAATTAAAAGAATATAATAAAAAAAATTCATCGTCAGAATCGTCTGAAGGTGACGTTCGGCATTTTCATTTCAACCATTCGTCAGTCGACACCAGCGCAGAGAAAGGTTTAGCGGAGGAAGAGATACTGATAGGCAATGCAACAAATAAAAGAAAATTGGAACGAGGAGCGAAACGAAGGGCACTCGAGAAAATCAAGGCTTATTCTCAAGCGACTAGACAAGGACAAAAAGAAATTCAGGAATTTGATAAGCTGAGCAAGAAAAAGAAGGTGAAAATTAAACGGAAAAATCAACCAACACAGAAAACCGAGCAAGAAGATACCACAGAGGATGAAGACAGGGAGATTGAAGATGAACCAGTACGAAAACCCCGAAAGAAAAGGAAAAATAGAAAGGTAAATGAATCAGACGAGGAAGAAATAATACCGCCTCAAAGAAAAAGGAAAGTTAATCCAATACAGGACTCAGATGAAAAGGAATCTTCTGAACAAACAGACAAAAGTGACTCCGACAAAAATGACAATGACAAAGACGGAAATAACGATGAAAATAGTGACAATGATGAGCAATCAGAATTCGAACTCGAATATTCCATATCGCGAAATATAATTCCTTCAAGGGAAATTTTCTTTACTCGAAAGGATTCACTTGTTTATTTCCTAAATTTAAACGCTGAAGCATTTGATACAGGATCACAGAAATTAGCTGAACGAAACGAATTGCCTTATTTTCCTAACCTTGCACTAGGAGTAGTTAGTGTAATAAGACGAGGAAATAGATATCATATAGCTTTACCCATTAGTGATGATTCTGGGGAAGGAACTTCCTTAATATTGAACCATATAATAGATGCTATAAGAAGTTTAAGAAATTTTGCAGAACAGACAAAAATACAAAGTGTAAGCATTTCCAAATCTGATGTTGTTGGAAACGTTCCATGGGATAAAATTGCAAGTGAATTGCGATTAGAATTTCTTAATAGTCCGGTAAATGTGATAGTCTGTCATGGGATTATTCGATATGCAAGTAAAGCAGAAAGAGAAGGAATAATACATGAAATGCATGGATCAGCTGTTGGAGGACACAGAGGAGTGACAAAAACATTTAATAGAATCAGACATCGTTTTTATTGGGAAAGGATGAAAACTGACATTGAACGATTTATACAACGGTGTTTACCCTGTCAGTTAAAAAAATGCGTCAGAATAAAAACAAAACAATGAATGGTTATTACCGATACTCCAGGAATAGCTTTCGATAAAGTAGCTATGGATATCGTCGGGCCTTTACCACGAACCAAACGAGGCAATGAATATATTCTCACTATACAAGATCAGTTAACCAAATTTTGCCTTGCATTCCCTATTTCAAATGCAACGTCAATCACGATAGCGGATACGATGGTTAAATATTATATCAGTATTTTCGGGGCACCCAGAAGTATATTAACCGACCAAGGACGAAATTTTCTCAGTAATTTAATCAAACGAGTAGCTAAGAAATTTAAAATAAAACGGATTCGCACTACTGCATTTCATCCGCAGTCAAATGGTTCTTTAGAGCGATCACATCATGCGCTTGGAGAATACTTAAAAACAATACGTAGATAAAAAGTTTGAGTGGGATGAGTGGGTCGAATCAGCCATTTTCAATTATAACACTAGTGTTCATGAAGGCACAAAACATACACCGTATGAATTAGTTTTCGGAAAATTGGCAAGAATACCGTCAAGTGAACCTTTACAAATGGAAGATAAATTACCCACGTATGATGACTATCTGGTAAAATTGGTAACGCAATTACATGAAATTCGAAGAATAGCTCGAGAAAATTTGATAAGAGCGAAATTAAAATCTAAAGAACGATACGATAAGAATCTCAATGTCAGACAATTTAAAGTTGGGGATTATGCATTTTTTAAAAGCGGACCGAAACCAAAGAAACTAGAAAATCAACATGCTGGACCGTTTGAAATAATTGAAGTAAAAGGTAATCAAAATATTAAAATAAGAACCAACAAGAAACCTATGGTTGTTCATGCCAATCGTCTGAGATATTCTCACATTAAGCCTCAAAAATAAAACGAAGTAAACAAATAAATTCCAATCCGTTTTTTTTATTAATAAATAATTACAGACAAAATGCAGTCAAGAAATGCATCCATAGCTGGAGCCAGATTGAGACGAAGGCGAATAACGGAGGTGGCATCAACCAGGCCAACGGAACATGGCGTTATTACATATCAATTAGCACGAGAATTATATTCGGAGCCTACTGTAACAGATAACTTCACCGATAATCGTCCAAGTGCTAGTAACGGAGAAGAAATTCAAACGGAAGGGAGAGTACCAGACCAAGAAAAAGCAACTATTCGATTGGAGCGAATGTATGGTTATGGAGCCATTTATCTGAATGTGCCTTTTACCCGGAGCATGACAAGCCATACTCATAGAATTCAAGCGATTTTGGGACGATGGAGAGATATTAAAGTCGGCAACAACGAGGAGGAAGCGAGAGAAGCCGCTGCTGAGGCTCTGATAGAAAGAATAAGCGAAAGCCGAACACCAGGTCGTGGAAGGAATTTGGATCTTCGAAAATACAACGATCAGCTGACTAGACGTCTTAGGAAATTGCAATTAACTATAAAAGAGTTGGGGGTAATAACAATTGCGAAAATCATGGATAAAATCCGTGGAAATGAGGAGAAATTAAGTCCATTTGACACAATAGAATTAGAGTTTGAGACAATCGAGGTTCTAGCCACTTTTGGGATGTCAATGAAGACCCGGAAGTTTCAGAGAGAGAAAGAAGGCGGCGTGGCAATAACGATTGATTCAGAGAGTCACACTACAGAAACAATATTGGAGTTTAATGTAGACGGAAAATTGGCAGAATTAGCAGCTTTGTTGAGCGTTCTGTATTTGGTGCAGGGTCGTTTGGGAATTCAGATAAGAGAAATGGTACAGGTAGAAGAGCTGATTGAAAATCAAGAAAAGAAGGAAAAAGGAAAGGGGGTCCCAAAATGGCAGAAATGCCAGGGACAATGGAAGAAGGGCCGTGGATAAAAAAAAAAGAAGAAGAAAAAAAAAGAGAAGAATTATATTTTTACTTAATCATTTTGGGGAAACACGCATTTCATAATTTTATTTGCACTATTGAGGTAGAATTAGCATAAACAAAACATATATAACAAAACATATAAATGGAACATATATATAATCAAAAATGTTAATCATACATAAGCACTTATACGTGTATACTCGCATTTATATTCAGTAGTAATAGTTAAGATGGCACAAAGTAATATATATGTTTCAGTGCATCAAGAACACCTCACCTATGTAATCACCAATATTATGGTTTGTTATCAATAAAATAATCATTCATACAAATAATAGAATTTTGTTTTGTCGAAGAGATGGGACGAGGGGCGTGGTCATTAGTGGTGATATGGGTACTTCTTCTACCCACACCTTCCTCAGGAATAATTGGATATGAGTGTGGGTCGCCGTCTTCAAATATCACAACTCTGTCTCTGCTGGACGTGGACGAGTGTGACGTATCCTCATCATCATTGAACATTTCTTCAGTCCATATTCAGTTGATTCAGATCAATGAGTACGGAATTGTGCACGTTCATCAGTGCAAAATCGAAATAGATCGAGACGTTCGGAAATATGGTATGTTCTCACATACAAGTGACGTGGTAAACGGGAAGGCTTCATACATTCTCGAAGTCTCTCGAGATGTCTGCATGAAAATGCACGAGATCGGATCTTTTCGAATGGACAATGCAGTCATCAGGGGACTCATTAGTAATCAGACTTTGAGTCATCCAGTCACTTTGGCAGGACAATTGGAAGTGGATGGAGGGTGCAAAGGTTCATCCTATTCAGATCCTTTCGGAAGTTGGAATGACGTGGTGGTTCTGTCCACAATCAAAATCACATTGAGAGATTATTACGCATCAGTTGCATTGAAATCGAACAAAGTATATTTGAAGTCGGGAGTCAGGTGTGAATTGAATAATCGACAATGCATGGATATGGAAGGTGGACATACGTTCGGGAATTCAGTTCCAATGAATGAGTGTGACGGTAGTGAATATGGAGTACTGTACATGGGAATGGCAGAGAAATTGGTTGATAGGGACGCCGAGACTGTATATACCGTGACGACTTCCGACATTATTTTCGCTCTCGTTGCTCGTTCATCTATTAACGTGTGTGGACAAACTTTGATACGAACGGAGCATCCTAGACTACTCCTCCATAAAATAAAGAATGGACAAATGTTTTTGCAAAAGAAGCAGATAGACGCTGCTAACATGGACATATACGCGTACGTAAATTCAAAATTTGTGTATGTTGAGAGACATGTACAAACTCAAATTCAACAAGTCTACATTGATCTCTTAACACAAAAGTGCGAATTGGAAATGATAAAGAATCGGTTGGCCATAGCTACGCAAGCACCAGATGAGTTTGCTTATCATTTAATGAAGGGACCTGGATACATGGCAGTAATATCAGGGGAAGTAGTGCATATTGTAAAATGCATTCCAATGGAAGTGAAGGTTAGACATCTGGAAGAATGTTACACACATCTACCAGTGTCCAAAGGAAATGACAGTTATTTTCTGGCTCCGAGAACACACATATTAATGGAAACGGGTCTACAAATTACATGTAATCGAATGGTTCCGCCGATGTATTTTATCAATGAGGAATGGTACGGAATGATGCCCGGACCAACGCTTGTCTATCCGCCGGGAACAATGAGGCCTAACACTAAGCCAACGTGGCAATATAGTAAAATTAAGTCATTAGCAACTAGTGGAATATATACGAGCGCAGAATTAGAACAATTAAGAGAGTATATAATGTTTCCGGCAGAAAGGCCTGCAATGATAAACACAGTAGTAAGGGGAATGATGGGTAAATCTACAGTTAAACAGGGAGAGTCTTTCGTAAAATTGCTTGAAGGGCCTGAATTAGAAAAGATGATGCAAGGAGCATGGAAAAGGATGTGGGAAAATTTAATTGCATTTGGCCATATTAGTACCGGACTTATTGGAATCATAATGATAATTCGAGCCATTAAACTGATAATAGATACAATTATACATGGATATGCTTTACATACTGTTTGAGGATGATCATTGTTTTTGATAGGCGCAGTTTGGGATTCTGTAACGGCATTATTGTTGCAGTTGAAAAATGGGTCAACAAAGTCCTCAGAAAAATCAGGGAAGAAGAATAGAAAAGCAAAGAATGTAGATGTTGAATTGGGTCAAGTAGAAGCGCAGGAACCGGAAGAATTGGATGAGGAAAAAGAAAATCGAGGCAAGAAAAGGACAAGTGACATAGCAATTCAAGTAGTTGAAAAGAATACAAAAGAGTTATATCCGGAACTTCCATAAATCAAATATTAAAAAAATAATAATAATAATAATATATAAATAAATAAAAATAAATAAATAAATAAATAAGCAAACAATAAGTAAGTAAATAGAGGAAATTAGTTTATGGTAAAAAGATTTAATAATAACATTCCTAAATTACTTGTATTTTATTTTAAAGAGATCATGCAGTCAACCAGAAACAATGGGTACAGATTGGAGCTCACGTTGAACGAACAGTGGCCCAATACTTTGATAGAGAGTTCAGGAGAAGATCGGGAGTATTGGAGTAAAGGAGGATTGTGGATACCACCGGAATGGAAAGAATTAAGAGAAGAGATGCTTGCATTTTTGTTGATGGCAATTTATGTCAGTAAAGGGTATGTAGAATTAGGGGGACATAAATATTAGAAATGGGGACAAATAGTTTTACCCCAGGGTCAAGACCCGGAATTATTATTATTTAAGTTAGAATCAAGAGTAGACGGATTTCCGGACATGGGAAGCGTACCCGTCGATCAATTAAAGTGTGATTGACGTTACCCACTTCGGAACAGTAAAAGAAAAAGAAACTGTAGCGTACCTAATTATCGACATTAGAAAAGAGTGCGAGATTATCGGCATAAGGAATAAGGAAGTAGAAAGAGAAAGGTATAGTGAAAGAGAGAGAGGGATAGAGAACGGCGAATAGCCGCACAAAACGGAGGAGCCGAGAGCGGCTGGCGACGGGCGTCACGCCTTGCTCACTGTAGCCTACATGCATAGGAATTGGAAGGAAGCTATTGGCTCTTCGCATTAGGAATAGTCCAATGAGGGAACAGAAGGAAATATTACCGGACAGGAAAGGAAAAATAGCCGACTGGAGACGCAGCCACATGCGTACTCCCAGTTACAGCGCGTTAAAAAAGGGAAAGAAAGAGAAGCATATACGAAAGAAAGAGAGAAAAGAAACGTACGTGGCGCAAGAAGGCGTTTGGGCGTAGCGGCCAACGCACAAAGGAGACGCTCTATAAAAAAAATAAAAAATAAAAAAATAAAAAAATAAAAAAATAAAAAAATAAAAAAATAAAAAAATAAAAAAATAAAAAAATAAAAAAATAAAAAAATAAAAAAATAAAAAAATAAAAAAATAAAAAAATAAAAAAATAAAAAAATAAAAAAATAAAAAAATAAAAAAATAAAAAAATAAAAAGCGAACCCATTTGAATATAATAACATAAATAAAGTGGCTCCAACCACTGTCTTAAAACTAAGAATTCAAAATAAATAAGGGTTCAAAGGGAATTGGAGGGAAGACGAAATAAAGGGGAAACAGAATTTTTTCTGGAAATTTTGTTTATTATGGGTACATTAAGTACTCATTGTTGTTATTTTTTATATATATGTATTTTTTTTATCCTAAAACTAATCCAGTTCAGGGATGCTTCTCCCATCAGGACCGCAGAGGCAGTCCTCCAAGAATTCCCAACAGTTTTCGCACGATGGGGGGAAGGGGGGGTCCATTCATGTTGACGAATGATTCTGAAAAAAAAATAAATAAATAAATAGATAAATAAAAATTAAAAAAGGGGTAATAATAATAAAATAATAATAATAATAATAATAATAATAATAATAATAATAATAATAGTGATGATAATGATAGTAAATACCTGGCGAAGCGAGTGTCCTCCCATGGGAGCCTCTCCACGTTAAAATCCCAGGTAATCCACGACCCTACGATCCGGTGGAAGACTCGGTTGAAGATGGTCCGAATCATTTGACACATCTTGTTCTTGAAGGAAAAAGAAGAATAAGAGAGAAAGAAGTAAAACAGAATTAATAGAGTTAATAAAATAAATGGATAAATAGATACAATAATAAATACTTACGAATATTTTTTGTTTGAAGAAAAAGAAAAGATTTTCGGTGTTCTCTATACGAGTTTCGGCAGGCGAATGAGTGCTCGCCCGAGCTCACTTTTGTCCAGACCCTCGGGAAGTCACCTGGAAAGGGTCTCGTGTAAACATCTTCGCGAAGGCAAAACATAACAGATACGCGGACAAAGAGGACACTCTGAGAATCGAAAAGGCGTATGTGTGCGCGTTTATATATATGTATACGCGCGAATGTATGTAGCGAGTTGATCCAAGTTTTTTATTTGTCTCTACCGAGACCGAGCGTTGTTCTTCGAAGCAACTCTCGTCTTGGGGGGAGGTGTTACGTCCTGTGAATTTTCGGCCAAATTCACCGACGCAACTGACCAAAAATCCACAAAATTGGGAAGTAAAATAATAGTCAAAACGTCATAAAAATACGTGGAAAATAATTAGCCGCTGAGAAACAATTATGTGTGCAGTAATTAATTGTTTTATGTATCAGCTAATACTGAATGACTCGATTCAGTGATTGGCATAGCAACAGATTGGCACAGTCATGTAACCAAAAGTCGAAACGGAAATAAAATATCAAAGGGATATTCGGGTTGCTAGAGGGGTATCATCGGCAGCGAGGATGCCTTCCTCTACTTGAAGATCCATTGTCTTAATTGAGACGAGAAAGGCTATCCGAATCTTTAGCTGTATGCGTCGGGAGACGGTGCCTTATCTCTCTAACACGTAGCGCGCAGCGACGCACGTACGCACACAGCGGTGCAGTCAGAGAATCGGTGTGACTGCCTCGGGGCGACTGATTGGAAAAATCACCGTCGGCGCTTACGGGTGCGGCACCTCTCGGGGCATAATTGTGCGCAACGTTCATTTCAAATTGTGGAATTGATGTTAATGAAAACAATGTCAGAATGAAGCGGACGTGGGAACTTGGTCAGAAAATAATAAATTCATTAAGTATACAGTAAAATCACGCATGAAGAATATTTTGGGTCAAATCGTTCTTATGAAATTATTATAAAAATGTATGAAATATTATCATCTATTATTATAATCATCAGGGAAATTAACAAACATTATAGAATCATGATTTTACTATCACTAAAATAATCAAACAAAATAGTCAATAACAGGGAATTAGTTGTTATTGGTCAGAAAAATATTCAGGGACATTATTATTAATTTAAACGAAATTAGAAAGCCATCCGTTGAAAATCAGGAATTTATAAGCAATATTTAAAACAATTCGTTAGATCAGGGTTATAACTTTTGATAGAAGCATCGTAGGAACTTCGTTCAAATTTGTAAACTATTATTATTTAAGTAAAAAATTAACAGAATAATTTGTTTATACGGGAATTTGTTGTAAAAACCGAAATTGCGAAATTATTAAAATAAGTTACGGAAGACGCCGAAAGCGATCGATAATTACCACGGAGGGGGCAGCTGATGCAACGCACTACTTGGTGGCGCGGGCGCCCCCCGATCAAAACAATAAAAGAAGCTCCCCAAAGGGCGCCTCACCTCACTGCCTCAGCTCACTGCCTGGACAGCTACGTGTCAGTTTTCGACACCTCTTCGAGACATTACCTGTTCACAATTCACTTGTCGCAGAGAGAGTATTATACACAGTCAAAAATTATTTCAATCATTAAAGTCTGAACTTTGAAGTCGGAAAGTTAAATAAAGTCTTCAAATATTTCAACGGATAAATAAATCGGAGTTTGGACGGAATATTATTTCATCACCTACATTCTTCATTATCGACATTCATTGTCTTCAACATTCGTCGTTGATTCAATCTACTTTCACTGAAAGGAAGAACGAAGGAAGGAAGGAAGAAGGAATTCGGAATTTCGAACTTTACATCCTCATTAATCGATCATCTCGATTCATTCGAACATTTCATTCATTCCTAATCACCGTAAGGTATCGAATCATTTTATTTTAAAATCATTAATTTTATTTCATCAATCGTCTTTAAAAATTGTATTCTTTTGTTGATTTTACCGATCAATAAATAAATACTTTCGAATATCCGGGGATAATTAATAATCTATGGAAATCTGAATAAGTTACTGAATTGAAGAGATTTAATATCTGGAAGTCGAGGTTTTTTTTCAATCTTTCCGAGTGAGAACCGAAGTATAGAGCAACGAACTCGACGGCCGGTGATAACGTTAGCCCGACTCAAGTGCAGCGCGGTGCGAGCCATCGGGGGTCGTATTACACTTAGGCCTTCGTACGGTGTGTCAGGGTCACGCGGAGATTCGTAATCGTCCGAGTGTGGTAGAGACTGCGCGCTGATATTCGAGTCACACATATTGTTCTGGCACACAGACTTAGCCCATCCCTGAATAAATTTCCGAAAGGTTAGATTCAAAAGGGGCATTGTTCTGAAAGAGCGTCACATGCAATAAACGCGTAAAAGGGAGAGAAATCTCCTTGACCGTACATGCAGGAAAAAGCTGATCAGGACGTAACAAATGAGATTGATTATTGATTTATTAAGGATATTCAGCCCTTTGATTTTGCGTAATAATAATAATAATAACAGTTATTAACAAATGATTTAAAAAATTAATTGTAAAAATAAAAAAGCAAACCTTTCATTTTCTCATTTGAAACGAATTCGTTGATTGTTTAGAGTTCATATTCATATTAGAATTTTCGAACATTAATTTTTTTTTTAATTTGAAATTCCGTAAAGGCACGAATTCGTCTGTGTCTTGGGGTATTTTTCCGCTTACCTAAACTATATCTTCGTTTTTCCACGTACCGTATTCCGACATATAAATGTCTGTCACTGGATTTCCGTGCTCGGCATTCTTTGCTTTCTCTTCATTCGCTACCTTTTTCATCGACATATCGTATACAGATTTGACTCCGTAGTGAATTTATTCCCTCTCTGCCTACTCCCAATAGTGATTACAAAACCTATTCTCCTTTTGATTTCGCATAATTTGATATCGAACTGAGGGCAGGAATGTATGTATTGTTGCGTCCTCCAAAAATTAGCCAAAATATTTCAAGTACATTCGGGTCAAATGACCGGTTAATTAACAAAAAATTGAAATTGATTAAAACCCTGAAAATAATCACTTGCAAGATATAATTATCAAACCCGAAAGGGATGATGAATAAAATAAATACCAGATGGAAAAATTATCCACCGGTAATAATAATTAGCCTTCAGGTAAATTGAGTTGATGTACAGAGGCGACTGACCCGCAAAAATGCAGATAAGGATATCGGCAGAACACTTCTCGCGGTTGTCAAACATAGAGCTTGCATGTACGACGCGTGTCACGATGGTCATGATGCTTAGAGCGGCCGTCGAGCGTAATGAGTGCAGCACTTCCTGGACAGTGAATATCGATGACGAATAGAACATTGATAAAGTCCAGGAGGATCATAGATGAAAATCATTAATGAAGCAATGAATGGAAAACGCAATGATGAGTAACAAATATGAAAGATGGCGAGATATTTTGGGGAATTGTTAACAATATTCAGATAAATACAGTGAAGTAAAGTATGAGGAATAATTATCAAGTCAAATCGTCAGGATAAATTTAGAAATAATGGGTGAAAATACAGAAAATTATGGTAGGGGGTGAGCGTGGCCGAGTGGATCGGCGCGCGCTTCACACGCAGTAGGCCCGGGTTCGATTCCCGGCAAGCACCAAGAATTTTCTGTGGTGTTTTTATCTGCGAAAAAGTGGTTCGGAACCCACTATAACAGTAGGTCCAGAGGAAAGGACCAGCACCTCGGTATGAGAAACCGAAAGACTGGGAGAAGTGTCGCGGGTTCGATTCCCGAGACTGAAGTCCCGTAGGTGAAAGGAAAACGGACGAGGACGTAGCTCCGGAGATAGGACGTACGAACTACGACTATATCCTCATGTCCGGGACTACTGACACCTGATGGGCCGCGACGAAGCTCCGGGCCAAAGAATCGAAGTGGCGACAACGGATGAGGAAGGAGGAGGGAGAAAGTGAACGAGCCCGTAACCCTTAGGGGATCGGTGTAACACACAATACCCAATACCCAATACAGAAAATTATGAAAAATAGGAAAGAAATGTAAAACGGTTAATACGAAAATTCAGGGAAAATAATCAGATAAATATTAAGATAAAAATGTATGTCAACCATTGTTCACTTTGCAACGACAGCTCGTACAGCTTTCGTTCAAATTTGTATGTTCATAAAATTCGCGATAAGATTTAAGGATTAACAAATTGAAATGTCAAAATGATTATAAAACTACGAAATAACGAATATGTAATTAGTCAATCAAGGAAAGGAATCAGGTGATAAGAGTGGGGAGACGCGGCGCAGGTGAGACAGCGGTGACGCGGGGGTGTCCGGCACCGAGGTTATTTATTTGCGCGCCCGCGGCCCACTCGACACTTCTGCTGGTACTTTCAAACCTGCGCGACCGGGGTACAGACCTCAAACTTTCATTGTACTTAGACCCATTAACAAAGAACTTGTAAATCAACTTGTAAAATCTTCGAGCCAGTATTCATTTTTAACCAAATTCAATAAACAATTCATTTCTTTCTGAATCATTCCATCGTAATCGAGTATATTCCTCCTGAAAATCATTTAATCGTCGAAATCATCAATCCACATCGTTGATATTCGCTTCTGGAATCGACCATATTCATCATCCAATTCTGATTCGGATATTCGATACTTTAGAAGGACGTTTATTTGGTGGTCGATTATTGTTGAGAATTTATTATTTTATATATGTGAGCCTCATGCCGAATTTCTCGTTCTGGATTTCGAACGCTCGTCGAGTTTGCGAAAATTCCTCTCTTCTCCCCAAAAACCGTCCCCACCTTCGTGAACGAGCCGGGCTATTGTTGTGCAATAATAAGCGTGAAAAACATTATGGGCCGCTCGGCATAAAGCAAGCGCCCACGAAAAACGCGCCGTGCTCCGTGTGATCCACGCTACCGCAATTTTTTTAATAAAGAACCTTTTTTTGTAAAGTGCAGTCGTGCGAACTTTCTGTCAATCCTGCCGAGACCCGTTCCTCATTTCGCGGTTTAAACGAGCCGGCAATAAAAAAAAATTATATTAAATTTGATACTGCACGAATCGAAGGGGGCGAATGATCAATTATCATTGTTCGATTCTGACTCGAACATTCATCCGAATTCTGGGAAGGACGTTCCATTTCAAGATCGATTACGTCATTTTATCGTTCGATTCATTCGATCATTCATTCTCAGGTAAAACCATTTAACTTGAATCGCAAGTTTAAGACATTATCACCTTTAACATCCATTCATTCTGAATATGCATTCATCAACATTTATTTGTCAATAATTTTATTAAGAGTTATTTGTCATTCTGAAGGGTTAAAATTCTCTTGGTCAATATATCTTCGTGTCGGTCAATTTCATTTCAGCTTATCAGTGCGCGTTAAAGTATTAGGATAGGTCGGAAGAAAACAGTGAGTGAGCGCGATAGAGTAACGCGAGTCGTGCGTCGAGGGTCACGCGCGAGAGTGAGATAGCAGTGTATTGTGTTCCACACGTTAGAAAGAGCTAGTATTCAGACTTTTCTCGTCCTGTTTAAAATCATTATTTAAAATCTAGTAAATGCCAACTTTTATCTACGAATTAATTTCTTTCAATAACAAATATATACACTCGAGGCCCTATCCCGAATTATTTTCCGAAAGGTTAGGTTCAAAACAGGGCCAAAACCTCGACAAAGCGTCATCTCCGAATAACGTGTAAAAGGAGGGTGAAAATTCTCCGTGACCGAGATGAAGTGAACATTGCTGATCGGGACGTAACATAAAAATTGGAGGTCCCTCCAGGATCTAAGAAGAGTTATATAAAATTATTAATAAATAAATAAATAAATAAATAAAATCAATTAAAATAATTTTTGTGAAATGAGTAGTAAAGGGAAAATAAAATCATAAATGACTTCAACGCATTCAAACTGTACTCTTCCCGATCAGATCGTGCACGCCCATCCGGAAGACAGGAAAAAATCGAGAACGAGAAAACTGGGAAAAATAATAAAATCGAAGGATCAAATAACGCAAGTGTCAGATATTGAGGAATTCGATGAGGAAAGCAGATTAGTTACTTCAACTCCATATCCTAGAGTGACAGTAGCTAATATAGAGAATAGCTAATATAGAGGGAAAATCGGAAGTTTCAAGGCATAAAAGTGAATCGGACGCAACTATAGCTCTTGGAAGGGAGATAAAGGGCCTTGTGAAAACAATCGATAATTATTTCGATCAATTTCCGGAAACAATCAATCCAAATTTCCAAAATCCAGTTGAAACCGATTCAAAAGGTGAAAATCCTAATGGGGATGAAGTAGAAGCTAGAGACCGCAAATAGCAGAAAAAACTGTAATTAATCAATTCGAGGAGTCTGAAAGTTCATTTATGTCAGCAACTGGTTTGACCACACCCTGGTTGAGATTGACTAGCAGTTCAGGTACACAGTTGCGATCGAGATCCTCAGAAATAGATACAACACTGAGCAGGAAACCTTCTTTGGTAAAATCCTGTTCAAAATCCGTTTCAGTAGATGACCTAGGCCGGTCCTGCGCCATGTCGGTAGAGTAGATTCCTACCTTACCGACGGTCGGTAATATGGGTTTGTGTCCGTGCTAAGTGGGTTCGTATCCGTGCTAAGTGGACCGGGCCTACCTTACCGACGGTTGGTAAGGTAGATCGACTTACCGATTTTTGCGGGAAATCTGAATTTTGTCTGGATTATCGACTTCTAGATGGATGTTTGGCGGGAAAATTCAAAAATATTGTGGTTATTTTACCGGCATGGGTAATTTGGGAGGGTCATTTTACCGACGTGGAGAATTTTTAAACCACCGATGTGAAAATCACGGTCGGTAAAGTAGATCTACCGATCTTGGTGGGAAATTCTTTCAGGCGATCAAATGCGTTATTTTACCGAGGAATCCATATGGACAAAAACTATCGACAATTTTTTAACCGATTGTCGACGACGGACTCGGTAACGGGAATATCTGATCTCGGAATACGCGATCTCATGTATTGGGATACGTGATCGTGTGCATCAGAATATCTGAAGTAATCGATTGTTCGAATTCGTCGCTAGCGCCATCTGTGTGATGTTTGTCGAGTTATGGTCCGTTCTAAGTGGAAATCCACTTTACCGACGGCCGGTAAAGTTGATCGACGTACCGATTTTGGCGGGAAATTTGAATTCCACCTGGATTATCGACTTCTGGGGGAATATTTGGCTGGGACATTTGAAAATATTGTGGTCATTTTACCGATTTTGGTGGGAAAATTGAATTCCGGCTGGATTGCCGGCTTCTGAAGGAATATTTGGTGTGAAAATTCAAAAATATTGTCGTAATTTTACCGACATGGGGAATTTGGGTTGGTCATTTTACCGGCATGGGTAATTTTACTGACATGTGGGAAATCTTAAGCTACCGATATGGGAAAAACTACTTTACCGACAGGAGGGACGATCTCACGGTCGGTAAAGTAGATCTACCGATCTTAGTGGGAAATTCTTCCAGGTGATTAAATTATTGTAGCGCGTTATTTTACCGAGGAATTCATATGAAAAGAAACTACCGACAATTATTCACCCGATTTTCGACGACGAACGGATCCATTACCGGGAAAATCTGATCTCGGGACATCTGATCTAAGCTATCGGGACATTTACAGTCGTCGATTCATGTACAGGGACATCTGATCTTATGTATCGGGATATCTGGATATTTGAACCCATGTATCTGGATATATCTACTTTACGATCGGTAATGTGGGTTCAATTCCGTGCTAAATGGGTTCGAGGTCGTGCTAAATGAGTTCGAGACCATGCTAGATGAGTTCAAGTCCGTGCGATATGGGTTCTCGAGTCCGCACTAAATGGGTTCGTGTCCGTGCTAAGTGGGAAAATACCAATCTTAGCGGGAAGTTTGAACTGTCCCAGTGGGGTTAGCGGCTTCTCAAATGATTAAATCCTGAAAAATTCAAAAATACCGTCTGTACATCGATCAAGTGTAATTTTACCGACATGAGGATTTTAGATGGATAATTTTAATCTACCGATGTGGGAAAAATCTACCTTACTGACAGCAGGAGATTTTTTTTATGAACGTTTCGGTATATCTGAACTTGTCAGTGGCAATATATATAATGTGCTATACCGGACTTCGTGTATCGGGACATTTGATCTCACGTATCAGAATACCTGATCTCATGTATTGGAATATCGTGTACCTGTACATCTAATCTTGTGTATCGGAATATATCTACCTTACGATCGGTATGCATGTACGCATCCGTGCTAAGTGGGTTCGAGTCCGTGCTATCTACATTACCGATCTTGGCGGGAAGTTTGAATGCTCCTAGCTGGATTATTGACTTCTATAGGGATGTTTGGTGGGAAAAAAATCAAAAATATTGTCGATACTATATACTTGTACTATATTACCGATAACAGGAAAATATTTTGCGAACCGATTTTCGACGCGGAATGGACTCATCAATAGGCATATCTGATCTCATGTATCGAGATATTGGATCTTATGTATCGGAATATTTGATCTTATGTATCGGAATATTTGATCTGATGTATCGGAATATTTTAAGTGATCGATTGTATTATTCGAAGTTATTATTTAAATATATCTCGTCCAAAGTGAAAGTGACAGTGCATCATAGAACGCCGAAGCGACGATATGGTGGGTGCGTTCCGTCGAGAGAAAAATACGCTCTGTCAGATCGAAAAGGCGCGATCGAGAGACGCGATTAGACGCAAATCCAGGTTGCTGAAAGCAGGAAAGCAGACTATGGAGAAAGCGTTGGACGAAACTTTCAAACCAATCGTTGATCCGCTCGAGCGACTTCTGAGTGCCACCGACGCACGTGAAATCAAGGATAAAATAAAAAACTTAATACCGAAGAAGGAAGAGGATGAGGAACAGTGGGCAAATGCTTCTTTCAAAACTGCATACGACGACGACGAGGAGGAAGACATTCCAAAAGGGAATTCGACTGTAGATAAATATCTTTATCTACTCGACATGAACCGAAAAAAGTTTCTCGATATGACATACGGAGATTCAGAAAGGAACCCGATGCATCGCTTATAAGCATCGAAGATGCGAATAACCACGGGAAAATCCTTCAAACGACGAATGCACACAAGAAACACTACAGTCCAGATGATGTTGTTCGCAAGCAAAACACCAACAAGTACAAAACGTACATAGCTCCGATAATCAGCGTTACACCGACTCGAAAGAGAGCATCCCTCGATAAAGGACTACCTCGATACAAGATTGCACGAAGAGATACGCGAATGGATTACGTGTACTGAGATGATCCGAATGGGCTCGTAGATAGACTACGGCTGCTGCTTGCTGAGCGATCAGCGGGCAATCCGAGTCACGCCAACGAGATTGTCTCGGTCATCGAAGAGTTGCGTGAAGCTGGAATAGTGTGTTAATAACGACGACCGAGAGTCGCAGACAGCAATTGAACAATGAGCGTCGACGTGTTCAGACGACAACTGGGACGGAACGAGGGTACGCGAGGTCCCCCGGGATTCGGTTTTAAGCTCACCACGGACGGCCAATACGACGTTGATAATGAGAGACTTTGCAACATTGCCGAGTCACAGGAGCCAAGTGACGCTGTCAATCTGGGTCTCGCAAAACGCTTAATTCGTCAGGAATTGGATGCTTTGTTTCGAATGATACCAAACATCGAACTATTGCAATGAAACCGAAGGACGTCACGACAGCCGACGTTAAAACGTTGATAAAACGTTGTTCTCAAGATCCTCGAAGTCGAAGAGTAAAGTTCAAAATCGGTGACAAGGTACAAGTGAGCAAGAACAAACACGTTTTCGAGAAAGGTTATACGCCCAACTGGACAACGGAAATTTTTACCGTGAATCGAGTGATGCCCACGATTCCCGTCACATACAAACTGAAGGACTATCGGGATGAACCCATCGTCGGTGGTTTCTACGAAGAGTACCTTCTGAAGGCCAAATATCCCGATGTCTATTTTGTGGAGAAGGTACTCAAGAAACGAGGAGATCGTGCTTATGTCAAGGGGTTAGGATTCGACAGTTCACACAATAGCTGGATAAATAAGTCGGATTTGTAAAGACAATTTGTATCAGTTATTATTTAAATAAATATATACAAAGTTATTTATCGCCGATATCGAATTTAATTTGATGCTTCTTCTCTCCGCCACCCAAGTACTTCAGGAACAACGCTCCCGTTGTTGCCGTGTGTACCATTTGTTGAAACAGGATCTCGTCTTTCTCGAACACCTCCGAGATGCGTTTCGGCAGGAAGACTTGGCAGTCGTCATTGAGACTGGCAATGGCTTTCAGTCCGTACTTCGTTGCGACTTATCTCAAGTCCGTGATTATGTAGGTCTCGTTGACCTTCAACGCGCTGATTTGCTTCGTCGGCAGGAAATCCGCCAGAAGCGCAATTTTGTTGAGACTTGTAATGTCCATTGTGATGAGAACGGCTCCGAGTTACTGATGCGAAAGGCTGCGAGTTAGCCGTTGATATACACGTACCCCGTCCACCAGCACGAAAACGTCTGGGGAAATCGAGCGCTCTGATTGGTGCGGGACGGATTGGTGGGAGAACTCGGTAGAAGACATTTTGTAATTTTTTTTTCTATTTCTTTCTTTTTACATTTCATAAAATTCGATACAGTTATCTTTTCTACCGGTATAGTTCATGTAGAATTGCCTGTTGCATACGAATTCAACCATACGCCGAAATAGTTCTTTATTACTTTCGAAAAGATTTACAAATTTGGCAGGCAGGAAAACGCTGAATTCATTGCATAACTCGATGACGACTCTCTTGCCAAAAATCGTCGGCACGAATTTCACATTACTAACGGGATAGTCTTTCCGTACCTCCAGGTCGATGAGCCTCTTCGATGGAAGAATTTCCGTAGTCAGCATGCCCACCTTGACAATTGTTGGGGGGTCCATTTTGTTGTCGAAGATTTTTATATCTTTCGACGATGAAAACCAGATAGTCCCAGAATTCGAAAACTTTCAGTCATAAGACGTAGCCTTGATCTTGCTTCAATCAGATTTTTTACTTCTTCAATATTTTACAAGAACAATTCGATACGTATTTTCAGCTCGCTACGTTTACTTTGCAGTCTCTTTGATACCATCGACATGTCGTCTGGCCGTGCAATGATGGGACAGGCTGTGAGTTCGCCGTTCATATACTCGTATCTCCCCTCTACCACCATCAGCACGAAAGCATGATTGGTTGCTCATGAGTAGTGGTGCTCTCTGATTGGCCGGTGGATCTTTTTATTCGATCATTGTCAGTTCCGGTACGCGTATCCTGTAATGGCCCCAAGGCAGAGTATCCGTAGTGTCCGATAGTAGATATCGCTTATCGTCATGAGGGCTGAGCGCTATCTTGACTTGCCTCTTGGTGAAAACCTTGTGCATTCGGGATCTGATGATTCGCTGCTCCCGTTGAATCAATTTATTGCGAAGGCAACGAAGGAAGTCATTGAAGGTGATGATCGTTTCCACGACCCGCGTCTTCACACCCTTCACCTTCTTTATGCGATCTTGACCGTCGACTCGAACGCAGTGCATCTTGCTGCGTAAGCCAATGAATTCGGTCATGATTCGACCGTTGCACTCGTCTTTCATGAGTCCGAGGATTTTCTTGTTGACTCGGGGCATGTTAAACTGGTTGTCGGCGGGATAATCCGGAGTATCGAATCTCTCGATATCACGCTTCATGACTTCATAGATGTCCGGACAACGAACCTCGTACAGCAAGCTGTCGGTGTCGGTCTCTCACTGGAGTGGTACGGGGCGTTCCCTGGCTGAGAAGGTGACGGGCGGCGCCAGCCTCAGCGCCGCATCCGCGACTGGACCACGGAACACCGGGAATCACTCTGCAAGGCAGCGGTGTTGCGCTTTACATAGCATGAGCTGCCTAGTCATGGTCACACCTTGAAGATGGTGTTAGAGGGCTTATAAGTCATCCGATCGACCTCGGCCACGGCCTGGAGCGTGGACGGATGCAACACGAACGGACCCTCTGACGACAACGCAACGGTAAGGGTCGCCGTTTTTAGCGGGTTTGTCAGCCGTTGCTGGCAAACAAGTCGAACGCAATACAAAATTCCAGGAAACTGGTCGGCGAACTAGGCATGTGGCTTGTATTAGGCTAGGCCTGGGGTCGTTGTCGAATATCCATAAAAATCCAGGAAACTGGTCGGCGAACTAGGCATGTGGCTTGTATTAGGCTAGGCCTGGGGTCGTTGTCGAATATCCATAAAAATCCAGGAAACTGCCCGGCGAACTAGGCATGTGGCTTGTATTAGGCTAGGCCTGGGGTTGTTGTCGAATGTTCATACCTTACGCACAAGTACGATAGCCTCCGGGGCTTCATGCGAGGTGCGGCTATGCTCTCGTTATCGAAAATTTATTTTCTTTTTTCGAGAGTGGTTGAAACGCGGATTTGACGGAATTGACGACTGGGTGGGCCCTCCAGCGAGGGTGGTAACTCCAGCGACTCGGTCCACGCTCTGAATGTCAATGTGAAGAAATTCAAATGAGCTGGGTAAAGGCAGAGTTTGATAAAAACCCAGGTTGCGAATCTCAGGCCTTGTTACTGTGTATACGCCTCACTGGTCAGCGCAGCTCGTGTTTTGTACGGTGCACGAGTCTGCGTTGCAGGAAATCCAATAAGCCTCTCATGCCACACCATGAGAGACTGTTGGTTCGAATGTCGATACGACTCGTCGGGCGCTAATGCTTTGTCGCATGGCGTTCGGTGAATTGTCTTGAACGGAGTTGAAATCCAGCGGACGCTAGGTGTGGTGGGCGAGTGGTTGGTCTAGGATGGCCGGGGATGAACGGTTGATCGATTGTCACCCCAGTACCCAAATTGGGTATCCTTCCCAAAGGGTATCAAACAATGGTTCTCGGTGGAGCGACTTCTACTGGAGGAGGCCAACGAGCTGGTTGAGTTGGTGCACGTTGCGCTCAAGACCATACGTGTGACATGAGACAGTCTGGACTGAACCGTCGAGGGCGTGTCGGAGCCTCGCTTGAGTCTACATACCACCGGGTGGCAACCATCACTCGTGAGGAATGAGTTCGATTGTGAACTCAGCCAGTCAAGGTAGCCTGGGGGAGGTGTGACGTCACCCGTTGGGTGCTTCACGCCCAATTCACACCACATTTCGAGGAGGCCTCTGGGGGGCACGCAACGCTACGAACGTAGAATAGGACGTTTCGTTGCGTTTGCTCTTAATGGGCGTGAGATCCCTTCGGGGTTCGAGCATGGAACGACAGTTTAGTGCTGTAGTTCCTATACACTATCTGCTACTTCCAAAGCTTCTTCGCGACCGGGGCGCAGACTTCAAACTTGCATTGTACTTAGACCCACTAATAAAGAACTTGTAAATCAACTTGTAAAATCTTCGAGCCAGTATGCATTTTTAACCAAATTCAATAAACAATTCATTTCTTTCTGAATCATTCCATCGTAATCGAGTATATTCCTCCTGTAAGTCATTCAATCGTCGAAATCATCAATCCACATCGTTGACATCCGCTTCTGGAATCGACCATCTTCATCATCCGATTCTGATTCGGATCTTCGATATTTTGGAAGGACAATATTTTGGAACGACGTTATTTTGGAGGTCGATTATCATTGTTCGATTCTGACTCGAACATTCATCTGAATCCTTGGAAGGACGTTCCATTTCGAGATCGATTACGTCATTTTATCGTTCGATTCATTCGATCATTCATTCTGAAGTAAAACCATTTAACTTGAATCGTAATTTAAAACATTATCACCTTCAACATTCATTCATTCTGAATATTCATTCATCAACATTTATTTGTCAATAATTTTATTAACATTTATTTGTCATTCTGAAGGGTTAAAATTCTCTTAATCAAAATATCTTCGTGTCGGTTAATTTCATTTCACCTTATCAGTGCGCGTTAAAGTATTAGGATAGGTCGGGAGAAAACAGTGAGTGAGCGCGATAGAGTAACGTCGCGAGTTGTGCATCGAGGGTGACGCGGAGAGTGAGATAGCAATGTATTGTGTTCCACACGTTAGAAAGAGCCAGCGTTCCGACTTTTCTTGTTCAGTTTAAAATCATCATTTAAAATCTAGAAAATTCCAACTTTTATCTACGAATTCATTTTTTTCAATATCAAATATATACACCCTAAGCCCGATCCCGAATTATTTTCCGAAAGGTTAGGTTCAAAACAGGGCCAAAACCTCGCTAAAGCGTCATCTCCGAATAACGTGTAAAGGGAGGGTGAAAATTCTCCTTGACCGAGATGGAGTGAAAATAGCTGATCGGGACGTAACAGTATTGTACACAACACTTGCACTGTATATCTATCTTGAAACCCAAGCCGCGGGCACTGGGGTCACCGAAATCACCATGTCCTTTGCATTGTTGGCACGTGAGGAGTTGCGAAATCGCAGGGAAAACCGACAAGAAATGGATAATACGATATCCATGACATGCATTCACTACAATTTCTTCGTCTCTCGCTGTCGACAGTTTTTCGGCCAACGTACTTGCGAACGTCGTTTCCGCTTCCCGACTGTGCACATTGCCACTATTTTTTTTCGTCGGACTATAAGCACGAACATGGGTATTTCTGCTGTTTTCTATCCATGGTGTATACGCGTCTGTTCGAAGTAAACTCAATCGAGAATGAGCGACTCTACCGGATTTTACGATCTGGCACTACCGTTAGGACTCGTCCTTCATTGAATTCAAAATCGTTTGTTCGCTATCTCATTCTGGTTACTGTACGCCGAGCGAGACTCGCGCAGCTGTGAAGCGCGCTGATCGCGGCCGCGTGTCGCACAGCGCGTGGCAACCGTGAGTCGGCAAGCAGGTATAAAAACGCTTAGAATTTTCATTTTTGAGAATTTTAATTAAAAATTTGGCACACATTTTCTTAACTCTTTAAAGAGTATGAAACATCGGTCGGTGAAAAATCGATTTTTTTCCCAAAAAAAGAGGTAAGCCTCCTTTAACTCCTTTAACCCAGAATTCATAGAGATGATGTGGAAATTATGTTAAGAGACATTCTGGCATCGGACCTTCGTCACGCTCCACTGAGAATGTCAACATAGTTTACAACTATATACATTCGACACTTACGCTTATAAGGAAAGTCACTTCGGTGTCCCCCTCCGATTTTGACGAAACTCACGTATGTTGTAGAGCATCGAAAATAAAAGACACGAATTTTTTTTATCGGCGGAAAAACATTTCTGAGGGGTGAAATCACCCTTTAAAGTTAGGCATGTCAAAGGGTGATTATGCAGTTTTACCCAGAAGGCATCAACCGATTTCAATGAAACAAAAACGAAAATACCCCTCATCGAAGCCAATGAAAATGCCACGTGGAGTTGAGGGAAAAAAAATTAATTACAGGGTTGCACCACCCCATGTTTCTTCAATTTTCCACAATGCAAAAAAAACTAACCAATCAAATTGAACGGAACATGTACCATTTGGAAGGACAAGTTAAAATGAAGTTGGCGTGTTTTTGCACATTCGCAGGGAAAAGAGTTTAGGGGGGGTGAACTACCCCTTATCCATCAGTACTTATATTTGTGCATCGATTCTCTTTTCTCGTCATTTAAATGTTAAAGAGCTGCCTGCGCTCACTCTTTGTGCTGATTTATTATTATTATTATTATTATTATTATTATTATTATTATTATTATTATTATTATTATTATTATTATTATTATTATTATTATTATTATTATTATTATTATTATTATTATTATTATTATTTTCCTTTGCGGAATCCAAGTAACGGATTCCACCAGCCCAGCTGATGGATATGTGGGACTCCCGTAGCCTACCCACTAAACCGCCTTCTCCTTTCGGTCCTCCCTCAACCAAGAACTATGTTAATATTACTTCTGGTTGGGGGAGCTGTCTGTGTTCGTCTGTTCGTTCTGTCTATTCGTTTCGTCTCACGTCAGTTTGTCTGCTCTGTCATTCGAGGCAGCCGTCTGCGTTTTTTCGTCTCAGTATTGTCTCTGTGTAGGTGGCAACAAGTTGCCACCATTCAGTTGTGTGGAGCATCACCTCGACAATATTGTCTGCGGTGATGCTACCAACGGTCATCTCTAGTCTCAGTCTAAGCGGTGTCCAGCGGTCAAACTCGAAAAACGTGTGTTCCGCGTCGTCCCGGTCATGTCCGCAATACTTGCAGTCCGGTGTCCGTACTCTGCTCATGCTGTAAAGGTACCGTCTAAAGTAACCGTGTCCTGTCAGGAGCTGGGTGACGTAAAAGTTTACGTCCCCGAACTCCCTTTCAATCCACGGTCTCAGGTCCTTTATCAGTCGTCTCGTCCAGTTGCCTGTAGATTCTTCTGTCAAGCGTTGTTGCCAGGTCTGTATCGTACTCTGTCTTTCCGTGGTTGCCGCGTTCTGTCGGCTCGTGTCTGCGGTCCTTTCATAAATCCTCTTGCGCTCGAAAGCAAGAAGGTCTATGGGGATCACGCCCGCCACCACCAGAACGGCCTGTGCAGTTATTATTATTATTATTATTATTATTATTATTATTATTATTATTATTATTTTTTTTTTTTCCTTTACGGAATCCCTGAGGATTCCGTAAAGAAAAACGGAATTTGCGGAATCCAAGTTACGGATTCCACCAGCCCAGCTGATGGGTATGTGGGACTCCCGTAGCCTACCCACTAAACCGCCTTCTCCTTTCGGTCCTCCCTCAACCAGGAACTATGTTAGTATTACTTCTGGTTGGGGGAGCTGTCTGTGTTCGTCTGTTCGTTCTGTCTATTCGTTTCGTCTCACGTCAGTTTGTCTGCTCTGTCATTCGAGGCAGCCGTCTGCGTTTTTTCGTCTCAGTATTGTCTCTGTGTAGGTGGCAACAAGTTGCCACCATTCAGTTGTGTGGAGCATCACCTCGACAATATTGTCTGCGGTGACGCTACCAACGGTCGTCTCTAGTCTCAGTCCGGGTCGTGTTCCGCGTCGTCCCGGTCATGTCCGCAGTACTTGAAGTCCGGTGTCCGTACTCTGTTCATGCTGTAAAGGTACCGTCTAAAGTAGCCGTGTCCTGTCAGGAGCTGGGTGACGTAAAAGTTTACGTCCCCGAACTCCCTTTCAATCCACGGTCTCAAGTCCTTTATCAGTCGTCTCGTCCAGTTGCCTGTAGATCCTTCTGTCCAGCGTTGTTGCCAGGTCTGTATCGTACTCTGTCTTTCCGTGGTTGCCGCGTCCTGTCGGCTCGTGTCTGCGGTCCTTTCATAAATCCTCTTGCGCTCGAAAGCAAGAAGGTCTATGGGGATCACGCCCGCCACCACCAGAACGGCCTGTGCAGAGACAGTCCGGTAGGAGCAAGTGATCCGCAGCGCGCTCTGTCTTTGTGCTGTCGTCATTGCGTAGCAGTATTTCTTCGTCTTCAGGGCATCCGCCCAGATCTCAGCGCCGTATAGGAGGATCGAGTGGGCCGTTGACATTAATAGTCGCCGTTTCCCCGGTCTTGGTCCAGTCGTGTTTGCCATCAGGCGGCTTAAGGATGCTATCCTCTCAGCCGCCTTTCGGGCTGTCTTTTGTATGTGAGGCCAGAAAGTCATCTTCGTATCTAGGGTCACCCCCAAGTACTTGACTTCCCCCCCGGCCTCGATCTCGTGGGTCCCAACCCTCATGGGCAGTCTCGTCTGTATACGTCTTCTCGTGAGAAACGTCAGTTCCGTCTTTTCTGTCGCGAGTTGTAGTCCGTGGTCTGTCATCCATCGGCCTACTCGTCTCATCGTCTGGTTCAGCTTCAGCTGCGCCAGATCTGGAGAGCGCTCGGTGATCACCGCCGCCACGTCATCGGCGTAAGCGACGAGGAGTACACCGGGCGGCAACTCCAGTCTGAGCAGGCTGTCGTACAAGCCGTTCCAGAAGTCCGGTCCCAGTATTGATCCTTGGGCGACCCCCGCGGTGATTTGTCTTGTCACCTGTCCTTCGGTCGTCTCGTACGTTATCCGTCTGTTCTTCAGGTAATCATCCACCACCCGTGCCAGGTAAGCAGGAATCCCGAAACCGCTATTAAGCGCCTCCAAGATATCCACCCACCTTGCCGAGTTAAAGGCGTTCCTGACGTCAAGTGTCGCCAAGAGCACGATAGGTCGCGCTGCATGGCAGTGTCTGTCCAATTCCAAAAAGGAGTCGATCACCTGTTGGATTGCTCCAATGGTTGAACGGCCCCTTCTGAAGCCGAATTGCTGGTCCGAAAGACCGCCTGCGGCTTGGATCGCGTCTGTGATTCTGGGTCTCAGTAGTCGTTCGTAGAGTTTCCCTGTCGTGTTCAGTAAGCTCAGCGGCCGGTAGGCTGACGGCGTGCTCGGGTCGCCCTTACCCTTGGGGATAAGTACCAGCCTCGCCGTCTTCCACCGGTCGCAGAAGGTTCCTGTTGTAAGACAGGCGTTGTACAAGTCGAGGAATATCTCCGGCCTCAGGTTAACCATCAGCCGGATAATCTCTCCCGGTACTCCGTCTGGTCCCGGTGCCTTTCCATTCTTTATCGCGTTGGATGCTCTGGTGAGCTCCTCCGCGGTAAAAATGGGGACTTCCGGTGCTTCTCTGTCTTCTGTTTCGTCCGTGCGTATCGGGTGTGTCGGAAAGAGTCCGTCAACGATCCGTCGTGTGGTTTCAGCGTCCTTGAGTTCTGGTGGAATTCGTGCCCCGAGTTTACCGGTTACAATCTTGTAACCTGTGCCCCACGGGTCCCGGTCCACCTCCTCGCAGAGCTTCTTCCAGCATCGCGCTTTGCTGTCTCTGATCGCGTTCGTCAGCGTTTTCCGTGCAGTCTTGTAAGCGGCTTGGAGGTTCTCCCTTTCGGGTCTCCCGCCAGCCCTCGTTACACGTCGCCGATTTGCCAGACAAATTCTGCGCATTTCGGCTATCTCGTCCGTCCACCAATACTGTGGTTGTCTGTTTCGTCCGTTTCGTCGTTTCGGCATTGTGCTGTTGCACAGCCGTTCCGTCAGTTTGGCCGTCTCGTCTGCCAGTCTTCCCGCCCTTTGCCGGCCAACCAGCTCCGGGGGGACTTTTGTAATCGGGGCTGGTGCCGCCACCAGTTCCTCCGAGAACTTCCGTGCGTCCATTTTGCTTACATTCCACCGCGGGGCGTGCTGGATCCTTGTCCGTATCGTTGTTGTCGGTCCTGTCACTTCGTAGGCTATGTACTGGTGGTCGCTGGCCGTATAGTCCTCGATCACCTGCCATCGCCTCACCTGTGACAGAATTCTGTCCGATGTCATCGTAACGTCGGGGATAGAGTCTCCAAACCCTGGTCGTCTGTATGTCGGTACTCTTCCCGTGTTCGCTACTGCTAGATCGAGCCTTGCAGCCATCTCCAGCAGCAGCCGTCCTCGTTTGTTCGTTGCTGTCATGCCCCACTCGATCGCCCTCGCGTTGAGGTCCCCCGCAACAACGACGTCGCCGGGCAGCTCCCTTATTCCGTCCTCGAGGAGCTCCACCTTTCTCTCGAACTCCGCCACGGTGCAGTTGGGGGTCAGGTAGACGCTGACGTATGTGACAGCGCCGACCTTAGCCCAGACGAAATCGTCGCCCACCCCGTGGCTAGTTACCCGAGATCGGGCAGCGCCCCTCACCCAGATAGCTGCTGTCTCGGTCTCGTTTGTGATCCATGTCTGTGTCGGCCTTATCCTGTAAGGTTCGCACAGAATCATGATGTCCGCGTCGTACTCGTCGGCTATCTGTGGTAGCAGCATATCTGCCGTCCTACTTCGGTTCAGGTTTCCCTGAATTATTCTGTCCGTCGTCCTGCCCGCCTCCTGCACTCCTCCAGCGCAGCCCGGAATACCGCGCACTTCCCGGATCCCGCGAAGTGCGCTGCGTCACCGTGCCCCGCCTCGGTGCACAGGGGGCAGGCTGGTGTGTTTTCGCAGTCCGTTGCGTAATGTCCCGTTTCGCCGCATTTTCTGCAGCTTTTAGTCCGGTCCTTGCTCGTGCAGTTCGCTTTGGTGTGTCCGTAGCCCAGACACTTAAAGCATTTCGTCACCGTCAGTCGTTCTCGGACGCGGCAACGCACCCATCCTATCCCGATCCGGCCCCGGCCGAGCAGCACCGCAGCCTCATGCGATTCGAGTTCGCATACCGCCATGTACTGCTCGTTCCGGTTCGGACCGAAGATGTGGACGCCAAAGTCTGCGTCTCGTCCTGTTTCTCGTCCTAGCGCACTTTTCACGTCGTCCTCGGTCGTGACGCAGTCCAAGTCCATGATCTCCAGTTGACGCCTGGAGGTCGCGGTCCTGACCTTGCCATGGTCTCCGATCGCGTCCTGAAGTGCGCGTCGGAAATTTTCTTGTCCGTTGTTCTTGGTCTGTATCTTTAGCAGACACAGCCCGTCTTTGGTTTTCCTCAGGGTCGTCACCTGCACATGACTCTTCTTCGGGTCCACCGTCGTCCGTATTTTCCGTACTATGTCGGAGTAGCTGCTGTCTTTCGCCGGCTTGACAAGTACAGCCGTCCCCCGTTGCTTGGGTGCCAGCTTGCGCTTCCTGGCCTTGGCGTTCGTATTCGTGACGTTCGTCGCGTTCGTCGCGTTCGTCGCGTGCGCCGCGTTCGTCGCGTTCCTCGTTTTCGTCGCGTTCGTCGCGTTCGTTCCGTCCGTTTTGTCTTTTCGTTCCGTTCGTTTGTTGTTTTTTCTCGTGACGGTCCGCCAGTCTTCGGCCGTTTCCGCTCTCGGAGGTCGCTTCCGAGAGGACCCCGGGGGGGTCACGGTCGCCGAGCGTTTCCGTTTCGTCTGTGGCGTCTCACGTTTTTTCGTTTCCGTTTCCGTTTCTGTCTCCGTCAGTTCGTGTTCGGTGACGTTTCTTTGGGCTGCCTTCGTGTGCTTATGCAGCGCCACGTCGGCTGCCTCAAGAATAGTTTTGATCCCGTTTTTGACCGTCATGTTCATGTTCTTTTGAACAGCGGCTGCCCCGGCCATTTTTGTCGCCGTCTTCCATATGAGCGTCAGTAGTTCCGTGATGTCCGTTCCGTCCTGTCTCGTGTTACTCGCCAGTCCGGCCGGTACTTGTATGTCGCTGTCGACCGCGGAGGTAGCGGAGGTCCCGCTTGCCCCGCTGCCCACACTCGACACACTCGCTGTCCTTACCCTGGAGGGCAGGGTCAGTGTTGTCTTGTCCGTTCTGGTTTTCTCGTCTGTCCTCCTCGTCGCTGTCCTCGTCCCCGATTCCTTGCACAATTTGCGGCCCTCAGAATCCGTGCCGCTGCCATGGGCCGCCAGGGCTTCAACCCGACCGTCGCCCAGGGTGGATTGCCCCTGTGTTGGGGTTACCACCTGAGGTATATCTCTGTTTTTTTTGTGCATTTCATGGTTATTTGTTCCTTCATGCTAAGGGTCTCTCGGGGGCGCGACTCCCCGTACCGTGCCGGAACGTGGCCCGGTCCCTGAGATCGCCTTAGAGGTCATCCGTCAGGCACGAGCCGACTTCAGTCCCCCTCAGCTTACTCGGTGTCCCCGGGGTCGTCACATCCCGAGCGAGAGGGGTTTTACACCCTCCCGCCACCTAGGGTCGTCTCAGGGGACTTCCGTCGGACCTGTGCCGATTTCAGTCCCCCTTGACTTACTCGGTGTACGCGGGGTCGTCACTCCCCGAGCAAGAGGGAGTTCCCGCCCTCCCACCACCTGCGGTAATTATTATTATTATTATTATTATTATTATTATTATTATTATTATTATTATTATTATTATTATTATTATTATTATTATTATTATTATTATTCGATGGCTTTTCGATTAGATTGTATTTCGATCCGGCGCAAATTTCGGATTATGTCGATGATGCCACAGCCGTTTATACGCTAATATGATAAAAATGCTATTGACGTAATAAGAGATTTTTTATACATGGGCGGCTATCTGGGGTCGTGTTATTTACTGATATCGCAACCGGTACAATAAGTCTTAAGCCAACAAGTCTTTCAAATGTAAAAACCGCGATACATACAGCGATCTTCAGTTACGCGTTTCAACGGAGTGCCAGTCCATTGGTCATAATTACTGATAAAAAAAAAATCAATTCACCATGAAAGTAGATCCAATCAACGTAATTAAACTACTTTTGGCTACATTTGAAGCCATGAATATTCCCGAAACTCCGATTAACAATGCAGAAATCGAGGTAAAACAAAATTTCGAAAAAGTTCTGATCGACTACATGAATGATTATAACGGAGTTGAAATTATCGAGGAACAATCTCTAGATTTTCAAGAGCCATTCAAGCAATATGATGTTAATCCTATCGAAGATATTCTTTGGTAACATGATGAAGGTCCAGTGGATTCTGATACTTGTTCTGAAGACCAAGAAGACTTGGGCTACGATTACAAACGTAAAGCAGTACTGGAGATCCGGTAAGAAGAAAAATTACAGTGTCGATGTCGTCAACCAGAAATTCAAAAAAGTCAAATCTATACGACAATTAAGACGCTGGGCAAATCAAATAAACATAGGTGGGACCTACAAGGAGAAATTAGCTCGTATTGCTGAATATACTTTGAAAAACATGCAAGCCGTTATAGATGCTGGTTTCATTGTTCATGATATCGACCTTCAACAGTGGGCTCTACAAGCTCAAAAAGAGATAGGTCACGAAGATATTCGCTATAAAGCCTCTCGTAATTGGCTTTGGAAATTCAAGCAGTCACATCGTATTGTATCCAGGAAAATGAATAAATTCATAACACGAAAAACTATAGAAGACGAACATGTTTTAAGGATTAATGCGGAAAACTTCGGGAATGAAATTAAACCATATATTCAAAAATATGGAGTGGAAAACACATATAATTCTTATCAGAGCGGCTTTCAACTGGAAACCCACTCTGGCAGGACTCTCACGATTGAAAGAACTAAACAAGTGGAATGTGTAGTACAGTCCTTATCTTCTACAACTCATAGCTACACGATCCAGCCAACCATAAATGCAGATGGAAAATTACTTTCACCACTTTTTATCGTTCTAAAAGAGGGAAAGGGTGAGTTCAGACCAATCGTGGAAAAAAAAGTATTCAAGTCAGAAAACGTATTTTTAACAGCAATGAAATCCGGAAAATTACTTCAGGTATGATAACCAGAAAATATTGAATATACTTTGTATTATACTATTTCGGTAATTGATATCTTCCAATGTACAGAGAACTTCAAAGTTTGGTTGGAAAAATTATTCTTCCCCAACACCGGCCGTGACAGCGTATTGATGATAATGTAATAACGATCCTCCCTATATCTTCCTTTTTTCGCTTTCACACGACCATTCACACGATTGCCGCCTATCTCTTCTCACCCGTCGCCGCTGCTTATTGCACCACCGAGCATCCCGTCATCTCCTCGAGGACTCCGAACGTCTATTCCTTATCACCCCCTAAATACACAATCCTAGACTTCGATCACTGCATTCCTTTTCTCATGACTAACCGCCTTCCAGGTATCCGAAACATCTGCCTTTCCAGTATTTTTCCGACGCCCGAATTCCTTCCCCAGTATCTGGACTTTGCCACGAGATAGATCTATAAGAACGAACCTCCACCTAGTTTAGTCAGTCATTTAGTCACCGAAACTCCGCGCGACACTGTTACGCTGCCGGATCCGTATTATAGAATAAACGTCTTTAGCAGTTCGACAAAGTGTTTACCGAGTCTTTCCCGTCCTACAACCGCGTTCTGTGGCAGAGTCGACTACCACTCACAATAAAAAAGTTATTAAATATTCCTCACGATATCACAATAGACTCATGGAGTAGACACTGCCCAGAAGTTGTTCGGAAAGCAATGCCTCGGGGCAAAACAATAATCACAATGGCAATACCCAAAGGCACAACAGAGGGAAAATTCAACCACTCGACGTTTTTCGTTTCCGAATATGGAAAAATATTGTGCAACATTTTTCCGACAGTGTATTATTACTTAATTCTGATATTAATTTACACTTGAGAAACAATATAATCAAACTGCAATCTCTCGCACACAATCATCTCTCATCACCCAGATATACAAATCTTTTCAAATATGCATGGTTCAAAAGTAATTATATAACCGATAAACTAGACGACTTCGACAATCCAGTGAGTTTTGGTTTCGGTCAAGCACACTGTGAAGTAGCAGTTTGTAATGATGTGGCCATCATCAGATGTGCATGGTGCAAGAAATCTTTGTGCTTGGAATATTTTTTTGAAGAGTATAATTTCTGTACGACTTACGAACCGTGATTGCTGCACATTATGACAATGTAATGCGCGTGTCGACGAATTGTAAAAGAAATTAATAGCAATTTTCCCCAGTATTCTGTATTTGAACAAGCTATGTTTTTTTAACAGTAAACAACGCAAAACTGGTGGAAGGGCCATTGCATGTGACAGCCGGTCACCCCCTTAATTATAAATAAAGCATCGTGCAAAGCGCTCGACATTGAGTTCGCTATGAAAAATGTTTTGATTGGATTTGGACATTTAAATGACGAGAAAAGAGGATCGATGCACGAATATAAGTACTAATAGATAAGGGGTAGTTCACCCCCCCCCCCCCCCCGCCCCTAAACTGTTTTCCCTACGAATGTGCGAAAACACGTGAACTTTATTTTAACTTGCCCTTCCAAATGGTACATGTTCCGTTCAATTTGGTTGGTTAGTTTTTTTGTAGGGTGGAACATTGAAGAAACAGGGGGTGGTTCACCCCTGCAAATGAATTTTTTTTTCTTCAAATCCACTTGGAATTTTCATTGGCTTCGATGAGAAGTATTTTGGTTTTTGTTTCATTGAAATCGGTTGATGCCTTCTGGGTAAAACTGCATAATCACCCTTTGACATGCCTAACTTTGAAGGCTGATTTTACCCCTCAGAAATGTTTTTCCGCTGATAAAAAAAAAATACGTGTCTTTTACTTTTCGATGCTCTACAACATACGTGAGTTTCGTCAAAATCGGAGGGGGACACCGGAGTGACGTTCCTTGTAAGCGTAAATGTCGAATGTATATAGTTGTATACTATGTTGACATTCTCAGTGAAGCGTGACGAAGGTCCGATGCCAGAAATGGAACCTGGGACTTGCTGTATCGGCATAAGTTTTCCGCGTTTTCCTATGCCGATGGCTGAAATGTTTATTGACTCTGACCGACCCTCTATAGGCGCAAATGACGCCTGAGAATAGGGGAATAAAGGCAAATAAAAAAATATTATCGCATATAATACTGGTCTAATTTATATAAACCAAATGTCTACAAAAATCGTATATCAAATGGTCGGCTTAGTCATATTTTTCCAAAAGTAACGTTCATAGTCAAGGTTCACTTATACATATTAAAAATAATGATATTTCAGCTTCAACTTATTAATCCGGTAGACCCACTTTGTACTTTACAAATATACGTAACCTGCACATAAATCATCTACAATCATATATCATCTCATTCATCGAATTTGCAAAGAATTTAGAGAGGAGACAATTTATGACTCTGTCAGCTACCATACGATACATCATAGAATATTGACAATTTTACTCACGCCCATAGTACTGGTTTCGGGGAACGTGAGTGCTCGTATTGGTCGGTGCAGCATTTGTGATATTTCGGAATTTTTTTGGTCCGACGAACTTCCACTAATACTTATTAGCATAATATACCTGTGTGATATAACTTTTTGAGAATTCGGATATTGCGCAGGCGCACGCGCACGCGCAGGCGCACGCGCACACGCACGCGCACGCGCACGCGCACGCGCACGCGCACGCGCACGCGCACGCGCACGCGCACGCGCACGCGCACGCGCACGCGCACGCGCACGCGCACGCGCAGGCGCACGCGCACACGCACGCGCACGCGCACGCGCACGCGCACGCGCACGCGCACGCGCACGCGCACGCGCACGCGCACGCGCACGCGCACGCGCACGCGCACGCGCACGCGCACGCGCACGCGCACGCGCACGCGCACGCGCACGCGCACGCGCACGCGCACGCGCACGCGCACGCGCACGCGCACACGCACACGCACGCGCACACGCACACGCACACGCACACGCACACGCACACGCACACGCACACGCACACGCACACGCACACGCACACGCACACGCACACGCACACGCACACGCACACGCACACGCACACGCACACGCACACGCACACGCACACGCACACGCACACGCACACGCACACGCACACGCACACGCACACGCACACGCACACGCACACGCACACGCACACGCACACGCACACGCACACGCACACGCACACGCACACGCACACGCACACGCACACGCACACGCACACGCTATTATGTATTATTATGTATTATTATGTATTATTATGTATTATATAGCAAAATCACTCACTTAATAATTCTTAGAGACGTAGATACACAAATCATTGTGATTCAAGTTATTCGCAAATAGCTGAACCTCATAAACAAAACGTTTGATTGATTAATGCACAGTTGTATAATAAAATCGAATTTTCCTGAGACGTTAAAATTTTGTTGGATTACGTATTAAAACTCTAAGTTAAAGATTGTCTCAAAAACTATTTGCATGTTTCGTTCCAACAGTCGACGACGGTGAAGCTGTTGGACTGAGCAGAAGGTTCGTGCCATGCCTGTCGCACGTACAGTTAGGAGACTGTTGGCGTTAATCGGTGTGCACACATTATTTTAGGTCATAATATTTTACAGTGAGCAACGAGTCGAGACTGCTGGACCATTTACGATGCTTTCGTACTGTACATGCTTTTTCTTATGTATTATACCTTAACGAAAATAGTTTATTCAACAAATTCCTTTCATAATCGATTTCTATGGACTGCCAGGCATACATTTATCATGAAATAATTACTACCGAAAAATCGACGATATTTAAATAATTCGATTACGAACCGGTCGTGAAGTGGCACATTTTACCCTACCGGTAGGGTACCTATCGTCAATAATGTCAGATAAGTGGGCTCAATGTATCAAATGATGCAAAACGTGCGGCACACTAAGACCAGTAAGGATGGTTCGGTTTTGAGGATAGACAGCCGAGCCGCAATCTTCCGACGGCGCCCAGCCGGCTCCTTCCTCCACCGTTATTCTTTCATTCCTGTATGTATAACGTGCAAAAAAGAAAAAATAATATTCTGTGCTTAAACTCAACATTGCAGTGGTATTATATGCTATCAACATCTAGGGATGATACATTGAATACTACAACTTAATGACACATTTTACGCCACTAGCAACAAACGATATTTATATTAAAAATTAATTATTTATCGAACTAAATATACGGTAATATAGGCATTATTCGATGCACAAATCGTTACTTTGTCTATTATGACCAAAACCTGAATTGCGTAAGAAAGTTATGTACGCTTTTCCATTTTCCTAAGGGCGAATTTTCTTTTTCGTAGCTTCAAATCTATTCTTATTTTTTATATTTTTTCACGACCTGTCATCTAAGTTTTCTTAAGTCTAACTGAACTTATATTGAATTGTTTTCATCGAGTCCGCGAATAAGATTTCGCGGGGAACGTACTCGGGGTAGAGTCGACAGGTAGCAACAAATACGATATCGCGCGACGTGAATTAAAGTAGAAATTTAATTAACTTAAGGTTTTTCTAATGCATGTAAGAGACCGAGTGAGAAAACACCCCAATGGACGTAGCACAACATACACAATCAGAACACATAACAAAAAAAAAGAAAACAATATCTTATAATAACGTGATAGTCTGCAAACTTTTACGATCATACGATTCAGCACGCACACACAATCGTAAATCTATTCAATCAAAAATTAAACAAGTGCCGCCAAGGGCACGTAAAGAAGAATAAATGGATCAGCCTGAATACTCCAAAATAACTGTTCGAGGTTAATTACAATCGGCGTTATGGCGAATACCTAATATCCACGATCTCAAGTATACATTTCTACATAAATCTTTCACTGAGCGACCACCCGTGGGGATAGGGCGCGAAAACAAAACAATAATATTGATAATGGCCAGTGCCCAATATTTCAGGGCTTACTTATACAAAAAAGTTTCGATGCGAGATTCGATTGACAGGTTTTTATGCTTTAGAACGGCGTCCAGCCGTGATTATTGGTGGTTATGCACGTGAGCATCAACTGATCTTGGCGCGATGAGTTGATTAAGATGGCGACGACTTCCCGTGAACGTGGACCGTATCGTCCTCCGGAAGGGCCAGGCACCTCCTCGGCCAAATATCCTTGAAATCCCTCGGGAATAACAATCCTTTAGTCCAGACGTGGTCCGAATTAATCTCAGATATACCCTGCTTGGGTCCTGCGAACGCCTGTGCGTAGACGCCAGTTAATTAGACGGCTCAGTCACGTATCGCGGCTGGTTTAGGAATATTTGTCACAATCGCCGTATGTACATTGATTTTCTAATGACAATTAACGCTCACGCTTACCGTTGCAAATAGAAAAAAAGTTTAAAATTGACATTTTCATAACGCTTCCTCATAAAAGCTGAAAATTGAAATTTTCATATCGCTTCCTCATCAAAGTTGAAAGTTGAGAGTTGAAAGTTGGAAGTTGAAATTTTTTTTTTCGCTAAACTTCTTCTATGAGGAAGCATTTACTATATTTTTGGTTTCCTCATAGAGGACGCTTAGCGAATAAAAAATTTCAACTTTAAACTATCAATTCTCAACGTTCAACTTTGATGAGGAAGCGATATGAAAATTTCAATTTTCAGCTTTTATGAGGAAGCGTTATGAAAATGTCAATTTTCAACTTTTTTCCAACATCAACGTCGTATTTAACTTTCAGGAAAAATTGCTAGCTGACTCAGGTTTAGCCCGAAAAAATACACCAACCCTACGCTTTTGGTAAAATCGGATGTAGGATCTATGCTCGGTGCGAAAAATACATAGAATTATGTGTTCCCAATTTTTTTTTTTCGATCTTTCAATTTTTACTCGAGAAGTTCACATGACACCGCTTTAACTAATTATTTTAACTCCGTCATATTCATCATCTTGTGTATTTCTTGCCGTAGAACACGATAGGCACCTGCGTATTTTTCGCGATGCCATCGGGAAGCAAAGAAATCGTTGTTTAAAAATATGCAAAATCACTCATTTTTCAATTTTGGCTGTGAAAATGACAGATAAACTTTTTTTCGTTAATCGTAACTCTAGGACTATATTCCATGTATTTTTTCGTGCTAATCACGGATCTGACAACTATTTTAGTCACAAATGAATATTTATTGTAGAAAATTGCATTTAAAATAAAGTCCTCATTTTTCACAAAATCAGAAAAATTCAAAATGTCATAAAATTTAAACGGTTCGATCGATTCTCTTGAAATTTTAATGGGATCTTCGGGTGGTCATATTCCATCTATGTACGCGTTTTTAGCTAGATAGCTAAAAAATTGGGAGTACTAGAGCGCGAACCGACATTTTAGCAAATAAAAAATGGCATACAAAAAACAATTGAACATTTTTTGATGAAATTTTGCAGAAACATAGGCTATTAACCACACATGCTGTGTGCAAAATTTCAGCTTGATCGGTCAAGTCGTTCTAGAGTTATAACGCACGCACGCACGCACGCACGCACGCACGCACGCACGCACGCACGCACGCACGCACGCACGCACGCACGCACGCACGCACGCACGCACGCACGCACGCACGCACGCACGCACGCACGCACGCACGCACGCACGCACGCACGCACGCACGCACGCACGCACGCACGCACGCACGCACGCACGCACGCACGCACGCACGCACGCACGCACGCACGCACGCACGCACGCACGCACGCACGCACGCACGCACGCACGCACCCACGCACGCACGCACGCACGCACGCACGCACGCACGCACGCACGCACGCACGCACGCACGCACGCACGCACGCACGCACGCACGCACGCACGCACGCACGCACGCACGCACGCACGCACGCACGCACGCACGCACGCACGCACGCACGCACGCACGAATCAACGCGCCCAATTAAGATCGTAACTGTTCCGCAGATGCTGCGATAGGTACATCGTCAGGCAGATATCCAGTTTAGTATATGAGGCATTCTTTATCAACTAGGCCAATTTTACAGTCGACCTGTCAGATGTTTTTTAAAATGCGCCAGTTTGTAGTATTACTTAAGAGGTGCTTCTGTGATTTGTTTTAGATTTTTAAAATGCACCGTTCACGATTTACGCTTTTTAGGCACTCACTATTGCAAATAGGCAAAGAGTGCCTATTAAAATCCCCTTCGAGGCCTCTTCGAGGACTTTCGATGGAGATGCTGCACACCAAATGCACTTAAAAGTAAAATTCTTTTAGCGGTCCCTTTGCTGGACCTCCAACATGATGCGCAGTCCATTTTAAGTGGCTGCGATAGCCCCAAATATTTTCTATAGTCGGCGATGACATAAAAATTGCTTTTTCACTCAATTTTTTGTCTCGGACGTCCGTACGGTGCTGTGACTTTGGACCCTGCGAACCAATTGGGTTCAATTTTGCAGGAGTCTTTTGTCCCATCGTTGTGAGTATGCACGTACAGTTTCAAATCACTTGGAGACCTGCAATCAATTTTTCTATAATTTTTTGCTTAAAAATGGTATTAAATATCCGTACCGCACTCCAAAAACTAACTCTACGAACCAAATTTTTTCTCCTTCAGCATATTGTTTTATTGAGTCAACCCCACTATGCACACCAAATTTGAAGACATTTAGACACTTAGAACTATTTTTTCTATAATTTTTTGTTCAAAAATTAATTTAAATGTCCGTACTGCGCTCCAAAAACCCTACGAACTTAATAACTCTATGAACCAAATTTTTTCTCCTTCAGCATATTATTTTGTTGAGTCAACGCCACTATGCACACAACTTTTTAAGGCATTTAGACACCTAGAACTATTTTTTCTAAAGATTTTTTTATATGCAAAAATATTTTGTTACACTGAATATTTGTACATTGCTTAAAAATGAACTGTGCCAACCAAATTTTTTTTTCTTTATAGGTTTGTCTTATTGTGTTAAAAATACTGTGCACAGCAAATTTCAAGACGATCCGACATTAATTTGTTTTTTTTTATTATCATATTTGATTAGCAATTGCAGGTTATGTTATATTAATTTCCCTTAAAACGATTTTTCTTTCTGTCAAATAATAATCTTCGGTTGTGAAAAATAAGAGACAAAATATTGCTAATATTCTGAAAGATTGGTCTTTCTCTCTTTATTCCGATCTTTTTATTCCGATAGTCATACATTTTTCAATAAAAATTATTCACCATATTTTACAAGAAATTGTTCATAATCGTTAAAAAAAATTCAATTTTACATGTGCACTGAATAACTGGGTTATAAACTCAACAAGAAGTATCATCGAGTACTCAACATAATTGCAATTTGGCAAATATTGTTGAGAACTATCACGACCATATATTTATTTCCCTTTTAATTATATCTCTCAAACTTTGGAAGCCGTTGGCAATTTTCTAGCAGACGTTATCCAGTTCCCACAACTCGTAACTAGTGCTATAAAATAACCGGTTGATTGCGTTAGTTATCAAAATAATCGGTAATGTAGCCAGTTACATTACTAGTTATTTTCGGTAAAGAACGTACTGTCAACGCGTGAATGCCTGTTATTAATTTAAAATTCGTTTATATATTAACGTTTCCGAAAAAAAAACATTGCATACAAAATAATTCACAATTGGATGGATTCCAAAAACTTGGTCAAAGTAAAGAAATCGTTTCGAGAATTAATTGTATTTTGAACACTCTTAATTAATTAACTTTGAAAAGTTTATATTATACGAATAAAATTTGGATAAAAAACAATGAAACAATTTGAATTATTGAGGAAATATTTAACAAATTTAATTTACAAAGTTTAAAAAGGGCCCATGTTACTACATAAAAAATAGATACCATTCCATCTGCGATACCTGAAGATGGACAGACCGAATGAAAATTAGTGTTTTCACCTGTTTTGTACGACCTGTATCCTCTCAGGTATCACTATGCCGAGTTTTTATCTAGTAACATGGTCCTTGCCCTTCGACAAACGCCAGGACCAAAGTCGATATCTCTTTTCACTGCAGAGTTATGAATCTTTCGTAGGAACGCACTATTAGACCGTTTTTCATCGTTTATTCGGTCAGAAAAGATATTCCTATGAAAAATTCGTAACTCTGCTGTTAAGAGAGATATCGAGTTGAATCCAGTCATTTGTCGAAGGGCAATGCCTATGTTACTGGATAAAAAATCGATAGCATGCCATATGCAATACCTGAAGATGGACAGACCGAATGAAAATTAGTATTTCCACCTGTTTTGTACGACCTGTGTCCTCTCAGGTATCACTTATAGAACTATGCCGATTCTTTATCTAGTGTTACGTCCCGATGAGTAATTTTCAATCCATCTCGGTCAAGGAGAATTTTCACCCTCCCTTTACACGTTATTCGGAGATGACGCTTTATCGAGGTTTTGGCCCTGTTTTGAACCTAACCTTTCGGAAAATAATTCGGGATAGGGTCTAGAGTGTATATATTTAATATTAAAAGAATTTTATGCGCGGTTAAAATTCGGAATTATTAGGTTTTAAGTGATGATTCTAAACTGGACAAGAAAATTCTGGATGCTAACTCCTTCTATCGAATAGAACGCGATACACGGCTATCTCACTCTCTCGGACGTCACCCTCAACGCACGACTCGGGACACTTCGCTATCACACTCACTCACTGTTTTCACCCGACCTATCCCAATACATTAACGCGCACGAATATGGCTAAAATAAAATTGTCCAACACGAATATATCTTGCCCAGGAGAATATTTTAATCTTCCAGGCTCGCAAATGAATGCTGACAAACAAATATTCAGGAAAAATGGATGTTTAAGATGAAAAAGATACCTTTCCAAAGTTACGATGTGATTTAAATGGTTTACCTCGGAACGAATAATCGAGTGAATCGATTGATGAATGATGAATATCGATATCGAAATAGAACGTCCTTCCCAAATTCCGAATGAATGTTCGAGTCAGAATCGAATCATGATTTTTCCAAAATACCGCCCTTCCAAAATATCGAATATCTGAATCAGAATCGGATGATGAAGATGATCGAATCCAGAAACGAGTGTCAACGATGCTGATTGATGATTTCGACGATTAAATGATTTTCAGGAGGAATAAACTCAAATTCGATGGAATGATTTGGAAAGATATGAATGATTTATTCAAACAGAATTAAAATGAGGACTGATATTTGAAGATATTTTCAAGTTGATTTTACAAGTTCTTTGTTAATGGCTCTAAGTACAATGCAAGTTTGAGGTCTTTGCCCCGGTCGCGAAGAAGAAGAAGAAGAAGAAGTGCCCAGTGGGCTGCGGGCGCGCAAATAAATAACCTCGGTGCCGGACACCCCCGCATCACCGCTGTCTCACCTGCGCCTCGTCTCCCCACTCTTATCATCTGATTCCTGTCTTTGATTGACTAATTACTTATTCCAAATTTCTTAACTTTACATTACATTTAACATTTTAATTTGTTGATAACTAAATTCTATCGCAAATTTTATGAATATACAAATTTCAACGAAAGCTGTACGAGCTTTCGTTGCAAAGTTAACAATTGCGGACATAATTTTTTATCTTAACATCTATATGATTTTTCTCCTGAATTTTCGTAGTAATTATTTCACATCTCTTTCCTGTTTTCTATAATTTTCTGTATTTTCGCCCATTATTTCTAAATTTATCCTGACGATTTGACTTAATAATTATTCCACATACTTGATTTTACTGTATTTATCTGAATATTGTTAATAATTCCCCAAAATATTTCGTCATCTTTCATATTTATTACTTATCATTGCGTTTTCTATTCATTGCTTCATTTATGATTTCATCTATGATCCTCCTGGCCTATGTCAATGTTCTATTCCTTATCGATATTCACTGTCCAGGAGGTGCTGCACTCATTACGCTCGACGGCCGCTTTAGAGCAGCCGTCGATGGGCATGATGCTTAGGCATCATGCCCATCGTGACACGCGTCGTACATAGAAGCCTTATGTTCGACAACCGCGAGGAGCGTTCTGCCGATATCCTTATCTGCATTTTTGCGGGTCAGGTTACCGTACGTAACACCTCCGGACGTAACACCTCCCCCCTTAAACGAGCGGTGCTTCGAAGAACATCGCTCGACCTCGGTAGAGGCTGAACAAAATTTATTAAGTCATCTCATCAGTTAATTATTATTTCTCTTTTTCCTTAACTATGATTTCCCCTACTGGTTTTTATTTAACCAACTATTCCCCAATATTCCTAAGTATTTCTTCCTAAATTTTTCCTGCGATCTTTTTCCTCTCGACTGTACCCATCCTCTTCCCATAGGAAAGACTCTCTTTAGCTTTGTCCCCTGGTAGAGCGGCAGTCGAGTGTTATCGCGATCTTTCTCTTTCTAAACATCCTCAAAACTCTTGGTACGCGACTCACGCCTCTAGCCCTGGTTCCCGTTCATTCTCCGTTCAGCATCTCAACGACGAACATCGACACTCTTGCTTCTTCAAGTCTCAACAAAAAGATTTTAAGGTAAGTTTTAATTATTTAATAAATAAAGTATATGCCTATTTCCCTTTTTTATTGTATATATATTTTTTTTTCTTTTTCTCTTTCTTCTTTTTTTAATTTTTTTAATATTATTATTATTATTATTATTATTTAATTTATATATCAACCATGGACTAATGTCTTATATTTGATGGTCCGTATGGAATCATTTCTTGCTCTGGACCCTCATCACCCTGGGTTCTGCAGAAATTAGAAAGTACTACCTATTTATTTTTATTCTATTTATTTACTTTTTTTTAAACTTTTACTTTTTTTTACTTTTTTTTTAATACCACTATTATCACTATTATTATTTTGTTGTCATTATCACTATTATTCTAATGGTTGTCCCTCTTTTATTTTACAGGGGGATCTTATCATCTCCTCTCGCCGCCGCCCATCGGATACAGTAAGGGATATTATTAGTATCCGAGCATCCCGTATCCGCCAATGTCGAACAATCTTGATTTTGTGGGGTGACACCGGGGACGGGGACCTTGACAGGGATCACCCTGAAAATTTCCTGGGACTTCGAGCCCTTTTTCGCTTGCCCTAAATAAATCGCGGGGCCCCCCTACGTCGACCCCGTCACCCCCCTGCTGCCATAGCCTCAAGGGGAGTACTTCGACTATTTCTCAACTACGATTTTGAGGCAGATTTGTCGAATTTTCTGATTCGAGGAATGATGAACGATCCGGAGAACCACCTGGCCTGGCCTTGCCTGGCCTGTAACTTAACGGCTGTCGGGTTCCTCCTGGCCACACTTATCCCTTAAAATATATATTTATATACTCCTTTTATATTTTTATCATGAGTTTCATTAATAAACAAAAAAAAATATATCTCTAACTTCTGATTGTTTTATGTTTTCTTTCCTTTCCCATTATTTTATTTTATTTATCTTATTTATTTATTTATTTATATTTTTTTTCTTTATTCTATGGGTGCGATTGTATTTATTTTACCTTATTTTATTTCACGGGTGCGACTGTACGTTCATTGTACAATCACCCTTTTTAATGCATACTCGTGGGTCAGCGTGAGCGGAATACGACGTGACGTCACGTCGCCAGCCACTCTCGACCGCTCTCTTTTGTGCGGCTATTCGCCGTTCTCCGTCTCTCCGTCTCTCCCTCTCTCCCTCTCTCCCTCTCTCCCTCTCTGCCTCTCTCCCTCTCTCCCTCTCTGCCTCTCTGCCTCTCTCCCTCTCTCCCTCTCTCCCTCTCTCCCTCTTTCCCTCTCTCCCTCTCTCCCTCTCTCCCTCTCTCCCTCTCTCCCTCTCTCTCTCTCTCCCTCTCTCCCTCTCTCCCTCTCTCCCTCTCTCCCTCTCTCCCTCTCTCCCTCTCTCCCTCTCTCCCTCTCTCCCTCTCTCCCCCTCCCCCCCCCACTCCCCCCTCTCCCCCTCTCCCCCTCCCCCCCCCCCTAGAATGCAACTAGAATTTCCAACATCCTTTTCCACGCATTCTCCATCAATTTTTGTAGTTCCGGTCCATCCAATAATTTTGCGAACGAACCACCTTGTGCCACGGTTGGTTTGCCCAACAAGCTCCTAGCCACGGTGTTTAGCACCGCAGGTCTCTCGGCCGGAAACATGATGTGCTCTCGAAGCTGCTCCAGTTCCGATATCATGTAGATCCCGCTGGTCGCCAATGACTTAGTGCTTTTGTAGGTTCACGTAGGCTTGGTGTTCGGTTTCATCTTCTCAGGTGGGCATACGAGTATTGGTCCAGGCATCACGGCATACCAATCCTCGTCAACAAAATATGTAGGTGCCACCATCTTGTTGCGAGTGATCTGCATTCCGGTTTTCATCAATATATGAGTTTTCGGTGTCAAGAAATAACTGTTGTTTCCCTTAATTACTGGCAAATGCGTATAACATTCTTCTCGTGGCTGAACTCGAACTTCTTTTGGAATATACTTTATGATGTGTACCACTTCTCCAGACATCACGGCCATATAACCCGGTCCTCTCATCAGATGACACGCGAATTCATCTGGTATCTCGGTAGCTATTGCCAAACGATTCTTCAACATCTCTCTTTCCAGTTCGCATTTGTGAGTCAGGAGATCGTGATAAACTTGCTGAGTTTGAGTTCGAATATGTCGTTCAATATAAACGAACTTTGAGTTTACGTAAGTGTACATATCCATATTTATCACTTCCATCTTTTGTCCTTGCAAAAACGTTTGTCCATTTTCGATCTCGTATACAAACAATTTCGGGTGTTCCGTTCGCACTATCGTTTGTCCACATACGTTTGTCGATCCGCGTGTTACAAGCGCAAAGATTATATCCGATGTAGTAACGGTATACAACACCTGCGAGTCTTGATCTACACCTTTATCGGCTATGCCTTCGTACAACACTCCATATTGTCCATTTCCACAATTTCCGACAGGAACCGATTCCCAAAACGTATGTCCCCCTTCCATATCTACACATTGTCCTACGTTTAGTTCGCAACGTATTCCCGACTTCAAGAAGATTTTATTGGTTTTCAGAGAGATCGTAGCACGATAGTCTCTCAAAGTGATGTTTACTTCGGCCAATACAATTACTTTATCCCAATTCCGAAAAGGATCTGAATATGCCGTTCCCTTACATTCACCATCATGTCCCACCTTTTCTGCCAACGTTACAGGATGTGTTACGCCGTGATTACCCGTAATTCCCATTATCAGAGTCTTTTCTATTTCAAAGGATCCGTGTTCGTACATTCGATTGCACGCGTCTTGCGATACCTCATACACGCATGAAGCTTTTCCATTCGCTACGTCACTGGTATGCGAGAACATCCCGCACTTTCGAATATCCCTGTTGATCTCAACTTTGCACTGTCGTACTTGTACAGATGCATAATCGTTTATCTGAAGCAGCTGAATTCGCACAGCTGTGACGTTCAATGCCGGTGATGGAATATCGCATTCCTCCACTTCCAAAAGCGATATTATTGTGATGTTGGACTTAGCCGTTCCACAATCGTACCCGATCATTCCCATACATTGCCTCGACAGTAGAATAACCCCTATCACGAAGAAGGTTTTTTTCTCTCTCATTTTTATCTATACCAGAAAGAAAATGACAGAGTTACATTAATGGTTTATTTTATTGGTTTATCCATTTAATAATGTTATTCACATGGATTGTTTATTAGTAATTCTGGTGATTATATAATGATATTTTTGTGTTGATTAGTTTACATAATTTTGTTGTTAATTAACGATGCTTACATATTAATATATTCATTTTTTTTCTACTTTTTTTCCTAAAATAATTTCCCAAATCTATATTGATACTAATATCCTCGATACTTTGTAAGTAATCGAGGATATCTTTTTTTTCTTCTTTTTTTTAAATCTCTCTCTTTTTCGCGTTCTTCTGCCATACGCATGACTCAGCACGCACTCTGAGAAGCATGAATTTAAGAGGCTTCATCTTTACAGTCAATTCATCAGTAGGGAATTGCACTATAACATCCGGTTCGCCTTCACGCCAAACCGAGATCATGACTATTACACATTCGTTTCCCCCTTCGTATTTCCGAAGTTCAAACTTCGCATCCAACTCTCTCATGACTTGCTCTACATCTTCCATGTAGTCCTCAGAATCACTTTGTTTAACATGCTCTTCATAACCATCGATCTTGTCCAATACTGAATTTATCATCAAGCTAACCAAACGAATCACTTTACCCTCCCAATCTATATCACTTTTTCCTTTAACCTGATCTGCTATCTTTCTTATCAGAGCACTAGTAGCTATTCGCCTAGCAATTTCTTTATGTTCTCCTATTCCTCCGGCACGAAATCCTTCAAAAATTGCCTCAACTCGAAACACATTTCTCTGATTCGTCTGCCTTGGCATCTTCTCGTATCGCACTCTCCTTCCTCTCTGTGCTGATGTCATCGTACGTACAACATTCTTTCGTCCACTCGTTCCACTTCGGCCCGACATTGTCCGTAGATTGAGTAGTCTGTAAATGTCATAATTTTTGTCACAATAATATATTTATTCAGGTATAATATGTAAAAGTCTTAGTCGGTTCGCGTGCACTATCTGAACATTTTTCTTGGTTTTTATCTTTATATTTTGATTTCCCATTATTTCGACTACTTCATGTGGTCTAGTATACTGATCTGCTAGTTTTTTCGGTTTCGGTCCATTTTGCAAAAATACATAATCTCCTATTTTGAATGATTTTACGTTAAGTCTTTTGTCGTGTCGTTCTTTGGATCTGATTTTGGCTTGTATTAAATTTTCTCTTGCCATTCTTCAAATCTCATGTAACTGTGTTACCAATTTGATCAAATAACCACTGTACGTCGGAAGTTCATCGTCTACCCCCCGCGGTTCGCTAGATGGTACCCTTGCCAATTTTCCAAACACCAATTCATACGGAGTATGTTTTGTACCCTCATGGACGCTGGTATTATAATTGAAAATTGCCAATTGCACCCATTCGTGCCAGTCAAATTCCCTATCAACATATTGTTTCAAATACTCTCCTAATGCATGATGCGAACGTTCCAACGAACCGTTCGACTGCGGATGAAAAGCTGTTATTCGAATTCTTTTTATTTTAAATCTTTTAGCTACTCGTCTGATTAATCCATTGAGAAAATGTCCTCCTTGAACTATTAATATTGATTTTGGTGGTCCGAAAATACTGATAAAGTGTTTGACCATCGCATCCGCAATGGTTGCTGACGTTGCGTTTGGTATAGGAATAGCAAGGCAAAATTTCGTCAACTGATCCTGTATAGTCAATATACACTCGTTACCGTCTTTTGTCTTCGGTATTGGTTCGACTATGTCCATAGTTACCTTATCGAAAGCTGACCCTGGTGTATCGGTTAACACCATTGGTTGCTTCGTTTTGTTTCTCATACATTTCTTTAATTGACACGGTAAACATCTCTGTATGTAATTTTGAATATCTATTTTCATTTTTTCCCAATAATAATGCTGCCTGATTCTATTGAAGGTTTTCGTAACCCCTTTATGACCTCCTACAGCCGATCCATGCATTTCCTGAATTATTCCCTCACGCTCCTGTTTACTAGGATACCTGACAATCCCATGACAAACTATTACTTTGGTTGGACTTCTCAAAAATCCCAAGCGTAATTCCGTCGCAATTCTATCCCACGGAACGTTCTCCACCGAATCAGTTTTTGCCAAACTTACACTCTGAATTTCCAGTTCTTCTGTTAATTTTTTCAAACTACTCATTACTCTTTTGACGTGGGCTAAAATCAATGAAGGTCCCTCGCCTGAGTCATCGCTAACCGGCAATGCTATATGATACCTGTTTCCTCTTTTTACTGCACTAGCTTCTCCTAACTGTAGATTCGGAAAATACGGTAATTCGTTTCGATCTGCCAATTTCCGTGATCCTGAATCCAGAGACTCTCCTTTTGTTTTCAAAAAGTAACTAAGTGCATCTTTGCAAGTAAAGAAAAGATCACGACTCTGTATAATATTTCCCGGTGGAATTTTCTCGATTTCTTCGTCTGATTGTCTTTCTTCATCTTCAAGCTTCTCATTGTCTGAATTGCTGTCCATGTTGTTGTCATTTTCTTCGTAACTTCTTCAGGATCGCTGGAGGATTTCTCTTCATCTGTTTCTATAATTTGTGGATTTTTCTTTCTTCTGCTCGTTCTTACTACCGATTCTTCGTCCGAACTGCTTTCTTCCATCGTTTCTGGGCTTTCCTGTTTCTTTTTCTTCTTTTTCGGCTGTCGAATCTGTTTTGCTGGTTTAACTTTCTCTTTTGCATTTGTTTCTTCCTGTTTTTCTCGTTCATTTTGATTTTTCACTTGTCGTCTAGGAGTCATAACATGACGTTCCGGTGGATCTTTGTTTTTGGTCTTGTTAGTTGTTTTTTCTTTTTCATATTTTTCCTTCTGTTCTTCTTTGTTTTCATCATCCTTGTTTACTATTGGTTCCTTATCAGCATCCAGGTTGTATAAAGTTTCCTTTCGTATTTTCCTTGGTATTGTTATTTCAATCATTTCTGCCAATTGTTCCTTCGTCAGGGACTCTCGCCACTGCTCTTCAGAATCTTCTTCATCGTTGTACTCTTCATCTTCCTCGAATTCCAAGTCATCTTTTTCGTTTTCCAAGAGAGTCATTATTTCTTCAATTGTCAAACGATCATCAAACTCCATCGAAGTACTCGTGTGTTTCCGTCTTTGCAAGTTCTGATCCATACTCAGGGCTTGTGATCTGTCACGAGTGTAAACACTCTGCCATATAAATACGGCCTGAAATGTAAAAATCTGTAGACAATCGCCAACGCCTCCTTTTCGTATGTATCGTATCGTGATTCTGCGTCATTTAATGTTCGTGAAGCGTATGCTACCGGTCTATCTGCACCGATAGGTCCTTGTGACAGGATACCTCCGATTGCGTAGCCGGACGCATCTGTAGTTACAACAAACGGCTTTGAAAAATCCGGGAATATCAAAACTGGTTCTATACATAATTTTTCTTTTAATTCTTGAAAACTTTCCTCTTGACTTTCTCCCCACATGAAAGGAGTTTCGCTTTTGAGAAGATTTGTGAGTGGTTTAGCCAACTTTGCATAACCCTTTATGAATCGACGATAATATCCCGTTAGTCCCAAAAATTGCCGAATACCCTTGACGTTAACTGGGCTCGGAAACTCTCGAACTGCTTCTACTTTCTTCGGATCCAATTTAAGTCCCTCTTCACTGATGACGTGGCCTAAGTATGCCACTTCTCGTTTCAGAAATTCACACTTGTCCGGTTGCAAACTAAAATTAGCGGTCCTGTGTCGATCGATTAGTTTCTTGCATTTCGCGTCGTGTTCCTCCAGAGTTTTCGCGTAGATTATGATTCCGTCGAGATACAGGAATAACTCCTGTCCTTGTAGTCCCATTAATACCATATCCATTGCTCGCTCAAACGTGGGAGGAGCGTTTTTCAATCCCATAGGCATTCTGACGTACTCATAATGTCCATATGGCGTTGTGAAAGCTGTTTTATGACAATCATCCAGATGCATTTTTATCTGATAGAATCCTGAAGCCAGATCGAATACCGAAAAATACCGGGCACCTCCCAACTTATCCAATATATCTACGATATTTGGCAGAGGATAAGCGTCTCCTATCGTTCTTTCGTTTAGCTGTCTAAAATCAAGAACTACTCTCCATTTCTTTTTTCCCTGAGAATCTAATTTCATTTGCACTACCTAGACTGGTGTGTTATACGGAGATTCTGACTGCCTAATTAATCCTGCTTCTAAGAATTCAGCTACCTGTTTCCGTATTTCTTCTTTGTGAACCTCGGGAAACCGATATTGCTTTGAATTTACCGGAAATTCATCCGTCGTTGGGATCCTATGCGTTACACCGTCTGTAGCCCCTAATTTTTCTCCTTTGATGTGAAATCTGTCTACCCCATACGTGATAATTTCATGTACAGCTTCTTTTTCTATTTTGTCCAAATGCTCTAGTCGTAGCAATTCCAAAACTTTAGAGAACCGTGTCTCATCTTTTTCTTTTTCTTGTATAGCGAAACATTTTTCGGTCATGAATTTTACTCCGATCAAACAATCAACAAACTGATAAGAATTACTTTTCCTTTTTACTTCGTTTTCCCACTTTGACATAAATCTTGGTTTTAGTTCTTTTATTTCTTTGGATTCAACGTTTTTATCTTTTCCTATGACTGACTTTTCTCGTTTTTCCTCTTTTTCTTCGACTACTTGATTTGATTTTATATTTTGTGACCTTCCTCCCGTGTGCAACAGTATATCTCCAACAAACGTTTGACAATTTTCTCCGGTGTTTGCGTTTACCGACACCGTGTGACTATTCAAAAATTTTCCTTCATTTTTATTTTCTTTACTTTGAACCGATTTTTCCGACTTACTTATCTCAATTTTCCATTCTTCTTTAGTGAAAATTCTATCCAGATCCGTTTTTTCAACTTTTACCTTACTTTCTTTCTTTCCGAATAGAGAACCATCTGTGTTTTTCACAGAATCGTTTTTACCCTGATTTTTGTCCGACTTCACGAATTTACCCTGATTTCTTTCCGACTTCACGAACCGCTACGAATTTTCAGAATTTCCAATCTGTTCCGACTTTTCCAATCCTCCGAACTGCTTTTCTGAATTTTCCGACCTTCCGAACTGCTCCGAATTTTCCGACCTTCCGAATTTCTCCTCATTTTTCTCTTTTATTTCCTTTCTGAAGACTCGATCACCTGTAATACACACTGAATTAGTCATCACATTCTTTTCACAGTTTTCTATGTTATCTCCTTGTGGAGTTGTCGTCAATTCCAGGACAGGGATCTCTATGTGGACCCTCTCGTTACGATGATTGGTTACGTAAATGTAGTCTTTTCCACCAACGTTTTTCACCAATCCTTATTCAATCTCAATTCCCTCGTCTACGTCGAGCCTTGGTAAATATCCCTCGAGAACGTCGTCGTTTCTCAAGCGGACATAAAAAAGCTTCGTCGTTTTCGGTGGGAACATCATTCTTTCTCTAGTATGGAACTCTATTGAAATAACGATCCTCCCTACATCTTCCTTTTTTCGCTTTCACACGACCACCACACGATTGCCGCCTATCTCTTCTCACCCGCCGCCGCTGCCTATCGCACCGCCGAGCATCCCGTCATCTCCTCGAGGACTCCGAACGCCTATTTCTTATCACCCCCTAAATACACAATCCTAGACTTCGATCATTCCATTCCTTTTCTCATGACTAACCGCCTTCCAGGAATCCGAAACATCTGCCTTTCCAGTATTTTTCCGACGCCCGGATTCCTTCCCCACTATCTGGACTTTGCCACGAGATAGATCTATAAGAACGAACCCCCACCCAGTTTAGTCAGTCATTTAGTTACCGAAACTCCGCGCGACACTGTTACGCTGCCGGATTTGTATTAGAAAATAAACGTCTTTAACAGTTCGATAAAGTGTTTACCGAGTCTTTCCCGTCCTACAACCGCGTTCTGTGGCAGAGTCGACTACCACTCGTAAATAAAAAGACATTAAATATTCCTCGAGACATCACACTATCTATTTGTCTCGAACTTCAAGTATACTGTTTTCATAATCTATTTTTGCCAAATTATCACGAAAATACTCAATTGACAGCAATCCGCTCCGCTTGGTCGAAAAACTGTTTGGTACCACGTGATAAACGGTTTCTCTTCCCAACGTATTAATGATACATACCCCAGAGTATCTACAAATTCATCTGTAATTCCGCTCAATCTCAAAATTTTATCCCGATAAAGTTCCGAATCGGTACAAGCCTTGATCGTAAGGATTGGGTGCGCTTGAGTATTCGCGTTGGCCTGTGCCTGGGCACCCCGTGCTGGTCGGCCATTTGCGTTTCCCTGCTGCGCTGCCCTCCAGTTGTTGTTGCTGATGCGGATCTGACAATCCGTTAAATAATGACCCGGATTTTTACAATAATTGCAAATTATCTGGTTGGTCTGGTTTTATTGTTGATTTACTGAATTTTGTTGTTGCGTCAATGTCTGTGAATAACTCATTGATCCTGCAACGTTCGGATTTCCAGTGTTTCCCTACTTCTGTTGGTTGCATGCTGGAGCTGAATGTCCTCATCCATTACACATCTGACATTGGATTTCAGATGTCTGACCTTGAGGAATTTTCGGTTGATTTTGCTGTTATTTGATTGAAGTTATTTACTTGATTCTGTACAGGTCGTTGAACATTACGGCAGGACTCGGTCAAATGGCCTTTTCGACCGCAATTTCTACATGGATTACTATGACATTTATCTGCCGTGTGTCCTCTTTTCCCACAAATCTGACAAATCATGATCGTATTTGTTTGCGTGACTGCTCGAGGAATTTTAAAACGATTATCTGCTGAATGACCCGATTTTTTACAATGTTGACAAATTAATGGAGTCTGAGGCTCGATTTTTCCCGATGTTTTACATTTATCAGCTGTGTGACCCAGTTTTCACAGGTCTGACATTTGTTAGGCGGAGTCGTTCCTGGAGCGCTCTAGCACGTTGTAGCAGCAAGATGTCCTTTCTTTCCACAAATTTGACAAGTATTTGCCGCTGGTGTATTAGTGTTTACCACAGCTACAGTCGATTCCTCCTTAGCTTCCTCGAAGATTTTCACGCTCGCTTTCTTTGGAGCTTTTTCAGGTTCCTTTTCTGGTTTCTGTTTTGCTTCAGCATTGTCTCTCAACTTCTTCAGGTCTGCTAGTTCTCGTTCAATCCTTCTTGCCTCATGAATCGCTTCTCTGAGGGTGGTTTCTTCGAATACGAATACGAATACGATGTACATACTGATCTACTGTATCCGCATTCAGTTGTGCGCTTCTTTCCATTTGTCCTTGCAACTGATAAATATCCCTTGGTAGATCGTAAGTTGTTTTCAAATATTCGATATATTCATCGATGCTCTTGAACTTATTTTTCGCAACCCGATTCCATACGTCTTCTACTAATTTCGATCTTGCCAATCTCAACAAGTGTAGTTCGTTTTCTGCTCCAACTATTTCCAGATCATCTTCCAATCCGGCGATATATCGTTCCAATGAGCTTCGTTTTCCATCAAACTCCGGTATCACCTGCAAAGCGTCTCGCAGGTTTCCGATTCTACCTGCACTCAAATTTAAGATTGGTCGCGTTACATCCGGTGTCATTCGACGAAAAGGTTTTTTGTTCGGGTTATCATGATCCCTTCCACCCCCTCCGTCGCCGCCACCGCCGTCACCACCACCGTCGCCACCGCCGCCTCCGCCACCACGGTGGTCGTCGCCACGCCCTTTGCCGCTACCTGCTTCGCCGATTTGATCGTAATCGATTTTTTAGGATTTCCACGATTATTAACTGTGTTTCCAATTTCGTTTGTTCTACTGTTTTTCTTTCACTGAACTGATGGCATTACTGGTGTCATTTTTTTTAGAGAGATTTCGTACAACTTTTTCCGGTACCTGTTTTCTGCGTGACACTCTCAATTTTTGACTCGCATCCCTTCTAGATCGCAATCTATTAACAGTATACCCCGTTTTTCTAGGACCTGTTGATTTTTCTGTCAATGATGCTCATCTAGTGAAACTATTAAATGTCCTTGAAAAATTTATCGCCGATTTTGACTTATTTCCGATTTTTATTGACTTCACTGAACTTTCTTTATTATCCCCAATTAACCCAAATGCTCTGGCTGCTTTGACAAAGAAATTTTCACCTTCACCTGGTGCACTTTTTCTTCTAGGTGAAACGGATTTCGAACAGGATTTTACCAAAGAAGTTCTCCTTTTCGGTGTTGTATCTATTTCTGAGGATCTGGATCTCAACTGTGTACCTGAATTACTACTCAGTCTCAACCATGGTGTGGTCAAACCAGTTGCTGACGTAAATGAACTTTCAGACTCGCCGAATTGATTAATTACGGTTTTTTCTGCTATTTGCGGTTCTACAGCTTCTACTTCATCTCCATTAGGATTTTCACATTTTTAATTGGTGTCAACTGGATTTTGGAAATTTGGATTGATTGTATCCGGAAGTTCGAGTAAATACTCATCAATTGTCTTCGCAAGGAGCTCTATCTCCTTTCCAAGAGCTTTAGTTGCGTCCGATACAACTTTATGTTTTGAATTTTCCGATGTTTTCTCTATATTTGCTGCTGCCTCTTTGGGATATGGAGTTGAAGTGACTAATCTGCTTTCCTCAGCGAATTCCTCTTCTGACAATTGCGTCGATTGATCTTTCGGATTTAATAATTTTCCCTGTTTTTTCGTTCCCGATTTTTTTCTGTCTTCCGGATAGGCATGCACGATCTGATCGGGAAGAGTACATTTTGAACGCGTTGAAGTCATTTATGATTTTATTGTCCCTTTACTACTCATTTCACAAAAATTATTTTAATTGATTTTATTTTATTTATTTATTTATTTATTTATCATTTTATATACACTTTTTTATATCCCGGACGAGCCCCCAATTTTTATGTTACGTCTCGATCAGCAATTTTCACTCCATCTCGGTCGAGGAGAATTTTCACCCTCCCTTTACACGTTATTCGGAGATGACGCTGTGTTTGAGCAATGCCGGGTGAGATATAGCGGAACGGGGGGTAAAATAAATTCACACACAGATCTTAACAGTGAAAATAAACTCTTTATTAAATAACACAACGATGGTAAAAAGCGCGCGAAAAAACACTGTACATGAGTAGACCGATTATGAGCGAACCGAAAAATGAGCGATACCGAATAACAATTATCATAATGAGCAGTCCGAGTTGAGCGTACTCCGATGAGCCAAGACAATTATATGAGAATCGCTTGAGTCGACCGGGTGAGAGAATCTATCCGCGACGCTGAATCACCGCGAAATCGCCGTTGAGAACGTGAGCCATTCCGGTGTGATCACGCGTGGTGCGTGCCCGAGAAAACACTCGCGTTACGCTCCGTGTGAGCTCGAACGATATCCCGAAACCGAAGATACGTCGCCGTGATGAGATGTACCGAAATTGAGCACAACCATTGAGCTTTTACCGTGAGAAAACCGCTCGAAAACGGCGATCTACCCGACCGCGTGGTGATCCGTGTCAGCCATTCGGCGTAGATGAGCGCGAAACCTGTTGCACGTAACCCGTGCCGCCTCGGATGAGAGCTGGTGCGCGCGCGTCGGCCTCACCGGACTCGGCCGGGAAGTGCTGCCGAGCAGCGGCAGCTCGAGCGAGCGCATGTTACCGCGCTGATTCTCGAACACGCTTTATCGAGGATTTGGCCCTGATTTGAACCTAACCTTTCGGAAAATAATTCGGGATAGGGTCTAGAGTATATATATTAAATATTGAAATAATTTTATTCACGGGTAAAAAATCGGAATTATTAGATTTTAAGTGACGATTCTAAACTGGACAAGAAAATTCCGGATGCTAACTCCGTCCATCGAATGGAACGTGATACATGGCTATCTTACTCTCTCGGGCGTTACCCTCGACGCACGACTCGGGACACTTCGCTATCACACTCACTGGCAGCACCACAACTATGGAATAACCTACCGCCTGCCGTTCGCAGGGCCTCTTCCCTTGAAATCTTCAAGCCACGTATCACGCACAACGAGTATCTGCGTGAAGAAATCTAGTCAATACTTAGTCTTAGTATCAACTACGGCCTTCCTCTGCGGACCATGGTGGGTGGACCGAGTAGCTTGCTCATGGTCCCTCTCCCTCTCCCTCTCCCTCTCCCTCTCCCTCTCCCTCTCCCTCTCCCTCTCCCTCTCCCTCTCCCTCTCCCTCTCCCTCTCCCTCTCCCTCTCCCTCTCCCTCTCCCTCTCCCTCTCCCTCTCCCTCTCCCTCTCCCTCTCCCTCTCCCTCTCCCTCTCCCTCTCCCTCTCCCTCTCCCTCTCCCTCTCCCTCTCCCTCTCCCTCCCCCTCTCCCTCTCCCTCTCCCTCTCCCTCTCCCTCTCCCTCCCCCCCCCGCCCCTCCTCTCCCCTCTTTCGTCATCTTTCATATTTATTCCTTATCATTGCGTTTTCTATTCATTGCTTCATTTATGATTTCATCTATGATCCTCCTGGCCTATATCAATGTTCTAATCCTCATCGATATTCACTGTCCAGGAGGTGCTGCACTCATTACGCTCGACGGCCGCTCTAAGCATCATGCCCATCGTGACACGCGTCGTACATGCAAGCCTTATGTTCGACAACCGCAAGGAGCGTTCTGCCGATATCCTTATTTGCATTTTTGCGGGTCAGGTTACCGAGCCTCGCTCGGTTGACTTGTGCTGTACAGTCGTCTCCGTACATCAACCCAATTTACCTGAAGGCTAATTATTGTTTCCAGTTGATAATTTTTCCATCTGGTATTTAATTTATTCATCGTCCCCTTCGGGTTTGATGATTATATGTTGCCAATGATTATTTTCAGCGTTTTAGTAAATTTCAAATTTTTGTTAATTAACCGGTCATTTGACCCGAATGAACTTGAAATATTTTGGCAAATTTTTGGAGGACGTAACACTAGTAACATGGTCCTTGCCCTTCGACAAACGCCAGGACCAAAGTCGATATCTTTTTTCACTGCAGAGTTATGAATCTTTCGTAGAAACGCACTATTAGACCGTTTTTTATAGTTAATTCGGTCAGATAAGATATTCCTATGAAAAATTTGTAACTCTGCTGTTAAGAGAGATATCGAGTTGAATCCAGGCATTTGTCGAAGGCCAAGGCCCATGTTACTGGATAAAAAATTGATAGCATTCCATGTGCGATACCTGATGTGACGGTCCCGTATTTTGAGTTAGTATATTTGGCGCAGGAAACTCAAGTTAATATTCTTATCTGGATTCTTGCTAATCTTTGTGCAGTCAGCACCTTCCGTGCGAACGCTCGCGCTCTCACGGTAGCGGTCCAGCCGCTGCACCCGCGACGCGCGAGCAGCGGCCGTCTTATCGCGCGGAGGAATACTATGACGCGCGCAGCAATATGCGAGGGCCCTACTTCCGTCAGGTCCTTGCATCAGTTCATCTCAGAGACCCGAACCTGTAAGACGCACGCTCTCGTTCACTCACGGCTAACTACAATAAATAGTAAATTGCATTTTTTCAGACTTTACTTATCCGACCACGCTTATTCACATCCACTTCGACCATACCTGACGACCATCACATGGTGTCAGAGGTTTACGGACTATAAAACACGAGCACACCAATATCACAAAAAAAAACATTTTTCAAAATTATTCACTTTTACAACAAATTAAAAAAAAAATATTGTGCTGAAACTAAACAGAAAGTGCTAACTGTGAAAAAAAAGTTTGAAACTGACAAGAGTGACAAATCCCCCGGAAATAATTGGCATTCGCACGGACATTTACGGATCTTCATGAATATTCACACCATTCCAGGACATTAACATTTTCACGGATATTTTCGAATACTTCATACGGACATTCTCAACATTCTCAACGGATATTTTCAACATTTTCAACAACTTCACGGACTGTATTGGCATTTCACGGACATTCTCAACACTTTAACAGCGCAACATTTTACGTACAACGCAATAAAAGCGAATTATAAAATCAAGGAAGGAAGGAAGGACGTAAATAAATTTTTCCAAATTGAAAGAGACGACAATATACATGACACTACACATACGGATAATGCTAATATTGCAAGTACAACAATATACCGACATCGCTTCAAACCTCGAAACGTAAAAAGAAAAAATAAATAAATTAATTAATAAAAATTAAATTAAAAATCTTATATACGTCTGATTTAGAAAAAAAAATATCATAATTATTATTTTGCCATGAGATTAATGAAAATATTTGGCACGTTTTTATATTATTAATTAACTTGAGACCATCTATTACCTCTGCTTAAATTTAACCTCACAATGTCAACGTGCAGAAATCGAGACAGATCACGAGACAGATCACGAGACCGATCACGAGACAGAGATCACGAGACAGAGATCACGAGACAGAGATCACGAGATAGAGATCACGAGACAGAGATCACGAGACAGAGATCACCAGACAGAGATCACCAGACAGAGATCACGAGACAGAGATCACGAGACAGAGATCACGAGACAGAGATCACGAGACAGAGATCACGAGACAGAGATCACGAGACAGAGATCACGAGACAGAGATCACGAGACAGAGATCACGAGACAGAGATCACGAGACAGAGATCACCAGACAGAGATCACGAGACAGAGATCACGAGACAGAGATCACGAGACAGACATAGCGATAAAGGACGCTATATTGGGCGATGCTGTTTTCGAAGCAACAGAAGTTAAAGTTTCATACGTAGACAACAGTATTACTTTTGGAGAATATTCAATACCATTCGCGACACCCGAGACAATCTTAATCCCGCCTAAGACCAAACTCACAACACACGTTAGAATCTCAAACAACAATTTTTCAGAAGGTTACATTCCTGAAATAAAAAACGAAATAGGAATTCATTTGGGAAACGCTCTCGTAAAAAACGTTAACGGAATTGCTTATTTATTTGCGAGCAATGTCACAGCAGCCACAGTAGTACTCAATATTCCTACAGTAGAATTACAAGCGATTGATCACATTTCAAAATTGGCTTACGACATCACTGATTCGCGTCATAATTCATGGAGTTGTAACGAAGAAATCAAAGTAAAACGATCGGAACAACTGTGTTCTCTTCTTCATTTGGATAATCTAAATGACGAAGAAACAGAATATACACTTGAGCCTATCTGAACATTCTGATTTGTTCCACGTACCCGGGGATCGTGTAGGACTTTCGTGTATTCGCAAACGCGAAAAATGTTCGGCATACGACAAATCAAGCAACACAATGTTGTACTCTCCCATCTGGATTGTAGTAAAAATGCCAGCAATCAAAACAATGGATGGCGCATGGTTATTGATTATCGCGAAATTCAGAAAAACACAAAATCCGGTTCATACTCGCTTCCGCATTGCTCTGACATTTTCGACCAATTCCTTTTGTCGAAAATGTCAGAGCAATTTCGACCAATTCCTTTTGTCGAAAATGTCCTGGCAATACAAAAGGAATTATGCAACGCTCAGTATAAATCAATTTTTAGACTGGCATCCCATTTAGGGCAAATCGAGCTGGAAACCTCAACAAGGACTTTCAAAACTCTATATGACATCTTCGCCTCTGGTGACAGAAAAATCGACCTACTCGTATGCGACAGTAGCATTATAATTTTCGCAAACACGCTTGTAAAACACACAATGAAATTCAATAGACTCGCTAAAGAGCTGACTAACACTGGACTGACGATCGACGCTCAAAAATCTAGATTTCTTGTAAAGACACTAAATTTAGGACTCACAATCACACGATCAAACGTAAAATCAAACGACGATTCAATTCAGCAACTTCAAAACATTTCTGGCCCGTCTCAAAAACTTACGCATACCGAATTAATGAAAGAAACAGTAGAACACAACGAGGAGAGCGTACACGTCGAAACAGATCTGATGGTCGACGACAAAACATCACACACCGATCCATCCGATGATGAACTCACCCCGAAACCTCCTAGGACGACAAGAAAACGTAAAAACGACACTTCAGAGGATGAAACGAAAATACGAGAACCACGCAAGAAATCAAGGACACGAAAAGAAAAAGTAACAGGGAAATATGCAAGAAACAATGAAGAAGAAATGATTCAAAAAGAGAAGAATAAAACGAAAAAACCGACCGTACAAAGTGAGACTAGAATGAAAAGTGCAGAGCGCAGAGGACAAAGAGCCCCGCCTGACACAGAACAAAAAAGTCCACAGATGCAAAAGGAAGAAGATACTTAAAATGGAAAAACCGATCTGGCAATACAAAAGGAACAAGATTTACAGTACCGAAACGATCAATCGCCGCCGACAAATAACGGAGAACTGGTCAGTGACGATAACACCTACGAACCACCGGTGCAGCCAACGTATAGATCACCTTCGATCTCTATCGCGGAAGAGATCGAAGTTATAGCGAGGCTGCAAATACAACAACCGTGCAGCCAAACTTCAGGTCGTCTCCAACGCCCGAAGAGTGGAAAACGCGATCAAGACTGTTACTGTCTTGGAGAACTGGTCAGTGATGATAACACCTACGAACCATCGGTGCAGCCAACGTAAAGATCACCTTTGATCTCTATCGCGGAAGAAAGTTATAGCGAGGCTACAAATACAACCATGCAGCTAAACTTCAGGTCGCCTCCAACGCCCGAAGAGTGGAAAAAAAACGCGATCAAGACAGTTACTGACATCACGACTGTTGGTTCCACCGATCTTTAGATCACCGCCAGTACAGCAAGTTGACGGATTGAACGACGGATCTTCGTCGATACAATTATCAGTGCAGCCCAATTTTAGATTTCCACCAATCTATGGATCAAATGCTGTTGGTCAATATGCTGCAAAATCATTCGTGCAGCCCAACTTTCGATCGCCTCCACGTTACTACGAACCAATCACAGTGGTGGAAATAACGCGATCAATAAGCTACCGCTGAAAAACCAACCTCTGCGGAATCGGATAAAACCTGAAGAGAACTAAGAAGCTTCATGAACACCACGCATTCAAGCAGAAGCAACGAACATCAGTAAAACAGCTTTGATCTGCAAAATATTACAACAAATTGCGATATTTTAATAAAGACATAAGAATCTATTAAATCAAAGATGGTTTCACGATCATAGCTTCGAATAATAGAAGATATGATAAAGATTCTCCAGAATTTATAAAGTACGTGCAGGCTCATAAAGTCGCTCAAATCTACAACATAACTCGGGTCGCGGAATTTCACACAAAATAAGATAAACAAATAAAAATAGTGATTTCAATAGATTACAAAATTCGACATTTTAAGTCAAGGTTTCCGATTTCGCACAAACACAAAAATATACAAAAAGCAATCTCCGATGTGTTCAGGGACTATTCAACTCACTTCAAATTGACGAACAGAAAATACGACAAAATATAAAACACATAGAATACACACTGCAAAAATCACTATTTACTTCAGCGCTAGTTAGCTCTTACTCACCCGTCTGTATGTAACATCAACTCACGAAAAAGATATTCACACGTAAGATAAAAGGGGGTACAAAGCAAGTTCATCAGAGCAAGACAAACAAACAATCAGATGGTATAACCGGCACTGATAATTTTCGGTGCAATCTAACCACAAAAAAATCGACAATTTTTACGGAGTAAAACAAAGGAAGTGATGCTTAATTGGTCTGAATTTAAAATAAAGAAGGAACCGCGTAAATAGAAGCAACATATAGTGTTCGAGAATTAGCGCGGTAACGTGCGCTAGCTCGAGCGGCCGCTGCTCGGCAGCACCTCCCGGCCGAGGCCGGCAAGGCCGACGCACGCGCACCGGCTCTCAACCCAGGCGGCACGGCTTACGTGCCGTGTGCAACAGGTATCGCGCTCATCTACGGCAAATGGCTGACACGGGTCACAACTCGCTCGGGTAGATCGCCATTTACAACCGGTTTTCTCATGGTAAAAGCTCAACGGTTCTGCTGAATTTCGATACATCTCATCACCGGCGACGTATCTTCGATTTCGGGATATCGGTCGAGCTCACACGCAGCATAACGAGAGTGTTTTTCTCGGTTACGCGACACGCGTACTCTCACCGGAAAGGCTCACGTTCTCAACGGCTACCTCGCGGCGATACAGCGTCGCGGGTAGATTTCTCACTCGGGAGTTCAAGCGATTCTTATATAATCTAATTGGCTCATCGGAGTGTGCTCACATTGGACTGCTCATAGAAATCATTGTTAATCGGTACCGCTCATTTTTGGTGGCGCTCAACCGGTCTACTCAATTGTACAGTGTTTTTTGCGCCCTTTTTACCATCGTTCTGTTACTCAAATAAAATATATATTCTCACTGTTAAAATCTTGTGTGTGAATTTATTTACCTCCGTACCGCTATACCTCTCCCGGCAATTCTCAAAACATATAGCCATGGGCTATCTATTTTGATAGTACAATACAATACTTGGAAATTATTGGAAATTCTTATATCAGTTGATTATTTGACGTGAACCCTTGACACTTGCTGGAATTTTTTCGCCATTCGATAAATCTACACATCTACGAGAAACCTTAAATTAAAAACAATAAGAAATCGCAAAAAAAGGGACCACAAATAATAAGGTCACCTTATACACAATTAAAAAAGGAAACAACACATAACACACAACACACGTAAAAATGGGCATAGTTCTATAAGTGATACCTGAGAGGACACAGGTCTTACAAAACAGGTGAAAATATTAATTTTCATTTGGTCTGTCCATCTTCAGGTATCGCATATGGAATGCTATCGATTTTTTATCCAGTAACATGGTACTTGCCCTTCGACAAACGCTAGGACCAAAGTCGATATTTCTTTTCACTGCAGAGTTATGAATTTTTCGTAGGAACGCACTATTTGACCGTTTTTTCATCGTTAATTCGGTCAGATAAGATATTCCTATGACAAATTTGCAAACATTTTTTAGGCACTCACAATTAAACAAAATAGGCAAAAAGTGTCTATTAAAATCACGCTCGAGGCCTTTTACACAGGTATCACTGGGACAGCTGCGCACCATGTGCACCAAAACAAAAAATGCTTACAGCGGTTTCTTCAGTGGATCCCTAACATGATACGCAGTTCATTTGGCGTGACTCCGATGACCCTAAATATTCTTTTTGTTTATTATCTACTTTTTTTGTTGTTTATTCCATGTATGGTTTAGCCAACCTTTTACAAGAGCCCTTAACTATTACTTATTTCCTATCATACCCGTTACTTATTTTCTATCATATCCGTTTTTCCCCACCATGCATCCGCAGCCGACTTCCCCCTCTGTACCGCATTTGCCATGGCATTTCTGCCATTAGCATAGGGAAACTGCGGAAAACCTATGCCGATACAGCCGGTCTCCGATTCGGTTTCTGGCCTCGGAGCTTCGTCGCGTTTCGCCGAGGATGCAAACATGGAGTACAGGTATATACATCCGACACTCACACTCAGGCGCCATTACGCGCGAGTGACTGATGTATACATATATCTGGAGCTTTGTCCCGCCCATATTTTCATTCTCGGCGAAACTATGAAACCGGGAATCGAACCGTCGACCTCCCGATGCTTTGGTCTAGAGGCGAGCACGCTAACCACCAAACCACCGTACCGGTTTTATTATCTACTTCTATTTTACAAAAAAAACCATAGACATTAATGATTGCCTTACTCATTGTGAACTTCCTCTTGTCCTTGCTCGCCATGGAAATTGATCGACGTGCGAACAACTTACATAGTGCACTTAGCGGGCCGGGTAGATAAATTGTGCGGCGCAGATCACACAGCGCGCAAAGCGTGACGTATGAACACATCGCACGGTGCGCTTTGCGCGCCGCGGGATCAGCTCGTTTTTAGGCACTCACTCCGTACATAAGAAAGTGCCTATTAAAATGACTATTTTCTATACTTTCACTCCATCGGACGTCCGTATCACAATATATGTTCGCAACCAATGACCCGATACAGTTGAAATTTGCTGCGCTGTACTATTTGTCCATTGACATAAAGCCTGTAAAGTGTAAACTCCATTAGACACATATAAGTATATGTTTATAGGCTTAATAACTTAGAACAAAAAAATACCTTTTTTCAATTTTTTATCCATCGGACGTCCGTCTTGTTCTCCAGCTTCAATACATATCGATGAATTTAAATATACCTAGCGACAATAGTTTCGCTGTATCACAGACAGTTTAAAACAATTTAAATAACTAATAATACTTTTTTAAAGCAATTAAGTATAAATTATCACCTGATTATCTCCTGTTGAGTTTTAAAGTTTGCGCATCGGACGTCCGTACCATGCTCAAACTTAAAAACTTACGAACCAATAAAGATGTCCTTCGCAGTCTTCATTTATTATATCGTTAAAAAGTGGCCCACCAAATATAAAATCATTTCGACATCTGTACATAAGATTTTGCAAAAAATGTTTACAGTTGTCTATTTGGAAGGTTATGTGTGATTTTTTTTCGACTACAAACTAAGTGAAAAAAATATAGAAAATAAAAGTCTGGTTGATACAAATGAAAAAAAATAAATGGACGACATCCTCTTATCCAATTGTATTACAAGATTATCACTATGTTAACTGTTAATCGCTTTTTAAAAGTTTTTTAGGTAATTATTTGTTTTAACTGAAATCATCGCGCACATTACATACATCACATTTTAAAAAATCTATAAAAATTCCACTTTACACATTTAAAGATATCCACGATAATTCACAAGTACATTTTTGTATCACTCACGAATAATAATTATTATATGTCAAAAAACATTCGCAATTAAAGCTGTCAAAATAGAAAACTGTCTCTACGTTGCGGCGCTGGCGTCGTTTTCATACGCGCTCTAGCGGTCCCGCGAAGTCATCCAGTGCCGCGCGCGATCAGTAGGGAAAAGCGGGACAAAATGGGACGGTGGGGCAAAACGCCATATTCCAATGATTTTTGGATGGGAGAATAGGGAAAACGGGACAGACCATCCGGATGTATTAACAGGGCAAAATGGGACATTCAAACATTATTGGAATCTTGCGTTCTGCTCACTGTCCCATTGTAACTCACTGTCCCATTCTGCCCCGCTCTACCCTACTTGGATGAGTATCCGGTTAGCCGCTCGCTGGCTAGTTACACCACTTTCCATGAAGCTTAATCTTAGGATTCCTTGGAAACTGATGATCATCTGTATTAAATCGGTCACATTTACAGTGTCAGGTAAGTCGCGTACAAAAATGTTACTTGATAACTCTAAATTCTTCGAAATATATAGTCTGTCGAAATAGTTTTATCGAATAGTTATATCGAAATAGTTTTGTCTGTGGTATTTCAAAACTTTTGAAAACTTTAACATATGTGATTGCTATTATGAATATTAATTATTTTCGATTTCAAACACTTTTAATCCATAAAATATATTTGTATATGACACGTTTATAATGTCTATTTGAAATTTGTAAATAATATTTCAGAACGCAAGTCTGACATAATATGTATGCATACGTTTTCGTAGCGCATAGCGCAATGCATGAATACAATTTCAGCACGCGTAACGCCATGTGCAAACCACTGTCCGCGTCGGACAAACTACACGGCGCGCGGAGCGCAAAGCGCGCCGTGCGAACAGCTCGGGTGGCGCGCGAAGCGCGACGTGAGTGCAGCTCGGGCGGCGCGCGAAGCGCAACGTGCATACAAATCTGTGAGTGCCTTAAAAATGTCCCGAAGGGATATTTTTTTTTGCTTAAAAATTGTTTTATGTGTCCGTACCGCACTCCAAAAACTAATTCTGAGAACCAAATTTCTTCTCCTTCAGCATATTGTTTTGTTGAGTCAAAGCCACTACGCACACAAGATTTGAAAGCATTTTTTAGACACCTAGAACTTTTTCTGCAGATTTTTTATAAACAAAAATATTTTTTTATGCTGAATATTACTTAAATTGCTTGCATTGCTTAAAAATAAACTGTGCAAACCAAATTTTTTCGACTTTATAGGTTCGTTTTATTATATAAAAAATACTGCGCACAGCAAATTTCAAGACGATCCGACATTTTTTTTCAATTATTATATTTGATTAGCAATTGCAGGTTATGTTATATTAATTTCCCTGAAAACGATTTTTCTTTCTGTCAAACAATAATCTTCGGTTGTAAAAAAAAAATAGACAAATAATTGCTAATATACTGACAAAGTGGTGTTCTTTTTATTTCGATAATCATACATTTTTCAATAAAAATTATTCACCATGTGTTACAAGAAATTGTTCATGATCGTAAAAAAAAAATTCAATTTCACATGTGCACTGAAAAACTGGGTTATAAACTCACAAAGAAGAATCAGCGAGTATTCCAGATAATTGTAATTTGCCAAATATTATCGAAATCCATCACGACCGTATATTTCTTTTCTATTTAATTATATCTGTCAAACTTTGGAAGCCGTCGGCAATTTTGTAGCACACGTCATCCAGTGCTCACAACTCGTGACTAGTGTTGTAAAATAACTGATTAATTGCGTTAGTTACCAAAATAACCGGTAATGTAGCCAGTTACATTACTAGTTATTTTCGGTCAAGAACGTGCTGCCAACCCTTTAATGCCTATTATTATATATTCCGAAAAAAACATTGTTGTTGTTTTTGTTAGCGATACGAGCACTCAGTCCTGCTGGACCATTGTACTCGCGCCCCGTGGAGCACTCGCACCACCCGAATTGTCCACGTTGTGTTCCTCAGACACGGAACACAACCGACAGGCGTCCTTCGTGATGTCATTGACTTTTTCGCACCTACTTCTGCGACTTGACACCTTTCTCATTAAGGATTACCGGTTGCTCAGGGTATCTTGGTCAGTCCCTCGGTCCCCAGCAACCCTTCGTGTGCTTGCCGGTTGCTCAGTGTAACTTGGCCTAGTCCCCCGTCCCCCGGCATCCCTAAATGTAGTCATGCTAGGGATATCATTGTCGGCCTCCTCAGAGCCCCAGGTTAAGGAGGCAAGGCTCCAAGTATTCTAGAATAGTCGCCTGGTATACCTAGAAGCATCGTTCTGATGCACCATACCCCGGTGCCATGAAGCCCAAGCACGATAGCTTACACTCTGGCCAGGGATAGCTATTGCGGAGCGTCGAGTCTGATACACAGACTGGGCGCCCCGGGCGATGGGTACGCTACGTCCCCTACGCCGATACGGTCTGAGGCTCGATTCCCGACGTCGGAGCCTTGTTGCGTCTCACCGAGAATGAAAACAATGGAGTACAGCTATATACATCCGACACTCGCACAGCGGTAACTAAGTGTGAGTGACCGATGTATATATCTGGAGCTTCGTCTCGTCCATGTTTTTTTCCCTTCCCGGCGAAACATACGAAGCCGGGAATCGAACCGTCGACCTCCCGATGCTTAGGTCTTAGAGGCGAGCACGCTAACCAGTAGACCACCGCACCGGTATTGAAAAAAACATTGCTGTAACAAGTAATTATAGTTTTATAATTAATCGTATTCACGACGGAATGTTAAAATACTGAGAACATAATTCACAATTGTATGGATTACAAAAACTTGGTCAACGTAAAGTAATCGTTTCGAGGATTAATAGTATTTTGAACACTCTTAATTAATTAACTTTAAAAAGTTTACATATTTTTTTCTGAAAAAAATATAAACTAATAAAATTTGGGTAAAAAAACAATGAACCAATTTGAATTGTTGAGGAAATATTTAATAAATGTAATTTAAAAAGTTTAAAAAGGGCCCATGTTACTGGATAAAAAATCGATAGCATTCTATATGTGATACCTGAAGATGGACATGCCGAATGAAAATTAGTATTTTCACCTGTTTTTACGATCTGTGTCCTCTCAGGTATCACTTATAGAGCTATGCCGATTTTTTATCTAGTAACATGGTCCCTTGCCCTTCGACAAATGCCTGAACCAAAGTCGATATCTCTTTTCACTGCAGAGTTATGCATTTTTCGAAGGAACGCACGATTTGACCTTTTCATCATCAATTCGGTCAGATAAGATATTCCTATGAAAAATTCGTAAGTCAGCCGTTAAGAGAGATATCGAATTCAATCCAGGCGTTTGTCGAAGGGCAACCCCATGTTACTAGATAAAAAAATCGGCACGGTTCCATAAGTGATACCTGACGATGGACAGGGTGAATAAAAATTTGTATTTTAACGATTTTGTATGACCTGTGTCCTCTCAGGTATCACTTATAGAACTATGCCGTTTTTTTATTCATATTGTAAATAATTTGTTTTTATCATGCACCTCGAAAACACGATCGCAGAAAACAAAATAATTTTTTTAAATACATGGATAGGTTTTCCACGTTATGACAGCTACCAGTGGACCCCATCGATATAGCTTTTCATTTAAATAATAGTTCACAAAATTGTCACATACCATCATTGAACAGTTATAACAAAAATATACAACCAATTGAATAACAACAATGTTAGTGATATCAATTTTGAAATTAACTGCCAAAACCTTCAGTTATTATTTCGTCCAAATTTTCGAATAAATGCGTAAGAACGATTAAATTAAATAATGAAATGTTGCATCGAAGAATGATAAGCAATCGTATATATACTACGAACAGAAATATAAATTGTGATGTTATATTCCCCGTGGGACGGGCGAAATCATCGAATATTTTGAAAACTAAAAATTGGCCAAAATCGTGCAACGGGCGGGAAAAGGGGGGGGGGTCAAACAAGATAAAAATAATACTCGCGGGGAACAATAATAACAATGGTTTAATGGTGCAAAAGAATAACAAAAATTGGAAACTTAACGGGTTGAGAAATGATAATAATAATGACCGCTTCGACGCCGGTACGGGTACGTCGAGGATTAACAAAAAAATGATAATAATAACTTTCTCTTCAACGCTGGTACTGGTACGTTGAAGATGAAACCAAAAAGAAATTATACCACTTCGGTGCCGTTACGGGTACGTCGAAGACAGAACCCAAAAACAATAAATCGGTAACAAAATAGTAATGAAAAATGGTAAATAAGCACTCGAAAATAATAGCAAGAAAAACGTGACTAATAACCTAAATAATCGTTGAAAAATAAAGGGCAATCGCAAACAATAAATTGAGGGGAGGGGAAAAATATTCGGGGCAATAATACTCGCCTTTTAACAATAATCCCGGGGAAAAATGAAAATGCTATTGGCTCAAAATTATCAAAAAGCGCTAATAAAGGGGGATGCAAAAGGGGAAAATATTCGGGATGAATTTGGGGAAGTTATGGGGATTTTCAGGTGGCTTGTGGGACAGTCGATGGGACTTCGAGGGGGTTCGTAAGGGACAGCTGGTCAGACAAAGTTGCACAAAAATCAAATACTAAATTCAATAAGACTCAAACGGGCGTCAGCTACTTTGACGGTGTAGCACCGTAACAGATCGTGCAGACGGCACGGATCTCTTCTCAAAAAAAACAATAACTCAACTCAAAAACTCAATACTTGAAAAATTCCTCTGTCGCAACGAACAGTCCAGGTAGCTCGGAAGAGGGGAGAGGGCTCAGGGGGAGGGTACACGAATCCGATGGCTTCTTACAATATTACCTCGGTACAGGCTAAATTATACAAAAAAAAATGTCTTAAGGGCTCAAGGGGAGGCAAGGGAAAAACTTTGACTAATAATACTATCTCTTATAACGCATTTTACGCCGCTCACCACGCGCGCGATATCTCTCTTTGCTCGTGTAACAAAGGACGTCGACCACGTGTCGACCACGAGGCAAAGTCTTTTACTAATAATTTCTACAAAAAATATGGGGTGTTCGGGGGAGGAAAAAGGGTCAAAAGGGGCGGGAAAAATGTGGGCAAAAACTTACGAAAATCGGGGCTCACTCACTCAATCCACTCGGATCTCGGTTATAATACTTCGCTCGAATCAGTGGACAGCTTCAGTCGTTATAAAATCCTTACAATGCTCCAATTCGTATTCCTGGGCTGTCGCTGATTCGTCTTAATAGGCTGGTTATACTCTCCTAATCGGAGTCTGGATTTAACAAGGTACAGCCGAGTCGTCTTATAAATTTGGGAAAAATATGCACACTCGCACTCGGCTGTCACATAATACAAAATTCTTAAAATTAACGACACCCGATCTCACACACGTCCACACACCACGCGGCTCGGCTCGGAGAGTCAGGGGGCATGGCGATGTCTTCTTCTTCGTCGGGTCTGGCGCTGGTGATTATGGTGGGGAACGGGAGCACCTGTGCGTCGGCATTGGTCGGTAATCAGAGTCATGGACGGGCGTTTCCTCCGGACGGCGAGGGGTGGCGACAGAGGTGTCGCTGGATCGTCAATCGATGTCGTGCGTCGGTGATCACAGCGGCGGCGGACAGGCAGGGCGGGCAGTGGCGATTGTTCGGCGGGCTTTTCAAGGCTTTCGGACTGGTCTTTCACAGGCCTTTTTCCCCTCGTCCACGATCCCCCTACCTTCCTCGGCGTCAGCACGTCGGCTCTCGTTCCTTTGCAGGTCCTGGGGCTTGCTGGGTCGTTGGGCTGTTCCTTGGGGCTGTCGGGGGAATCTTGACGTTGCCTTCGAGCCGCGCACACTCACACAGCGGGTAACGGGAGGGAAGAAAAAAAGGGGGGATTTAAACACTAACTTACACAAAATATAAACCAGAAAAAACGTAATAAATACCCGGGTCCAACGTTCGGTGAGCGGCGGACTCGAGCCGAGTTTGGCGAGGGACTTGTGACGTACCACGTCACAAAATATATAAAAATAAACTATATGAGGTATTCCATGTGAAATCGAACGGTCAAAAACCTGACCCTCTCCAAAAAAGTTGTAATTTCACGACAATTCATGATTATTTACGAAGGATTTTTATAATTTTTTCAGAATTTTTGAATCGTATTTTTGTTGGGATTTCAAAAAATTGAACTTTTTAAAAAATCCCGCATATCATAAAAACTGTGCCTGTAGACATTCCGCTTCCCAGTATCTTCATGCTGTGTCGATTGAGGTGTCCTAACCTCTTGTGCCACAGCTCAGCGTCCGCAGTCTTCATCGTACAGTAGACCGTCTCTTTCGGGGAGTCGAGCTTGAAAATCCCATTTTCTTCGGTCATCGTAGCTAAAACGTTGCCGTCGCTTTCTGTTATTTTATATCCTTCTGGTGAAAATAAGACTTCGTAGCCTCGATCAACCATTTTACTTACTGACAGAAGGTTTACTGAGCTGTCTGGCACGTACAATACATCTTTGGCTTTGTCAGGCGGATTGTGTCCGGGCCTGAGCTGGTTTCTATCGATATCCTCACGTTTCCGTTGGCTTTTGCGGACATCCCTGTGTGATTTGCTGCGCTTATCTCCACGTTGACGTTTTCCTCAGCTGCTTCTAACCACTGTTTGGCACAGGTAATGTGTGATGACGCGCAAGTGTCCACATACCACGACTTATTCGAAATGTTGTTGGATGAATAGAATGCAAAAAAAACTTTTTCCTTACTGTTATTTTTCTTTTTGGGTTTATCTTGGTGTTCCGGCTTCTTTGCTGCTCGTTGCTCGCTGTTCGATGCCTGTTGCTCGTTGCTCGCTCCTGCTCCGCTTCTGCACTCGCTGGCGTAGTGACCTTGTTTCTTGCATTTGTAGCACCGAACCGTTTTCTTCGGTTTATTCCTGTTGTAGAAGGCCGACTCGTTGCCTGGACTCTTACCGGCGTGTGTGGATTTAACGTCCTGTAACAACTTCATTTTTATTGAATCTGCCGTAATACTGACGCCGGAGCTCTCGAGCCCCATGATCATGGGTCGATACTCCTTACGTGAGCTACTGGGCCGCGGAAACAGGCACTAGAGACCCCCAAACCGCCGCAGAGGCAATTAACGGACCCGATCGAGAATTGTGGGCGAAAGCCATGCGCGAAGAGTACGATTTACTAATCGAGAATAAAACGTGGAGCCTAGAATACCTTCCCAGCGGACGGAAAGCAACACCGTCAACCGTTCAAGGAAAGCAACAAGCGGGCCAAAGGAGTTTTGAACCTCGTCCACTCGGACCTATATGGTCCAATGGAAACAACGTCGATTGGAGGTTCGCGATACTTACTCACATTTATCGACGACCACACGAGAAAAATGTTCGTGTATTTCCTTGAAAGAAAGGGCCAAGTGGCCGAGACATTTGAAAACTTCAAAAGGTTAGTTGAAAATGAGACTAATAAAAAAATTAAAATCCTCAGGACGGACAACGGCCGTGAATACGTCAACCAAGATCTAAAGAAGATCCTCGACAATTCAGGAATCAAACACCAGTTAACGGTGCCCTACACCCCCGAGCAGAACGGCTTAGCGGAACGGGCGAACCGCACCATAGTTGAAAAAGCAAGAAGTATGTTGCTAGGAGCAGACATGGGAAAAGAATATTGGGCAGAAGCCGCATCAACTGCGGTGTACTTAATCAATAGATCACCAACCAAGAGCATCCTCGCAATGACACCGGAAGAAGTTTGGACCGGCGACAAACCGAATCTCGATCATTTGAGAGTATTCGGTTGCAGAGCATTAGCTCACGTCCCCAAGGAAAAGAGGAAGAAATGGGACGCGAAGTCGCGCGAAATGATTTTCATGGGCTCCTGCGAAGAAACAAAAGGATATCGTCTAATGGATCCGGAAACGAAAAAAATCGCCAACCGCCGAGACGTCATATTTCTCGAGTCACCTCGAGACGTGGAGCAACCAAAGAACAAACCTTAAGAAGGGAACGACCTATACCTCTACCCGATAACCGACTCAACCGTTTCTCAAGAAGAAGCAGAAGAAGAAAACGAAGAAGAAACCGAAGAAGAAGCGGAAGAAGAAAACGAAGAAGAAACCGAAGAAGAAACCGAAGAAGAAACCGAAGAAGAAACCGAAGAAGAAACCGAAGAAGAAGCGGAAGAAACGGAAAATGGAAGCGAAGATACAGAAACCGAGGACGATAGCTCGCTATACATACCCGACAGCACAGAAGAATCATCGGAAAACGACTCATCGGGCACACTCGAGCCAAACGAGGAAGTAACCCTGTCTGAAGTATTCATGGATTGCAACAACTCGCAAACGGAAGCAAACGAAAACGGGATCGGCACCAACGAAGGACAAATAGGGAAAGCCGGAACCTCAGGCGGACAGGGCCGGGCTCAAGACCACGCGACTAGAAAGTCAACAAGAACGACGAAGCCCGTAGACAGGGCGGGTTACGTGAGCTACTGGGCCGCGGAAACAGGCACTAGAGACCCCCAAACCGCCGCAGAGGCAATTAACGGACCCGATCGAGAATTGTTGGCGAAAGCCATGCGCGAAGAGTACGATTCACTGATCAAGAATAAAACGTGGAGCCTAGAAGACCTTCCCAGCGGACGGAAAGCACTCGACACCAAGTGGGTATTCAAAACGAAACACAACGCATCAGGCGAGATAGAACGACACAAAGCACGACTGGTAGTGCGAGGATGCGCACAAGTCGAAGGAATCGACTACACCGAAACATACTCACCAGTCATACGGTACACATCCATCAGATACCTCCTAGCACTAGCCGCCAAGTATAATCTGCACATGCACCAGATGGATGTTACCACAGCTTACTTAAACGGTGAGCTCAATGAAGAAATTTATGTAACTCCACCGAAGGAATGCAGCGAGAATCGACAAGGAAAAGTCTGGCGGCTCCGAAAGGCAATTTACGGCCTCAAACAGAGTGGCAAATCATGGAACACGAAGTTGAACAACACCCTGAAAAACATGGACTTCGCTCGGTCCAAAGCAGACCCGTGCATATACTATCGCCGAATACAAAGAAAAATTGTAATCGTGGCCGTCTACGTGGATGACATGTTCATCCTGTCGAACGACACACAGCTGTTGCAAACAACAAAGAAGAAACTAAGCAACAAGTTTAAAATGAAACATCTGGGCGAAGCCAGAAGCCTACTCGGGATGAGAATCACGAGGGATCGGCAACGCGGAAAAATATGGCTCGATCAAGAAGCGTATATCGGGGACATACTCAAGAGATTCAACATGGCCGAATGCAAACCGATCTCCACGCCTCTAGACACGAACCAAAAACTGTCACGGGAAATGGAGCCACGAGAACGACTCGAAATCGACGATATGAGAAAAGTCCCGTATAAAGAAGCCGTCGGAAGTCTCATGCACGCGAGTCAAGGGACACGACCCGACTTAACATACGCCGTAGGACTTGTCAGCAGATTTTGCCAGAATCCTGGAAAAATTCACTGGTCCGCGGTTAAACGAATCTTCCGATACCTGAAAGGCACTCTAACTGCAAAGTTAGAGTTCTCGAAAACCGGAAAAGGAAACCTCGAAGGCTACAGCGACGCAGACTAGGCCAACGACAACACCGATCGACGCTCAGTAACAGGTTACGCCTTTACCCTGCAGGGAGCCCCGATATCGTGGCAGAGCAGAAAACAAAAAACCGTGGCTTTGTCAACTACCGAAGCTGAATACATGGCATTGTCAGCCGCAATTCAGGAAGCGCTATGGCTACGAAAATTGGCAAAGGATCTCGGCCCCGGAACGGTGACGAAAGCAACGTTAATCCGTTGCGACAACAAAGGCAGCATAGACCTGGCAAAAAATTCTGGATATCACCAACGGACAAAACATATCGACATCCGTCACCACTTCGTTCGGGAACACGTAGAAGACGGGGAAATCCAGCTCCTATACACACCGACCGAAGAAATGATTGCCGACGCACTTACTAAAGCTGTACCTAGCCCAAAATTAAAGTTTTGCACCGAAGCAATAGGCTTGCGAGACTAGCTAAATACGATCATCGATTTATGGGGGAGTGTTGGAAATACACATGTATTCAATAAAACTCTATCGTATTTCCCGCTCCTCGTATCTTACTCACGTAGTACACGCCTCTCGTGTACTACACTTCTTAGATGTATGTAACCTTTTTCTTCTCTGCTCTCTCTATATACATCCGGTTACTGTTAAAAGTGTCTCGTGCCGACTTTATTTGCCTGCCCTCCAATAATCCTGTTCCATCAAAAAATATTAGTCGTACAAAAAAATGTTTAAAACATAAAAGTTCCAGTTTTAAATGATCTTTTGTAAACAAAATTTTGTAGATTTTTTTGAATGCACTAAACGTCCATTTCTATGAAAAATAAACTATACTATTTTTTTTCAGCCAATACGTCATGTTTGATTTTTCTTTTAAAATTCCAGAATATACTGTCATGTATGTAGAGTCATCTCATATTTTTGTTTGAATGAACGAGACGATCGTTTGATAGCTGTGCTCCGTTTCAGGTCGATTTTTCATTTTAAAAATCCCTCTTTTTATAAAAAAATCGCCAATCCCTTTTTTTATTTGATCTTTTAACTTCCATTATTGTCGATAGTGTCACAATTTTTATAAAATTCAATGGGAAGTAATAGATATCTCTCTTTTTTTTATGAAAAATCGATCTTAAACGGAGCACAGCTACCAAACGAACGTCTTGCCCAACCAAACAAAAATATAAGATCACTATACGTACATGAGAGTATATTCTGGAATTTTTTAAGAAAAATCAAACATGACGTATTGGCTGAAAAAATATATTTTAGTCTATTTTTCGTAGAAATGGACGTTTATTACATTTAAAAAAATTACAAAATTTTGTTTTCAAAAGATCATTTAAAACTGTAACTTTTACGTTTTGAACATTTTTTTGTACGACTAGTAGTTTTTAAGATATGGGGGATTTTTAAAAAAGTTCAATGTTTTGATATCTCAAAAAAAAAAGATTAAAAAATTCTGAAAAAAATTACAAAAATCCCTTGTAAATAATCATAAATTGTGGTGAAATTGCAACTTTATTGGAGAGGTTCGGGTTTTTGACCGTTCGATTTCACATGCAATACCTCATATATATTGTAACACTATACACCCTCCTTTATACACCCTCCTTTTTCCCTTTCCATCCGCCGCCTTCACTCGTCGCATCGCCGTGCGTCTCGTCCTTTCTTGGAAGAACCCGAACGCCTACTCTTTATCTACCCCTAAAATACACAATCCTAGGCTCGACCACTGCATTCCTTTTCCGACCGTTGACCACTTTCCCAGAACCCGAAACATCTGCCTTTTCTAGTGTTTTTCCGACTCTCAAATTCCTTCCCCACTATCTGGACTTTCCCACAGGATAGATCTATAAATACAACCCCCAGCCTAGCTTAAACAGTCAGTAAGTCACCGAATTTCTACGCGTACACTCTGTACCTCTGCAGCTCTTATTTTTCATAATAAACGTCTTAAGCAGTTTGTCACCGTGTATACCGAGTCCTTCCGTCCTACTACCGCGTTCTGTAGCCGAGTTGGCTGCTCGAAAGTTAAAATAATATAAAATTGCCATCCGCGACATCACAATTGGTGCTAAGGGTGGGGTAGTCAACTCAAAGTGCTGGGAACTTAGGACTGATCGACGACACGAAAAATCTGCAGGAGACAAAATAATTAAAGCTAGAACCACGAAAAGGATCGGTAAATAACAGTTCATTTACTCAGTACCGCGAACCCTCAATTATCGCGACCGATTCAGAATCTGACTCCGTGGTCACAAACGAAATGTCATTCTCAAACGTGAACGACGCACTCAAGAACGCCATGAGCAAAGTGCTAGACCGTACAAATACAATAGTGGAACAACAACAACAACAACAACACTCACGCGAACATTCGAGAGCCGCGAGCGAAGCGTCTGGCGACATATTTGAACCTTTAACACCGAAAGAAGCAATCGAACTAAGTAAAGAATTCGACGGAAAGTGCATTGGAGTAGAGTCATTCATTGCTTCAATCGAAGATGTAAGATCCGAAGTAACGCGGCCGGACTATCTTAGAAGATTAATAATCGCGAAAAGAATCACGGGTGATGCCGGGAGCTCCAAGAGTACGAGATAGACACGTTCGACAAACTATACGAAGGCCTCCATTTACTTTTCGGTAATCTACAGCCTGTCGGTGTATGGCGGGACAAGCGCGCGCGAATGTTCCAAGGCAAATCCGAATCAGTTTCGAAATTCACTAATCGGTTCCTGGAAGTGCAAAACCAAGTTTTGGCCGTGCTCTCTAATTCCACCGTGGACGAAATAAAAAGACGCTACATCATCGAGTATGAACGCGAACAAGGACTCGAACAATATCTGCTGGGACTCCGCAAAGAGATCTCTACGGAAGTTCGGTCGCAGAGGCCCACAAATATACGAGCCGCCATTTCCAGTGCACAAGCCGCGGAGGCTTATGATTACACTCGGGAAATGATGACCAGAAACCTTAATCTCAGCGAACGTAATGTCGGCTCATACCACCGCTCATCACACCCTTCTAGCAAGCAACCGGCTACGTCATCCAACCATCGGTCACAGGTAGTCTGTACCTATTGTCGCAGGGGAGGACACCTCGAAGCAGACTGCCCAACAAAGAAGTATGAGGCTCAAAGGAAATCAACCTCTTCAGCACGATCGTCGGATTTTCAGGACCACCGATCTCCACCGCGTCCTCCAGACCGTGTAAACCACGTACCGAGGGAAACGGACGAAACAGAGGAGCAAGATCCATGCCTCAAGTTAACGCAATTGGATCCACCAAGCGAGTCGTCGAACTTCCAATGCAGCACGTCCGAGGACCAGGAAGATTTTTATTAGACACGGGATCGGCCATTAGTCTAATTAAGAGAGGGGTACTGAAGGGATCGTCCCTCGTGGATAAAAACGTGAACACGCAATTTCGAATGGGCAATGATGTACATAAATCGCTGTTCGTTACCCAACAGGAGTATGAAGGAAAAAAACGCATCTTTCACGTTGTCCCGGACGATTTTCCTCTCGAAGAAGATGGACTCATTGGCATACCTTTTATGACGAAATATCAGACACACATTGGTATTGGCCCGCAAAACTTTCTCGAACTTAACGGCAAGCGATTGGAATTCGAACTGCTCCAGTTAACGGTACCAGCAAGATCTATTTACTGGATCACGACGCACACGAACATCGCCAACGGATCTGCTGTAGCGACCGAGGACAACTCCGATTTTATTGTGCCTTGCATCTACGAGGCTAAAAACTACGAAGCCCGAGTCCCCATAATAAACGACTCGGAAGAACCCATTAGGGTTACGGTAGACCTGCTGCGTGGGACCTCGTTAGAGGAACTTGCCCTTTCACCTCGGGAGGAGCGCCAAGACGCACCGAAGGGCGCAGCAGGGATCTACCACATTACACAACACAATTCGGCGGAACGAATCCGTGCCTTGAAAGAAAATGTACGACTGGAGCACGTGCCTCCAGAGCTAGCGGAACAGGTATGGGATATCGTCTCTTCCTACCCCGATGTGTTTGCACTACCTGGCGACCCTCTGCCAGGTACAAAGGCGGTTAAGCACCGCATTATTACAAGCGATGACGTTCCGATAAACGTCAAACAATACAGATATCCTCTGGCGCATAAAGAGGAAATCGATCGGCAAGTCAATGAGATGCTGCAAAACAAACTCATCGAAGCAAGCGATTCTCCGTATAACTCACCCCTCTGGGTTGTACCAAAGAAATCTGATGCATCCGGAAAAAAGAAATGGCGAATAGTCATTGACTTCAGAAAGTTAAATGAAAAAACCGCTCACGACGCATACCCTCTGCCGTGTATCGACGAGATCCTGGACCAACTGGGACGGGCAAAATACTTTTCAGCGTTCGATCTTGCGTCGGGCTTCCACCAGATCCCGATGGACGAGCGAGACAAACAGAAGACAGCATTTTCGACACCTTCCGGGCATTATCATTACAACAGGATGCCTTTTGGATTAAAAAATGAGCCACCGACGTTCCAACGCATGATAAACAATGCACTACGTGGACTCATCGGAAATGCCTGCTTCGTCTATCTCGATGACATTATTATCTACGGCAACACATTAGAGGAACACAATAAAAAACTAATAGATGCGCTGAATCGTCTACGTGAGTCCGATCTCAAGCTACAACCCGACAAGTGCGAGTTTCTTCGCCCAGAATTAGAAATTTTGGGTCACGTTATATCCAAAGAAGGAGTCAAGCCAAACCCGAAGAAAATTGAGGGGGTCAAGAACTTTCCGGCACCACGCGATCCTAAGCAAATAAAACAGTTTCTTGGATTAGCCGGATATTACCGCAAATTCATCAAGGACTTCAGCAAAATGGCAAAACCACTCACCGAACTCTTGAAAAAGGACATTGCCTGGTCATGGACAGAAAAACAGGAACAGTCCTTTAATTTATTACGCACAGCTCTCACGACAGCGCCAGTGCTGCAATATCCCGACTTCAACCAGCCTTTCGTCTTAACCACCGATGCAAGCAACTATGCAGTAGGTGCTGTGTTATCGCAAGGGCCGATCGGAAAGGACCGTCCTGTCGCTTACGCCTCTCGTACCCTCAACAAAGCCGAGCAACGGTACTCGACTACCGAACGAGAAATGCTCGCAATAACATGGGCTACAAAACACTTCAGGCAATATCTGTACGGGAAGAGCTTCAAAATCGTCACCGACCACAAGCCTCTAATTTGGATTTTAAAGGCCACCGACCCTCCGACTAATAGCCGTCTAATGAGGCTCAGGATGAAAGTGGAGGAGTACGAATACGAGTGCTTGTATAAAAAGGGTTCATTGAACACTAATGCAGACGCTCCCTCTCGGATTCACGCCGTCACAACGAGGGGTCAAACTCGAACATCTGTGAAGAACTCAGTTAACCCAACGAATGAACATTCTAACGACACTACCGCAATGGAGCAAGGAATAAACGAACTTGAGGAAACAGAACAACCACTCTATCTGGAATTCGAACTCACTCAACGGAGTCCATGCGTTCCGGAAATAAGTGAACAAACCCCCCCGAAAAATGTTGCGACCTTAAAAATTGCAGACGCACCAACAGAAGACGAAGACGCGCTGTACATCGACTTTTCTGAAGAGGAAATTGTTTGGTTCAACCATCTAGCAGATACACTCATGAAAATTAACGAACCAACAAAAATCTTTCTTGGCTGCAAGCATCTAACCATCCACCCAACAGTGAAAATTCGTGTAAAACAGATGATAAACTTCGTTTGGTCGAAGAAACCGACACGACCCGAACTGTACCTGTACGACTCGGAGCTTCACGAGGCAGGCACAGAAGAAGAAAAGAACGAAATCATCAGGCACCATCACAGCACGAAGGCTACTGGACATTTTGGAGTAGCTAAGACCCTCGATCGCATAAAGGCGGTCGCTACCTCGCCAAATATGCAACGGGATATCGAGAATTATATTCGGAAGTGTGACACCTGCCAAAGGGTCAAGCTGGTCCGAATACGACCACGAGCAGAGGCTGTCATCACTGACACACCGGAAAAACCGAGCGACAAAATAGCGCTGGATCTCGTTGGGCCTATACCTGAGTCAAGTGATGGCTACAAATACATCTTATCAGTTCAGGACCAACTAACTAAATATGTCACCCTGATTCCTCTGAAGACAATGGATGCTCAAGCGACGGTGAACGCTCTCGTAAGACACTTTATCTACATCCATGGTGCACCGAAGATCATTCTCACCGATGGAGGTCGTAATTTCATCAGTCAAACCCTCAAACATATGGAAAAACTATTTAAAGTCCACCATATGACAACTACAGCGTTTCACCCGCAAAGCAACGGAAGCCTCGAAATAGCTCACGGACCTATCAAGGAACAGATCAAAGCACTTATTCGCGACGACCGTGAAGACTGGGATAAAAAGTTAAAGTTCGTATCGATGGCATATAACACTGCAAAACACGAGGGCACCAGCCTAACGCCATTCGAGATGCAGTTCGGACGCAAGCCGAACATTCCGAACAATCTACCCATCCACCGTACAAACGTCACCATAGACCAATACTTCGAAGGACTTCGTGCTGACCACGATCGCCTCTTACAGAAAGGGCGTGATGATCTTCTCCGCTCAAAGGAACTATACAAGGCAACCCAGGATGCCCACATCCTTCGTTCCTCACCAGTCTTCTCTATAGGAGACGAAGTCCTGGTCGATCAACAACGAGATACGTCTCCTCTCGCCGAGGGCTGAGAAGGTCCCGCGATAATCCTCAATCGAAAATCCGATGTCGACTACGAAATATTACTTAGAAATAGAAAGAAACTAATACATGTAAACAAACTCAAACCCTATTTTCGTAATTGACCATTTGTACGCTGAGACCACCGTATACTCTCATCTCCTCACCCTGTATTAATGCTTACAGTAATTGTGTCCATACTAATAACGCCGACCGATCAGATTACCATGTATAATATTTACCTGAACAACTTGAACCTTTAGCCGTATGCATACCACACTACTAGAATTGTACATGTCGAAAAACAAACTTACAGTTACCCTAAGGCTTAGAAAATTCCTTTTTCCACCTTTATGAATTTTCTAAAATATAGGGGGAGGTGTAACAACGCTCCTCTATACACCCTCCTGTTTCCCTTTCCATCCGACCACCGCACTACTGCAGCTGCCACCGATATCTCTCCATCCGCCGCCTTCGCTCGTCGCATCGCCCTGCGTCTCGTCCTTTCTTGGAAGAACCCGAACGCCTACTCTTTATCTGCCCCTAAAATACACAATCCTAGGCTCGACCACTGCATTCCTTTTCCGACCGTTGACCACTTTCCCAGAACCCGAAACATCTGGCTTTTCTAGTATTTTTCCGACTCCCAAATTCCTTCCCCACTATCTGGACTTTCCCACAGGATAGATCTATAAATACAACCCTCAGCCTAGCTTAAACAGTCAGTAAGTCACCGAATTTCTACGCGTACACTCTGTACCTCTGCAGCTCTTATTTTTCATAATAAACGTCTTAAGCAGTTTGTCACCGTGTATACCGAGTCCTTCCGTCCTACTACCGCGTTCTGTAGCCGAGTTGGCTGCTCGAAAGTTAAAATAATATAAAATTGCCATCCGCGACATCACAATATATATATGTCAGTGCATGAATATGTAATGCATAGTGTGCTGTAATTAACTGTTAACTTGGTAACTATAAATCTATGTATATAAAAACTTAATAATTTAAATATAGCACAACAAGGATAAACAATTATATATATTTTTATACATATATTTTACGTAGTGTCTATTCACACCGACCCGTGCACGGTATTATACCGTAACACGGTATACAGTAGAAGTTTATTTCGACACGTTTCTACGCCGTAGATACCGTATACGGTATGTATCCCGTGTCACGGTATACGGTATAAGTAACAGCTTTCACAAATATACGTTGATCTCGTGGTACGGTATTAACCTACAAAAATGACGAATGAAGCCGTCTACGGTATGAAACCCGTGGCCCGGTGTAACCTCCAAAATCATGACTAAAGCGAAAATGCGTGGGACGGTATATATACCGTATCACATCATACAGCCAAATAACAACCGATACATTAAAGATCAGACTTTAAGGTGAAGTGAAGCACGTTCTCTGTCGTTCTCTCTTGCTCTACCGTGGGACTAAAAGCCACTATCTCTCTCACACTTCTGGCTCTGTCACGTGACTTTCACTTAACCTTCAGGCAAAGTGAAACTGCTATTCGTGCGCGAGTAGTAGGTACAATTTTGCAATAAAACATCTCCCAAATCGTTTATTTCCCAAGAAAATTACGAGAACTGTGAATTCTAGAATTGCTGGCCGCCGCTTACTGTTCTCATTTGTTTCCTCCAAAATTAATCGCCTCCGAGGATTTTGGATTGCAGTTCTTGCTACCAACCGCTTTGCATTGCCTTAATACAAACGAGGCCTTATTTTCGTAGGTTTTGAACTCGTCAAATATTCCTAAATTAATGTTCGATCCCATCATAATCCGTTGCACGATACAACTGCCAAATATTCGCGAAGAGACTGGTATCCCGTGGCACGGTATAACTTCGAAACTGTCGCAAATAACGCAATATCCCGTGATATGGTATATATCCTGCGATGCTATCCCGTGGTACGGTATATATTCCGTGGCACGGTATAACTTGCGAACTTTCGCTGATATATTCGGATCCCGTGGCACAGTATATATCCCGCGGCACGGTATATATCCCGTGGCACGGTATATATCCTGTTCTACGATATATCCCGTTCCACGGTCTATATCCCGTTCCACGGTCTATATCCCGTTGCACGGCATAACGTCCAAATGTTCGCTAATATATCCGGAACCCGTGGCACGGGACATATCCCCTATCATAAAATAACAGCTAATAATTAAGGTTTAATCTTTAAGCCGAACTGAAACGGCTATTCATGCGATAGCGGTAGCCGCAATTAATCCAAAATCTCCCATACTGTTTACTTCCCAAGAAAACAACGGGAACAGCGATTTCTAGATTTACTGAGCGCCGCTTACTGTTCTCACTTCTTTTCCCCAAAATGAATCGCCTCAGAGGACTTTGGATTACAGCTCTTGCTACCAACCGAGAAGCTTTACATTACCTTAACACAAACGATCGCCTATTTTCGTAGGTTTTGAACTCGTCAAATATTCCCAAATTATGCTTGATCGTATCATATCCCGTCGAACGAGCCAACTGCCAAATATTCGCGAATTTCACAAATAACCCGGGATCCCGTAATACGGTATATATCCTGCGATGCTGTTTATATCCCGTGGTACGGTATATATTCCGTGGCACGGTATAACTTGCGAACTTTCGCTGATATATTTGAAACCCGTGGTACGGCATATATCCCGTGGCACGATATAATTTGCAAACCTTCGCTAATATACCTGGATCCCGTCGCACGATATATATCCCATGGCACGCTATACCTTGTAAACTTTCGCTGATATATCCAGATCCCGTGGTACGGCGTATATATCCCATGGCACGGTATAATATGCAAACTTTCACTGATATACCCAGATCTCGTAGCACGGTATATATCCCGTGACACGGTCTATGTCCCGTGGGAAGCGTATGCAAACCGTAAAGAGTGTGTTATCGTATATCACCAGTTCTCTGCGGATGGTACAACGGGATTGCACTTTAAATTGCAAGCGGAACATGCGTAACGCCTACCGTCGAGAGCCAGAGATTTTCTCTGGAGTACGCTCTGGAGACATACTAAATTATAATTTTGCTGATAAATCAATATTGCATACTATAGTTGAATCTTTCAAGAAAAGATTGGCGCGTAGTAAATCTATTTAAAAAAAATGTCTTCCCTAAATTCAAGCAGTGGATATTTTTCCCGGAAAATGGGTTATATGGCCACCCATGTTCCGAGGAATATGGCCACGTCAATGGTCGTGGGCCACCGCCTGCATTAGCGGGGGGTGGCCATCTCACCCGGATATTCCGGGCGAAATGGCCACGTCAATGGTGGTGGGCCACGTGGCCATCGCGCCCGCACTATTCGGGTGATATGGCCTGTAAAACTGTTTTCTTTTTAGTTTATCATCTGAAACATTTAACAGAGGTGTTTTTTTTGTCTTTCTGTACGTTATGCAGACATCATGAAATATAGTAAAAAATGTTTTGTGCCATTCCCATCCTTCTCTAGGCTTAATTGACTGCCAGTATTACTGTGGCCATGTCACCGGTAGTGTTCGGGTGAGACGACCGATCGCAAATATTTATTTACACAGCTGCAATTAAATCATGCATCGAAAATATCGAAAGTTCTAAGTTAATTACTTTAGTTTAATGTTTTTAGAGTTGGTTACAACAAAAGTATTAATGTTTTTTAAACGTTAATTCTCCAATTTTCGTTGTTTAAAAAACCATGGCCATATCACCCCGACTTACCCTATCCTTATACATATATAAATACCCATTTACAGCAACCTCTCTCGGCTGCATAGCCGTTTCACTTCGCCTTAAAGTCGGACCCTCAATTTATTGGCTGTCATGCTGTGTTTGGGAATATATACCATGCCACGCGATATATTCCGTGCCACGGGATATATACCGTGCCACGGGATATATTCCGTATCACGGGATATATTCCTTCTGTAGAAAACAATGCCACGAGCACACTTCTGCTGTCTTCGGTGGCGGAACGTTGAGTGATGGACAATGGTCGTCGCATTCGTCCAGGTTTATGATTTTGCGTTCTGTAGCCTGTTCTAAGATTTGCACAGTCGGTTCACCTACCGCGTATAGTCGGGATCTCATGCCAACACTGCGCCCAATTTCACGTAATTCATGATATAGTTCAGCGAGCGTAATGCCTTCCTGGCACCAGTGTATACCATGGTTGTACTTACAAGGAAACATTCCCAAGTGTCCGAACCCGATTTCGATAATTTTGATATATGTTGTAGAACTCGGAAATTTAAGGGACACGTATTTTTTTTTATCATCCCTCGTTGATATATAAGGGGTGAAACAGCCCCTCAAACTTTGGCAGAAAAACAATAATTTTTTTTTTTTTCTTAGAAGCACCTGACGATTATCAATGAAATTTGGTATACATATATCTCGAGCCAACAGGACTCAGAAATGGTAGTGTGCATCACGGACGCACCCCTTTAAGGGGGTAAACTACCCCTATCTAAATGTTTTTTTCTTTTTTTTTCGGCGAAAAATAATCGAACTGGAATACAAATAGCATCGTTTTGAAGCTAAAATGATATTACAGTTTACGTGTTTTTGGTTTTTTCTGAACAACCACTGTTTGATCAGGTATATATATTTCAAGGCTTTCAATATTTCCCATAGAAGCACCCGATGGATTTCAATAAAATTTGGCAAGCATATATTTCAGAGCAACAGAATTGAAAAATGATACCGTCCGACACCCGCCCACCCCTTTGTGGGGGTGAACCACCCTGATCATTTATTTTTTTTCAGGATAAAAGAACCGAAAAAAATATAAATCGTATACAGCGGATGCTTGCATAAAAAAAAACTCCCGTTTTCGCTTGGAGGGCAGTCAGAAGTTCAATGAGAGTTTACAGGATTTTATTTTCATATCAAGAACCATAATTTAGCACACGGCATATATTCGAAATATAGGTAATATGTGGATTTGATAATATAACATGAAACTACAGATGAAACTATTTGTATCGCAATTTTATTCATTTCATTAGAAACGAATAAAATTACAATAAAATAAAAAAAATATATTAAAATAAATGCATTAGCATTTATTTTTATTCAGTTCACACATGTAAAGCTTATTTCACCGAATCTGCCTCACGGTAGATTCTACGATGCGGTAATCGTTTCATTATGAGTCTACTCATATTTCTGGAAAAATAAAGATAAGATTAGTTCTTCGACTTCATAAAATCAAAATAACCGATCACATATTTTTTTCATGCGTATTTTCGTGACGCCAAAAATATAAATAGATCTCGAAGTTTCCGGAAAACTTCGGGCGGCAGGCCTGTAAACAATTTGGAACGAAAATAGACAAATGTTATCCCAAGTAGTCGTGCGGCTCTTTATAAAGTCTGAGCGTGCATTACTCCTCATCATTCGGTGTTGAAAATTTCGCGTTCGGAGCCTGCCGTGTTATCAGTGCGTTACGATATTTTAAACATGTTTGTGAATCCAATGAACGTGCTTAATTTATTACTTGCAACATTTCAAACAATGTATCTACCAACGACTGAAGTCAATCGGCAAGAAATCATTCTGAAAGAATCGATTCAAAAGATTCTTCTGGACAGTATATGGGACTTCAACACTTTAGAAGTATCTGAAGAATCTACATTGGGTTTCGTAGACGACTTTCCCGGAACAGACGCAGAATACGTCGAAGACGCCGAAGATTGGAGTGAGGAAGGAGTGGCTGGACCTTCTTCATCTGTGTGCCCTAGTCCTGTAAACGATGAAATCCCATTTGATTACAAAAAAAGGGCAGTAGAGTACTGGCGGAGTGGAAAAAAAAGCTATCTCAAGTTTTCTACTGTACAAAAGTCATTTGCCAGACTTACTAATCCTCGTCAATTAACGAGATGGGCAAAGCAAGTGGACGAAGGAGGAACGCGGAAAGTAAAATTGATGATTATCGCCGAATTTACATTAAACAAATTACGAAACGCTATAGAAGCTGGATTAATAGTCCATGACTCGGACATCAAAAAATGGGCTCTGGAAGCATGGGGAGAGCAGGGGAGTGGCGATAGGCCTTTCGTGGCCTCTTCAAAATGGATATACAATTTCAAAAAAGCCCATCGGATCGTTTCAAGAAAAATCACAAAGTTTGTCTCAAGAAAGACGATAGAAGACAGTGCTAATTTGAAAAAATCAGCTGATGAGTTTGTTGCTTCTGTCAAGCCTTTTATAGCAGAATACGGGCCTGACAACGTATATAATTCTGATCAAAGTGGATTCCAGCTTGAAATACATTCAGGACGTACGTTGACGTATGCAGGAACGGAAAAAGTCGAGTGTTCTGCTCAATCCATATCATCTACAACTCGTAGTTATACTATTCAGCCAATTGTCTCCTGTGATGGGCGACTACTATCTCCTCTATTGATAGTATTAAAAGAAGCAGGCGGTCGCTTTGGTCCTCTAGTAGAAAAAACATTAATCCGTCCCCCGAATGTATACCTCCTCCCTTCGTCATCTGGCAAAATGACAAAAGGTAATGATGTACTGCAATGATAATTTTCTTTTTATTACTGCAATGTGCATGAATATTACTGGTAGCAATGTTTTGCAATTACAGACCACTTCAAAACATGGCTAAAAGAGGTGTTCTTTCCTAACGTTGGACGAAGAAGCCTACTTTTACTGGACTCCTGGAGCGGTCACTGCAGCAATATTATCGCAGAAACGAAGCCTGTAGATAAAGATGTTGTGTTGATGACTATACCAAAAGGAACTACCGGAAGAATTCAACCTTTAGACGTTTATGGTTTTAGGGTGTGGAAAAACTTTGTGAAGCGTTTCTCTGACAATGCGATCCTACACAATTACGATGTTAATCTTCATTTACGGAACAATATTATAAAACTACAATCACTTGTACATAATCAACTATCTTCGCCTAGGTATCGATCCCTTTTTTAATATGCTTGGTATAAAAGTGGCTATGTAGACGACAGATTAGAAAGTTTTCCAAATCCTGTTGAATTTGCTGTCGAAAAATCTTCCGTTATGAAATGTGCTGTTTGCGGTGCACTACCTATAATACGATGCTCATGGTGTAAGAAAGCATTCTGCTTCGAACACTTTTTCCACGATCATCACTACTGTCATGAATATGAGCCATAATTTTTTGTTACAAATATATTTGGTTAACATTATTTTTATCATATAGAATTTTCTGAAATTTTCAGTCCCAAGATTTTTTTGCTTTCCAGAATTAATATTCTTGGAGTATTCCCATATATCCCATATTCCATACATGTATTGGAACGAATAAATTTGGAATGAAAATAGTATCATCTGTAGAAATGTTATATTATCAAATTCACATATTACCTATGTTTCGAATATATATCCCGTGTGCTAAATTATGGTTTTTGATAGTAGAATAAAATAGTAGAATTAGGAATTCGCCCTCCAAGCGAAAACGGGAGTTTTTTTATGCAAGCATCGGCTGTATACGATTTATATTTTTTTCGGTTCTTTTATCCTGAAAAAAAAATTATCAGGGTGGTTTACCCCCACAAAGGGGTGGGCGCGTGTCGGACGGTATCATTTTTTAATTCTGTTGCTCTGAAATATATGCTTGCCAAATTTTATTGAAATCCGTCGGGTGCTTCTATGGGAAATACTGAAAGCTTTGAAATATATATATCTGGTCAAACAGTGGTTTTTGGGAAAAAACCAAAAACACGTAAACTGTAATATCATTTTAGTTTCAAAACGATGCTATTTGTATTCCAGTTCGATTATTTTTCGCCGAAAAAAAAGAAATAAAGATTTAGATAGGGGTAGTTTACCCCCTTAAAGGGGTGCGTCCGTGATGCACACTACCATTTCTGAGTCCTGTTGGCTCGAGATATATGTATACCAAATTTCATTGATAATCGTCAGGTGCTTCTAAGAAAAAAAAAAAATTATTGTTTTTCTGCCAAAGTTTGAGGGGCTGTTTCACCCCTTATATATCAACGAGGGATGATAAAAAAAAATACGTGTCCCTTAAATTTCCGAGTTCTACAACATATATCAAAATTATCGAAATCGGGGTCGGACACTTGGGAATGTTTCCTTGTTAGTCAGACAACTATTTATTTCTTGTATCCGTGGTGGCAATTCGTAAACGTCACAAGGATGAGTGACGATCCATACCATTCGACATTGTGGTTTATCCACCGAACCCGCCGCCACTTCTTTCGGCAATAATTCACCATACTAATCTTTTAAATATAGAATATCAAACACCAGATCTGCACCGAGTATATCAAACACTTGATGTGGGCAACGCATATTATAGTTGAAATCTCCGAATACGTTTTATGCTCTCAACAGGCGGCAAAAGACTGAGCTGCCCTGAAGCTACTGTAAAAGAATAGCAATCGTCAGCAATATTACACGTGAAGATTAGAGGGGCAGGGCGGAGGAAGGATGATATCAACTCTGCGTTTATTATAATTGACTTACAAGGAACGTCACTTTGGTGTCCTCCTCCGATTTTGACGAAACTCACGTATGTTGTAGAGCATCGAAAAGTAAAAGACACCTATTTTTTTATCGGCAGAAAAACATTTCTAAGGGGTGAAATCACCCTTCAAAGTTAGGCATGTCAAAGGGTGATTATGCAGTTTCACCCAGAAGGCATGAACCGATTTCAATGAAACAAAAACCAAAATACTTCTCGTCGAAGCCAATGAAAATTCCACGTGGAGTTGAAGAAAAAAATTCATTTGCAGGGGTGAACCACCCCCGGTTTCTTCAATTTTCCACCCTACAAAAAAAACTAACCAACCAAATTGAACGGAACATGTACCATTTGGAAGGGCAAGTTAAAATAAAGTTGACGTGTTTTTGCACATTCGCAGGGAAAAGAGTTTAGCGGGGTAAACTACCCCTTATCCATTAGTACTTATATTTGTGCATCGATTCTCTTTTCTTCTCATTTAAATGTCCGAATCTTATCAAAACATTCCTGTATTTTTTTATTGGCGCAAAAACATTTCTAAGGGGTGGAACCCCTTTTAAAGTTAGGCATGTCAAGGGGTGATTATGCAGTTTCACCCAGAAGGCGAGTACCGATTTCAATGAAACAAAAACCAAAATACTTCTCATCGAAGCCAATGAAAATTCCACGTGGAGTTGAAGAAAAAATTCATTTGCAGGGGTGAACCACCCCCTGTTTCTTCAATTTTCCACCCTACAAAAAAAAACTAACCAACCAAATTGAACGGAACATGTACCATTTGGAAGGGCAAGTTAAAATAAAGTTGACGTGTTTTTGCACATTTGCAGGGAAAAGAGTTTAGGGGCGTAAACTACCCCTTATCCATTAGTACTTATATTTGTGCATCGATTCTCTTTTCTCCTCATTTAAATGTCCGAATCTTATCAAAACATTCCTGTATTTTTTTATTGGCGCAAAAACATTTCTAAGGGGTGGAACCCCTTTTAAAGTTAGGCATGTTAAGGGGTGATTATGCAGTTTCACCCAGAAGGCGAGTACCGATTTCAATGAAACAAAAACCAAAATACTTCTCATCGAAGCCAATGAAAATTCCACGTGGAGTTGAAGAAAAAATTCATTTACAGGGGTGAACCACCCGCTGTTTCTTCAATTTTCCACCTTACAAAAAAAAACTAACCAACCAAATTGAACGGAACATGTACCATTTGGAAGGGCAAGTTAATATAAAGTCCACGTGTTCTTGCACATTCGCAGGGAAAACAGTTTAGGAGAGGTGAACTACCCCTTATCCTTAGTACTTATATTTATGCATCGATTGCCTTTTCTCGTCATTTAAATGTCCAAATCCAATCAAAACATTTCTCATAGCGAAGTCAATGTCGAGCGCTTCGCATGATGCTTTATTTATAATTAAGGGGGTGACCGGCTGTCACATGCAATGGCCCTTTCACCAGTTTTGCGTTATTTACTGATAAAAAAACATAGCTTGTTCAAATACAGAATACTGGGGAAAATTGATAGGGTTGATATAATATATACAATATATATACGTGCTTGTATATAATATAATTTATAATTTCTTTTACAATTCGCCGACGCGCGCATTACATTGTCATAATGTGCACCAATCACGGTTCGTAAGTCGTACAGAAATTATACTCTTCAAAAAAATGTTGCAAGCACAAAGATTTCTTGCACCATACGCATCTGATGATCTAAACCAAAACTCAGTGGATTGTCGAAGTCGTGTGGCTTATGCGGTTATATACTTACTTTTGAACCATGCATATTTGAAAAGATTTCTATACCTGGGTGATGAGAGTTGATTGTGTGCGAGAGATTGCAGTTTGATTATATTGTTTCTCAAGTGTAAATTAATGTCAGAATTAAGTAATAATACACTATCGGAAATATGTTGCACAACATTTTTCCATATTCGGAAACGAAAAATGTCGAGTGGTTGAATTTTCCCTCTGTTGTGCCTTTGGCCATTATCTTTGTGATTATTTTTTTGCCCCGAGGCGTTGCTTTTCGAACAACTTCTGCGCAGTGTCTACTCCATGAGTCTATCAACAATATGTTTTCACGGCCGGTGTTGGGGAAGAATACTTTTTCCAACCAAACTTTGAAGTGCTCTGTACATTGGAAGCTATTAATTACCGAAATAGTATAATACAAAGTATATTCAATATTTTCTGGTTATCATACCTGAAGTAATTTTCCCGGATTTCGATGCTGTTAGAAATACGTTTTCTGGCTTGAATACATTTTTTTGCACGATTGGTCCGAACTCACCCTTTCCCTCTTTTATAACGATAAAAAGTGGTGAAAGTAATTTTCCATCTGCATTTATGGTTGGCTGGATCGTGTAGCTAGGAGTTGTAGAAGATACGGATTGTACTACACATTCCACCTGTTCAGTTCCTTCAATCGTGAGAGTCCTGCCGGAGTGGATTTCCTGTTGAAAGCCGCTCTGATCTGAATTATATATGTTGAATTATATATTCACGAAGTTTTGCGCATTAATCCTTAAAACTTGTTCGTCTTCTATAGTTTTTCGTGTTATGAATTTATTAATTTTCCTGGATACAATACGATGTGACTGCTTAAATTTCCAAAGCCAATTACGAGAGGCTTTAAAGCGAATATCTTCGTGACCTATCTCTTTTTGAGCTTGTAGAGCCCACTTTTGAAGGTCGATATCATGAACAATGCAACCAGCATCTATAGCGGCTTGCATGTTTTTCAAAGTATATTCAGCGATTCGAGCTAATTTCTCCTTGTAGGTCCCACCTTTGTTTATTTGATTTGCCCAGCGTCTTAATTTTCGTATAGATTTGACTTTTTTGAATTTCTGGTTGATGACATCGACACTGTAATTTTTCTTGTTACCGGATCCCCAGTATTCGACTGCTTTGCGTTTGTAATCGTAGCCCAAGTCTTCTTGGTCTTCAGAACAAGTATCAGAATCCACTGGATCTTCATCATGTTGCCAAAGAGTGTCTTCGATAGGGTTAACATCATACTGCTTGAATGACTCTTGAAAATCTAGCGATTGTTCCTCGATAATTTCAACTCCGTTATAATCATTCGTGTAGTCGATCAGAACTTTTTCGAAATTTTGTTTTACCTCGATTTCTGCATTGTTAATCGGAGTTTTGGGAATATTCATGGCTTCAAACGTAGCCAAGAGTAGTTTAATTACGTTGATTGGATTCACTTTCATGGTGAATTGATTTTTTTATCCGTAATTATGACCCATGGACTGGCACTCCGTTGAAACGAGTAACTGAAGATCGCTGTATGTATCGCGGTTTTTATATTTGAAAGACTTGTTGGCTTGAGACTTATTGTACCGGTTGCGATATCAGTAGATAACACGACCCCAGATAGCCGCCCATGTATAAAACATCTTTTATTACGTCAATAGCATTTCTATCATATTAGCGTATAAACGGCTGTGGCATCATCGACATAATCCGAAATTTGCGCCGGATCGAAATACAATCTAATCGACAAGCCGATAAAACATGACGATAAATTATTGATAAGCACAAAATATATATTTTGAGTGGTTTGTAACAGAACCACTCGTCACGAGCGTCCGTAACGAATGTAGGAGACGCCTGGAGACAGGTAGCCCTCCCTACGCGCCTGATAACCGGAGCAGGGATTCCAGTATCGACAGGCAGTCACCTCGGCAGTGCGAAGAACAGAACCCTGCCTTACCGTCACACCTTCCCCAGAAAGACCATCTCCCACCGGAGTCCGAACGGTGGCCCTTCTGCTCGGGGCTTGGTTTCCCACCACGAGAAGAACACCGACTTTCTGGGAGAAACTTCTCCTCTCGCGAGCGAATTCGATACGCGGCTAACAAAAGCACGAGCGAAGCGACGCTCATGATCACTTTCATCGTAGTCAACATCGAGTTCGCACCTGCGAGAAATCCGAGCTCTGCTCGTACTAGCACTAAGACGTAGTGCTCAACTCACAGTCAGTTAGGGCACTCGTTGAGCAATATTCCCCACACAATTGAGTGTGGATGTTTTATTGCTGAACGAGTCTAGCAAGTACCTATTAGAGACACTCGGTCATTCATTAACGGTGGAACGTCGCGGGGATAGAAATAATTGACCGGCGAATTACATTTTTCCTTAGATTCGCGAACGTGATTGCGGTAATCACTCCAAGTACTCATCAACGTCCGTAGGCTAGATTAGAGTCACCCGTCCACGTTAATAATTCTACTTTACGAGGATAAACTCAGCGAGTGAACACTTTACGATCCAAAGCTCACAAAGCTGCGCGGACAGTAGACTTAAGTTCTCATTTGTACTCTGCCTCCGTTACTTTCGATCGACGGATGGATCAAGGTCGAGAAATCTACATCCAACTCAGATTCGCATAATTATATAAATTGAGTGTTAAGCTCAACAGGGCCGCGTCATGAGGAGCCTGTGAATAACTATCGTTAAATTCTAATCACAACCTCTTTGCGCTAGATCATTCGCGATCTCTTAAAACGTCCAAGGAACTCGCGGCGTACTTGGCGTTTACCTTTTTTTTGGTGTCACAAAGAATCGAAGTCCGTGTGTTGGAGTTGCCCACGCAGCGAGGACCAACTTTTCTTCAATATTTCCAGATAAATAGATAGATATATTTATTGCTCATAGAGAGTACATTTGGGACTCTTATAGCAAGGGGGGTTTCACCACAATTACGTACAAATATAGGACATAAAAAATTTCTTGAGATATAAAATATAATATAATCACAGCTTATTCATTGAGGGAGAAGGCTCTGAGCATAAGACTTTTACCTACATAAAAATAAATGTCTCTTAATGTCCTGGCGTCCGCGGAGGAGAGCAGTGTCTCCAGCGATTCTTTGGAACGACCGACAGGCATTTGGTGTGAGACGTAGTGTTCCCTGTAAGGGCTGTACAGTGGACATTTGCAGAAGAAATGTACTACCGTCTCTTCCTCTCCTAGATTACAATTTTTGTATAACTGATGCGGATCCAGTTTGCCTGCGCACTTCCCATAGGTTAATCTAGTGCCGTATTGGTTAGCCAGCCTCAACTGTGCAATGACTCTCTTCATAGGCAGGGGTAATCTGAGTGTTAGGTACCTTGTGGGTCTAACCTGAGTTTCCATTAGCGTTCTAAGCTGGCAGGCTCCGGATTCGCGCGATCTTACTAAGTCTTCATCTCTGAGTTCTGATTCAAATCTTCGGAAGACTTCCTCCGTTTTACTTGTCCACACGCTCGGATCCCTCGATTGCCATAGGTCTACACAGTTCATCCGAACCAAGAATGCCTTGAATTGCGACGCCCAATTCAGTTCGTTTACACCATTTACACTATCGGAGAGTGCTATCAATCGAGTCATACATAGTCTAGGCAGGCTATCTACCGGAAGTTCTAATATTTTGATGAACCAGTTCCAGGTCAAGCGCATGGCCTTGGAAGCCACTTTTACGATTCCCAGTTCGAGCCTGAGCCTCCAGTTCGGTGTATTAGAGGGTAAATATAGTAACCGTTTATAAAAATTCATCTGGGCTTTTTCCAGTAGATCAAGATATCTCAGGCCCCAAACCGGGACTGCGTAAAGCAGAGTAGAAGTGACCATACTGTTGTATAACTGGCTGCACGCCCCCAACGAATCGCATTTTGCTCTAGCTAGAATGGACAGTGCTGTCCCCGAGGCTAATTTTGCTTTATTTACCACCGCTTGCGCCGCCGCAAAACCGAGAGAAGAGCTCGTGAGGGGGGTGCCCAGGTAGACGTACGACTTTACGATCTCTAGACACACTCCCTTATATTTCGTAAATTCCGGTTCGATGTTCTTCTGCCTACCACCATTTTTGAACACCAGGATTTTAGTTTTGCTTATATTTACAGAGAGCCCATTTTTGTCACAGTATTCTTCCAAGGCAGACAGATTCCTTCTCAGATCGATGTGAGAATGAGCCAGAACTACGGTATCATCCGCGTACAGAAGCATTAGGATGTCAGTTATGCCATTGATGTTGAGCCGCACTAACCCTTTCGCTCTAAAGTGCTCTTCAAAATCGGAAATATATAGCAGAAATAATAACGGGCTGAGAGACTCCCCTTGAAGGACGCCTTCTGTGACTTGGAATATCTCGGAAAGAGCGTTACGATTTCTAACTTGTACGGTTGCCTGTTCGTATAGAGATTTGATTGTCCTCAACAGTTTGGCGCTAATTCCGAGGGTATATAGCTTATTCCAGAGCTTTAAATGCAGTATAGAATCAAAAGCGCGTCTAAAGTCCACAAATATCGCGTAAACTTCACGTTGACCCAGACGCAGCTGGAGCTGTATTGCAGCCACTAGTGTGAAAATGCACTCTGCACAGCCTCTACCCTTCCTAAAACCCATTTGCGCTTCAGGGAGGATGCCCCTGTCCTCTACGAATTTCTCGAGCCTCTCCTTCAAAATTTGCGTAAAAATTTTTGTTACATTATTTGTAAGCGCTATTCCTCGGTAATTCGCCGGGTTCGTTTTATCTCCCTTTTTAAAAATCATTGCTAAGACTGCGTTCGACCACTCCCGCGGGGCATGTTCGTGTTCGAGCACAGTATTGAGCACTTTCAGTAAGTACTCGCACCAGTTCGGCGGCAGGGACTTGTAGAACTCGTTTGAAATTCGATCAGGCCTCGGGGCCTTGCCATTTTTACATTTATTTAGTGTCTTGTACAGTTCCGAGAGAGTGATCGGCGCATCTAGTTCCGGTATAAAGTCGCTCATATATATAGTACCGTCTAACTGCCTCGGAGGGTAGACCGTTTCATAGTAATCGTTCCACTTGTTAATCGATAATCCTGCACTTTTATAGGGAGCCCTAAATTTCTTAACTGCTTTCCAGAAATCCATGGGTCGACTCAGATTCGCGAAGCGCTCTCTAACTGAGTCCTTGTATTCCTTTTTCTTTTGTGCAATAATGCTTCTAAAGATTTTTCTCGCTTCTACAAATTTTGCTCTTTTATCCCTATCTAGACAATCGCGTATACATTCGTGGGTAGCTTTACCTAGGTTTTTTTTACCTTCGGTGCAATCTTTATCGAACCATGGTTTTCCTCGCGGTCGTGCTCTTTTAGGGCCACCTCCCGTGGTTATAGACAGACCAATATTCTGAGCTACTTCTATTATTGCTTCGAGCATGTTCTCGTAGAGGGATTCTGCAGTTTGAGCTTCCTGCACAATTAGCAGATTAGTCGAATGCAGCATCCCTGTTCGGTACTGTTCAGCTTTCTCAGGTTTCTATTTTAATATTTTTTTTTGTGCAGGCTCCATTCGAACTTCAGTATTTACAGTTTCTTTTCCCGCGGGCTCTGCCCATAATTTTACCTTGACTGGAAAGTGATCCGAGAGGCCGGCCTTGGGCACGATACAAAAATCTTGAATTTCGCTAACATTTGCCACATTAATAAAAACTAAGTCAATTACACTGCATCCCATTTTACTATAGTATGTTGGTTGTGCCGGTCGATCATTTGGCATTCTTCCGTCCAGCATTACTAAGCCGTTCGATCTCATAAATTCCATGAACTGCGGGCCTCTCGAATTCACATTTTCATCGTGATTTCTTATATTACTATACAAACAAGAGTTTTCAACAATTTCGTCTGGCAGCGTGTCGGACTCTCCCACTCTCGCATTAAAATCCCCGCCGATTATAATCGTTTCATTTCCTACCCTCCCCTCTACATCTTCGATCGCAAGTTGGAAAAGATCCAGCATGCGAGCAAAGTCGAGGTTTGGGCGGAAATATACCACCCCCACTGAGAAAACAGACTTTTTCATTTCCACTCTCACGAATAGCCACCAGGGGCTCACTTCCAACACTTCCACCGTGGCTTCTTTCTTCGCAAGTACAGCTAGGCCGCCGCTTGTGCGTCCTAAGCTGTGTTCTCGCACGCCGTTCGCCCAGTAGCAGTTGAAATCTTCGAGGTGACCCGGAAGTTAATTTATGTCTCTGTCGAGCCAAGTTTCGCAGACGCATATGATGTCCGAATTTTCTAGGATCTCTGCTCCATCGAGGTTGTCAAAACCGTGGACTTTCCAGAACGCGATGTTGATTCCTTCATTGCTGATCCGTTTTTTGAGCTTGATTGCGGTACAGTAGGAGTCGAATTCGTAGTCGTGTCTTCCGTCCTTTCCGCTCTTTTCGCCTTCTTAACGTTGTTCTCTTTTTCGCGGTGCGTCCATCCGCCTTGTAGGTCACGCTGAGTTCTCGTAGGTTTTTCGCAACTTGCCTCTCTTTGTATGTCCGGATGTAAATGTCGCTGGCCTTCAGCTTCGTTTTTTGTTTCAAGATAGAAAGCTTGGCTTCCCACGTATCCAGCTTCACTTTGATGATTTTTTTTTTTTGCTCTATTCGGTATTATCGAAGCTTCCAGGATTTGATTCGTTAACCCGAATTCTCTAGCGATGAAGTTTTCTACCTTGCGATATAGACGCTCCTGCTGGGCGGCCAGTCCGTAGATCACGATGTTGTTTCTCCTTATATCTTTTTCCAGGTGTTCGATCTTCTTCTGCAGACGGCCGTCGCTGACCACCTCTCCCGGGTTTTTTTTTTATGTTTTTCAACTCAGCCAACTTCTTTTCAAGCACCTTGATCTTCGCTTCCGTTGCCGCTTCTTTCGCTGCAAATTTTTTTTCGAGATCCACGATCTGTTCCTGCAGGGTTTGATAGCCTCGTGCCGATTCTTCCTTGCATTTCAATAATTCCGTTCGTAGCTCTTCTAGATTTTTTTCGTGTTTGTCGGAAGCGGCAGCTATCTGTGAGCTCACGTTGTTAAATTGCCGCGTGTTATCGTCCCTCATTCTCTGTAGTTCCTCGAGTATTCTGTCCATGCTGCTGTTATCGGTTCCTTCTTTATCGGGCACAGTAATAAGGTCACTGACAGATACGAAAGGGCCGTTTTTCTCCAGTCCTTGCGGAATTGCGTAGATCCTTTTTGTTGGTGCGTCATCCGGACTGATATCTAGTTGGTCAACGCTCCGCTTTCTGTTCACTTCTTGATTTTTAACCAGATATTGATTTATAGATCCGCATGAATTGGTTCTTTCCCTGCGTAATTGCTCGCTCTTCGTCGGTCTGCCTCTGGTTTTAGCCTTCGGGGTAAGTAGGGTCGGTGACGTTTCCGCTACTGCCTTATCTTGCTCCGCCTCCGTTGGTGGTTCGTCGGAGCGGTCGCATGTGGCGCTGCTGTTCATTTGCGCGCTTAGCGCTCCCCTTGCCCCGCAGCATTGGCGGTTTAACCTTAAAACTTATGAGGGCTAACTAAGATATTGATTTTCGAACTTATTTGGCTTACACTGTGGTTACTTTATATCCTCCTGCGGTGCGGCTTTTCTTCGGCTACTTTGGTTTCACACGGAGTACTTCGCTATTTTCCTGATATGCTTTCAATTTTTGTTTAAAGTCGGAGCTGTCGCCGCACACGTCCGTCTAAACTGACAGTTGCCTGTTTCCCCCTTCAATATTTCTTTTTATCAACGATAGGCGAGTTCCACCGTGCACGGTATATTCTTGCGAGTACAGAGCACCGACAAGTGTCGATTCGCGAGTGCGCCGTGAACGAGAGAATACATCGAACAAGGATCCCGGTAACCCTTGTGGTCATCGCGACTCGCGTTCGATCGTACGCATTATCCTTCGGAGCTTCTTCTCCTTTCTTTATTTCGCTAGACGACGGGCCTTCTGCTAGTTGTTTCTCGACCAACTTCCCGGTCACGGGATCGGTGTGAAGGGAGGCACAGCTTGAAACCACAACCTCGGTAACTCACCTCGCCTCGACCCCGACCACTCAAATTTCTGCCACTCATTAAATTTTCCCAGTCGAATCTTCCTAATCCATAATTTTCCCTGTTGTGCACTCTCGCTTCTCGAGAGCGCTTCTTCTCTTTCGATCCACGAGATTGCCCACGATGAGGGGTCGCAACTCTTGTGCGGCGCGAAACATCTGAGAGAAAATCATTCCTACTGACGCAATCTCGAAACAATAAATTCAAACCGCCTCCGTCTTACAATTACTCAATCACCATCAGTGCGTAAGAATCGAGTCGAAACCCTCTTTCCTTCCCCACAGCCTACCTCGAGCCTACTTCGAGGTGGAGAAAAAAAATAAAAATAAAAAAAATACATATCAAAGTGTTCGGCACATTCTTGGCTGTGCTCTATACTCTCGCTCAAGCTGCCGCGCGAAACCGTAGTAGCTAGCCAGGAATTTACCGAAACGTTACAATTTAATTTATATATTTTTACGTGAATAGCATTATATAAAAGCAGAAGTAAAAAGTGGAAACTTATTTTCTGTAAATAATAATAATAATAATAATAATAATAATAATAATAATAATAATAATAATAATAATAATAATAATAATAATAATAATAATAATAATAATAATAATAATAATAATAATAATAATAATAATAATAATAATAATAATAATAATAATAATAATAATTTCACCGCAGGTGGTGGGAGGGCGGGAACTCCCTCTTGCTCGGGAAGTGACGACCCCGCGTACACCGAGTAAGTCAAGGGGGACTGAAATCGGCACAGGTCCGGATATCAGTCCGGATGACAGCGAGTGTGTCGAGTGTGGGCAGCGGGGCAAGCGGGGCCTCCGCTACCTCCGCGGTCGACAGCGACACACAGTTACCGGCCGGACTGGCGAGCAACACGAGACAGGACGGAACGGACATCACGGAGCTACTGACGCTCATTTGGAAGACGGCGACAAAAATGGCCGGGGCAGCCGCTGTTCAAAAGAATATGAACATGACGCTCAAAAACAGAATCAAGACAATTCTTGAGGCAGCCGACGTGGCGCTGCATAAGCACACGAAGGCAGCCCAAAGAAACGTCACCGAACACGAACTGACGGAGACAGAAACGGAAGCGGAAACGAAAAAACGTGAGACGCCACAGACGAAACGGAAACGCTCGGCGACCGTGACCCCCCCGGGGTCCTCTCGGAAGCGACCTCCGAGAGCGGAAACGGCCGAAGACTGGCGGACAGTCACGAGAAAGAACAACAAACGAACGGAACGAAAAGACAAAACGAACGGAACGAACGCGACGAACGCGACGAAAACGAAGAACGCGACGAACGCGGCGCACGCGACGAACGCGATGAACGCGACGAACGTCACAAACACGAACGCCAAGGCCAGGAAGCGCAAGCTGGCACCTAAGCAACGGGAGACGGCTGTACTTGTCAAGCCGGCGAAAGACAGCAGTTACTCCGATATAGTACGGAAAATACGGACGACGGTGGATCCGAAGAAGAGTCATGTGCAGGTGACGACTCTGAGGAAAACCAAAGACGGGCTGTGTCTGCTAAAGATACAGACCAAGAATAACGGACAAGAAAACTTCCGACGCGCACTTCAGGACGCGATCGGAGACCATGGCAACGTCAGGACCGCGACCTCGAGGCGTCAACTGGAGATCATGGACTTAGACTGCGTCACGACCGAGGACGACGTGAAAAGTGCGCTAGGACGAGAAACAGGACGAGACGCAGACTTTGGCGTCCACATCTTCGGTCCGAACCGGAACGAGCAGTACATGGCGGTATGCGAACTCGAATCGCATGAGGCCGCGGTGCTGCTCGGCCGGGGCCGGATCGGGATAGGATGGGTGCGTTGCCGCATCCGAGAACGACTGACGGTGACGAAATGCTTTAAGTGTCTGGGCTACGGACACACCAAAGCGAACTGCACGAGCAAGGACCGGACTAAAAGCTGCAGAAAATGCGGCGAAACGGGACATTACGCAACGGACTGCGAAAACACACCAGCCTGCCCCCTGTGCACCGAGGCGGGGCACGGTGACGCAGCGCACTTCGCGGGATCCGGGAAGTGCGCGGTATTCCGGGCTGCGCTGGAGGAGTGCAGGAGGCAGGCAGGACGACGGACAGAATAATTCAGGGAAACCTAAACCGAAGTAGGACGGCAGATATGCTGCTACCACAGATAGCCGACGAGCACGACGCGGACATCATGATTCTGTGCGAACCTTACAGGATAAGGCCGACACGGACATGGATCACAAACGAGACCGAGACAGCAGCTATCTGGGTGAGGGGCGCTGCCCGATCTCGGGTAACTAGCCACGGGGTGGGCGACGATTTCGTCTGGGCTAAGGTCGGCGCTGTCACATACGTCAGCGTCTACCTGACCCCCAACTGCACCGTGGCGGAGTTCCAGAGAAAGGTGGAGCTCCTCGAGGACGGAATAAGGGAGCTGCCCGGCGACGTCGTGGTTGCGGGGGACCTCAACGCGAGGGCGATCGAGTGGGGCATGACAGCAACGAATAAACGAGGACGGCTGCTGCTGGAGATGGCTGCAAGGCTCGATCTAGCAGTAGCGAACACGGGAAGAGTACCGACATACAGACGACCAGGGTTTGGAGACTCTATCCCCGACGTTACGATGACATCGGACAGAATTCTGTCACAGGTGAGGCGATGGCAGGTGATCGAGGACTATACGGCCAGCGACCACCAGTACATAGCCTTCGAAGTGACAGGACCGACAACAACGATACGGACAAGGATCCAGCACCCCCCGCGGTGGAACGTAAACAAACTGGACGCACGGAAGTTCTCGGAGGAACTGGTGGCGGCACCAGCCCCGATTACAAAAGTCCCCCCGGAGCTGGTTGGCCGGCAAAGGGCGGGAAGACTGGCAGACGAGACGGCCAAACTGACGGAACGGCTGTGTAACAGCACAATGCCGAAACGACGAAACGGACGAAACAGACAACCACAGTACTGGTGGACGGACGAGATAGCCGAAATGCGCAGAATCTGTCTGGCAAATCGGCGATGTGTAACGAGGGCTGGCGAGAGACCCGAAAGGGAGAACCTCCGACACACCCGATACGCACGGACGAAACAGAAGACAGAGAAGCACCGGAAGTCCCCATTTTTACCGCGGAGGAGCTCACCAGAGCATCCAACGCGATAAAGAATGGAAAGGCAACGGGGCCAGACGGAGTACCGGGAGAGATTATCCGGTTGATGGTTAACCTGAGGCCGGAGATATTCCTCGACCTGTACAACGCCTGTCTTACAACAGGAACCTTCTGCGACCGGTGGAAGACGGCGAGGCTGGTACTTATCCCCAAGGGTAAGGGCGACCCGAGCACGCCGTTAGCCTACCGGCCGCTGAGCTTACTGAACACGACAGGGAAACTGTACGAACGACTACTGAGACCCAGAATTACAGACGCGATCCAAGCCGCAGGCGGTCTTTCGGACCAGCAATTCGGCTTCAGAAGGGGTCGTTCAACCATTGGAGCAATCCAACAGGTGATCGACTCCTTCTTGGAATTGGACAGACACTGCCATGCAGCGCGACCTATCGTGCTCCTGGCGACACTTGACGTCAGGAACGCCTTTAACTCGGCAAGGTGGGTGGATATCTTGGAGGCGCTTAACAGTAGTTTCGGGATTCCTGCTTACCTGGCACGGGTGGTGGATGATTACCTGAAGAACAGACGGATAACGTACGAGACGACCGAAGGACAGGTGACAAGACAAATCACCGCGGGGGTCGCCCAAGGATCAATACTGGGACCGGACTTCTGGAACGGCTTGTACGACAGCCTGCTCAGACTGGAGCTGCCGCTCGGTGTACTCCTCGTCGCTTACGCCGATGACGTGGCGGCGGTGATCACCGAGCGCTCTCCAGATCTGGCGCAGCTGAAGTTGAACCAGACGATGAGACGAGTAGGCCGATGGATGACAGACCACGGACTACAACTCGCGACAGAAAAGACGGAACTGACGTTTCTCACGAGAAGACGTATACAGACGAGACTGCCCATGAGGGTGGGGACTCACGAGATCGAGGCCGGGGGGGAAGTCAAGTACTTGGGGGTGACCCTAGATACGAAGATGACCTTCTGGCCTCACATACAAAAGACAGCCCGAAAGGCGGCTGAGAGGATAGCATCCTTAAGCCGCCTGATGGCAAACACGACTGGACCAAGACCGGGGAAACGGCGACTATTAATGTCGACGGCCCACTCGATCCTCCTATACGGCGCTGAGATCTGGGCGGATGCCCTGAAGACGAAGAAATACTGCTACGCAATGACGACAGCACAAAGACAGAGCGCGCTGCGGATCGCTTGCTCCTACCGGTCTGTCTCTGCACAGGCCGTTCTGGTGGTGGCGGGCGTGATCCCCATAGACCTTCTTGCTTTCGAGCGCAAGAGGATTTATGAAAGGACCGCAGACACGATCCGACAGGACGCGGCAACCACGGAAAGACAGAGTACGATACAGACCTGGTAACAACGCTGGACAGAAGGATCTACAGGCAACTGGACGAGACGACTGATAAAGGACCTGAGACCGTGGATTGAAAGGGAGTTCGGGGACGTAAACTTTTACGTCACCCAGCTCCTGACAGGACACGGTTACTTTAGACGGTACCTTTACAGCATGAACAGAGTACGGACACCGGACTGCAAGTATTGCGGACATGACCGGGACGACGCGGAACACACGTTTTTCGAGTGCGACCGCTGGACACCGCTCAGACTGAGACTAGAGACGACCGTTGGTAGCATCACCGCAGACAATATTGTCGAGGTGATGCTCCATACAACTGAATGGTGGCAACTTGTTGCCACCTACACAGAGACAATACTGAGACGAAAAAACGCAGACGGCTGCCTCGAATGACAGAGCAGACAAACTGACGTGAGACGAAACGAATAGACAGAACGAACAGACGAACACAGACAGCTCCCCCAACCAGAAGTAATATTAACATAGTTCCTGGTTGAGGGAGGACCGAAAGGAGAAGGCGGTTTAGTGGGTAGGCTACGGGAGTCCCACATACCCATCAGCTGGGCTGGTGGAATCCGTAACTTGGATTCCGCAAATTCCGTTTTTCTTTACGGAATCCTCAGGGATTCCGTAAAGGAAATAATAATAATAATAATAATAATAATAATAATAATAATAATAATAATAATAATAATAATAATAATAATAATAATAATAATAATAATAATAATAATAATAATAATAATAATAATAATATAATGTTAATAAGTTTTTGTAACCCCTATATTTTTTTGCATTTTCGAGTAGCGTTCGTCTAGGGAACAACGAATATGAGTGCCAAACCGCTCCCAAATGTACTAATCCGAAAATATTTGCTCTCAAAGTTGGAAAAAAAATTTGCTTTTTCGTCTCTCGAGACAAATTGCCCGCGAAATGTGTCCATTTACGTACTCGTGTATATGCGAGTAGGCAAGAGCACTGCATTGGTTGCATTTCTTTGCCTCATATGCACAAAACAAAATTTTTATCGTCATTTATGTGTTTTTTTCCAACTTCGGCGACACCTAGTTTTTCGTGTTTCCGGGCGGAATACGGGTTAAATCCTACAATTTTTTGTACTCTCGAGTTGCGTGAGGCTGGGAAACGACGAATATGAGTGCCGATGAGTATGAGTGCTATCGAATGTCCTGATTTGAAAATATTTGCTCTCAAAGGTGGATTGAGTGTCCGGCGACATTTTACTTTTTGGCGTCTCAATGGAAAATACTCGTGAAATATGTTCATGTGTTCACGGGTGTGTATCCGACTGCACACGAGCACTCTATTAAATATATTTTTTACCTCATACGCTGCAAAATTTTTTGTATTTCAGCATTTATGTGTTTTTTGCAACTTCGGTGACACCATGTTTTTCGTGTTAAAACCGGAAATTTTTTGCACTATCGAGTTGGATCCGGATGGGGAACGACGAATATGAGCACCGAACCATTACTGTCTATCCTGATTTCAAAACATTCGCTTTCGAAGATGGATTGAATGTCTGGCAATATTTTTATTTTTCGTGTCTCATGGCGTATTACTCGCGAAATATATTCATATGTCCAAGCATGTATATTGTAACGTTACATAACTGCGACCGTACCGACGGGACGGTCACGTACGACGATACAGTAGAATATCGACTTATCGGGATTCGTCGCGAGTAATACCTGTAACGTGATCTCGCGGTCAAACGTCGATACCGGATCGCGATCAATGCGCAAACAGACGTGCGCGTCAACGGGGAAGTGACGACACACGTCGAAACAGCTAGTATAATCTCGAACGTGCGAGAACATTCGGGAAGCCACGAGGCTATATAAGCAGGGGAGCCGAACGCCTCGACACTCAGTCTTTCGTATATCCGACACGCGTCCACATCCTTTCACAACCCGAAAGCCCCACTGGTTACGGTATTGCTCCGGACACCAGTGATTCCTTGAGCCAGCCCAGCTCATTAATTTAACACTCCTCGAACAAGCCCAGTTCATTAATATTCACGTTAAATTAAATAAAGCTTTCCTCTATAAGGGAATTGGTCGCGAAGGCGAATAGGAAGAACTTTAAAATCAGCAAAGAACAGTCGAATCAGGTCCTCGCGATAGGCAGGCGATAGCTCGTAAGCGTAGAACATCTCAGCGCGATACGCGATCGCGAAACGCGACCTTCCTTCCATTTCCTTAATTTCATCACTTCAAAATTAAAATCAAACCCTTTGGAAAATCGTCACAACCTTTCAAAATTTAACAGAATTAAAACCTCTTTTGGATAGATCTTCAACTCAGAACTAAACGCATTTAACGCCAAGAGGCATAAGACTCTCGCACGACTCGTATCGATTGGCCGAAAACATCGATACGGATTGTGCGACGGAATTAGAAGAGCGTCAAAAGCAGTAGCTTCCCCCTATCTGAAATTTAGTATCCGTGAGCTCGGTCAGCTCCGTGTGCGTTAGCGTTTTGCTGCGTACACGAATGCTTTCAAAATTCATAAGATAAACCCTTTCGGAAAATAATTCAAAATTCAACTTGAACTTGTATTTTCGTTATATTTTTTTTTGTCATCGATCTCGCGCGAGCTGTGTCGTCTGGCCGTGAACGTCGATACAGGTCGTGCGAAATACGATCAGGTAGCTTCACTCATCGAAAAATTCCGATGATGAAACACCTCGCGGTCAGCCTGACCATGTAAACGAGGAAATCTGAGGAATCCTCGATCCACCCATAAAGACCCGAAACGCTCCCGGTCCAGTACCGAACTTCCTCCGTCTCTCGACAATTTCCTCGCTAGCTCAAACAGCAGGTCGCGGAGGCAAATTCTCGTACCGAAGAATAATTCCTCGGAATAAAAAGAATTTTATTATAATATATGCATACATGCACGTACGCTATAGACATATATACATTTTTTACCACATATGCACCGAATAACTAATAATTACGATTTTTATGTATATTTTTGAATTTACGAAGCAAATGTGGCGATTTCTCGCACTCGCGAAGCAGGTCCGTCTGGAGATCAACGAACGTGAGCGGTAAACTACTGTCGAATGTACTGTTGTACCCCGAATTATTTTAAATTAATAAAAGAGAAATTAATAAATTCATGAAATAAAATTGGGAAATATTTACTGACAAATCCGACGAGTCGCGAAACCGACACGTGTAGAAATTTGCCGAGTAAGTATCGGACGATGCACCGGTTAATGCAACCGGCACTGACTAATCGTGCCGGGTAAGAATCGGACGATGCTCAATTCTATATGCCCAAATATGTGCATGGAACAAAATTGCAGACGCATCAATTAGCACCTCGCGGATCGCGATCGGGAAATTGGCAGTCTGAACTCGACAAGAGAGCAGAGACGTTGGTCTCAGAGTTAGGCTCACGGTCAGAGAATTTAACAACTGTAATACGAAATATTGACGACGAAGAAATTCATTACAACTTTTGAATAAAACATGTTATTTAGTTTATATAAACAAACTTGAGTTTTTACTCTTAATTTGGCAACGATCCTGTCGCCAACGTAACGCGAAAGGTGGCGAGCAGGGGGACGGTAGCTGATGGCGTTTTTCCAATTCGCACTTGTGTCAAATCGCGTCCTCAGTTGTACTCTATCCCAAATCGCGCGATGTCCAAATCGCGTCGATCTCATCTCGCTATGACGAGCTCGAGACCATTTTTGGAAAGTCGGCGGGTTCGACAGAGTCCGATTCGGGTTTCGCGCAGCTCGCGTCATGTTCAATTCGCGTCGATTTCAATCCTACCGGTCCTTATGCCCGGTAGTTAAGCCGGATTACGGTCGGCTACCTGCGTCTGTGTCAATTCGCGTCGGTCTCTTCTCTCATCATTCCTAACTCACGCTAAGGCTTGTAGCGCGATTCGGTAATATTGTTCGAGCTTGGCTCAGATCGCACCCTGTTCAATTCGCGTCGCTTCTAACTCGCAGCACATGCAGCTCGAACCGATTGCAGTGATACTCAATGCTGCTGGTTTCATACAAGATCCATCGCACGCGCTTAAAAAACAAATTGCTCCATGTGATACAATACTATCGCAGACATTATTACATCGACAGTGAATTGCGTTTGCATACGAAGGAAGGTAAGTAAATATTTGTTGTTAATATTTTTATGTTATTAATATTCTGTATTTGTCAAACATAAGGGGCAATTGTACATTATAGTTCACCGGTACCATCCATATATTTGGCGACCGTATTTGTCACGGGCGATAGTCAACCTAATTAAAACATAATTAACCATAAATAAATAAATAAATAAATAAATAAATATATATATATATATATATATATATATATATATATATATATATATATATATATAAAAATAAATAATACATGTATAAATAAATAATATATGTATAAATATATGTATAATATATGTATATGTATAATAAATAATATATGTATAAATATATATATATATATATATATATATTTATTTATTTATGGTTAATTATGTTTTAATTAGGTTGAATATCGCCCGTGACAAATACGGTCGCCAAATATATGGATGGTACCGGTGAACTATAATGTACAATTGCCCCTTATGTTTGACAAATAAAGAATATTAATAACATAAAAATATTAACAACAAATATTTACTTACCTTCCTTCGTATGCAAACGCAATTCACTGTCGATGTAATAATGTCTGCGATAGTATTGTATCACATGGAGCAATTTATTTTTTAAGCGCGTGCGATGGATCTTGTATGAAACCAGCAGCATTGAGTATCACTGCAATCGGTTCGAGCTGCATGTGCTGCGAGTTAGAAACGACGCGAATTAAACAGGGTGCGATCTGAGCCGAGCTCGAACAATATTACCGAATCGCGCTACAAGCCTTAGCGTGAGTTAGGAATGATGAGAGAAGAGACCGACGCGAATTGACACAGACGCAGGTAGCTGACCGTAATCCGGCTTAACTACCGGGCATAAGGACCGGTAGGATTGAAATCGACGCGAATTGAACATGACGCGAGCTGCGCGAAACCCGAATCGGACTCTGTCGAACTCGCCGACTTTCCAAAAATGGTCTCGAGCTCGTCATAGCGAGATGAGATCGACGCGATTTGGACATCGCGCGATTTGGGATAGAGTACAACTGAGGACGCGATTTGACACAAGTGCGAATTGGAAAAACGCCATCAGCTACCGTCCCGCGAGCAGGTAGATCGGTGACGCCGGTGCGCGCACACGGTAAGGCTGGGTGACGTCACGAAGGTGCCGATCGGTCGGGCAGGGCCCGGCGCTGCGCAGGCGCGCCGCGGGGAGAGGGAGGAGACTCGGGGAAGCGTGCGAGCTAGCGGCAGTGGAAAGGGAGCGGTTGGGCAGACACGACGCCGAAAGCATCGAAGTTTTTTTTGTTATTGTTATTGTGTGAGAGGCGAAGCGTTTGTGCAGAACGGATAAAATATTATTTTCATTTTTCCCACCCGTGAGTTGTTTTTCATTTTCAATATTTTTCTTTACCAGAAAATCGAGGGCTTCGGTCGAGGACGGAATAGCCGGACACGTGGGCTCTGTGCGAGACCAGAGAGTAATCGCAAATATATATCAGCCGCGGATCCGAAGCCTAATAGCTAACCCGACCGAGACACCCGCCCGATTGTCGACACTGCGCTCTGTAGAGGAAACAAAATGCCTCAAAAGGAGCCGAGTGGAGCTCGGTTAGGCAGATCCCAAATTACCTTTTAAATTATATTTGTTGACCTTGCGTCCAATAGTACGAACTCGAAAATATTCGCTCTCGAATTTGGAAAAAATGTCCGGCGACATTTCATTTCTTGGTGTTTCAAGGCGAATTGCTCGGAAAATACGTCCATGGTGCACGCGTCTCTATGCGAGTACACGCAAGCATCCTATTGAACGTATTTCTTGACGTAATATACACCAAACAACCCATAATTCCGGTTTTTAAATGTGTTTTCAAATTTCGGCGACACGTTGCTTTTCGTGTTTCCAGGTGGAATACCATCCAAATATGGCTATGTTCGTATTTTCGAGTTGCGTCCGGCTGGGGGACAACAAATACGAACGCTGAACCGCTGGCGCAATATCTTAATTGGAAACACACGATCTCGAAGATGGACTGAATGCCGGGCAACATTTAACTTTTTGGCGTCTCTGGGCGAATTACTCACGGAATATATCCATGTATGTACGTGTGTGTATGCAAGTACAGGCGAGCACATTGATTAGCGTATTTCATTACCTTTATTTACTAATTTCTTTACGTTGTATGCACCCAAAACTAATAACGGTTTTTCGTGTTTCTAGGCGGAATACAGGTAAAATATGGCTATTTTTTGCATTTTCAAGTTTCGTCTGTTTGGGGAAGTACGAACATGGCGGCAAAACTGCTGCCGAATGTCTAAGTCGTAATTGGAAATATTCACTTTCGACGTTGGTCGAATATCCGGCTACATTTTACTTTTTGACATCTCAGGGTGCATTACTCGCGATACATGTCCGTGTATGAACATATGTGATACGTGTACACGCAAGCACTCTTTTTGGACCATTTTTTATGTTCTTCGACAATTACGATTTTCAATATTTTCAAACAGTGGTATCATTACCTCCCAATGGAATGGCGGAATCTCAGGGATTTGTCATGTTTTACGCAAAAAAATATACTAGGCATCAATTATTCAATTGTGGCTCAAGAAATTACAAATTCGTGTTTAACGAGAACACTATTTCAGATACACGTCAAATGATGAGTACTAAGCCTAATATTTACACCGTGGTTCCATTACTTTTATTCAAATCTATTTTGTATAAACAGAAACGGAGACCCAAAGAGTGAGGAGGATTGTTTATTAATGCCTTAGTGAGACTATGTGGCAAGTTGGGAATGGTTACAGAAAAGTTAGAAAGTAAATAATACAAGATAAAGATGAAATAACGCGAAATAAAATATAATATAAAATAAAGTAATATAATAAGTTGTAACTTGAGCAAGGCTCCTGTACAATAATTTTCTGTATTTGTGCGCCTCTTTAAGGGACGCGATACTTATACAGAAGGATTCGTGGACTCGAGCGTCTAGGAATTACGGGCTGGCGTGTCAGAGATAAATTTATGTGCAAATACTGTTCTTTATTGGTACAATACAGGTCTCAATGTAATTTAACCCTTTTTCTTTTTCTGATATTCGGATCTCTTTACTTTCAATATTTAAATATTTAATCCACCCAGTGTGTCCGGAATGCAATAGAAAATATGATTATAAATCAGATCTCGGGTCTCGTCTTTTAATTTCTATTTTATTTACTTATTTATTTATTAATTACTTGGAAGAGTTTATCAGACATTAATTTATTTCGTTGATCGCGCTGCGCAGGCGCGGGCAGCTTCTCGATCGTCGGGCAGTACAGCTGGCTGCCTCGCTCGGCGATTCCCACGGTGACGTCACAGCGAGCGACGGTGACAGCTCGCTCACCTCGCGATTTGCAATTGGTGTTATTTCGCGAAATAAAGGGTTTTACCTCACTTTGATGGCCGGTAACCCCTCAGGGAACTTGAACTTAGCCCTGGGTGTGCCTATTTATGCCCTTAGTGCTCCAATATTGTTCATACGGTCACTTGCACCATATCTGACCGGTCACTTCGGTCACTTTACCAAACTGCACCGAGTGTTGCCTAGTTTGGCAATTTTATCGTTGCACATCGGTGTAAATCGAGTCTAAGTCTTACTTAATTCTTCACCAAGCATGTAGTTTTCCAAGTCCGCATCGGCATAATTATTCTAAGTTTACTCGGTCCAGTAATTTGCAAGTTCTCACCGCACAGATTTTACAAGTCCCAATTGACACAAATTTTATAAGTTCGAATTGGCACAAAATTTATAAGTCCAAATGGCACGAATTTTATAAGTCCACATGGCACGAAATTTATAAGTCCAAATTCGCACCAAATTTACAAGTCCAAACGGCACGAAATTTTTATAAGTCCAAATGGCGCAAATTCACTTTAATTCACTTTTACTCACTTTTTCACTTTCACTTTTCACTTTTCACTAGTAGTCCTGGAGAGCTGGCCGATGGTAATGTAGATCGTTGAACTGACTATCGGATGTCGAAATCGCCGTCTTTTATACCCCGATTTTGGACTCCCACTCCGTCGGTTCTGCAGGGATTTGGCGGACTCGCGTCTGCGTGCGGTCGCCTGGTTATTAATTTTGCTATTGGTTGACAGGGTCATCGTCCTCTACCCTCCAATCCCCGGTCGGTATTATAGTGACGATTATCCGGTGTTAGCCGCCGAGCGAATAGTGTGCTCGGTCGGTACCGTGTGCAAAATCGATGTCGTCACTTTTGTCCAATCCGCGAGGCCGATTTTCCCTCGCTTTCGCCTTTCTTCGACCTTGAGCGTGCTTTCGCCGCAAGCCCGCTCGGCAACGCCGCTGTGCTTCCGATCTCTCGTCTGCGCTTGCGCTTGGTTCGATATCGATCGAGTCGCCGCTCGATCGTGGGAGATGGCGCCACTTATACCTCGCGCTGTCTCACTCGGTGCCGATAATTGCAGGTTCAGCTCGGCCTTAGGTAGTCGACGATAGTCAATTAGTTACAAAGTATAACATAAGAAAATATAAATTAAAATAAAATTACTATTGGGTAAATAGGAAAACTTAATAAGTGAAGGAAATAAACTATAGATATAAAGAATGTAGTTATAATAACTGTGTTCCGCAATGCTCAATCTAACTTTGCGGGTTACAATGTAGGCCTGCGCTAAATATTTGCTATTTCGGCTGACAGAAGGTGAGAAAAGAGCTTCGTTTTGAATACAGCGTGTGACGGTTCATTAGTGATGGTTACAGATGAGGAGTGCCAAAAATAAATGGCGGAGAGCGAGAGAACGAGGAGAGCTAGAGAACGAGGAGATATATATATAAAATTCTAATCCTCACTCGTCAATATTCGGTTATCTGAAACATCGCTCTGACATTCCGCAATAAATTCGTATTTTCATCCATCACTATGCCCATAAAAACTCCCTAACGTTTTCTAATTGCTCCATTTCTCCAGCGCTCGTAATTCTTAGGATTCAGGAAAGTAATAAAATCCCTAATCCAGCTGGTTCTTAGTTCAACCTACGTAACCGAAATATTTATATCCTGCGTTTATTGACTTACGGTCGTCATCTCCATAATAAACACATGCTCCTTTCTTTTCTACAAAAATGAGGAGCATATATCTTTCTCCTCTTCTATCATACAATAGAAGCATACACTTTTCTCCTTTAACCGTGCTTCCCTCGTAAGATCTCTTTCTCCCACCGAACGTAAAATCTTTTAGCATTTGGAGTATAGGGACAAAACTAGTATATAAGGTCGACAGAATTCGGACCAAATCAGTTACTTCACCGGCATCGAACCTGCGACTACGATCATCGCTACACAGAGCGTGCAAAGCTCTGCTACGACGAATCTCTGGCCCTGCGAGGCAGAGTACAGTTATAGCCAGTAAAAACGAGCAAGTCGGCTCTAGATTATAATCCAGTATACCGTCGAACTAATTTTTATTCAATATATATTCTGTGAGTATATCCAAAAAGATTTCTGGTTCACAACATTTTTATTTCTGCATGCACCCTGCATTCGCCTATTCTCACAGAGGCTCACTACCTCTGTCCGTTTCCCTTCGCTAATCCACGGTAGTACGGCGAGGTCTCCGTCCCTGGGTAAAGGGCTAACGCTTTGACCCGAAAGTGAGACTATCAATTTATGGTTCTTACCGAGCAAACTCACTATTTGCCGGTCTGGACGTAACAATGTCTTAATCGTAATTGGAAATATTCGCTTTCGACGTGTTGGACTGAATGTCCGACGACATTTATCTTTTTGACGTATCTGGGTGTATTACTCGCGAAATATGACCATGTATGAACGTGTGTCATACGTGTACACGCAAGTACTCAATTGCACATATTTTTTATGTCCTTTGACTATTACAATTTTTGATATTTTCAAACAGTTATTGTACGCCGAGGCGTATTTTATCCTCGCTCGAACACCTAAAAGCTGAAACAGAAATTAACATATTATTATCATTATTATTATTATTTTTTAAGTAATTATAAAGTACTAAACTACATACTCACCGAGAGACTCCAGGCCGCGTCACGACGTTGTCCGAAGTCGTCCCCCGACGTCCACCGAGGATGGATCCGTTGAGGTCTCGTCGAGGGCTCCTTCACCTGGAAAATATAAAAGCACAAATAAAAATATTTGTTTATGAACATAATTCCTATATTCTAAACGTATACTTACTTAAGACTCCCTCGATAGATAGAGTCCCTCGGTGAGGCTGCCTCGTCCTCCGGCACAGCTGTGCCTCGACGGCGGTGGCGTCCATCTGCATGGCGGCTTACCCGCAGCCGTACCTGAAAATAAAAAAACAACCAAAATTAATACTAGAAATATATTTATAAAACTTACCTGGAAAACCTTGGACGGTGTCTCTCGGCAGGCTCCTTCGCCCTAGCCAGGATGACCCTCCGAGGAGTCTCGCGATAGTCGCCTCCGCCGCAGACAAGTCTGAAATCAGAAAAACACATAAATAATCTTAAAAATAATACCTGTCCTTACCGAACAGGTAAGCAATGTATACTTAACCTAATCACTTCCCTTAATGTTTATACCGTTGAAATAGTGACGCACCTGTTGCGCTGTAAAGTGCCGACACTGTCATTCGCGATTTTCGCGACGCGAAAATCGATACACGTACAAATTGTCACGCACTCACGAACACTTCACAGAAGCCAAGATTTTTTCCCCTTTGATTCGAATCGAGCGACCAACCCTGCTGCTCGATTAAATTATTTTCCACTGCACGAAACTCGCGAAATCGCAGCACTAACACGAGATTAGGTCGCGCCGTTGCCCGGCACCGCGCTCGCCCGAACAGTCGCGACGCCGCAATCTCTGGTCTGTCCAGTAGATGGCCTCTCCACTACGGCTACCCACGTGGAGCCGCGACCACTTGCTTCTCGCGTAGCTGCAATCTCGCGGAGCCGAACGATCACGGAGATACCCGAGCGGCCCGAAACACTTTCTCGAGCCGCCAGCTCGAGCGGTAGTTCACTACCCGCCGACAGGTGGCAAATTTTGTACCGTCGCTCTCGCAAGCGGAGTGAACTCTGTATTCCTATAAATACTCGAGGATATTTGAAATAAATAAGACATTCACTCGTGAAATCTTCACATTTTGATTCTCTTGGTGCCTCCTCGCTGCTAAGCGACGGATGTCCCGCTAGGGACACACCAAAATCCTCGCTGCTAAGCGACGTGCCGCGCCGCTAGGTTCGCACCCTCCAAACACAACGCTGCCAAGCGTACATTCATTGCTGCCAAGCATAGCCCTTCTTCGCTGCTAAGCGACCGACGATTCTCTACTATCACAGCTAACGAAGTCCTGTGATAGCAAGAAGACTCCCAGCCTCACTTTCACGCAGACGCGATTTTCGGATTGTAAATCCTCTGCCAACTTACAACACCGCTTCTCGGATGCCGCACTCCAAATCTAATCCGGCCTACCTCCGTCGACAGGCGCGGCGATTCGCGATACTTCGACCCGGGGAAGACGTGACCATCAGTCTCGCGCATGTTCGGACCGACCCGCCTTCTCGACCAGGGCCTTCCGCCACTCGCCGTCGGCAACGGCAAAATCTTGTTGTGGTCTCTACCATCAAGACCCCGACTAGCCCGCCTGTCGACCTCGGGGAATTGCCGACTCTAAATTTCCCGCTCGAACCTCAACCCGATCCTTCTCGTCAAGAACTGATAGTTCCCGAACCGGCCATCCGCCAACCGCGACCTCTCGCCTCTATCGAGAACCCACCGGCCTTCTGCCCGAGTGTCTAGCCTTCCGGTTCCGAACGAACGACTCCCACGAACGACGCGGAGTTTTACGAGCAACTTGACGCTCTCGCGGTTCTCGCCGAAAACCCGACGTGCCCAGAGGTCTCGCTTTCCGACACTGAGGAAGACTACGATTTCTTATACGAGTCTTTGGCTGCCGCCATTGAAAAGCCACTTCCGGCCAACCCAAAGGTTCCGGAATACGTCCCGACGCGCATCCGTACTCTCCCGACCAAGCCGGGAACGCTTCCTCGAGGACAGCGACCTCTCGTAGAAAGTTCCGCCAAGGCCCGGGCACCCGCAGCGATTTCTAAACCGAGGTCCCCTAGACGAGTCAGCGCGAAATGTCCCGTCTCGGCGACACCGGTCAGACATCGCGTCGAGTTCATCGCCACGCCGACCAAGCGGCCTAGGTGCACGTAGAGAGGAGGTGCCAGTGGAGAAAAAAAAACGGTCCTTTTCAGGAGGAGAGCGGAAGAACGGGTAGAGCGGGAGAATGGGCTAAGCGAGTGAACGGGGAGAGCGCGTGAACGGTGTGAGTGAGTGGACGGTGTGAGCGAGAGAACGAGGAGAACGAGGAGAACGAGGAATGCGAAAGAACGAGGAGAACGGGAGAATGAGAAGAGCGAGAGAACGAAAAGAGCGAGAGAGCGAAAGACCGAGAGAGTGGGAGAGTGAGAGAGCGGGTGAGTGGGAGAGCGAGAGAGCAAGAGAGCTAGAGAGCGAGAGAGCAAGAGAGAGGGAGAGCGGGAGGCAGCGAGAGCTGTGTACGATTTAGGGCTGCCACTTGTAGTCGGGTAACCCGGGTATCCAGGTACCCGAAGAATTCGGTTCTGACGAATCCTATGCTTCAAATCCGGATATCCGGATACCCGAACTATCCGGATACTCGAACTATCCGGATACCCGAACTAACTGGATACCCAAACTATCCGGATACCCGAATTGTCCAGAGATCCGGACATCCGGATTTTCGGATAATCCGGATAACCCGGATCTAATCGGATAATAAAAGGTTTAGCTTAAAACGAGCGTTTCTCTCGCGGTCTAGGTACGTCACGATGACTTCTTTGAGATCAAGCTTAATAGTAGGGATGTACGAATAGCACTAGAATTCAATTCAATTGAATATTGATATACAATTCAAAATTCGAATTGAATATTTGGAAATTTGAATAATACGAATAGTCATGAATAATAAAAATTATTCAAATATTTATGAATAATACGAATTATTCAAATATTCATGAATCATTCATCGAGATGCATCGACGGGGCAAGACGGTGCAAAAAATAGGGTTCTATCGATGGGGCAAAGTGTAACGGTGGGGCAAAACGACGCAAAAAATCGGCATGTATCAATGGAGTAAAACGGGGCAAAAAAATCGGGATGCGTCGGTGGGGCAAAATGGGACAAAACAATTGGGATGGGAAATTCGGGTTCTATTGATGGGGCAAAGTGGGGCTAAAAAACGGAAAATAGGGGAGAGCGGGTCAGAACGGCATACCGGGGCACGATAGGATATAATGGGATTGGGGCACAATGGGATTGCGAAAAATGGAGTCGTCTGTATGATGTAATTGAGCCAAATGGAATCGGGGCACTTGGGACAAAGGACAATGGCGCGGCGTAAAATGATGGGATTGGGGCGAAACGAGCTGGAGCCAAATGGGATAGGTAAAAATGATACATCGCCTCACAGTAGAATTGGGGGAAAATGGAATACGGGAAGACTAAGTGCCGCGGCGCGAGGAAACGGGCAGATCTTTCATTTCTTCAAAAATATATGTACGCACGCTAGCGCTTCCAAATTTTTAACTATCGGGATAAAAAGTTGTACACAGATAGAGTATGATCGCCCGATGATCCCTATTAAATTTGGGAAGAATCTTATGAATTGTTCTGTATTTACGGGCAGGAAATGAACGCACCGTGACAACGAGTACATGGTGTATAAAAATGATGTGTCGTCACTTTGCCAAATGAATCTCCAGTTCATGTCCGGCGAAGATCAATCAAAACATGGTCCCGCAAAATTGACCTTGACCCTCAAACTCAAGGTCAAATTTTTTTATTGGCTTAAAAAATTCTTCTCATCAAGAGAAACAAAAGTCTCAAAGAGACCATGGGTCGGAAATGCGCCCTTCAACCTGAAAAGCCAGCGGGAAATCCAAAAAAAATCGAAAAAAGTGAGTTCTTGCTGAATATTGCTTAGAGAGACTCGGAAGTAAAGATTTAATCATTATAATAAAGGTTTGGAACGCTCACACCAGAATTTCTTTTAACTGGAATCAAGAAATGTCGAGGTTGCCCGACTCTGACCATGCGGACGTGGATGAATAGACGAGATGGGTGACACTGATCTTTGCAATATGCCGTTGTTACGTCGCCACTAAGAGGATCTGATTCTCCAGCTCATGTTCAAAACATGTTTCCGGTCAATGACCTTGACCCTGAAACTCAGGGTCAAATTGTTTTATTGACGAACAAAGCCTCCTCGTCAAAAGGAATTCTTTAAGAAAACGAGGGGGTAGATGGCTACGCTCGCGATAAATTATATCAATCTTAGAGATAGTTGTTGTCACCTACACATTTTAGACACACAGCGTGCTTGTGTAACTGTGCACAAGTTGTTTAAACATAATTAAAGGCAGACTATCAGCGTTACCCAAGATACACCACGTGGAGGTTGTCTGCCTGGTATCCCTTGGCCTTGAAAAGGGCCGTTGTGTTTTCGTTGTCTCTATGACGACTGAATGTGATGTGCGCATGCGATGTCGGTTTAGTCATCATCAGCTTCATTTTGACGCGATCTTCGATGGCGGGGGCGGTAAGGAACCCGGAGAACCGATCCGTCATGGCCAATTGCTCGCAACATTCTAGCTTGATCCCCAGCTTTCACATGCCGGTCACCGTTACGCAAGCATGCTCGCAACCTTCCTTCCAAGTTGGTCGAAACCCTAGATGCGAAACTTCTCGATTTCGCATCAACCTCGCGACTCCTTCGTCGATTCGGCGTCTCAGATTTGCTGGCGTCCTCATCGGTCGTCCTTTTTTTTATCGACCAAAAAATTCTCATCGTTAAAAGGAACGTAACTCTCAAAGAAAGATCAGAAATGAACCTTTCAATATCAACAACCGGTCCAAATGTAAAATAAATAAAAATAATATTGAGTTTTTCGGAAATATAGTTCGGACGGATTCAACATCCGGAACTGTAGCATTATTAAAAAGGCTTCCGTTACTGTCTCGGTCGTCGTTCCCTGGCGAAAATTTGTCTATAACTTCCTACGCCAAAACTACGCTGTATCTACAACATTGTACGTCAAAATTGTCGAAAAAATTACGCCAAAACTACAACTTACTACGCAAAACATCGTCAAAGTTACAACTTATAATGCTATGCGACACCGAAGCTACAACTATCTATGAGAAAGTGCGAGAATTGGAACATGTTTGTAGATAGTTGTACAGTATCGTAATAAGTTGTAAATTAACAGCAACACGGTGATCGCGGGAACTCGCAGATTTTTGTAGTCAATTGTAGTTATTTATAGTAACAACTACAATTTTCTACGGCAAACTATTGCTTAATGGGATAAAAGTATGCGGAAAAACTACAACTTTTCGCAAAAATTGACAACTACCTACAAATATGTTCCAAATCTCGGATTTTTTGTAGATAGTTGTAGATCGTCAGTTTTTTATGGTTTTGGATATGTAGTAGATTTTTGTAATCAATTGTAATTATTTGTAGTAAAGCTACAACTTTCTACAGAAAACTATAGTTTACTAGGATCGACAAGATGTGAACAAACTACAACTTTTTATGGAAATTGGCAACTACCTACAAACATGTTCCAAATCTCGTCTTTTTTTGTAGATAGATGTAAATCGTTAGCATTTTATACAGAATGCTGACGATCTACAACTATCTACAACAAATACGTAATTTAGGATATCCTTTTAGATAATTCAAGTCAATTTTCATAACAGTTTGTATATAATAGGTTGTCCATATTCTGTCGATCCCGATAAACTATAATTTTCTGTGGAAAGTTGTAGTTCTACTATAAAAAAATTACAATTGACTACTAAAATCTATTACAAATCCAGAACTGTAGAATGCTGACGATCTACAACTACCACAAATAAATGTCAGATTTGAAATATGTTTACAGGAAGTTGTCAACTTTCGTAAAAAAATTATAGTTTGTCCACATTTTTTCGATTCCATTAAGCTCTAGTTTTTCGTTAAAAATTGTAGTTATTACTACAATTAATTACAAAATCTACTATATACTATGGCCAAGATTTTTTCCCTTTCTGTTGAAGTCCGAAACAGTTGTTGAAAGTTATAGTTACTAATTAAAAGTTGTACTTTTAACTAGTATACCCGTTCTTTAACTCTAACCCAAGTGCTACAATAAGCTACAACCATCTACAATATGAGATAGTTAGTTGTAGTTTTTCATAAAAATTATAAATATGTATGACTACTTACTACTTTCAACAACACGAATGGAAAGCGAAAAGGTGCTGGCATATTTTTTTGTAGCGTTTCATAAACATAACAACTTTTGACAATAAAGTAGGACTTTCTATACCATTTATAAAATTGGGTCCAAAATGGAAACAAGCACAGCATGATTACTTGTAATTTGTAGTAGAAACTACAACTTTTTACGAATCACAACGATATTTTATAACTCTGATGAACTGTCCGGAAAAGTAAAAATGTAATAGGACCTAGTTTTTCGTATCTCCTCGTAGAAAGTAGGGATTTCCACGCGAAATTACGATTTTCTACAACCACTATCTTCCAATGAAAAATGTTCATTCGAATGCATGCATAGGTGTAATTCCGCGTAAAAAATACAACTTTTAACAAGTAACTATAACTTTCGAGAACCAATTCGGACTTCAACCGAAAAAGGCAAATATTTGGACAATCGTTTCTCGTAATTTTTTGTTGAAATCATAATTTTCTACGAATAACAACGATATTTTACAACTTCGCTGAACTCTCTGCGGAAGTAGACATAGTTTTTCGAATCTCCTCGTAAAAAGTACGGGTTTCTACGTGAACTCACAAATTTCTACAACTACTAGTTGTACAACTAGTGGTAGTAGTAGTACAACTAGTAGGTGTAGAAAAACGTAATATCATGTAGAAACTTATACTTTCTACGAGGAGATACGAAAAACTATGTCCTATTACATTTCTACTTCCGCAGGCAGTTCACCGAAGTTGTAAAATATCGCTGTGATTCGTAGAAAATTGTAATTTCGGCAAAAAAATTATGAGAAACTATGGTCCAGATATCTACTTTTCTGTTAAAGTCCGAATCAGTTGTCGAAAGTTATAGTTACTTGTTAAAAGTTGTACTTTTCACGCGGAATTACAACTATGCATGCATTTCAATGAACATTTTTCATAGGAAGATGATGGTTGTACAAAATCGTAATTTCACATGGAAGTTCGTACTTTCTATGAGGAGATACAAAAAACTACGTCCTAGTACATTTTTACTTCTTCGGACAGTTCATCGAAGTTGTAAAATATTATTGGGATTCGTAAAAAGTTACAGTTCCTACTATAAATTACAAGTAATCATGCTGTACTTGTTTCCATTTTTGGCACCAGTGGTGTAGAAAGTCGTACTTTGTTGTAAAAAGTTGTTATTTCTATGAAACGTTACAAAAAAATACGCCATCACGTTTTCGCCTTTCATTCGTGTTGTTGAAAGTAGTAATTTATCATATATATTTATAATGTTTATGGAAAACTACAATTAACTATATCGTATTGTAGATCGTTGTAGCTTATTGTAGGGATTTGTATAAATTTTCTACGCTAAAGTACAACTTTTTATAAATTGAGTGAGTCGTAGATTTTGGATACTTTATTGTAGAAGGACGTAATATTTTGTTGAGATGGCACAGTTTTTCGTAGTTTTTTTTTTGCCCGGGTTATCGCTGTCGAAATCTTTATCATTGCAATCTCAGTCATATCTATCACACTTGACATTTTCGTCGCAGTTTCGGTCAACTCTATCGTTATCATAGTTTTGTCGTCGCAGTCTCGGCGAACTCTATCATTGTCGTAGTTTTGTCGTTGCAATCTCGGTTATCTCTATCGCTATCGAATGCTTTGTCTTCACAGTCTTGATCATCTCCATCGTCGACGAAGTCGTTGTGGTTGCTGTTTCGATGATCACCATTGCTGTCGAAATAATTATTGGCACTGTTACTGCCGTCGCTGTCATAATAACATGCATCGTGGGCGGCGACCACTACGTGGTCGTGGACGAGACGGACGAGATCAGCGTCTTATGTTGCGCGCCATTGATCGAGCTTCCGGAAACTTTGGAAGAGCTCGCGAAATTTATCGTCAAACGCTTCTTGATCGACCAAACGGTCATCGTCTACAGCCGGGGGCCATTCCAGATTGGCGTGAGTTTCAACGACTCGAAGAGCGCTTCAACGATCACATGAGGTTTGACGTGCAGAACGCTGGATATCGAAGAGCTGGTCGTCCTCGAGTCCATTGGCGTATTGAAGAGCGTGTCATTGCTCTTGCACGAGCTTTTCCCGTCATGGGCTTACGCCGAATTGCCGCTCGCGTTGGCATAGCCCATATGATGGTGCGTCGCATAATTCGCGAAGAGGGTCTATGACCTTACCGCGTCCAATCTGTTCAAGCACTACAACCTGGAGATCGACGGGCTCGTCGTAATTTCTGTCGGTGGATGCTACGGAAACTGGAGACCGATCACGATTTTCTTGGACGTATCCTATTTACCGATGAGGCAAGCTGCTCCAGCACCGGAATCGTGAATCGACGGAATTTACGCATCTGGGCTGAGAGGAACCTCCGTGCGATCATGCAACGCATTCACCAGGGACGATTTGCCGTAAACATTTGGGCAGACATCATTGGGAACAACCTCATAGGTCCGGTCTACCTTCCACTGAGATTGCGTAGTCGAGAATACTTGCAATTTCTCCAGCGCGATTTAATGGTGCGTCTGAGGGAAAAGATTCCACGGCATGCTCGCCATCGCATTTTTTTTATGCACGATGCAGCTCCACCTCATTTCGGTCTTCAAGTCCGTGCATTCCTAAACGAGGTGTTTGGATCGCTCTGGCTCGGCCGCAGACCTGCTCCGCATCTGTGGCCACCACGTTCCCCAGACCTGAATCCCTTAGATTTTTTGTCTGGGAAGCGCTGCAGGCTGTCGTCTACAGAGAAGGACGATTGCGAAATCGAGAAGTCCTTGCCAGGGTTTCGACCAACTTGGAAGGAAGGTTGCGAGCATGCTTGCGTAACGGTGGCCGGCATGTGGAAGCTGGGGAACAAGCTAGAATGTTGCGAGCAATTGGACATGATGGATCGGTTCTCTGGGTTCCTTATCGCCGCCGCCATCGAAGTTCGCGTCAAAATGAAGCTGATGATGACTAAACCGACATCGCATGTGCACATCACATTCAGTCGTCATAGAGACAACGAAAACACAACGGCCCTTTTCAGGGCCAAGGGATACCAGGCAGACAACCTCTACGTGGTGTATCCTGGGTAACGTTGATGGTCTGTCTTTAATTATGTTTAAACAACTTGTGCACACTTACACAAGCACGCTGTGTGTCTAAAATGTGTAGGTGACAACAACTATCTCTAAGATTGATATAATTTATCACGAGTGTAGCCATCTACCTCCTCGTTTTCTTTAAGAATTCCTTTTGGAGAGGAGAATTTCTTCGTCAATAAAACAATTTGACCCTGAGTTTCAGGGTCAAGGTCATTGACCGGAACCATGTTTTGATTGATTGTCGCCGAACATGAGCTGGAGAATCAGATCCGCTTAGCGGCGACGTAACAACGATATATTGCATAGATCAGTGTCACCCATCTCGTCTATTCATCCACGTCCACATGGTCAGAGTCGGGCAATCTCGACATTTCTTGATTCCAGTTAAAAGAAATTCTGGTGTGAGCGTTACAAACCTTTATTATAATGATTAAATCTTTACGTCCGAGTGTCTCTAAGCAATATTCAGCAAGAACTCACTTTTTTCGATTTTCTTTTCTTCAAGGGCGCATTTCCGACCCATGGTCTCTTTGAGACTTTTGTTCCTCTTGATGAGAAGAATTTTTTAAGCCAATAAAAAAATTTGACCTTGAGTTTGAGGGTCAAGGTCAATTTTGCGGGACTGTTACGTCCTGCCCCTCGGATAACACTATTTTATCGATTAGAAATCATTTCATTTTCGTAAATTAATATTTTCTCACGAATCTCGTCTCCGTTAAAATTAGAATTTAAATATTTCATTTCAACTTCCTTTCTCATGCTCAAATTATGCACATTCAATTTTGTCGTTCGGTCTTTCGATTTTCCCTCTCTTGACCGGACGCTAATATCAAATTTCTGCAATCCATATCCGCTCGCGCCAGACGCGAGCGTTCGCTTTATTTAATTTTATTCTTTTCAAGTCTTTTCTGTGCTCGCGCGTGGCGTGCGAGCTCAGCATTTTTAGCCGCTTCACGGCAATTAGTCTTACAGAAATTAATCAGTCTCTTCCGAACTCTTGGACTGGCCGGTCTTCTATCGGCAGTGCAATATTAACAAGTTTTCACCTAAACATCGTACCGAACAGTCAGTCTTCAACCAGTCTACGTTTTACTAAATCAAGCAAATTGAATCGTGGAATAAACTTCGGAACCTATCGGCACTCAACCGACAGTTAAATAATTGGTACTAAAAGATCATTGTGAATTTATATTAAATCGACAAATGTTTTATCATCGAGACAAGCTCGATTAAAATATTCAATAATTAATAATTGTTTTGGCACGATAATTCAAGTCACCATTCTGTTAAACCGCATTCCTTTAATAAACCTGCAATTTTAAAACATATCGACGGAACAGAATAATTATTCCGTACGGAGAACGGACCCGTCAGTATCTAGTTGCGTACAAGTCCTTCCGTTTCCTCGACCTCTAAGGCTCTCGAGCGGGCTCCCACCTCTGAGTCGCGAGCGATAAAGTTTAAAGGCACCTCTTATCGCCGCGGACAAGTTATTCGCACGCCCTGGACTCGACGAGTACATGTCTCGTTTTTAATGGACCGCTGAGACGTAACAGGGACCATTTTTTTTTATTGACCTTCGCCGGACATGAACTGGAGATTCATTTGGCAAAGTGACGACACATCATTTTTATACACCCTGTACATTTATTCTAAAAACTTTAGGGTCGCAACTTAGCAATTAAAACAATTCGAAAAAAAAATTGTATTAATTTTGTAATATTGTTTCATTGATGAATTAATTAATAAGAAATGAGAATATGAATGATTATAAAGTCAACGAGGAAGAAGAATTATTCGGAAATCAACCGAGACTGTCACACAAAGTCTCCAAAAAGTAGACTTAATTTATGACCAACAAAAAAATTACGGTCATGACATAACAAACATTTTCAGGAATAAAACAGACGGTCATTATTTTGTCAATTGACGCTTCCAAAAAATTACCTTCACGACACATATCAAGCCGTATGAAGATGCCATTAACAGGGGTGCCACAACTATAAAATGTACTAATAGAGGAATAAATATACAATGGGTAATATATAAAGGAGTCAACTATTAAATTTAAAATCATATAGTTGAAAATTGAAATTTACATATCGCTTCCTCATAAAAGTTGAAAATTGAAATTTTCATATCGCTTTCTCGTACATGTTGAAAATTTAAAGTTTCATATTGCTTCCTCATAAAAGCTGAAAATATCGCACAGAATTGAAATTTTCATATCGCATCCTCATAAATGTTAAAAATAGAAATTGTCATATCGATTCCTCATGAAAGTTGAAAATTGAATTATTCCCATTTCTTCCTCATAATGTTCCTTTACTCGTGAAGCTTCTTCTATGAGGAAGCCAACAACACATAAACTGCTTTCTCATAGAAGAAACTTCGCGAATAAAGGAACATTATGAGAAAGCGATATAAAAATGTAAATGTTCGACTTTTTTCAGCGTCAACATCGTGTTCGACTCTTGTGCAAAACAACTGGCGAATTCAGGTTCAACACGCAAAAATACACCCTTGTCGCACTTCACTTTGTCGGAACCATCCCGACCGATATATCCCAGGTGCCACAAAATATATAGAATTTCGGCAATATTGGCTATAAATATTCCGGATAAACTTTTTTCGTTAGTCGTTACTCCGGGATACTACTTAATGTATTTTTCCATGCTAATCTGTTAGCCAGACAGACCTGCCTGTCTGGCTCCCATTCCCCTCTATCCCGTTTTGCCTTCTATGATTTGAGGAAATCCCATTTTGCCCCACCAATGCATCCCGATTTTTATTCCCTGTTTTGCCCCGTCGATACATCTCGATTTTGTGTCCCATCCTGCCCCACCGATGCATCCTGATTTTTTTTCCGTTTTTCCTCACCGATGCCAACCGATTTTTGCCTCGTTTTGCCCCTCCGATACATTCCCCGATTCTTTGTCCCGTTTTGCCCCACCGATGTATCCCGATTTTGTTGGACCGTTAATCGTCGATACATCCTCATTTTTTATCCCGTTTTGCCCCACCGCAACATTTTGCCCGCTTTCCCCTTTTATTTTGTATTTTCAGTACTTTCAAGTATTTTCAAGTATCCTCAAGTATTTTTGTTCAGTTCTGATCGCATGTGGTCTTACACTTTGATGTTCAAATTATCCATAAATATTCATAAAAATTAGAATTCTTCAAAATATTCGAATATTCAATTCAAATTTCGAATTAAATTATTCGTATTCAATTCATAATGAATTATTCAAGATATACTCAAAATTTGGATTATTCGCACATTACATTTGATTATTCGCACTTAATAGGAGTGTTTCTCTCGTGGTTTAGGTGTATCACGAATATTTCCTCGAGTCCTAAATCTAGATCGCAAGCGAAATAGTCGAGTTCGAGGACGTGTTCGGAGTACACCTAGACTGCGAGGGTAACGCTCCAGTTAAACTAGACCTCGAGGAAGTCTTCATGTACCAATTCCACATTATTCACATTACAATAATCGATAACTTTGAACGGAGCCTCTTTAATGTTTGAACAGTTTAACTGTTCGACGGGTTCGACGGGTTCGAAAAATTCACCGGGTTCGAACATGTCTGGCGTTTGGGCTTGACTCCATCCCAATTCGATTAATACCTTATCAAAATCCTTATTAAAAAAAAAAATTATCAATAGCATATCAAAATATCAAATGGCGAATCCAACGGCGAACTGTTCGAGATGTCCGGATACCGGAATAGCTCGGGTAGATCCGGGTATCCGGATACCCGGATAGTTCGGGTGGATCCGGATAGTTTGGGTGGAACCGGATAGTTCGGGTGGAACCGGATATCCAGGTATCCGGATAGTTCGGGTGAATCCGGATATCCGGGTACCCGAAGAAGTTGTAGCTCTAGGACGATTAGGTCGTATACCAAATTGGTACAATAATGGTGGTGCGCGATGAAACATTACCTGATATTAAATCAGACGGTATAATTATTACCCACAGGATATAGATACACAATTTTCTATCATACACCATAGGGTATCTACGAAGTCGGGCCAAAACGGCCGTATCCATTTTTCCGCCGTTTTCGACTGCACGGATAATTTAACCACATTAAATTAAATTAAAACAAAATAACCTAGCGTGGGCGCGAGGCGCCCGATCGCTAGTAATAATAATAATAATAATAAAATCAGCACAAAGCGTGAGCGCAGGCAGGTCTTTAACATTTAAATGACGAGAAAAGAGAATCGATGCACAAATATAAGTACTAATGGATAAGGGGTAGTTTACCTCCCCCCCCTAAACTCTTTTCCCTGCGAATGTGCAAAAACACGTCAACTTCATTTTAACTTGCCCTCCCAAATGGTACATGTTCCGTTCAATTTGGTTGGTTAATTTTTTTTGCAGGGTGGAAAATTGAAGAAACAGGGGGTGGTTCACCCCTGTGATTAATTTTTTTTCCTCGACTCCACGTGGCATTTTCATTGGCTTCGATGAGGAGTATTTTGGTTTTTATTTCATTGAAATCGGTACTCGCCTCCAGGGTGAAACTGCATAATCACCCCTTGACATGCCTAACTGTGAAAGGGGTTTCACCCATTAGAAATGTTTTTGCGCCAATAAAAAAATACAGGAATGTTTTGATTCGATTCGGACATTTAAATGAGGAGAAAAGAGAATCGATGCACAAATATAAGTACTAATGGATAAGGGGGGTTCACCCCCCTAAACTCTTTTCACTGCGAATGTGCAAAAACACGCCAACTTTATTTAAACTTGCCCTTCCAAATGGTACATGTTCCGTTCAATTTGGTTGGTTAATTTTTTTTGTAGGGCGGAAAATTGAAGAAACAGGGGCTGGTTCACCCCTGCAAATGAATTTTTTGTCTTCAACTAGAAAACTTGCGCGCGCTGCCGCGCGCCATTTAAATCTGATGGCGATAAGATGTGCAATTTAGAATCTTTAAATGACCGAGTTCTTCAATCCGCTTAAATTAATTTATCATTAGTTTTTGTTATACAAATACATATATTAAAATTAATGAAATGAGATAGGAGCCCCTCATTTTATTCGCCTAAATCAGTGGAATTCACTTTCTTTTGCTTGATTCATTATTGTATTAGATAGTTCATATTATGAATTGATGGGAAATTAACATCCGATGTTTACTCTGGCTTTAACATGAAATGAAAGCAATTACAAATTTTCATGAGCCTTTTTTCGGTGCTACCTTATTATGTGCAATTTGACCTTATTATGTGAGGTTTTCTCAACAAGACAAGCATTCGAGTTGTTGCACACAAATTGTGAAAACAGTTTCAATTTTGGTGGTTTATCAAAGGACTGTAATATCTGTTACGGCGTTGGATTTTATTTTTATTTATCGATATAATTCCTTGTAGACGTAATTTTTAACAATTCCATTGGGTTGAGAGCCAAGATATACCCTCAAAGATTCCCAAGAGCGAACACGGGAGAAAGCTACGTACAATTGGCCGTGATTAAAAATATCCCTATGAAGATCAACACTAATCCTTTCAAATGTTTGTCCCTGCGATTTGTTGATGGTCATAGCAAATGCTACCTTAATTGGAAATTGATGTCGTATGAACGTAAAGGGATACTTATTTTCACAGTAAAGAGTGATACGGTGCAAGAAAACTATTTCGCCGGTTTTATCACCAGATAGAATCTCACATCGTAAAACCGTGTTACCTAGATCCAGAACCAGCAATCTTGTAGCGTTGCACAAACCGTCGTTGATGCTTAAATTTCGGATTAACATGATGATACAGTACTTACGGAGACGCAGTTCGTTAGGTGGAATGGTGCTGGGATTTGAAGATTGTTGTCTGGATCATTGAGGAGTCCATTCCCAACGTCCAGTAAAAATTGCGAAAATTCCCCTTCTTTGGGTAAAACTCTCATGTTTTCACTTAACGCGTACTTGAAAAAGTGTTGCCACAATGCACTGTACTTGATTGAGAGGTTCACTATTTCACTACGCGTGCCTCGTACCTTGACCGGAAGGAGTTGGCGAAAGTCTCCACTGAGAACGATAACTTTCCCACCAAAAGGTTTGTCATTATTCATTATGTCTCGTAATTTTCGGTCCGCTACTTCGAGTGCGTAACGTAGAGCCATAGGTGCTTCGTCCCAGATGAAAAGGTCGACGTTTTTCAAATACCCACCCTGTTTTGATTGTACCTTGATGTTCGATGTGGAATCGGAGTACAAATGTACTGGAAGTCCGAACGTTTTGTTTACCGTTTTACATTCTGGAAGCAATATTGCTGCAATTCCGGTAAAAGCCATGGCACTGACGCTCTTGCGTCTACCTCGAACGAGATTCGAAAGAGTCGCGAACCATCGGTTTCGGACACTTTTCCGAGGGTTTTTCGCAGATAAGCCGATGTTTCAGAATCCGCCCTGGCATCTTTTCTAGGTACCAACGGTTTCTCATCCGTGTTCATAAAACCGAGCGTGAGCCGACGAAAACCCACATTTTCAGGTTCAGATTTTACGGAGGGTCCGCCGAGACCAAACCGACATTCGCGGTCACAGGTTTCTCAATTGTCGGTTACTATGTGACCGAGGATTCACCAAGAGGGAACCGACGATCATGGCCGCTGTTTTCTCAATTGTCGGTTACTATGCGACTGCGGGTTCACCGAGAGCAAACGGATGTTCGCGACAGCTGTTTCCTCAATCGTCGGTTATTATGTGACCGAAGGCCCATCGAGTAAAGCATGGATCGCGGCAACAATGTAAAGCCGCGGACGGTTTATTGCAAAATTAACAGTAAGCCACGATCGTGCGAATCGTGATTATTGTAAAGAAGGAGAGGGATTTATGGGATCGGTCTAGTGGTGAATCGATCTCGTTTCAACCCATTTTTCGTCTACCACTCTCCATATATTTTTATTAAATTTGCTCTTATAATAAACCGCCAATCCCTGCTTGATGGAATCGGCCCATCGAGTTTGATCGTCGAGTTCACTACGTTGTCTTCTGTTTCTTCTTCTTCGATGATGCATCGGCTTTTCATCAATTTTTTCATTAGCCATTCATCACTAATGTCTTCTGCAATAAAAAAAAACAATAAAACATGTTAACTTATTCTCGGGTGCATACAATTTCAATCATATCAATAATAATTATCATTTACCGCGCAACGGTAGTTTCCTCATTTCCGTCAACACGTCTTTCACAGGCAGTGCTGTTAATCTCCGATTTCCCGCCGACGCGTTCGTCTTTCGGTCATACAAATTATTGATCGCTTTTACGGACAACGTGGTCCTTATATTGTTTGCGGCAAATCTGGGCATGAAAATTTAACATACACTCATAGGCAATTGAAGTGGAACGCGATTTTTTTCGCCAGTTTTGGCAAAAGGTGGTCCCTTTCACGTATACTGTCGCCAAAATAACCTTGTTCCACTTCAATGCCTATTAGTGTATATCTATATATATATAACACATGCATTGAGCCAATTTCGCAGGTCGAAACAACGATGATTATTATTATTAGTAGCGGTTAAATTGCTTCGCTCACTCGCAGTATATATGTGAGTTCTGCGAGTTCTGTGAGTACTATGAATAGCTGTGTGAGTATCTCTGAGTATCGGTGTGTGTGTCTGATCGCCATGAACTCTATTATTACGTAACTATTACTATTATTATAAGATATTTGAACTATATTTCGTACCTGTATAATTGTTCATCGGCATTCTGCGTGTCTTCATAATTTGTCTCGGTCGCGGACGGCTCAGCTGGTATCGTGTATTCATTGACAAGGTATTCTACCAAATTGTTCATGAGCAACTTGATATCTATTCTTTTCATCTCATTATCTAATCGGTCCTGATGTTGTTTAATATAAGTCAATTGTTGGATTAACTGGTTTATGTCGTCATCGAAATCCACTGGATAGTAATAATTCGAATCTGAGAATCAAATTGTAGTGAAAAACAATTAGTGATATTGGTTTCGAAATCGCACTGACAACTAATAACATTGTATATAAGCCTATATTTACCTTGAAAACTTATAAACACGTCTGCAGTGAAAATTGTTTTAAGGCAGTAGTCTGCTCTACAGGCTTCAAAAAATCGATTTTTCGTTTTTGTCTTAAATCTATTCCAAAACTATCCAAGAATATGTGTTCAAAATTTTAGAGGCCAATTTGACATATTTTCGAAGCTAGATCAGTTTTAGTGGCCGAGCGTCGAGCAGGTGCGAGTGCTCGGGCAGACCCGAGCGCGCGCGCTCCACCCCTTCGTGTATTCTATTGTTTGACTATACTCGTATATACCTGAAAGCATTGAACGGTCCTTTGAAATATTATTTGGAGGTTCTAGAAGGTCTGTGTTGAGTAGTTGTTGGGATAACGGTATACAATATAACGGTAAACTATAGCTCTCGGAATCGGCTTCTACACTGCTATTTGTACCGTCAGCTTTCAGTTTCATTTTTGATTTTGCCGAGCGCACATCGAAATGTCAAGCTACCCGAAAGGTGATCGATGTAAAAGACAGCGTGCTGCGGAACCGCGAAAGCGAAAATTTCACGGCAATCGTTTTACCAGTGTATCATCGGACGACGGAGACTTACACACGAGTCGCAGTGAGCAAAAGTTGAAGGCAGCAAGCAGCGATGATATTGTAACGATAGTACCGCTCCGGCCTCTCCTTTTTGTCGTCCGTACCTCTCTTCCCTCTTGCTCTTATATTTTACGACGCCAGCCGCTTCCTAGCGCCCGCCGCGGCACCTCTCCGCAAAGGCTACACGTGCATCCTGCCCTTTTCCCGGAAAGCCTAACAACGCCTATTTTCTATTTCCCAAAAGTCAGCCCATACATTACGTTACTCTGACCAGCGAGGCTACTCCGCTTATCTCCACATGTACCAACCTTTCAAGAATCGTAGGCAGCTGCTTCCAGCATCTTCCACATCACCTGCCTTTTCCAGAATGCTCCGACCCCCAAATTCTCTCCCCACGCACCACGCTTTCCCACGGTAAAACCTATAAGAACGACTCTCCCTTAGGCTAGTCAGTTAGTAAGTCACCGAATTTCTGTACGACAACGTCACTCTGCCAGTTTGTACTTTAATAAACGGTTCAAGCAGTTCGCATAGTGTAAACCGAGTCTTTCCTTCCTAAAACCGCGTTCTGTAGCCGAGTTGGCTACTCGAATCAAATAAATAAACGTTAACTAGAAACCCGCGACGTCACATTGGTGCTAAGTGTGGGGTAGTCGACTCAAAGTGCTGGGAACATAGGAACGATCGACGACACGAAGAATCTGCGAGAATCGTCCAAGTCAACACTGGATTCACGAAAAACATCGGTGAGTAATAGTCCATTTACTCAATATCGCGAACCACCGATTATCGCGACCGATTCGGAAAGTGACTCCGTGATTACCGACTCCATGTCGATCACGAACCTGACTCAAACGCTCAAAGGCGTAATAAACAAGATGGGCGAGCAACAGAACGGACAGGGCAATAATTCGCAAGAACAATTGTCGCGGGTCCCAAGTGTTGCATCCGGCCTAGATTTAGAAGAAATAACGCCGAAAGAGGCAATAGAGCTTGTTAAAGAATTCGACGGGAAAAAACTCGGCGTCGAGGGATTTATCAGCTCTATCGAGGATGTGCGACAGCAAGTTGCACGGCAAGATTATCTTCGCCGTCTAATAATCGCGAAAAGAATTATCGGCGACGCGGCACGCGAGCTTCAAGAGTACGATATTAGCACGTACGAAAAACTTTACGAGGGTCTTCGTATTTTATTCGGGAACCTGCAACCGGTTAGTGTCTACCGCGACAAACGCTCTCGCATGTTTCAAGGCCGGAATGAAACCGTCTCGAAATTTACAAACAGATTTCTGGAAGTCCAAAATCAGGTGCTAGCGGTTCTCGCGAATTCCACAGCGGACGAAGATAAGCGCAGGTTTATAATTGAATATGAGAGAGAACAGGGACTCGAACAGTACCTGTTAGGATTACGAAGAGAAATATCCTCGGAAGTACGAGCTCAACAACCGAGCAACATTCGATCAGCGATAGCGAAGGCTCAGGCTTCAGAGGCCTATGATTTCACCAGGGAAACGATGACGCGGAATCTGAACGCCGCCGATAGAAACGCAACAACCGCTCCACGCCGTCATACGCAACCAGCCTCTAGACCATCCACAACTCCATCGGAAGGACGACGGTCATCAGTGACCTGCCACTATTGTAAGCGCATTGGACACATCGAACGAGACTGCCGCACCAAGGTACGAGACACGGAAAACCGCGGCCACCCTTCCTCACAGCAGTCGGGTTTTCGAAGGGACACGCCTCAACCTCGCCCCCCGCCAAAAGTGAACCACGTGCCACAAGAGCAGACCCTGGAGGGGGAGGAAGAGGAGGACTACCAAAGATCAACGCCATTGGATCAGACAAGCGAGTGGTCAAATTAACAATGCGAGGAACGAGAAGAACAGGAAGATTTTTATTAGATACCGGGTCAGCCATTAGTTTATTGAAAAAAGGGATGTTGACAGAGAAGTCATTGGTCAACAGAAACGTGAACACCAAGTTCACAATGGGCAACGAAGAACATGAATCATTGTTCATTACACAACAAGAATTCGAAGGGAAAAAGCAGATTTTTCACGTGATACCTGACGATTTCCCCCTTTTGGAAGACGGACTCGTCGGTATCCCATTTATGAAACAATACCAAACTGTCATTGGCATCGGCCCACAGGACTACCTAAAATTTAACGACCAGAGATTCGATTTCGAGCCGGATGAAGTAACAATTCCAGCGAGAACGATCTTCTGGATCCAAACTCGTACGGATGTAAAAAACGGACCAGCTATAACAGCTGAAGAAAATTCCGAAGCGATCGTACCTTGCGTTTTCGAAGCCAAGGACTATCAAGCCCGAGTGCCCGTAATAAACGACTCGGAAGAGCCCAAGAGGGTTACAATACCACTGCTGCGCGGGATCCCGTTGGAAGAAATTACCGATTCATCGTCAAAGGAACACCGAAACTCACCACCGGTTACAGCAGGCGTCTACAATATTGAGAGCCACAACACCGCTGGTCGGATTCGAGACTTGAAAGAAAACGTACGGCTCGAGCACGTGCCACCGGAGCAGGCGGAGCAGGTATGGGACATTATCTCTTCCTTCCCAGACGTCTTCGCGCTACCTGGAGACCCTTTACCCGGCACAAAGGCGGTGAAACATCGCATCATCACCAGCGACGATCTACCAATAAATGTGAAACAATACAGGTACCCTCCAGCACACAAGGAGGAGATCGACCGTCAGGTGAATGAGATGCTACAGCAGGAGCTTATCGAACCAAGCGATTCACCGTATAACGCCCCACTGTGGGTTGTACCAAAAAAATCCGACGCATCGGGAAAAAAGAAATGGAGAATTGTTATCGATTTCCGAAAATTGAACGAGAAATCAGCTCACGACGCTTATCCTCTCCCGTGCATCGACGAGATATTAGATCAACTGGGAAGAGCAAAATATTTTTCTGCCTTCGATTTGGCTTCCGGCTTTCACCAAATCGCTATGGACGAGCGAGACAAACAGAAAACAGCATTCTCTACACCATCGGGACACTACCATTACAATAGGATGCAATTTGGCCTGAAGAATGCGCCGGCAACATTCCAAAGGATGATGAATAATGCGTTACGCGGCCTCATAGGCAACGCATGCTTCGTTTACCTCGACGACATAATTGTGTATGGCAACACACTCGAGGAACATAATCAAAAAATGACTGATGTCTTGAAGCAACTACGTGCAGCAGATCTGAAACTCCAGCCAGACAAGTGCGAATTTCTCCGGCCAGAACTGGAGTTTCTGGGCCACGTAATATCGGAAAACGGTGTCCAACCAAACCCAGCGAAAATTAAATCCGTAAAAGAATTCCCACGACCTAAAGACCCGAAAGCAATTAAACGTTTCTTAGGACTCGCAGGTTATTACAGAAAATTCATAAAAGACTTTAGCAAGACCGCGAAACCGCTGACAGAACTATTGAAAATAGGAGCTACCTGGGTCTGGACAGAGAAGGAAGAACAAGCCTTCAATCTATTACGCACGGCGCTCACGACCGCTCCCGTGCTGCAGTACCCGGACTTCAACAAACCATTCGTTCTGACCACCGACGCCAGCAACTTCGCTCTCGGTGCCGTCTTGTCACAGGGAACAATCGGTAAGGACCGACCTGTAGCCTACGCATCTAGAACCCTCAATAAAGCGGAACAGCGATACTCCACCACCGAGAAGGAAATGCTTGCAATAAGTTGGGCAACAAAACACTTCCGCCAGTACCTGTACGGAAAACATTTCCAAATCGTCACTGACCACAAACCGCTCATCTGGATCTTAAAGGCTACTGATCCTCCTACGAATAGTCGTCTTATGAGATTACGAATGAAGCTCGAGGAGTTCGAATACGAACCAATTTATAAAAAGGGTTCGCTTAACACCAACGCCGACGCACTCTCCCGAATTTATGCTGTGACCACCCGAGGCCGACAGCGGGCGAATGCTCAAGAGGAAAGTATCACCGCAGAAGATACCAGCAACATGAAAAACGACGTAGCAGAAGAGTCGATAATCGAGACCCTAGAAGAAGAGCCACCTCTTTACATGGAATTCGAGTTGCGCGATGATATCCCACTAGTTCCAGAAATCAGCGAAGATCTTCTACCGAGGGATACTCCAGCACTGAAGATAGTGGATTCACCGACAGACGCTACAGACTGCCTGTACATCGATTTTACGGAAGATGAAATCGACTGGTACAACCGAATTTGTACCGCACTAAGCAAGGTGGATAAACCGATAAAAATCTACCTGGGATGTGAGCATTTAAGGGCTCATCCTGGAACAAAGAGCCGTATTAAACAGATGATAAATTTCATTTGGTCATCGAGGAATAACCGGCCTCCCCTGTATTTCTTCGACAGGGAAGTTTATGAGCCAGGTACCGAGGACGAACGTCAGCGCATCATAAAAGAACACCATGGGACCAAAGCCACTGGACACTTCGGTGTAGCCAAAACTCTCGACCGCATAAAAACTGTTGCTACCTGGCCGAACATGCAAAGAGACATCGAAGACTACATCCGAAGATGCGACACTTGCCAGAAAATTAAGTTAGTCCGCATACGTCTGCAGGCAGAGGCCGTAATTACGGATACGCCTGAACGACCAAACGATAAGATCGCGTTGGACCTCGTCGGACCCATCCCCGAATCGAACGATGGATACAAGTACATACTATCCGTACAGGATCAACTGACGAAATATATCACCCTTATTCCGCTCAAAACTCAAGACGCTAGAGCAACAGTCGATGCTCTAGTACAACACTTCATTTACATTCACGGCGCACCGAAGAAGATTCTAACGGATGGAGGTCGCAACTTTATCAGTCAGACATTCAAGCACATGGAAAAGCTTTTCAAGATCTCTCATATGACAACGACGACCTTTCACCCTCAAAGTAACGGGAGCCTCGAGAGAGCCCATGGACCAATAAAGGAACAGATAAAAGCTCTCATCTACGATCATCACGAAGACTGGGACAGGAAGCTGAAATTTGTTTCCATGGCTTATAACACTGCAAAACAAGAAGGCATTGGACTTACGCCTTTTGAAATGCAGTTCGGACGAAAGCCAAATGTCCCAAACAGCATCCCCATACATCGCACGAACGCCACGATCGACGAATACTTCGAGGGACTTCGCGCGGACCACGAGCGAATCCTGAGAAAAGGGCGCGACCATCTTGTCGCGGCAAAAGAACGTTATAAAACGACGCAAGATGCTAACATCCATCGACCTGCACCTATCTTTAATGTGGGTGACGAAGTCCTCGTCGCTCAAGAAAGAGATAAGTCCCCACTCGCGCCGAAGTGGGAAGGGCCCGCAATCATACTTAGTCGAACGTCGGACGTTAACTACGAAATATTACTCCGCAAACGAAGAAAACTGATTCATGTCAATAAACTCAAGCCTTATTATAAAAACTAACCACTCGTTTGTGCAGGTCATGCCGTTACTCCTGCTTTTCCTGCTAGCAACGACACTAGCTTCGGAACGATTTCAAGTGGAACCAATCTCTGGAGCCGTCTACCTTGAACACCTAGGAGATGTAGTAAGGTTCCACAAGACCTGGACCGTGGTGAACTACGTCGACCTCACCGAGATCAACATTCACCGAGATGAACTATTCAACATCGCCCAAACATTATCTCTTGTGTGTAACACCACCCATATCGGCAAGAATTGTTTAGAATCTATCGCAATAGAGACTGTACACCAGAGACTACATAGAATAGAAGACTGTAGAGTTCGGCTGATGGGCATAATTAACTATTCTCCCCGTTTCAAAAGAGGAGTTTTTAATTTCATTGGGGATATAAGTAAGATTTTATTCGGTACTTTAGGAAATTCAGATGCAGACTATTATAATTCCGAAATAGACAAACTTCACGCCGACAACGCGAAACTTGGTTCACTTGTTCGTAATCAAACTACCATTGTTAAAGCGATGATTTCAACTTTTGCTGACGCGATACAAAGTCTGAAGAACGACACAGTTGCATTATACCGAGCAACGTACAACGTAGGTTACCAGGCAATGAATAACACTCAAGACATCATTATAAGCTCTCAGGTAGCACTCTTGGAAACTCTTGTCGACGAATATAGCGAGAATCTTAACGATGTACTAAATGCAGTTAACGATGGTAAACAGCGAATCGTTCACCCGCAAATCCTCAGTCCAAGGGACTTAGTTAAAGCCCTCCTCACCATCCGCGAAAAGACGATCTCCAGCGACACCCCTCCGATACCATTGGAAGAATCGGCTTTCGCTGCCATAGTCGATATTAGTGACATTAGCGTCATGATAGCCAATAATCGCTTCGCTTACATCATCAAAGTCCCGGTAGTCGAAAATTCCGTTCTACGCGCCTACAGGCTAATCCCGGTACTCCAGCAAAAATCATCTGCAACCTCCTTTTATTACCTCAACCCACCGGATACGGTGATTATCATAAACAGCGTTAAAACCCTGTTCACTCCGAGCAACGAAAACGATCTATCTCAGTGTAGAAAACTAGGATCCAAGTTCCTCTGCAAGCGAAAAAACCCCGACTATGCAATGAATAATCCAAACAGTTGTGAAGCCGTTATATTGCAAAGACCGTCGGATATATCTGATTCGCAGTGTCAACTGTTGTTTATCAAGTTAGCAAAATCTTTATGGATTCAGTTAAAAAATGGAAATTCTTGGATTGTTACCTCTCCTATACCCGAAACTCTTCACGTCCTGTGCGACGACGACAAAATTCGACAAACGACATTACATGGAACTAACAAAGTAACAATCTCAGGGGATTGCCTCGGACAGACCGACCACATCATCATTAGGCCCAGACTTGACGAAAAGGTTGTACAAACAACGGACATCATCATAAACAAAACACTTCGTACCCCTAAGCTTGACGATATCCTGAAAAACCAGTCAGTATCCCTAGAAGACCTACAGCTGACGATACTAGGAAGACCTGCCCACATTGACGTGACTCAACTGAAATCTCTGGGACAGACGTTAGATGAAGTATCAGACGAAGTTGAAAAAATTGGACGCCATAGACGAACAAAGACCTTATTAGAAACTGCTCACGATGGACTGAAGTATCTCGGGTATGCGTGCATCTGTATCGTAACACTACTACTAGCTTTTAAGATAGGTCTATGTAGTTGCCTAGCTTCTCTGATAAGCAAACTCGCTTCATGTGTCTTTTCACCATGTACTAACGTCTACAATAATTGTTTTCATTCGAATACCACCGACCATGTCGACTACCATGTGGAATATCCACAAGGCGAACTGGTAGCCCTTGCCGATATAAACCGACCTCGAGCAATACAACAATCTGTAAGACGTACTAGTAGACATAGTCTTAGTTATACTAAAGCCTAGAAAATCCCTTTAATATTGTAAGGATTTTCTAATCTAAGGGGGGAGGTGTAACGATAGTACCGCTCCGGCCTCTCCTTTTTGTCGTCCGTACCTCTCTTCCCTCTTGCTCTTATATTTTACGACGCCAGCCGCTTCCTAGCGCCCGCCGCGGCACCTCTCCGCAAAGGCTACACGTGCATCCTGCCCTTTTCCCGGAAAGCCTAACAACGCCTATTTTCTATTTCCCAAAAGTCAGCCCATACATTACGTTACTCTGACCAGCGAGGCTACTCCGCTTATCTCCACATCTACCAACCTTCCAAGAATCGTAGGCAGCTGCTTCCAGCATCTTCCACATCACCTGCCTTTTCCAGAATGCTCCAACCCCCAAATTCTCTCCCCACGCACCACGCTTTCCCACGGTAAAACCTATAAGAACGACTCTCCCTTAGGCTAGTCAGTTAGTAAGTCACCGAATTTCTGTACGACAACGTCACTCTGCCAGTTTGTACTTTAATAAACGGTTCAAGCAGTTCGCATAGTGTAAACCGAGTCTTTCCTTCCTAAAACCGCGTTCTGTAGCCGAGTTGGCTACTCGAATCAAATAAATAAACGTTAACTAGAAACCCGCGACGTTACAATATCATTATTCATTCATCGCACTGCTACCGCATTATTGAATTCATATCGGTGTTTCTCGCTCTTTCGGAAATCGCAATTTGCAGATCATGCAAACAAAAATTAACGTTTGCAGAAAGCGGTCATCGAGGCCTAGGATTTAAAATTGTTGTTCAGTGTAGGTGTGGTCGACGCGAAATCCAGTCAGGACCATTTATAAATACCGGCTACGAAATCAACAGACGGATTGTTTTTGTTATGAGGCTTCTTGGTATCGGACGAGAAGGGATAAACGTATTCTGCGGCCTTATGGATATTTCTGCAGGTTTTACAAAATCTACTTATCAACAAATCGTTGAGCATTTGTACGCAGCGTCGAAGACACTGTTCGAGAGTACCTGCGAAAAAGCCGTCACGGAAGAGAAAGAAAAAAACGTTGAACATGGAAGACCTGCGAATCATTTGAAGGTTTCGGGCGATGGATCGTGGAAAAAGCGCGGTTATACTTCTTTGTACGGTGTAATAACGCTCATCGGATACTACAGTGGCAAAGTTATCGATCTGATTGTAAAAAGTGGTTATTGTCATTCGTGTACCATACATAAAAATAGTTTGGATGAAGATGCATTTGAGGAGTGGTACGAGGATCATAAAGACTCATGCTCCTCAAATCATACAGGTTCGTCTGGGAAGATGGAGGTAGATTCCATAACAGAGATGTTTTCGAGATCCGTCGAGAAATTCGGAGTTATGTACAGTAATTATATCGGCGATGGCGACTCCAGAACTTTTACTGGAATCTTAAACAGCAATCCTTACGGGGACGAGTGCACAGTGACGAAAAATGAGTGTGTTGGACACGTGCAAAAGCGTATGGGTACTCGTTTACGGAATAAAAGAAAAACCGAGAAACTTGGAGGAAAGAACGGGCTAACGGAGAGTCTCATCACTAAATTGACGATTTACTACGGTCTGGCAATTCGTCGAAACGTGAACTCAGTTGAAGGTATGAAGAGAGCTATTATGGCAACATTAGACCATTATTGTTCCATCGAAAAAAATCCTCGGCATAAAAATTGTCCAGAAGGCCCGGAGAGTTGGTGCGAATGGCGCAAGGCTAAAGCGGCGAATAATCTGGCATCTTTCAAACACCCGGCAAGATTAATTAATGATAATGTAGAGAAGCACATTCGTCCAATTTACGATGATCTTTCAAATGACGATTTGTTGACGCGGTGCTTAGGCGGACACACTCAAAATTCGAACGAATCGTTCAATTCGATTGTGTGGCGCCTAAATCCAAAACACGTAAATTCCGGCTATAAAATCGTCGAAATAGCAGCAAATATGGCTACAGGCATTTTCAACGAAGGTTATTCAGCTGTGCTTTCTACCATGCAGCTCCTCGATATTGTCATCGGGCAGCAATGCAAAAATTTTGCTGACACCGTCGATGCTGAGCGCATAACGCGGGAGAACCGGCGCGCATCACTTTCCAGCAAGGAGGCTCGTACAGCTCGAAGATCGGAAAGCCTCCGCCAAAACGAGTTTTTTGAAGAAGAGGAAGGATTATTGTATGGCCTGGGGATAGCCGATTAACATCTAATTAGTGTAAGTATCCAAAAACTTACATTTTTTTGGACCGAAAACTTTACAGCCCGTTTTCTCGAGTTTTCATTTTCACAAGTTTTGGAAAACGGTGCCGGCGATAGTAAAAACAATATATGTCCGATCGAAAAAAACCAAAGTGATCTAGCTTCAGTATTGAATTATCTTCTATTTGAACTAAAAAAGGTGGACAAAAGTACTATTTAAATTACTTGTTTTGCAACTTAAAGTGAATTTTTTTTTTCAAAAAAGTGAATTTTTTTTTCAAACTTCGAAAAAATTTGGAATTTCGTCATTTCTTCGGTATTTTTTTAGTTCATATAGAAAAGGAACTTACAAAAACTAAAAAAAAATTTGGTTCCACTGTTTCAGATGCATCGCACGACCTCCATCACCGGCACCGATTTACGAGTGCACACTCCAGGCGCCCCAGAAAAATCGTTACAACTTCGGCAAATTTCAATAATTTGTAATAATAAAAATTGTTTTTTAAAAGCTTGAATATAATATACTATCGTCTCAAAATTTCGTTTACCGCAATCATTTCCTTCCCTTTCAAAAAAATTGTCGAAAAAACGCTTTTTTTCGGCTCCTAAAGCAGACTACTGCCTTAAGATCTTTGACGTTCAACCTGATTTTTTTGGCAATATTTTGCAACGTAAGGTTTACGTTTTCATCTTTCAGTTTTTCGTGTCGATTAAATTCCTTGTAAACCATTGGATTCAACAACGTCGTGATTTTCTGGGAGATATTTTTAGTTGTTTTCTCTGCCATTTCTACGTTTTTCATCGTGCTGGTCTTTCCTTTCTCTTTCCTTTTCTCGTTCTTGTTCGCTCTCGTTAGCTCCTCCTCCTTCTCGTTCTCGTTCTCGTTCGTTCTTGTTCGCTCTCGTTCGCTCTCGTTCGCTCTCTTCCCCTTCCCCTTCCCCTTCCCCTTCCCCTTCCCCTCCCCCTTCCCCTTCCCCTTCCCCTCCCCCTTCCCCTTCCCCTTCCCCTTCCCCTTCCCCTTCCCCTTCCCCTTCCCCTTCCCCTTCCCCTTCCCCTTCCCCTTCCCCTTCCCCTTCCCCTTCCCTCCCCCTCCCCTCCCCTTATGCGTATTGCAGTTTGTGCTTATTACAGTTTACAGTAAAATCTCTTCATCAATCTGTGATACTAGTGAAGAAGGGGTAGACCAAATTTGTGTGTTATTGCGGTGTCGAAAATGTGAATTTGTCTTCGGTACAGTGTACTTTCCCCCGATGGAAAGTGTTGATGTGTACAGAAAGCATTGTAGAACAATTGAAAGTCTAGCGGATCGGTACTCCGAATCGCATATTGTTGTACTAGGGGATTTTAATCTCCCAGCGACGAAATGGAGAAATGACGAAGGGGTCGTTAGCTGTTTTTCTCAAAGTGCCAGTCCAAACATACGGCTAGCTGCAAGCGAAATCTCGGACACGTATGCATTTTTGGGGTGTACCCAATCAAATAGTGTTGATAACCCTTATGGACAGAAACTAGATCTTTTCTTTACGAATGTGAGAAACTCGATGGTTACCACTGCTCTGGAGCCACTCGTGGATCCGGACCTATATCACCCGCCTCTCTTGGCACTATTAAATTGGGTAGAAGCATGTGATTTGGACTATGCGGAACCGATTTATGACTACACCAAGTGCGATCTAATTGGGATAGATAGATTTTTGGGAGCCGTGAATTGGAGTTTCTTGAATGATGGCACAAATCTTGAAACCACGATGGCATTGTTTTATGAAATCATTGGGGATGCAATAACTAGATTTACACCGCAAAAAATAGTAAAACCAAGTACGTACCCGGTCTGGTACACAGGGTAGTTAAAAAGGCTAATTAAACTTAAAAAATCAGCACAAAATCATAGTCGTTTTAAATCTCCTGGGCTACAGGAAGATTATGTCGAATTTTCTCAAATGTGTACTAGAAGTAAGCAGTGCCGAAATGCGTGTTATAAGGAATATATACAGAAAGTAGAACAGAACATATCGTCAACTCCTAAATATTTTTGGAATTTTGTCAGCAAAAGAAGGAAGGACCAGGGGTTACCGAGTTCTATGTCTCTAAGTTAATCTCGGGCAGACACTGGACCAGAAATTGTCGAACTCTTTGCTAGCTTTTTCGAATCGGTTTATAACCCGAATGACCCAGTAAGGGCACCGCTACCCAGTCAACCCCCGCAGGTAGATCTTACCTCGATAAGTGTCTCCCGTGCAGATATTCTGAATAAACTTAAAGGACTTGACCCCGGAGTATCCCCTGGTCCAGACGGCCTCCCAGCAAGGATAATTAAGCATTGTAGTCAAACGTTGTCAAATCCCCTACATGTATTGTTCAATAGGTCATTACGTGAGGGATTTTTCCCCTCTCAATGGAAGAAAGTCTTTGTCACTCCGATTTTCAAATCTGGTGAAAAGAGCGAGGTAAAAAACTATCGTCCGATCTCGAAAATATCGACAATAGCAAAAATATTAGATAGCCTGGTTACGGACCAACTTACATTCCAGTTTCGCAATGTTATAGTGGAGGAGCAACATGGTTTTTATTGAAGGAAAATCGACTGTAACGAATCTAGTTCTTTATGAGAGCTTTATCAAGACAGCGCTCGAGTCAAAACAGCAAGTGGATGTTATCTATACTGACTTCAGCAAAGCCTTTGAGTCCGTTAATCATAAATTGTTATTAGCCAAGCTATATGCGTCTGGAGTTCGTGGGAGGCTCCTTGAGTGGATAGAGTCATACTTGGTGAACCGGTACCAGTACGTGAAATATAAAGGCTTCGTGTCGAGGCCGATGCATGCATTATCGGGAGTTCCCCAAGGCTCTCATCTTGGGCCTCTCCTGTTTAACATTTTCATTAATGACATCACAGCGTGCTGTGTCCAGTCAAGGTGCCTGTTGTTTGCCGACGACCTTAAAATTTATCGCATCGTGACATCTGAAACTGACTGCGAAGAACTACAGGCGGACTCAAATAATGTTTTGACATGGTGTGACCATAATGGAATGAAACTAAACGCTAGTAAATGTAAAGCAATCACCTTCTCAAGATCTTTGAGGGAATTGAAATTTATATACTCATTAAATGATTGCCGTCTTCAGAATGTTTCTAGTATAAAGGACCTCGGGGTGTTGTTCGATAAAAGACTTCTGTTCGTTTCCCATGTGGATGAGGTAGTGAATCAGGCGTTGAGAGTGTTAGGTATGGTGAAGAGGTTCTCGGAGGAGTTTTCATCTCAGGGAACATTGCGTTTGCTCTACTTGACTCTTGTCCGATCAAAACTTAGTATGTATGCGTCGGTAGTTTGGTCCCCGCATTATGCATGTCATTCAAAAGGGCTTGAGTCCGTCCAGCATAAGTTCCTCAGACTCTTGGCGTACAGGGCAGGAACTCCCATGGGATTTGACAACCATGACTACAGTAACATTTCCAAGCAAAAGAATATTCCGACACTAGCCGCCGTGAGATCGCTGATGGACCTATGTTTCTTGTTTAAGATCGTTAACGGTATTACGAAATCACCTTCCCTTCTTAGTCGTATTTAACTCAGAGTGCCGCGGCTGAATGCAAGGTCGGCTACATCGAGGGTCTTTCACGCGAATGCAGACCGCACAACCACGACGAGAAATTCAGCGATCTCGCGCATTGTGAGGCTCGCGAATGAATACCCAAGCTTGAATTTCACAGGCGTTTCGTTTAGGGCGTTTAAGGAACAGGCAAATGTAGAAGTCATAAGCTATGAATAATGTGAAGGATAAATTTTGATGATATATGAACTCATTTATCGACGAACTTATTTATATTTATAATTATATTCTTCTGAATTTATAGGAGTTTATAACCTGTTGAAATGGAATGTGATTTGTATAATGTCATGTTGTTTGATAGTTATTGATTAATGACTTATTTTTTGTTGAGATATTATTGTTTTACATACGAGCTTACGATTCAGCTACCACTGTTGTCGGTAATGCATTAATAAATGTATGATGGAAAAAAGGAGAAATCCGTAAAAAAAAATAAAAAATAAAAAAAAATAATATTGACCTTTTCAACGCCGTCTTCGCTGACAACTGCAATTTTTTTTTCATCATTTCGGCAACACCTTCTGTTTGTTGTCGCACACATGTCAAAATCTTATCCGGTTTTTCGTTAATATCTTGGTTTTCATTTTTTTCTTTCTGGAAAGATCTGTCTTTATCATCATCCGGATGAGCTGTATCGTTACCCTCACTCAATAATCTTTTCAGTTCTCTGTTTTCCTCGTACAATGCTTTCCACGCCTTAGCATCGATATTAGTTTGACTTTTTTTTTACTTTTCCTGTTGTGTTCTGCTTTTACCGTCTAAAGAAAAATTATTTTAGTTACAAATGTTAAAATTTGTTCCAGTCGATTGATTTTGTCTTCATCATATACATGTTTCTTACAGTCGATTTTTTAAACTTGGTACAAGAAGGTGGTATGTTCTTCGATAATTTTGTCGTTTACTCGGATCGTTATATCCACTGCTACTTGCATCAGGGCTGAATCCTCTTTTTTTATCGTACTCGCCAACCTTTATAATAAATAAAGAATTACACACGTTCGAAATAACAGTGGAAATGGATTTTTAATAACAATAATTAAGCTCTTACTTCATGGCACGGAGAAACTACCAAGGTCAATCCACTTTAATCGGAAGCCGTCGATAATGTCTGTTTCGGAGTGTCTCTGCTGCTGAATAGCTTCGAATTTTCGTAAAAAATAAAGCGGTAAAAAAAGCTGTATACTATCATTTTCGCTTCCCAGGCTCTCGTTCGCCGCTAATCATATTTGTATATTTCCATATAATATTTCTTTCTTACTTTTTTCATTCCTTGCTCCGCCCAGATTAATATACCCACAGGTGTCGATTTGATTGCCGACGCGAAACTGGTCTTGACACTGCAGTCGTATTTTACAACAACAAAAAAAGTGTTAAAGTATCTGAACATTTTCCACGAATCAGTTTTATTCATTTAAATAAATTCACTTGTGATACCGCGGTATCGCGAATATATCGAGTCTCTGTGGTACCCGATAATTGTGTGCGGAGAAGAAACAAGTAATTAATTAATATCACATCGTTATCAGTTCTAAAAAATCTTGTTAATTACATTGAATGCGATGAGTCTATTTCTTAAAAGATTTTTTTGAGCACGAATATTTGACGCCCGTTCGTTCGAATAGTTTATATTATTATTAAGTTCTATTCTTATATTTTTTACAAACTAGTAGCTTTGTTCATACCCACATTTATCGACTTTTATATCACAGTCGAATGCTGATCCGTGTAATCAGAATGGTCGTTATCGTCACCTGGATATTTTGCGTTTTCGATTAATTGCATTGCAGTAATGAATTATTATAATGTGATAATAATTGTGTTACATTTTACACCGTAATACAATTATTATCATTACGCATGTACAAATTGAAGTTACCATGCTAAGTAATTTCGCTTTTCAAGAAATATTGGTAAATCCTTGTGTGGGTACCTTGAAATTATGTTCTTTTGTTGGCGACGATAAGTCTTTACCGATCATTTCTTTTTCATTCCTCCTTGCGCCGTAGTTCTACAATGAAATGAAAAAAAAAACAAATATTTAATTTCACATTTAAATATTCAACTGATCATATTTCCTTTCTTTCGTAATACTTACATGCTTCATTTTGATAACCTCCCTCGTCTGTCGTAGCTGCAATGGGTTCCTTCTCGTTTTCATGTCGACACGAGCAATTGGATTTTTTTCGAATTTTTCGAACATCTTCTTTCATCCGTCATCAACGGCGAAGTAGAGGGTGACCGAAATCTCGGAGGTGACGAGAACTCGTCCGACGATGATGACTGGAAGCGTTTATATTTTCTTTGAATATCTTTAATCATCTTTTCCGTATCATCTTTTGGCGTTAACTCATCCTCCTGATCCTTGATTGCCTCGGCAGAAGAAGTCATGCAAGTAGCGGCAGAAATGGCAGTACGAACAGAAATGGCAGCACGAGCAATACCGATCGCTGTGTCAGTAGCCGCTATAGCTGCTTCTTTGTGATTCACGGTTGATGATGCTACTACCTGCTTTGCATCGTCTGTCTTCTCATACGCCTCATCTACCGTTATCATTGTCGTCGTAGCCGCCGCCACAGTTGCCTCCTCATCCTTCTCCTGTACGTCTTCATTGTTCGTCGGTGTCATCACTGGCATCGTCGTGAACGGTATAATAGCAGTCTCACTATTCGCCGGCTGTATTGAAGATTCGGCGCGTTCCATATGCTCTATCTGTTCAGTCGACGAGGTACTCGTCGTACGGGCAATGATTTTATATTTATCCGGCATGAACACATTAAGTAGTTTTGTATTAGTTTGAGTATGTATTGTATTAGTTTAAGTATATTTGTACTTTCCGGGAACTTGAACCTCTCCCTGGGTGTGCCTTTTCAGTACCCTCGGTGTTGGAATATTGTTCACTTGGGCACTTGCAGCGGATCTGACCGGTCACTTTGGTCACATTACCGAACTGCACTGAGTGTTGCCGAACTTGATAATTTTCTCGTATCACGGCGGTGGAGATCGTGTCTAAATCTCAGTTAACTCTTCACAATGGTTTCTAAGTCACTTTTCGTTATCTTTTGATGGGTTCTAAGTCCTTTTTGACACTCACTTTATAAGTCAATTTTCCCGATCATTTCGTAAGTTCCACTTAGTCCAACAGTTTATAAGTTCACTTGCCGTATAATTTTCCAAGTCCGAATTGCCACAATTTTTCTAACTCGGTCCAATAGTTTATAAATCCTTACAGCACAGATTTTTATAAGTTCCAATTCGCACAACTTTTGTAAGTCCAAATTACATAAATCTTGTAAGTCCGAATTGGTACAATTTTTATAAGTCCGAACTTGCACCAAATTTTATAAGTCCCGACAGGCACGAAATTTATAAGTCCAAATTCGCATTAAATTTATAAGTCGCGGACACAAAATTTATAAGTCCTTTTTGGCACAATTTCACTTTATTTCACTTTGCTCACTTTTTCACTTTCACTTTTCACTTTTCACTTTTCACTTTTCACTTTTCACTTTTCACTTTTCACTTTTCACTTTTCACTTTTCACTTTTCACTTTTCACTTTTCACTTTTCACTTTTCACTTTTCACTTTTCACTTTTCACTTTTCACTTTTCACTTTTCACTTTTCACTTTTCACTTTTCACTTTTCACTTTTCACTTTTCACTTTTCACTTTTCACTTTTCACTTTTCACTTTTCACTTTTCACTTTTCACTTTTCACTTTTCACTTTTCACTTTTCACTTTTCACTTTTCACTTTTCACTTTTCACTTTTCACTTTTCACTTTTCACTTTTCACTTTTCACTTTTCACTTTTCACTTTTCACTTTTCACTTTTCACTTTTCACTTTTCACTTTTCACTTTTCACTTTTCACTTTTCACTTTTCACTTTTCACTTTTCACTTTTCACTTTTCACTTTTCACTTTTCACTTTTCACTTTTCACTTTTCACTTTTCACTTTTCACTTTTCACTTTTCACTTTTCACTTTTCACTTTTCACTTTTCACTTTTCACTTTTCACTTTTCACTTTTCACTTTTCACTTTTCACTTTTCACTTTTCACTTTTCACTTTTCACTTTTCACTTTTCACTTTTCACTTTTCACTTTTCACTTTTCACTTTTCACTTTTCACTTTTCACTTTTCACTTTTCACTTTTCACTTTTCACTTTTCACTTTTCACTTTTCACTGTTCACTTTTCACTTTTCACTTTTCACTTTTCACTTTTCACTTTTCACTTTTCACTTTTCACTTTTCACTTTTCACTTTTCACTGTTAGTCCTGGAGAGCTGGCCGATGGTAAGGTAAGATCGTTGACTGATGATGGTAGAACTGATGATGCCGTCTTTTATACCCCGTTTTCGTCTCCCTCTTCGTCGGTTTTGCAGAAATCTGGCGGACTCGCGTCTGCGTGCGGTCGGCCGATTATTAATTTTTCTATTGGCTAATCGAGTCACCGTCCCCTTGCCCTCCAATACCGCGTCGATATTGCTATGACGATTATCCGGTGTTACCCGCCGAGCTAATCGTGTGCTCGGTCGGTGCCGTGTGCAAAATTAGTGTCGTCACTTTCGTCCAATCGGCGAGGCCGATTTTCCCTCGCTTTCGCCTTTCTTCGACCTTGAGCGTGCTTTCGCCGCAAGCCCGCTCGGCAGTCCCGCTGTGCTTCCGATCTTTCGTCTTATGTATTGCTACGCATGCGCGGCGTTGGTTATCGATCGAGCAGATGGCGCCACTTACACCTCGCGCTATGTCACTCTATGCCAATAATATCGGGTTTAGCTCGGCCTTAGGTAGTCGACGATAGTCAATTAGTTACAACGTGTATCGTCAAAATAGCCATTTTCCTTGGATCCCACTTCTGTGTCATTCGGTTCTTTTCATTCGGGTTGCCAAAAGTAATTACTATTTGTTCCGTCCAAATGTCCTTGCTAGGTTCGTCTAAGGGGTCATAGGTATCCTAAATCTGAAACTGACTATTGTTCATTAGCGTTTCTGTTAGTGGAATTGGTTCAGTTATGGGAAATAGGAACGGTCTCCAGGAGTGCTTATTCCTGACAAATGAAAAATATGTTTGTAGTCGGTTCCTGTGATTTGTCGATTTTCCGTATACATGTCATAAATTCAAGACCTTCATCTTGTTTTTGTCCATTCCAAATCGAATTTTACGTGCCTAATTGTCGTCAGTCATCTTTGGAATTTTAATTTGAAATAATGACACTGATAAATGTCTTGTAACATTCTAAAATGTAATTAATGTTCTGGTTAGTAGGAGAGATATATTATAAAATGAATCGGGTTTTGGGAATAGCGGGACTTATTCTAAACGGGATTAAAATATAATAAAGAATAGCAGAATGAATCGTCGGATCGGAAAGCAAAGTAAATGTTTGGTGTATATTACGTGTGTTGTGTGTTATGTGTTGTTTCCTTTTTTTTAATTGTGTATAAGGTGACCTTATTATTTGTGGTACTTTTTTTTGCGATTTCTTATTGTTTGTAATTTACGTAACGTATTTGTTATTGTGAGCTTAGGTTTCTCGTAGATGTGTAGCTTTATCGAATGGCGAAAAAATTCCAGCAAATTTCAAGGGTTCACGTCAACTAATCATCTAATATAAGAATTTCCAAGTATTGTACTGTACTATCAAAATAGATAGCCCATGGCTACATGTTGCTTCTATTTACGCGGTTCCTTCTTTTTTTTCTTTTTTTTTTTTTCAATTCAGACCAATTAAGCATCACTTTCTTTGTTTTACCCCGTAAAAATTGTCGAATTTTTTTTGTGTTTAGATTTCATCGAAAATTATCAGTGCCGGTTATACCATTTAAAGGTTTGTCTTGCTCTGATGAACTAGCTTTGTACCCCCTTTTATTTTACGTGTGGATATCTTTTTCGTGAGTTGATGTTATATACAGACTGGTGAGTAAGTGCTAACTAGCGCCGAAGTAAATACGGATTTTTGCAGTGTGTATTCTATGTGTTTTATATTTTGTCGTATTTTCTGTTCGTCAATTTTAAGTGAGTTGAATAGTCCCTGAACACATCGGAGATTGCTTTTTGTATATTTTTGTGTTTGTGCGAAATCGGAAACCTTGACTTAAAATGTCGAATTTTGTAATCTATTGAAATCACTATTTTTATGTGTGTATCTTATTTTGTGTGAAATTCCGCGAACCGAGTTATGTTGTTGATTTGAGCGACTTCATGAGCCTTTACGTGCCTGCACGTACTTTATAAATTCTGAAGAATCTTTATCATATCTTCTATTGTTCGAAGTTATGATCGTGAAACCATCTTTGATTTAATAGATTCTTATGTCTCTAATAAAATATCGCAATTTGTTGTAATATTTTGCAGATCAAAGCAGTTTCACTGATGTTCGTTGCTTCTGCTTGAATGCGTGGTGTTCATGAAGCTTCTTAATTCTCTTCAGTTTTTTATCCGATTCCGCAGAGGTTGGTTTTCCAGCGGTAGCTTGTTGATCGCGTTATTTCCAGCGCTATGATTGTTTCCTAGTAACGTGGAGGCGATCGAAAGTTGGGCTGCACGAATGATTTTGCAGCATGTTGACCAACAGCGTTTGACCCATAGATTGGTATAGATCTAAAATTGGGCTGCACGAATGATTTTGCAGCATGTTGACCAACAGCGTTTGACTCATAGATTGGTGGAGATCTAAAATTAGGCTGCACGAATGATTTTGCAGCATGTTGACCAACAGCGTTTGACTCATAGATTGGTGGCGATCTAAAATTGGGCTGCACCGATATTTGTATAGACGAAGATCCGTCGTTCAATCCGTCAACTTGCTGTACTGGCGGTGATCTGAATTTCGGTAGAAACAACAGTCGTTCGGACGTTGGAGGCGACCTGAACTTTGGCTGCACGGTTGTTGTATTTGCAGCCTCGCTATAGCTTTCTTCCGCGATAGAGACCGAAGGTGATCTATACGTTGGCTGCACCGGTGGTTCGTAGGTGTTATCATCGCTAGCCAGTTCTCCGATATTTGACGGCGGCGATTGGTCGTTTCGTTGTTGTAAATCTTGTTCCTTTTGCATTGACAGATCGGTTTTTCCATTTTTTGTATCTTCTTCCTTCCGCATCTGTGGACTTTTTTGTTCTGTGTCAGGCAGGGCTCTTTATCCTCTGTGCTCTGCACTTTTCATTCTAGTCTCACTGTGTACGGTCGGTTGTTTCATTTTATTCTTCCCTTTTTTATTCATTTCTTCTTCATTGTTTCTTACATATTTCTCTGTTACTTTTTCTTTTCGTGTCCTTGATTTCTTGCGTCGTTCTCCCGCTTTCTTTTCATCCTCTGAAGTGTCCTTTTTACGTTTCCTCGTCGTCTGAGGGGGTTTCGGGGTGAGTTCATCTTCCGAAATTTCGGTTTGTGGTGTTTCGTCGTCAACCGTTGGATCCGTTCTGACGTGTGCGCTCTCCTTATTGTATTCTACTTTTTCATTCGTTAATTCGGTATGCGTAAGTTTCTGACACGGGTTGGAAATGTTTTTAAGTTGCTGAATTGAATCTTCATTTGATTTTACGTTCGATCGTGTGATTGTGAGACCTGAATTTAGTGTCTTTACAAGAAATCTAGATTTTTTAGTGTCGATCGTCAATCCAGCGTTAGTCAGCTCTTTAGCAAGTCTATTGAATTTCATTGTGTGTTTTACAAGAGTGTTTGCGAAAATTATAATTCTATTGTCGCATACGAGTAGGTCGATTTTCCTGTCGCCAGAAGCGAAGACGTCGTACAGAGTTTTGAAAGTCCTTGTTGAGATTTCCAGATCGATTTGTCCTGAATGGGATGCCAGTCCAAAAATTGATTTATACTGTGCGTTGCATAATTGGTCGAAAATGTCAGAGCAATGCGGAAGCGAGTATGAATCGGATTTTGTGTTTTCCTGAATTTCGCGGTAATCAACAACCATGCGCCATCCATTGTTTTGATTGCTGGCATTTTTTACTACAATCCAGATCGGAGAGTACAACATGGTATTCCTTCATTTGTCGTTTGCTGAAAATTTTTCGCGTTTGCGAATACACGAAAGTCCTACACGATCCCCGGGTACGTGGAACAAATCGGAATGTTCAGATGTTAGCTCAAGTGTATATTCTCTTTCTTCGTCATTTAGATTATCCAAATGAAGAAGAGAACACAGTTGTTCCGATCGTTTTACTTTGATTCCTCCGTTACAACTCCATGAGTTATGACGAGAATTAGCGAGTTCGTAAGGCAATTTTGAAATGTGATCAATCGCTTGCAATTCTGCTGTAGGAATGTTGAGTACTACTGTGGCTGCTGTGACATTGGTCGCAAATAAATAAGCAATTCCGTTGACGTTTCTTATGAGAGCGTTTCCTAAATGAATTCCTTTTTCGTTTTTTATTTCGGGAATGTAACCTTCTGAAAAATCGTTGTTTGAGATTCTAACGTGTGTTGTGAGTTTGGTCTTAGGCGGGATTAAGATTGTCTCGGGTGTCGCGAATGGTACTGAATATTCTCCGAAAGTAATACTGTTTTCTACGTATGAAACTTCAACTTCCGTTGCTTCGAAAAAAGTATCGCCCAAAATCGCATCCTGTTTGATCGGAAATGAATCGTCAACAATGTGGAATTCGGTTTTTGTGTTTTCTATTGTAACTGTGCATTTTCCTAATGTACGTACGGTGTCGTCTATGGTATTCACAAGAATGTTGTAGATGATTTTTTGGTCAATTTTGGTGTGTCGTTTAATTGTACTTCTTTTAATCAAATTGATACTCGCTTCTGTTACAATAAGAAATTTTGGTGCTCGACATGCCAAATCGGAAGACTTTAGTTGAATAATCGGTGGCTTATGGCCTTTCGTTTTTGTGATTGCCATTTTTGTGTATTTAACGGTCGGTTTTGTTTCGAATTTTTGTTTTTCTGAATTCGGTCCACTTGAAATTTGTCTCGTGTCGCACTGTTCCGCGAGACACCGAAGTAATTTTTTAACAAATCAAAGTTTTCTGAATTTTCGTCTGTTTTTTCTCTGCTGCGATGAGATTTGTCACAGCTTCTATCCCGTGAAAATGTTCGATTTCTACTGTAGTGATCTGGAGATCTATCGCGTGAGTCGTTCCGGTATCTGTCTCGTGAGTCGTGTCTCTTCGAGTATTTGTGTCGTGATCTGTGTCGTGAATTGTGTCTATCTCCATGTTTGTCTCGTGGTCTGTCTCGTGAATTGTGTTTATCTCTATGTTTGTCTCGTGATCTGTCTCGATTTCTGCACGTTGACATTGTGAGGTTAAATTTAAGCAAAGGTAATAGATAGTCTCAAGTTAATTAATAATATAAAAACGTGCCAAATATTTTCGTTAATCTCATGTCAAATTTTATTTTTTATTTTTTATCAGACACTTATAAGATTTTTAATTTAATTTTTTTTATATATTCCTTTTTTTTCTTTTTGCGTTTTGAGGTCTCAAGCGATATCTGTATTTTGTTATACTTACAATATTAGCATTACCCGTATGTATAGTGTCATGTATATTGTCGTCTCTTTCAATTTGGAAAAATTTATTTACGTCCTTCCTTCCTTCCTTGATTTTTGTTTTTGGCTTCCTTGTGTATGAAAATCGTATTGGAATGTTGTCGTGAAATTGTTGAAAATGTTGAAAATATCCGTGAAGATGTCTGTGTGAATGCCAATTATTTCCGTGAGCCGTTATAGATGTTCGTTGAGTTGCGGTAAATTTTGTTATAATTGTCACTATTTTTTTTTTTTTTTTGTTAACTTCACTTTGTTTTTTTCCTTTTTTTTCAGTTGATTCACTTCTTTTTTTTTTGTTTCAGCACGATAACTTTTGTAGAAACCCGAATAATTTTGAAAAATGTGTTCTTTTTTTTTTATAATATTGGTGTGCGCGTGTATAGTCCGTAGACCTCTGACATCATGTGAGTATACGCCAGGTATGGTCGAGGTGAACGGCGAATGAATGTTATGTTAAATGGTTTAATATATGTATTTTATTGTACGAGTGAAGGAGAGTGCACGTCACAACGGTTTGGGACTCTGAGATGAACTGGTGCAAGGTCCTGTCAGAAGTAGGGCCCTCGCCTATTGCTGCGCGCATCATAGTATTCCTCCGCGCGATAAGACGGCCGCTGCTCGCGCGTCGCAGGTGCAGCGGCTGGACCGCTATCGTGAGAGCGTGAGCGTTCTCACGGAAGGTGCTGACTGCACAAAGATTACCAAGAATCCAGATAAGAATATTAACTTGAGTTTCCTGCGCTAAAAATACTAACTCAAAATACGGGACCGTCACATAATAATAATAATAAATTCGTCGCCGCAAGTTAGAATTATGTTTGATACTTTTTTTGTATCTTAAGTGCTACTGTGTGGCACACTAGTTAAATGAGTGCTGAGTTTTTACAATTGTTTATCCAAAATTGTATGCATTTATTGGCAGTAAAGGAGGTTGATTTGTATTATTGCATGTGTCCCCAAATAAAAGAAATATTAATCACAATGGTGGCGTAAGAACAACTGGTAAATGTAAATTTCCAAGATAGTAAGTTTTTCTTTGGTTTTTCCAAGTAAAATCCATTTTTTTAAACTGATTTTAATATAATAAGCTGTGGTACATTAAAATTGGTTGAAAGATAAGGATTTTTTTTTTTCGAAACTGAACGAAAATGTATCATCATAGAAATTTGCACAAAGATTATTATCAATAGTTTCCTTGATTGTCGACCCATGGAGTAGTACAAATCAACTTCCGTTACGGCTAATAAATACGCAACATGTGGATAAACAATTATGAAAATTTACCCTGTGTTTGTCGAGTGTTCTGTACAGTAGCTGCTTTAAATGTCATGTTCATGAAAAAAAAACAATTCGTCCCATAAATTTGCTTATCGTAGTCAATATCATAACCGTTATAAGCGCTTCAATGTGCACGTATATATACACTTACCTGCGAGCTTTACGATGCTGACCTCTCCGAGGATCTTGCTATCCTGAGCATCGATATTGATTATTCGCAACGTTTCGGGTTGGTGGTTGAAGGAACATGGACAGTATTCGTTTTTGGATGTTACATTGCGCCGCAACAATTGTCTTATCTCCACGACAGCGATACGATCTTCGTTTCCGCTTGAAATCCATTTTTTTATCACCACGCAATAACCCGCTTTGTGTTAGAGTCCACCATTTTTTCTGTGAAAAAAAGAATTTAGTATCAACAAATAAATATAATAAAATAACCTAAAAAATGCACGATCACACACTTTGCATTCTAATAATCGACACATACAATAGAAATCCATTTTTTTTTGTTTACTTGAAATGTAAAAAAAATTACAATTAAATTCACTCACCACGCAAACAATTAACGTTTTATACGCTAATTAAGTTGTTGAACAATGAAGATGCTTTCGCTGCGTGTCATGGCCTATCTGCACTATCACGAACTCTGCCAGAACGACGCACGCTATACTGCGAAATAAACGCGCTGCCGAACCATACGCAGCCACTATATACTACGTACACTTAGATTTACCACAGAACAAAGGCCGAGAAGAGTGAAGGACATATAATGTGAACGCTGAAAACAGTGAAAAAGTCCTCGCGTACGTTGGAATCCCTTTGAAGCCACGTTTTATACACCCACGTTCGTGAAATCTTACAACCGGCGTGAACCCTGCCTCGTACACTCTTATACAAGAATAATACAAATGTACTCGCGAAAAATAAAGATTAATCAGGCAAGATCGTGTCACGCGCTCGTCTCTTTGTGTGCCGTTGGCCACCTCACTCACGAGTGTGATGTGATTCAGTTAACTTGATCGGGAGACCAACCTAACGTGATACAGTTAGGTTGGTCTTCCGGTCAATCTAACCGTACCACACCACACTCGTAAGTGAGCCGTCCAATTAGATTGGTCTCTCAATCAACCTAACTGTACCACACCACACTCGTGAGTTCGGTAGCCAGCGGTACGCAAGGAGCACGCACGCGACGCGGTCTTTCTTGGTTAAACTTTATTTTTCGCGAGTAGATATGCATTATTCCCACACATGAGTGACCGAGACAGGGTACACGCTGGTTGTAAAATTTTGCGAACGTGGGTGTATAAAAAGTGGCTTCGAGGGAATCCCAACGTTTACTTGGATTTTTTCACTGTTTGCCGCGTTTACATTATCTATATCTCACTCTTCTCGGCCTTTGTTCCGTGGTGTATCTAAGTGTGCGTAGTATATAGTGAGTGTGTGTAGTTCGGCCGCGCATATATTTCGCAGAATAACGTGCGTCGTTCCGGCGGAGTTCGTTATACACTAGGACCTTGATTTTCGTACCCTCGGTATTTGCGAGAGTCCCCACCACGGAGCGAATATCGATTGACGCGGCCTGTGGAGGGGGAACTATGGGGCAGCCGAGACAGTGATGTAAAGCAAAGTGATCGTTTTCGGGCGCTTCATGGGGGAACGAACATAACCTCCAAAGGAGAAAACTAAATTCCGCGATGTCACCGGCAAAACGTCGTTTATCGAATTTTGATCGACTAAAGATTAACGATCAATTGGAGGAAGGAAAAGTCTCGGCGGACGTTGCAAAGGAGCATGCTGTGAGTCTTTCAACAATTTCACGAATCCGAAAAATGAAGTCGCAACTCCGTGAGCTCGCGCTCTCAGAAGATGCGAAATCTTTATGCCAAAAAAAAATCGTGCAAGACAACAAGTTTTCCTGACGTAGAAAAAACATTGCTGATGTGGTTGCATCAGAAACGGCAATTAGGAGATCCTATTAGTGGTCCTATCCTGTGTGCGAAGGCTTTAATTTTCAATGAGAAGCTCAACAGTCCAAAGAATTTCAAGGTATGTAATAATTACTTAAAATAAGGGTATTTCGATTTACAATGCTGACGATTATTATACATTATTATAAATTATTATAAATTATTTACAATTTTCAATTTTCAATTTTCAATTTACACTGTGCGCGAAGCACTCCGACTGTTTGTTCGAAGAATTCTTTTATGGAACTTTATCTCTGCGTACTGAAACAAATTCGATGCGAAGAACTATGGAGTCAGATTTCAGCCTGCGCTCTCAATTAATTGTATGAATTGTCTTTATAGACGAGCAACGGATAGCTGGAAAAATGTGAGAAACGTCATTCAATGAGGCAGCTTGTGCTTAAGGGCCAAAAACTCTCCAGTAATTCTGAAGCAGCAGGGATGTTCAAGGACCATTTAAAAAAATATATAATCGAGAATGGATATACTCTCGAAAATCTGTACAACGCAGACGAAACAGGATGGAACTGGCGCTCATTGCCAAGAAAAACTCTCGCTCTGGGCGATGAGAATGAAGCTCCAGGTTAGAGAATCGACAAGGAACGAGTCACCGTGATGTTTTGTTCTAACACAACGGGAACTCATCGAATTCCAGCACTCGTAATCGGAAAATCCAAGAAGCCAAGATGCTTTAAGGGTGTCGTTAGTTTGCCGGTTATTTACAAGGCCCAAACTAAAGCGTGGATGAATCGCGTCTTGTTCATGAAATGCTGAGCTACGAATATGCGTACATTATTGTTTATGTGCCACTGAATTCCATTCGGGATAGACGAAAATTATTTATAAATTTTTTTTTATGTACGTTGAATTTTTCATTCCTGCTGTGAAAAAAAAAACAACTGGGAACCGGTCGAGTTGACAAACTTCTCCTGCTGCTCGACAATGCACCGTCGCATCCCAGCGCTGGGGAACTAAACACTGTGGATGAAAACTTTCGAGTCTTCTACCTTCCTCCAAACGTTACTTCGCTCATACAACCAATGGACCAGGGGGTAATCGAAGCGACGAAAAGAATTTACAAACGATCGTTTGCTCGCCGCCTTCTTCTAAGCGATGACGAGACGCCGGTGGTGCAATTTATGAAAGCTATATCTCTGAAAAATTGCTGTGAAATGATTGCAAACGCCTGGGAAGAGGTAACGCTTTCCGGCCTTCAGAAGGCATGGAATAATTTTATAAAGGTCGATATGCCTATCGAAGCGACCGCTCCCGAGATTACTGATGCAGTTCTGCAGATAACAGTCAACGCGACCCCCGGCATTTCTGTATCGACATCTGAAATAAATAAATGGATCCACGAAGACGACACTATCAAAACTTCGTAACAGCTCGACGACGATCAGATAGTCGATATTATTACAGGAAATGAGGTGGACGAAAATCAGAACGACTTAAATATCATGGAACAGATAGAAATTGGACCGTTTGCGAACGACCCTCCAACGATATTACCGACAGCACAAAATGCTGTCGACGCGATCAACGTCGCGTACACGTGGTTTGCTACACAGCCTGAGAATACAACTAACGATTTAATAATCCTTAACAAATTTCGCGAGCTAGCTACATTCAAAGCAGTGCATTTGTAACAAGTTCGACCTCTTGCCATTATGCAAACAGCATAATAGTATTATAAGGATGTTTCATACCCTTACACAAATTGGGGATTTTATAGCTTTTATGAAAGCCAAAGATATACTCTAAGTTCTACTATTATGAATTTAAGGTTATTAGTTTTGTTTGAAAATGTGATATTTATTGATAGAAACGTGATATAAAAAAAGTTGTATTAGTTCGTAGCATCCGTTTTTCAAATAAAGATTATATACGTGAGTGACAATGATATAATATGTATTTCTATAACCCGAGAATTTTTGCCTATTTATCAAAAACGCATATAGCGAAATGTTGTACTTATTACAACAGATGTCAGTTATTATCAGTGTCAGGGGGCCATAGTGTGTGTCACGCCACTGGGCCGCAACTCTGAGAGCTGCGCACAGTTAGTATGGGCGGGGCCTGCGCAACCTCGATATTTGCACGGTTAAGCAGGAGCCGGTCCCGTCGCAGTGTGAAAAATCGAGGTCCTAGTGTAGTGTAGGTACGCCATGATACACAGCGTAAGAATGTTCGTTATTCACCAACTCAATTAGCGTATGAAAAGTTAATTTTTCGCGAGGTGAGTGAATTTCATGAATTTTTTTTTTTGCATTTTTAATTCATCAAAAAAATACAGTTTCTAATGTACGTGTAAATTATTATAACACAACGTGCGCACTCGTACATTTTTTAGTTTATTTTATCACATTTATTTATTGGTACTAAATTATTTTTTTAATAATTTGACTTTTTCATATGGCTTTTTCAAAAAACGATATAAAAATTTCAATTTTAAACTTTTGTGTGTATACGTGTTAATTTGCCTTTCCACACGACACGATGATCATCGTCTTTTGTTCCACCGAAGAGCGGCAAAGGCGTGTTTATGTTTTTTTAAATTTATTTTGCTCATCGCGTGTATATCGAGCCACGGGTAATAATAACGTTTATATTCCTTAGAGGAATATAGCCGCTCGTGGCAGATTTGAGTTTGTATTATTCCATTTTCATGAGAATTGTCACACGGCTGGTGGCACTCGCTGATGGGGGTAACACAACCATAAAACTACCGCTCGTCGCGCGGCTTCGCATAGCGTAAAGGAGGCATCACAAACACTAAAGCAGCAGTGGTCTTTGGTAATATAGAGCCGCGAACTGTGTATGGCAGCACCGGTAGAATTGTCACGGGGTTCGAGCAAACCATTATTTTCTGAAAGTTAAAAATAATAATATCGCGAACTTCTTTAGTAATAGAACACAAATAAGTAATTTAGAACCTTTTGCGATAAAACATATTTACAGCGAGAACATTTTTTTTGTAATTACCCAGTGCGTGCGTGAAAGTATTTCGCGATATAAAAACTTTCGCAACTCATCAAATTTCTAATTTTCCCACGTTTCTAAGGTACCGCAACGGCATTTCTTTACGGCCAACAGGAAGACTCTGAAACACTGCACTACAAGGAACTACGATAGCCAAGAGCTGTGCATCGATGTTGTTCTATTCATATACCAGTGAAATAAACGTGGGTAAGTGATATAAACTTCACGATATAAATTGTATCACAAATTGCCATTAAATTGTATGAGTCGAATGCTTCATCGGTAATATATATATTTTTTTTTCAATTGTGCCGAACGAACTTATACGAGTATCAACGCCGTGCACGGCTATAGTCGAACGAAGTCGTTATCTTTTTATTACCTGGTCACGTTACTATGGAAAAATGTCAGATTTACCTGACGGTAATTTGCCAACGATCTCGTCTCTACGTTCAAGGGAAAAGCATGAGGAGAAATTGTGGAAAGAAGCTCGTCGAAAGCAGATGAAACGGCAGTTCGTAAAGTATCGAAAAACTCATCCACATGATCCGGAAATACGACAATTTGCACAATCACTGTTACAGGTGTGTACTTTTTCCTGAAAGAAACAATAATTTTCTCGATTAGTGATAAATACTATTTTTACAGATAGAACGCGTAGCCACGGTAAAAAAAAATATACCCAAAAAAGAAACTACGAGTGACGAAAGTGTCGATGACAACGAAATGGACACACATGAGACGGTGAACGATGACAGTCGCATCGACGACGATGATGGGGTAACAACGGATATTCAAAGTGTCAATGAAGATAACTCGAATGCTAGCGATACAAATCAACGAGCTACAAGCATCTGCCGTAACAACGATAGTGAAATAGTGAGTGAATATTTGTATGACGATAACGCATCCGTTCGCAACGATTCCGTCAATTCCGAGTACGACGAAAAGGCGGAGGATGAGGAGCACGATACTGATGATGTTTCTCTTGGCGAATCAGAAACTTTTAACGACGAAGAAAATTGTCCAAATACGAGTGACGATGATAACGAAAAAATATTCTCGATTGGTAAAAGAAACGAACAATTGTCGCGTACTGTACAATTTAAACATTTCGTTACGAACATTCACGCAATTTTGTGCATGCTTGCTTTCGCGATACGTTCGCGATACGTTCGCGATACGTTCGCGATACGTTCGCGTATGTGATCGATAATCACATTATTCAGGAGTCTACGAGCGATGACGATAAATTCAGTATTTCCAACGTACATTTCAAGTATATGGAAATTATTGTCGCGAAAGGACGATTATGCAAATACTCGTCATTATTATTGTCGAGAAAGTAAGAGCCACTTCGGCAGCAGTAAAAAGCCTCAATAAAACTGTTCGTGCGGCAAATGCGGACCAGATAAAGATATCAAATCAATGTCGTACTTCATAGTTTTCAAAATAATCCCTCAACTTTTGCAACTATTTTCCAATCCGGAAGTGATAAAGTCTCTTGAGTATCGATTCACGCGTTAAAAAAAGCATCAAATGCACTCGAAGATATATATGATAGGACTAAGTACGAAAAATTGTGCGAGCCAAATGGTTTTTTAAATAACAAGTACAATTTTTCGTTCGGACTTTTCACGGATGGAGCGCGAGTCTCCACTTCGTCAAACGCATCAGCATGGCCGGTCATGCTTATGATTCACGAATTATCGCCGCAGGCACGAAAAAAACACATGATACTCGCAGGAGTATGGGTCGATACATTTCATCCAGATATAAATACTTTGTTGTACCCGATTACGATGGAATTGAACACTTTATACACGGAAGGTATATCGTGGAAAAATCCAATCAACGGTGAACTTCTCATTAGTAAATTTATAACGCTCGTCGTTACAGTCGACTCAGGTGCAAGATGGTCATTCTTAAATATGACTCAATACAATGGGGAATTTGGTTGTACGTTTTGTTATGCAAAAGGAACGGGTATGCGCGGTAAGCGCGTATACCCGATCCCCTCTGTGCCTGACGAACATCATACAAATGATCAAATAAGGCAAGACATGAAGCAGGCCTCAAGATGAGAAAAAAACAAATAAAAATAAACGGTGTAAAAGGACGTGCTACAATCTGCATCCTTAAATATTTCAATTCAGGTCGAGGCGTCGTAGTAGACAGCATGCATAATGTTTATCTCGGTATTGCAAAGAGACATGCGGAGTTGTTACTACGAGACGCGGGAAAAGCTTGGTACATCGGCGAGCCGAATAATATTCTTGAAATCAATAGACGGATTATGAATATCAAAACACCGACAGTGATTTCGATAAGACCGTGTCCTGTAGAAACTATGCCACTGTGGAAAGCATCGGAATGGCGAAATTGGTTACAATTTTACGCATTACCCTGTTTGCAAGACATAATTACTGATAATGATCTCAAAGCCCTTGCTCTACTGTCTCGGACTGCTTACATTTTTAACAAAGATAGCATCAGTACAAGTGAAATGATAACAGCGAGAAGATTGCTAAACATATTTATCAAGAAATATCAAAGCGCCTTTGGTGAAGATAATATGAGTTATAATATTCATTTATTAAATCATTTGCCAGATTCTGTTTCAAATTGGGGACCATTTTGGACCCATAGCGCATTTCCGTACGAATCTTGGAACAAACACCTGATTGACCATGTAACTTCTGCGAATTCGAGAGCTTTGCAAATAGCGACACGATTTTTAATAACACGATTCATTGAAAAATCACTGAACGATCCGGAAGTATCGATGGAAACTAGAAAGATGATCAATGACATTCTAAATTCAGGTTTCAAAAGAGAAAAATATGTAACCAATTTTGCGCCCTCGCGACGATCGGTATTCGAAGGAGTCGAAAAAATGATTACACGTAAACCGAATGAAAAAGAAAGCGAAGCGATCGCCTTGGCTGATTATGATCCACCGCCGTCAATGGTATCGTTTTATAAACGTGCGGTTATAGATAGATAGATAGATACTTTATTGCTTATTTAGAGCACAACGGGGTCTCTTATAGCAGGGGGGGTTTAACAGCCATATACATTTTACAAAAATATAGCAAACACAATGCTTACAACATAATTGCTTAGGGATCTAACGTAACTTAAATATTAAGAGAAAAAGCTCTGAGCATGAGGCTTTTTTGGACAAAGAAATAAACGGCCTTCAGCGTCTCAGAATCAACAGAGGATAATAATAACTCCAGAGCAGCTTTACTTCCGGCACCCCGCATCTCGGGCGTGATATAGTGTGTCCTATACGGAGTATACAGTGGACAATTAAAGAAAAAATGGATTAAAGTCTCCTCTTCGCGCAAGTTACAGTTTTCGCAAATGGCATGCGGGTCCAGTTTGCCGGCACATTTCGGCAGAGTGACCTTGGCGTTGTACTGGTTGGACAGTCGCAACTGGGCAATGGCTCTCTTCATGTAGAATGGGAGTTTGAGCGTTAAATATTTCGCGAGTCCGCTATTGGTATCTCTCGGTATATTCAGCTGGCAAGCTCTGGAAACCTGCGACCTGGCCACGTCTGCCATTCTGAGCTCGAGCTCGTACTGCCTGAAAACTGCATCGGTTCGGCTTGACCATAATGTCGGGTCGCGCGATGCCCAAAGATCTTCGCAGTTCATACGCACGAGGAAAATCGCCCAGTTAAGTGCGGTAGCCCCGATTGGATCGTCCGCCAGCGCAATCAGTCTTAACATGCAAAGTTTAGGTATACAGTATTCGGGAAGCTCGAGAATCTTTATAAACCAGTTCCAGGTTAGTCTCATCGCCTTATGCGCTATGTGAACATTTCCGAGTTCGAGCCTGAGGTTCCAATTCGGGGTGTTCGCGGGAAGACAGAGTAATCTCTTGAAAAAGTTCATTTGAGCTTTCTCAGTTACATCGAGGTATCTCAGGCTCCAAACCGGAGCTGCGTACAGCAGCACGGAAGAAACCATGCTATCATATAGCTGATTGAACGATCCTCACGAGTCACACTTAGCTCTAGCTAATATAGCGTGTACGGCACCCGATGCTAGTTTGGCCTTGTTTACTGCAGCTTGCGCTGCTGCATAACCGAGAGAGGAGCTCGTGAGGGGGATGCCCAAGTAGCTATACGATTTAACAATGCCGATGTGTTCTTCTTTATATTTCGTACACTCTGGCTTGATGCTTCTCATTTTTCCGCTATTTCTAAATACAACGATGTTGGTTTTGTTGGTATTTACGGAGAGTCCATTTATGTCGCAATACTCCTCCAACGCTTCCAGTTTCTTTTTTAAATCAATATGCGAGCGGGCCAGGATTACCGTATCATCGGCGTATAAGAGCATTAAGATATCATTAATTCCATCAATATTGAGACCCTCCAGCCCTTTTTCTCTGAAGTGTCTTTCGAAGTCCGATATATATAGCAGGAAGAGCAGAGGGCTGAGGGACTCCCCTTGGAGAACCCCTTCCGAAACCTGAAACTCGTCGGAGAGAGCATCGCCACTCTTAACTTGCACCGTAGCCTGATCATAAAGGGACTTGACAATTCGCACCATTTTTGTACTAATGCCGCAATCAAGTAGTTTGTTCCATAGTCTAGTGTATGGTACGGAGTCAAAAGCACGCCTAAAATCGACGAAAATGGCGTAGACTTCGCGATGACCCAGTCTGAGTTGTAGTTGGATTGCCGAAATTAGCGCGAAAATGCACTCAGTGCATCCTTTTCCCTTTCTAAAGCCCATTTGCGACTCTGGGAGTATTCCCCTCACTTCTACGTATGCTTCGAGCCTTTCTTTGAGTACTTGGATAAAAATTTTCGGAATATTATTTATCAGCGCTATGCCGCGGTAGTTGGACGGGTCCGCTTTGTCGCCTTTTTTAAAAATCATAGTTAGACCTGCTCTTGCCCATTCCCTCGGCACTCGTTCGAGCGCGAGCACATTATTAAACATCCTCAGGAGATAGGCGCACCAACCTGCCGGGAGGCACTTAAAGAATTCATTGGAGACTTGATCTGGGCCGGGAGCTTTCCCGCTCTTACACTTGTTAAGAATCTTGAATAACTCTGGAGGCAAAATCGGTGCGTCTAGTTCTGGGACACAATGACTCTCGTAACTTAGGCCGACCAGCTACCGCGGGGGATAGACGTTTCGATAAAATTCGTTCCAAGTGTTAATCGGAAGTTGCGCATTATTCAAATTTGTTCTAAATTTCCTAACAGCTTTCCAAAATTCCTTGGGTCGACAAAGATTCGCGAAGGTTTCTTTAATCGAATTTCTGTAATCCTTTTTTTCCTAAAAATAGTATACTGATATTTTTTTTTTCGCTTCGACGAAAGTTTCGCGCTTCGCCGCATCGGTGCGATCGCTTACACATTCCGAGATAGCCTTACTCAATTCTTTTTTTGCTTCTGAACAGTCCTTGTCGAACCATGGTTTCCTCTTTGATATAAAGTGACCGCGATTTGACCCTCCTGATATTTTAGTCATACCGATCGCAGTCGCGGTTTCCTTAATTGCCACAAGCATGTTTACGTACATCGATTCTCCAGTTTGTAGCGCCTGCGTATTTATCTCTATATCGGGGAGACTAATCTCTCTTTGGTACCTTTCTGCTTTTTCAGGGATCCATTTCAGAACTTGTCGAGTAACTCGGATCGCTGTGGGATCATTTGCAATAGGATCTAACTCGGGGCCAGCCCAAACCTCCGTTTTAACAGGAAAATGGTCCGAAAGTACTGGGGCATAAAGAATATAAAAGTCTTTAATTTCACTAACATTAGCTACGTTTACAAAGACAAGATCAATCACACTGCATCCCGATTTACTGTAAAAGGTCGGCTGGGCCGGACGATCGTTTGGCGATTTACCATTCAATAAAACAAAACCGTTTGACCCCATAAACTCCATGAGAGGGGGTCCCCTCGCATTAATCGTCTCATCACAATTTCTTACTGAACTATACAAACAAGTATTTTCGATTATCTCGTCCGCTAGCGCGTCCGTTTCGCCCACTCTCGCATCGAAATCTCCTCCGATTATAATCATATCGTTGCCGAACCTCTCCTCTATATCATCTACCACAGTCTGAAACAGATCTAACGCGTGGCCAAAATCAAGGCTGGGGCGAAAGTACACCCCTCCCACCGTGAAAACAGACCCTCTCATTTGCACTCTCACAAATAGCCACCAGGGGCTCACTTCTATCACTTCGACCATTGCACTTTTTCTCACGAGAACAGCAAGACCGCCACTCGTGCGGCCTAGGCTGTGCTCTCGTATGCCGTTTGCCTAGTAGCACTTGAAGTCGTCTAAGTAACTCGGCGGTTGGTCCATACTTCTTTCCAACCATGTTTCGCAAATGCAGAGGATGTCCGTCTTCTCCAGTACTTCTGCTCCGTCGAGGTTGCCGAATCCATGCACGTTCCAGAAAACTACGTTGATTCCTGTTAGCCCTTCTAGTTTTTTGCCTCGCTAGGCCCAGCGCCCATCGGTAGTTCCGGGCTGACGTCCATGGAGCTCTCCTCGTCGCCCTTTTCTGTTCTGCTCGATTTTTTAACGTTCTTGGTTTTTTCGTCCCAATAGTACGGTATGTTGTCGATAAAAATTTTATTATATCCCAATTTAACGGTGTGCCCTTCCGCCCGATGAGTCTTGCTGATGTCACGGAGATTTTTTGCCACTTGGCGCTCCTTGGCCGTGCGGTCCTGGTCTATGTATATATCACAGCCCTTAAGTTTCGCTTTTTGCTTGAGGATGCTGAATTTCGCTTCCCAGGAGACGAGTTTTGCTCTAAGCATATTTTGATGTGCTCTGTTTTGTATTTTTGCGACTTCCAAAACGCAGTTTCGCAGTCCGAATTTACTTGAGAAGAACTCGTCGATCTCGCTCTTCAGATTATCTTGCTGTAGCTCCAGACCATAGATGACGATATTATTTTTCCTAATATCTCTATCCAGAAACTCGACTTTTTCTGCAGACGGCTGCTGTCAGCATTTCTTACCGGATCTTTGTGGGAACTCTGTGCTTCTGCGAGTTTCTTTTCAAGAGACTTGATTCTAGCCTCGGTTGCCGCTTCTTTTGCTGAGAATTTTTGCTCAAGTGCCTTGATCTGTTGCTGCAGTTCGAGGTATCCCTGGGCGGATTCTTCTTTACAATTTCGGATTTTGGAGCGAAGATCATCGAGGTTTTTTTTCGTGCTTTTCAGAGGCGGCAACTATTTGCTCGCTCACGTTGCTGAATTGTCTCTCGTTGTTCTCCCCCATCCGCTTCAGCTCTTCGAATATTTTATCCATCTTGCAGCTATCACTTGCTTCCTTATCGACTGCAATATCGACCGCAGTTTCGACCGCGGCGGGTAGATCGCTGGAGATGGCGAGCGCGTCGCTCTCTCCGGCCCCGAGAGGTGTCGAGTTTGTTTTCTTGGTCGGCTTACCGGTGGGGCTGATGTCAGCCTGATCTTCGTTTCTCTTCCTCTTCGCTTCCTGGTTTTTAACCAAGAATTGGCTGATAGATCCGTACGATTTGGTACGATCCCTCAGAAGCTGTTCGTTTCTTGTCGGTCTGCCTTTTATCGGCGCCCTCGGGGTAAGTAAGCTCGGTGTGTACTCCGCCGAGCCCTTATCTGTCACCGTCTCCTTCGTTAGTAATTCGCTGCGGCCACAGTTGTCGCTGCTGGACATTTAGACACTCGGCGATCCCCTTGCCCCGCCTGTCCGGTACTCTAACCTTAAAATTGACAAGCGTTAGAAAATCGACACTATTGTGCTTAAGTTAGGGTGTATATTGTTGTTGCAAGACACTTTGCGCGTGCAGCTTTCGCTCCTGATCCTCTTCTTGAACTTGTCGCGTTCACCACACTTCGCTGACTGTATGAATTTCACTTTGTAAACGGAGCTGTCGCTACACACGTCCACTCTCATCTCGCTCCTCATTGTAAAATTCAACGTGCAGTTATAAACGGTATCGATTATCATTGTCGATCAAGAAAACAAACGCGTTGTTGTAACGAATATATTTATTGTGAAGATATCCGACAGTACGGACAAATCGTAGCAATTATTAGTTTTGTAAAAACCGACGTTGAGACGATGGTATGGGGTCTAATGGTGGAAACACTGACCAGTAACGAGAACAATCCTTATGATGCTCAGCATGTTGAATGCGTATCGAAAACGAATATGGACATTACATTCATAGCTTATGACGAGAATATACCGATTTGTAAACCGGCGTTTATTATTTTTAAAAATCGATAATAATACCTTGTGACGTATTTTCCGGTATCCCAATGGAAGTCTCGAACAAAAAAACGAAACCGAAAATCGAGAACCGAAGCTCAAACCAGACGGGAGCGAAACGCGAAATCGAGAACCAAAAAACGTCACCTTCGGCCGTCCACCCTCGCGAATGCATTGGAGTCCCGGTGGGCGCCAGTTAATTTTTGTTTCACCGGTACTAACAACCGGACTAACCTGGAGGTCGATGGAACCGACCTCCGCAAGGACAAAACACAGAACGATAAAAACGGGAACGGAACGGTAACGAGCTAACACCAATACACTCGCGAGAGCAACGGTTGCGGAAATGCACGGTTTGCTCAGGGTGTAGGTTGTGGCAGAAGGGTCGCGATCCTTCGCCAATAAAGTAATGCGAAATCTATGCTAACGAGAGCTCAAAATTTCCAAAACGAAAACAATTAATTTTGTTGGCTATAAGCCACGGGAGCTCGCACACACGTGCATCGGGAGAGCTCAGCCGACCGAAGGATCGAGCGAGCGTAACGAGAGCGAGAACGAATCCTATACGCGATCGAAAATTTACACAAACGATAAACTCACCGAACAGCAGGAATAAATCCAATAATATGGGGCGAGAACCGCACCTTACGATGCTCCGAGAACTTCAGCACAATCACTGCACCTCAAGAGCGTTCCGAACGCATCTCGATCACAGAAAATCGGCAACAAAACTCACACGAGAAACGGAACACGAGTCGACCCGCGAACACCCGCGGTGACAGGTAGCGCGAGCGAGACGCACGAACCGAAGCGAGAGCGATAGCCGGAGTCTACGACAGCGCGAGCGAGACCCGCATCGCGAGCGCGAGACAATACCCGAAAAACCGTAAACACACGGGAGCGCGAGCGAAGTCCGAGCGGCCTCGAGGACGACTCTCGGTAGACTGATTTGTCTACGATAACACCTGTAACGGATCATTATCATTATTTCGGGAACTCTGACCGATAGCTACTGCCCTCTCAAACTATTTCGAAACGGGATTTCAACGGGAGCCTGTAACCGAACTGTACGAAGCGGTAAATTTCGAGGATCGTTACGATCGCTTCTCCTCGTGCAATGCGTGAAAACAAGGCTCTTCCCTATCTCGAAAACACGGCACAAGGGTTCCATCCTTGTCCGGACTAAACCGTAACTCCGCCTGTTCCCCAACGCATTGCACTTTACCGTATCACACACTAGAGCGCCGGGTTTGCACCGGACTTTGGCGTATTCGTAACGAAGCCTCGTCGAGTCTCTCCTCCAGTTGGGCTTGTAATAACTTATGGATCCGCACCACCAACTGGATTCGAAAACCCCGACTAACTGGATCTTTACTGTAACCGTAACCGTACAAAAAAAATAACATGAGCCCAAACGTTAGCGGAACTGTATTCCCGTAAGCTAAATCGTACCGCGATTAGCGAGAGAGGCAGCAAAACGAGATCTATACCATAAAATTCGGTATTTTCGCAAGAAAAGTACTAGATGCTTTTTTCCTTTAATTTTGTGACGGTGATTCCAAAAAATCACGTCACAACCTTTTATATCACACATATATCGAATTTGTGGGAAACTGATTAATAGGTTTTATTACACGTGGTGCGAAAATGGCAGTTTTACGCACGCGAGGCGTGCACAAAACCCCCATGTGCACACCTTGTGAAGTAAAATTTAGTACGATGCTCGTACGAAAATCTTTTTCTGAACTCGTGTGACTGTAGCACTCGCCTTCGGCTCGTACTGCAGTCATATTCGTAAGAAAAAGTTTTATCGCACAAGTATCGTAAATCACTATTATTTAATTATAATCAATTAGTACTCATATATCAAAGATGCCATACCTATGGTGGCACCTAGCAGCAGCTGCAGCTGTCAGCCATAAGTTCGCTCGAAAAAGTAATATTATATTGAGAAAAATAATATTTCGGAATTTCACGCAAATTGTAGTTTGTGACCAAGCATTCCCGACAATTAAACGAGTAATATTGTACAAAATCATAACACGTTTATAGTGTCGTAGATTAATTAGTGTGTAAATGAATTAAATGGTTTAAATAGTAATGTGGTGATGTAACATAAAGCATTTCAAACCTAATCCTTTAAACTCCCGAACGCCAATTATAAATGACATTTTCCAATATTCTCATTCCCTGCAGAAAATAATACCGACAATAACCCGAATCGACAGATTCACATCGACGAACATTGATTAACCCTCGGTGAACCTTCCGTCACATTGAAACCGAACATTGAGGAAAAGATTGCGAACGTCGGTTTATACCCGGCGAACTGCCTGTCGCATCGGAACGGATGATTAAGAAAAAGACTGCAAGTTATCAGTGTACGTGCAATAAACCCTCGTCCACATCGAAACCGACCGTTGAAGAAAGGACTGCGGACATAGGTTTATCGTCGACAAACTATCGGTCACATCGGAATGGATAATTGAGAAAAAGATTGCAAACATCAGTTTATGTGCAATGAACCGTCGGTCACATCGAAACTAACCATTGAGAAAAAAACTACGAACGTCGGTTTATGCTCGGCAAACTCCCGGTCACATTGATATTGACTGTTGAGAAAACGGTAAAACTTCGGTTTATCCACAGTTCATCCTCGGTAAAATCGGAAATCGACGATTCGGTAAAGCTGTAACCTCGGTTCATCCTCGTTTGTAAGAAACCGATGTTCCAGAACGCGTTCTAGGATCTGTCCTGAAATGTCGCTGCCAGGAAAACTGGCGATGAATAGAGGATTAATCGACGGTCAATAAACGACATTTTTATCGTCGATTTAGGTTAAAAAAACCCTCCGAAACGTGTCCAAAACCGAGCATCGGTTTATCCTCATTTAGCCTCGGTGATTGGAGATAAAGCGTATATACAAAGGTCTTACCGGATCCTCCGGGGCCATCAATATAGAAGCAAATATGCTCGGCGTCGTCGTTATCAAGTGCACTTAAAACGGCATCGACGAAGATCTTTTGAGTATTGTCGAGTTGTCCATATTGTCGCGTGCCAATTTCGATAAATTCGATAGGCAACATCTCAGGTTCGTCCTGATCCAAGACTGCTACCTGTTCCATCGATGGAAATCGAGATAGATTTGAACCTTCCCTGTCGAGCATGCGAGCGATTTGCAGATACGCTTTTCTTTGCGCTTGCTGCATACCGACGCGTCTCGCATAATCCTTCGATAATTTGATTTTAAATTCTTCCCACAATGCTTCCGGATGAATTGGTTGACAGTGAACCAAAATTCTAACGAATAGTTTTCGAAGGAGTCCAGGCATCATCCAAACAGCAGCTTCGATTATTGCTTTTCGCCACTCATCGTCATCTTCGATTAGACCTAGAGCCAAGCAGGTTGCTATAAAACCTTCGTTGATTTGGCCATTCACTGTCCTCAAGTTTTCGAAACTTTTGGCGCCTTTAAGGGGGGATTTTCTTTTTTTTCGACAAAAAAATCGATTTTTCGCTGACCGCTGTTTCATATTCTTCAAAGTGTTGAGAATATATGTGCAAAATTTCAAATTAAAATTCTCAAAAATGGCAAAGTTATAAGGGATTTTATACCTACGTGTCGACTCGCGGTGGCCGCGCGCTGGTTGGTGCACGGCAGGGGTCGGCGCGCCCGGCAGCTGCCCGAATCTGTTGCTCGGCGGACCATAAATATAACGGGACAGCATACAACAGGCATGAAGGACGAGTCCTAACGGTCGTGCGAGATCGAAATATTCGGAGGAGAGTTGCTCAGTCTCGAACGAGAGTTTACTGGTAACAGACGTATATATCATGGATCGAAAACAGGGAAGTGATACTCATAGTCGTGCTGCCAGACCGAAAAAAAGGAAATTTGTTGGGAATATTCACACCCGAGAAACGGAAACGACGTTTGCAAGTACGTCTTCCCAGAAACTGTCGACAGCGGAAGACAGAGAAATAATTATGGACCCTGGTCATGGATATCGCATTATCGCGTTTCTATCGGTTTTCTCTGCAATCTCGCAAATCGTAATATGTCAGGAATGCAAAGGACCGATCAAATTTGGCGAATCCAGTTCTCGTGGCTTGGGTTTTAAAATAGTTGTGCAGTGCAAGTGTCGTGTGCAATATATTAATTCCTGTCCTGTCGTCGATGACAAATCGTGTGAGATAAACAGGAGAATGGTTTTTGTGATGAGACTGTTGGGAGTAGGTAGAGAGGGTATAAATTTATTTTGTGGCTTGATGGATATATCCCAAGGTTTCAGCATAACCTTGTACTATGCCTCCTTGGAGAACATTTACAATGGAGCCAAAGCTGTATGGGAGCTGTGTGCGAAAAAGGCAGCGGAAGAAGAGAAAGCGAAGAATGCTGAGCACGGAAATCCAGAGACAGATATTTCTGTGTCGAGAGACGGAACATGGAAAAAGCGAGGATATAGTTCCTTGTTTGGAATCACGACACTCATCGGCAAATATTTAAGCAAAGTGGTTGACCTTGTCGTGAAATCGTCTTACTGTCACGCTTGTAAATGGTGGCAATCAAAATCCGGTACCGAAGAATACGACGATTGGTTCGAAGAACACAGCAGTGAATGTACGGCAAATGACGATGGGTCAGCTGGAAAGATGGAAGTTGACGCGATCAAAGACATATTTCGACGATCTTGGGAAATGCATGAAGTACAGTACGCGAAATACATCGGCGATGGCGACACGAAAACATTCAAAGCCTTGTTGGAAGACAAACCTTACGACGATGATTTGATCGTGAAGAAAAAGGAATGCGTCGGGCACGTTGAGAAGCACGAAAGCTTCAACGCAACCGTCTGGCGATTCGCACCTAAGCACGTTTACTGTGGCGCGAAAACGATCGACATCGCAGCTTATTTGGCCGCAGGGATTTTCAACGAAGGCTTCACAGCAGTCCTAAAAACAATGACGACGATTGGAATCGTCGTTGGCCAGCAAGCATCAATATTCGTCGATGCGCGAGATAAGCAGCGGATAGAGAGGTCAACGAGACGCAGCTTCGAAGCAACGAAAGAGGCTCGAACAAGACGCAGAAGCGAAACTGCTTCACTGAATGAGTTGTTCGAAGCCGAGGAAGGCATCCTGTATGGCCCTGGCATAGCAGATTAGATTAAAAATACTGTAAATACTCGATATGTCCCATAAACTGTACTCACAACTTTAAACGCGTTTTTTTCGAAACAGCTTTTTCACAACTGGTGTGCACGATTTCTCAAAAACTATTCAACCGATTGCCTTCAAATTTGGACAGAATGCTCAGCTGGCATCCTTTTATCGTTTGATGAAGCAAAAAAGCTATACGTTTAATAGTTTTTTATTTATAACAAAAAATCGATCAATTTTTTTCGAAAAATCGATACTTCAAGTTCAAAACATCACCAAATTTTTTTTTTATTTGTTTCCGCTCATCAAACGATAGCTATATGTGTCTAAAGTAAAATGCTTTTGGGTTTTTGTTGCAGGATGAACGTGAAGGCTGTAATCGTGCACACCATCAAAATAGGACCATCGCGCGTCGAGGGGAGTGGGTGGCGGATTTTTTGATGAAATTGTTTAAAAATTTTGTTGTACGTAGTAAACAGAACAATAAAACTATATGCCAAGTTTCACAAGTTTTCCGTTGTATACTTTCTTCACAAAAAAATTCCCAAAAAGCGGTAAATTTCGCGAAAAAAAGACAATCCCATCAACTTTCATTTCTTTAAACACATAATGCGTTGGAATATCCGGGTAAACAAACTGTCTTGCAGACGGATCCCGAACGTTCAAGGCAAAATAATTCATAAGCATAGTATAAATAATGGTAAACTTGTGTGTGATTGATCGTTTCAATCAATTACTTTCTCTCGATAATTGTTTTGAGACGCCACAAGGAAAGCGTTGCTCGTTATTTCCAAAATCATTGGCTCAAAGTTACAATGATGGGCTTCATACACATACATATAGATATCTTGACATAATAATCATTAACAAAATTCACGAGTACACAAAATAATCTCCGTTCATGTATCGCTCTCCCACTAATACAAGAATTCAACTTATATATGTGACCTCGGACTTACATTCACACACAAATGTAGAGAATAAATTCGTCCGTGATTACAACAAAAAAAAAATAATAATAATAATCAAGTAACGACGGAGTATCTATCTAAACGCGTCTATAGCTCGAACGAAGAATCGACTTATCTTTTCGCTAATGTATCGCCGATGTTCTCCGCCGGCCGCGTCCAGCGAGCTCCTTCTCGACTTCGTCCGAGGATTTTGGGTCCAGTTCTTTTCTCTTTTCTTCAATTGGTGACTGCGGGAGATTCGATTATACTCCCCGTCTACGATGATGATCCAGGGGACTGTTTGTTGCCCTCGGATTATATTTGATTAAATTCAGTTGTGGGTATTATACCTTACCTTCCCCAGCCGCCGAATTGTCCTATAGGGCAACAGGGTTGAGAAAATATCGCTGGGACCTCGCCCGCGACGTGGCGAACAATGTAAAAAAAAATATCTAAAAATGTACAATACCTTCGTATGCTAAGGGACCCGCTTATGGCCGAAACGTTTAACACGAGCTATGTTACAATAGAAATAGCACAACATGGGTGCGACACAGTTGTTTCGGCAACGATACTCGCGCGACTGGGCAGAGGCTCGCGTATTACTCGATTCGCTCGACTATCACGGATAAGGTGTGGAAAGAGGGGGGTAGTCCGCTACACAATCGGCTCGGCTACCGTAATTTAGAGCGTATAGAGATCGGGAACCGTCGCACGCTTATTATGGACAACATCGTAGATAGCTCAATAGAATCTCGAGAGTCAAGGCGAGACCGCTACAATAGTCACGCGACTTATGGCATTTTGTATCCCTTCTTCATTCATATCTCTTGGAATCGTAATACTGTGTTCCTTTGGCAAATGTACAGGAAGACGTGTTACCGGGTGGCTTTTTTCCTGCATCTTTTTGTCGGTGATTCGCCAAATTGCTTCATTTGGACCAACATAACGAGCTTCGATGTGGTCCTTTATTTCATCGTGATTAATAACCCATTCTTCTGATTCTCCGTTCTCATCGTTTGTTATTTCAATAGCCGCTGCATAATTTCCCGTGTAACAGTACTTGAATAAATACTTTCGAGCAGTTACACTTGTAACAATTTCCACATTAATGTGGCAATTCAATGTAAGCGATAATTGCGGACAGTATAGAACAACCCATCGATTATCGACAACATGTCCTTCTCGACACTCGTACAGAACACCGGTGTCTCTTCGACGATAGTGCGGATAAGAATCTGCATATATCGTCGTTTCCGCGCGGAATGGCTTTGGAAAGCGTCTTGAGGATTTTCCATTCACTTCACACCATGCTCCGCACGGTCCATGGATCATGTTACTCATTACTATTCGGTGCAGTTCAGAATGTAATTGGGGGTCGGGGATTTCTGCAATGATAAAGTGGTCAACCATCTGTGGTGTCATGAACTTGTGTTTTAGCGTTACCAGTAGGTGGATATGTAACAAACCCTGTTTTTGCGATTGGATTGTATAAACATATGCTACTACTTCGCCAAAGAAAATTTGTCGCGTGATCAAATTCTATAAACGTTTCTTCTTCATATCGAAAACACGAGCAGTAAGATCCGGTCGGTCTGAGGATTGTTGACCGGGGAATAAATTTTCTCTGATCTCACGCCAATTTGGTTTGCAAGTCATCGTTATGAAAAGATCTGGTTTACCGAATTTTCGAACTATTCCCATTGCATCTTGATAGTGCTGCATCATATTTCTCGGCGAGCCAGTGAAACTCGAAGGTAAAATTACAATTCTCCCGACTCGGGCATCGGTGTCATGTGCAGTAGTGTTCAAGTAATCTATCAATCCAGTGTAGGTTTCTGCGCGAATCTTTGCTTGATTGGCTCCTAAAAATTCTGTGCGATCTTTTTCGACTTTAACATAATGATCTACAACCCATTGTTGGAAGAGACATCGTCCTGATATGATAACGTTTCCGTGATCATTTGTAAGGATTGCCATTCGATGTCTTACATAGGCTTCTCTGGAAAAACGTTTTCCATTGTTGCCTGTTTGTTTCAGTTCCCGATGCCAGCCACGAATCCCAAATGGACAAAACAGTGGGTAGATCCAAGGATCGACATTGGGATCCATGGTACTGACGAATTGTAATTGCTTTGTGTTCTTGTTACATACAGTGACGTACGATTCCGGAATTTCGCCATCAGCGGTAGTAGAAAACACAGCAGCGACTTCGTTGCTTCGTTGAAAGTTGAATCTGTGGCGATCCATTCCTGGCTTCAATGTAAACAGTAACTGTAATTCGCCGGGCGGTTGAGCGTCAATTTGTTGATTCCTTTGTTGTCGTTGAGCATTTAACTCTGCGCCCATCATTTGATATGACTGCGCGAAGACGTTATTGTTTCGCATGATGCGATCAATTGCTCCAAGAAGACCGAGATCGAGAGCAGTATTTCGACGCAACAAAGAATCGATCGCTTCATTCCAATCGACTATGAAAAGCTAGCCATAGCTCGGTAGTTCATTCAGAGGTGGATATAATGCCGTGTTTACTTTATAGTAAATTTGGCCTTGCATTTTAAAACAATACGGCCCTGGTCGTCTTTCGTCAAAGTTCATTAAATTGGCGTTGAAGGATGCAAACGAAAATGAAGCATTGTATGTTCGGATACGTTCAAAAAATACCTTTGATTTTTCATGCGTGCTGTTGAATAAATTCGTCTGGCAAGGCCGGTAGTGGTTCAAGGTGAACTTTACCGTGACTGCAGCAATCATGGAACGAATTTCGCATATTCGATACTTTTTCACAATCGAAGTGTGCAGCATTACAATGTCTACAGAACTCAGTCATGCCACCTCTATAATGTTCCTGAATATTCGGAGGACGTATAATAACCGCGACTGGCTCCGGTCTACCCACTTGTGGTTCAACATAATGATATTGTTTAACAATTGGGAGTTCAACATCACACTCATATTGGACTGCTTCTCTTAGTACTTCTGTGACTGAGTTGTGTACAACTATAGTGTCTTCATCGTGATTAATGCCGTGATGTACAAATAAGAATTGTACACGGCAAGGTACAAATAAGAATCCTCTTATTTGTACATCAGAACTCAATTCAAATGTTGTCCATTATTAGTATTTTGTGCGGACGTATTTGATTTACTACGTTGTCGGCGGTGGTTATCGGCACTTCTTTGTCGTTAGTTATGTTGAAATTCAATTTCTTCTTCGGGAGTTCGATTAGCCTTTCGCCGACCCATTTCGTACTTTAATGTAAAGTAATAATCAAGTTTTATCTTTTATGCATCACATCAAAAGTCAGTTTCGAGTATTAGAAGAATGAAATATTTATATTAACAAATACTTTAGTCTGCGTAATATTGCAACGTGTGCATCAAGTGTATTTTACAAATTTTATTCATTTAATCATTTATTTATTTTATATTATTCAATAATAACGAGCTGCGCTGTACTACGAGTACTATAACCGAGCAGTTTTTAACAGAAAAGCGTCAACAGAAAACCTGACTATAGTATGATAAGAAACACATTGTCAGTGTATCTTTCTCATACTTGCTAGCATTTCATTAAATGCTCTTAGGGACATTATCGGCTTTGTGAAATGAATAAAAAATATATAAACAAGTTATAAAATTCAGGTGTATTTTTATTATCATCATTCATAGGTTCATCGTTGCAATTAACAATACAGCTAGTCTAGTTTTAAAAGATATTCGGTTCAGTTAAATTCAGTTAAATTCAGTTAAATTCAATTCTAGTTCAGTTCAACGCAATCATCTTTTTTTCATCGACAAATCTTTATTCACCTGAAACAGAAAAAATACTTTTGTGATATAAGCCTTAGAAATATAAAAATAAATCGTTTGTCCGATATACTAAATTATCACCTTGCAAATATTTTAATAGCTTATACTGATAAGCGGTATCGTATTTCCACACGGTAAATTCTTAAAATAATTTGTTATGTCGAATAATTGTATATTCTTCATATTAAGGGGATGCTGGACTATCCTGTTTTACCGACCAAAATAGGCAATTTTTTAGTTTTCACAATTCGTCGTTACTATGCGACGCGTTAGCTTTAAATCTTACAAGACTGTATTAATAATATAAACCATTTGGTGTACAGGCGAGTTTCGGTCGAAATTTCCCGAAAAATAAAGAAAATCGAATATTATCGGTTCTAATACCCCGAGAGCTTAAAAATTATCGGGTATTTCCCGATTGTTTCGTTGCGTAGCAACGAGCGAGATAAGTTTTGCTTAAAAAAATCCCGAGCGCGCAGCGCGAGGGATTTTTGAGCAAAACTTATCTCGATCGATGCTACGCAGGGAAACAAGAGGGAAATACCCGATTAATTTTTAAGCTTGAGGGGTATTCGGCTGATTATTTTTTCAACCTCAATTTCGACCAATGAGATTGTGGTATTTAACATTTTCCTGACAAGGTTTTATTTCGTTTTATTTTATTTCACATATTTTTTCTCTGTACAAAATCCAGTAAATTGGGCCCAAATCGACTTCTTGCTCTTCTCTGTATTAGCCGGGACATTCTGTTTGATTTTTTTAGAGATGCTCTCTAGAGATTCATCACCAAATCGCTTTCTTCGCTCACTCATGTCCATGCTCGTGAATAGCAATTTGACGTTTAATCATTCGCATAGGTTACAAGTGACAGAAAAATTAATGTTTATCGCCTAGCAACCTAGCCGGAAAATTTTCGAAAAATTATCGATATAATTTAGACCTAGTTGTACCACGTGATGTCAAATACCGCGCTCTCATTGGTCGAAATTGGGGTTGAAAAAATAATCGAATATATTTTTTTTTATGGTTTTATTTAAAAGTCATCAACATCACAGGTTATTAGCGACTGTCAGGGTACATTGGGTTTTATATTTTATTATGCGGTAATGCCCGTTCGTTTTGCAGTTTACAAGAATTTGTACAGTCTAGTTGTTTTCAGAAACTTGATGACTTCTTTACACCACTTTACATCATTTGGTATTGCCCTAATGTCTGTCGGTAGGTTCGAGATTCTTCTCTCTCTATCATATTCGTTGCACTCTGTCAATATGTGGTTAACTGTCAGTGAAATTCCACATCTTGGACATGACGGGGTGAAGTTTTTTTCATAAGGTGTGCATGTGTTAGGTTTGTATGGCCGATGCGAAATCTTGTCATGACGCACGGGTCTCGTCGGTTGGTTATTATTTCTCGTGCCGGTTTGAGTGTATCGTGTCTTATCGAATGCAGTTTCGTAGGAGTGAGTGCCTTCCATTCTTCGTCCGACCGCGTTTTTATTCGTTGTCGAAACAATTTCTTTACTTCTGTTGTTAGTATGCCGATGTTTTCTTCTTGCGTCTTGAGCGTCGTTACTTTTTTGGCTGCTTTATTCGCCGCCTCGTTTCCTGCGATGTTCACATGGGAGAGTACCCATATTAGCTGCACTTCCTTAGTTTGTTTTTTGATGTTCTCGATGGTTTCTTGAATGATTTGTACCATTGGGTTGCTGTTGAACTTGTTAGTTTTCGCCGTCAAACCAGTCTTGGAATCGGTTAGTATTGCGAATTTGGTTTGTTCCACTCCTTTGATTATTTTCAGAGCTTTCATGATGGGGTACAATTCGCAAGAAAGTATGGAGAATTCGTTGGGTATCATCGATCAAGAGACGCGGTAGCGTCTCGACGCCAAGTACTTAAAAAATATTTTTTAAGCGAGCGAAGGACGCTACCAAGTAGTTATACTCCAAAATGCCGGAAGTATTTCTTTGCTCTATCAAATCTCAGAAATAAATCATCGGATCGAAATGATAATAAGATTTTTACTATAGAATGTCTATCCAAGCTTGACAGTTTGCTTAATTCCGAACACATTCGTTCGGTGGATTCTTGTGTACGATAATCGCGATCGGCAATCGATCCAAAAATTTTCGATTGTGCGTGAGTTACACGATAATTTTCGGCCGGCTCGATCTCGGTGTTACGTCCGAGGTAGAGCGAGGCTCGTTCTCGGGCGTCGCAAATATTTTTATTATTCTATTGGGGTCGCTTCGCTGCGTCCCGTACGGGCCCGTTCTCCCGAGTACCTGTTAGTCGGAAATAGAAAAGGGGTTCTCGTGCAGAAATAAGAGATGCGGTATTTGTTGGGGTGAATTAGAGAACATATATATATTACTAATACTAGATTACAAGGTTATTATCTATTTTACGCGGTAACACTTCATCCATCCATGCACGCAGTACTTACTACTTGCTGATTATTATAATCTCCCCGGTCGGGGGTCCTTCGTCTTAACTCTATGGTTGATACCCGAACACGGGTCGTAAAACACTGTCTCTACCGAGTCCTTCAGCACTTTCGTGGAGCTATTGATTATTGATATTGAACTGTTGATTGTTTATTAATATTTCACTACTGGTTATTAATATTGAACTATTGATTATTAGCACAATTCGCTTAATTAATGCCGCTACGGAACACACTCGGAACTCCTCCCGCGACCTCTTTGCACTCTATCGTTGAGGCTAAATCGCATGGTTTGTTCTCGAGGTTTATAGACCGGCACGAGCTACGAATTGCGGAGATCCTCCAGATCCATCTAGCTTTGATCGTTGCCGTCGGGAGACTGCCTTCCTTGATCGTGCGAGGTTTAACGAAGCCGCGGTCGATCGGGGGAGAAGACATTAATTTCGGGTCGACTCAGCAGTTGCGGGGCGCAGGCCTAACGGCGCGTGTAGGAATCTGCAAGTCCTGAACGCATCGCGGAGCCCCCGCCCCCCCCGGACTTCATTCCCTCTTTGCTTACCAATTTCCTGGGGTCGTTTTATGCTGAGTGATTTCCGTGAGTCTTGGAACGCGTCGCGAAAGCCCGCGGTGTCATCCGACACCCCGGCGCGACTCGCGCTCGACTCGTGGGAAAGCACTCCAGCCAAGGGAAGCGACGCACCGATTCCCGCGAACCTTCGAGAGACTCGACAGTCGCGAAAATCGGGACGTAACACCCCTCCCCCGTTAATTTTGTCGACGCTCCCGTCGACGATGTATGCATTATTGTTACGACTAATTAACCTTATTACTCACTCGTGCATCCGTTCACCCCATTCAACGTAACACACGCGAGCACTTCTTTTTCCTATAATATTCTTTATATATATATATATATATATATATATACAGGGTGAGTTGTAACTTATGTACGAAAGTTATACCGACGTACAGAGCGCGTCGCACTGAAAATTTTGCTCTTTGCGAAATTGCGATGGAGTAAAAATTGACCGAGCTATTAACGTTCAAAGTCGACCAATCACAACTCGTCTTTCATCGGAGTCTCGACGCTCGAACGTTGAGTAAACAATGGCCCGTCTACCACACGCAAGCCAACACGGACAGGTGACAAAAGATAGCGAGCGGGAATTTGAACAGTTCGAAGTTAGCTTTCATTTCGACCAGCCAAATGCCTCTCGCGCCATTGACGGCTGCGGAAGAAACTGCCGTTATGCAATCAGGCTAAGTCGAATAAATGAAAATTGCTAGATATGAATGAATAAAAATTATCCCAAAAAGCTCGAAGGAAGGTGACACCGAGCCTATGCCTATCACGGAAGATCCAATGCGATGTTCTCGCACTGGATCCCTGTACAAGGCAGAGTTTGTCGCGCGAGACCCGATATCGAAATGTGAATCGTACGTTACACTGTAAAAACGAATTGTAAATTGAATGTATTGAATCTTGAAATGTCCTTACAGCACTTACATTAATCGAACATTAATGTCTTTTTTGTGTAAAATAAAAATACCAGATATCAAAATTACAAAACTTTTCCAGGAAATTAACCAAAATTCTACTGTAAAATTGCAACACAAATGTTTTTGAAATTTCGCAAACAGATTATGTAAAAAAAAGCTTCCAATACCGTTCATAAATTTTCAAACCAAATTTGACAAACAACTCATCCCGTTTCCGAAAGTGCTTGCAAAAAATTTCAGTTCATGTTTTTTTTAATTTATTTTTTATTCAATAGACGAATTAAAAAGGATAAATAAAAATAGATCGTAAATTGAAATTGCCCATTTAGTGAACATTGAATGGTGGCACTGAATCTTTTTCAGTGTTTTTCTTACGTATCGATAACGTCATTCAAAACTTGTCGTCAAACATTTCAATTTGAAATGCAGAAACGTTAAAGTATTTTCTGGGAAAATTATGAGCTTTCAAAAAAACTCCGAGAGATGAAAAAGTATTTTATTTAGGGGAAAAGTGATGGATTATAGCCCTTTCTAATTAGCTTGGGATCATAATTCATCGCTTTTGCCCTAAAAAAATTTTTTCCTCGGCAAAGATTCGAACGAATGATTCGACAAATCGTTATCATAGCAGTCATGTGGAAAATGGTCTCATGACTAGAGCGATGGCTTAGAAACTCGGAGGTCCCGTGTTCGAGTCTTGGCGCAGAACAATTTTTTTTTTTTTTTTTTTTTTTTTTTTTTTTTTTTTTTTTTTTTTTAATCCCCATACGTACGGATGACGTATCGGTTCATTGCAACATTGCGAGACCCGATATCGAAATGTGAATCGTACGTCATACTCTAAATAAAAGAATTGTAAATTGAATGTACTAAAATTTGACAAACAACACATCGCGTTTCCGAAAGTGCTTACAAAAAATTTCAGTTTAAGGGTTACCAGCCACGGACTACTGATTAAGAGTTGATTTTTCTTTATTTATTTTTTATTCAATGGACGAATTAACAAGGATAAATAAAAATAGATCGTAAATTGAAATTGCCCATTTAGTGAACATTGAATTGTGGCACTGAATCTTTTTCAGTGTTTTTTTTACGTATCGATAACGTCATTCAAAACTTGTCGTCAAACATATCAATTTGAAATGCAGAAACGTTAAAGTATTTTCTGGGAAAATTATGAGCTTTCAAAAAAACTCCGAGAGATGAAAAAGTATTTTATTTAGGGGAAAAGTGATGGATTATAACCCTTTCTAATTAGCTTGGGGTCATAATTCATCGCTTTTGCCCTAAAAAAATTTTTTCCTCGGCAAAGATTCGAACGAATGATTCGACAAATCGTTATTATAACAGTCATGTGGAAAATGGTCTCATGACTAGAGCGATGGCTTAGAAACTCGGAGGTCCCGAGTTCGAGTCTTGGCGCGGAACAATTTTTTTTTTCTTTTTTTAATCCCCATACGTACGGATGACGTATCGGTTCCATTGCAACATTGCGAGACCCGATATCAAAATGTGAATCGTACGTCATACTCTAAATAAAAGAATTGTAAATTGAATGTACTGAAGCTTGAAATGTCCTTACAGCACTTACATTAATCGAACATCAATGTCCTTTTTGTGTAAAATAAAAATACCAAATATCAAAATTACAAAACTTTTCCCGGAAATTAACCAAAATTGCAACACACATGTTTTTGAAATTTCGCAAACAGTTTATGTAAAAAAGCTTCCAATAGCGTTCATTATCATCATCATTGGTCGGATTAATCGCCAGCTTAATCGCCGGATTAATCGTCGGTTTAATCGTCGGTTTAATCGTCGGTTTAATCGTCGGTTTAATCGTCGGTTTAATCGTCGGTTTAATCGTCGGTTTAATCGTCGGTTTAATCGTCGGTTTAATCGTCGGTTTAATCGTCGGTTTAATCGTCGGTTTAATCGTCGGTTTAATCGTCGGTTTAATCGTCGGTTTAATCGTCGGTTTAATCGTCGGTTTAATCGTCGGTTTAATCGTCGGTTTAATCGTCGGTTTAATCGTCGGATCAATCGTCGGATCAATCGTCGGATCAATCGTCGGTTTAATCGTCGGTTTAATCGTCGGTTTAATCGTCGGTTTAATCGTCGGTTTAATCGTCGGTTTAATCGTCGGTTTAATCGTCGGTTTAATCGTCGGTTTAATCGTCGGTTTAATCGTCGGTTTAATCGTCGGTTTAATCGTCGGTTTAATCGTCGGTTTAATCGTCGGATCAATCGTCGGATCAATCGTCGGATCAATCGTCGGTTTAATCGTCGGATTAATCGTCGGATTAATCGTCGGATTAATCGTCGGATTAATCGTTGGTTTAATCGTCGGTTTAATCGTCGGATTAATCGTCGGATTAATCGTCGGATTAATCGTCGGATTAATCGTCGGATTAATCGTCGGATTAATCGTCGGATTAATCGTCGGATTAATCGTCGGATTAATCGTCGGATTAATCGTCGGTTTAATCGTCGGATTAATCGTCGGATTAATCGTCGGTTTAATCGTCGGATTAATCGTCGGATTAATCGTCGGATTAATCGTCGGATTAATCGTCGGATTAATCGTCGGATTAATCGTCGGATTAATCGTCGGATTAATCGTCGGATTAATCGTCGGTTTAATCGTCGGATTAATCGTCGGATTAATCGTCGGATTAATCGTCGGATTAATCGTCGGTTTAATCGTCGGTTTAATCGTCGGTTTAATCGTCGGTTTAATCGTCGGATTAATCATACATACACCCTGTAGATGAATGGTTCGCATTTGGTTTTCTCGCCCGTCTAGATTCGTCAATTGTTTGACTTCACGATGATATCGTTGACTGGGCTTCATTTGTTTTTAACAAACCTTCAGTCTTACGACAGCGATGATCCGAAATGGATTACACAACCGAGGAATACGCGCAAATGATTTTGTGTTATGGGTGGGCGGAACAAAACGGTGATCGCGCAGCTGAGCGATACCGAGAGCTCTATCCGAGGCGAGCTCGTCATCCGTGCAGGCGAACGATCGAAGAGGCGTATCGGCGTGTCTGTGAGAGCGGAAATGTAATGATACGTCGCGGTGTCAACGGCGGGCCTCCTTTAAGGCAACGTCGACCCCAACGAGAAGAGGCAGTGCTACGTGAATTCGAACGCGATCCTCGAACTAGTTCACGAGTCGTTGCTCGTCAATTGGGGATGAGCCAAACGCTCGTTAACAGGATCACTCGAGAAAATGGACTTAAGCCCTACCACCTGAACCCGGTCCAGCAATTGCATCCCGGGGACGAGCAACGACGCTTAGTGTTTTGTCAGGAGCTCGTACGACGGCATGAGGTAGATCCCGATTTCATCGGAAGCATTTTGTGGACGGACGAATCGTGCTTCACGCAAACTGGGATGCGTAACTGCCACAACGAACACTTTTACTCGAGGCAAAACCTAAAAGTTACGAGAGTCCGAAGCCGTCAAACTCGATTTAGCAAAAATCTGTGGGCAGGTATCATCGGTAACCGATTGGTACGTAAAGTTCAGTATGTAATCCGTACAGACATAGTCGCATTTCATTTAGTGCACTGAGAGAACGATCTAGTAAAAATGACCGATCGTCTAAGAAAACTTACCATAGCACATAGTAGTAGGGCGCCAGGGTACTACCTATGGCAGAAAATCTCAGATTATCTAAGAATTTTTACTATAATATCTAAGAAAAAAATCTTACAAATCCAGTACTTCCTACCATAGGATGTGCCCTAGCGCCCTAGTACTATATGGTGCATTCTATACCGATTCGACCTACGTCGATCTCTTCAATTCGGTTGGTAATTTTTTATAATATTGTTCTAAGTCTAAAAATTACTCCAAATATTTTTAATATATTTTTTTTTGCATTAATTACAATTTTTCAATGTGGACATATTTTTAGCCGGAATTAAAAATTCTGAAAAAATTCTGAAAAATCCTGTATTTTATATGAACATTTTTAAGCCTAAATCCAGAATGGTCAAACGTTTGCTTCTAGACGTTTTTTGAGCTTTTTCTTTCTTTTTTTAAGTGAACATATTGTTAGCCGAAAAAAAAATCTGAAAACATTCTCAAAAATCCTGTATCAGATATGAACATTTTTAAGCGTAAACCCAGAATGGCAAAACGTTTGCTTCTAGATGTTCTTGGAGCTTTGCTTTCTTGTTTTAAGCTAGCATATTGTTTGTCCAAATGAAAAAATCTGCAAACATTCTCGAAAATCCTGTATCAGATATGAACATTTTCAAGCTTAGAGCGAAAGTGGCATCGCATTAGCTTCTATTTTTTTTTTTTTTTTAAATTATTTAAAATGATTTAAAATTATATAAAAAAATAAAATAAAATAAATAGAAGCTAATGCGATGCCCCTTTCGCTCTAAGCTTGAAAATGTTCATATCTGATACAGGATTTTCGAGAATTTCTTCAGATTTTTTCATTTAGACTAACAATATGCTAGCTTAAAAAAAAGAAAACAAAGCTCAAAAAACATCTAGAAGCAAACGTTTTGCCATTCTGGGTTTACGCTTAAAAATGTTCATATCTGATACAGGATTTTTGAGAATTTTTTCAGATCTTTTAATTTGGGCTAACAATATGTTCATTTAAAAAAAGAAAGAAAAAGCTCAAAAAATATCTAGAAGCAAACGTTTGACCATTCTGGATTTAGGCTTAAAAATGTTCGAATCAAATACAGGATTTTTCAGAATTTTTTTAGAATTTTTAATTCCGGCTAAAAATATGTTCACTTTGAAAAATTGTAATTAATGCAAATTAAAAAAAAAAAAAAAAATTGGAGTGATTTTTAGAGTTAGAACAATATTATAAAAAATTACCAACCGAATTGAAGAGGTCGAGGGTCCGACGTAGGTCAAATCGGTATGGAATGCCCCATATGCTATGGTAATATCTCTCAAGCGATATAGTCATTTTTACTAGATCAATTCTCAGTTTGGAGCCTTTTTTCAGACAAAATTGATAGCAAATGTTTCTATAGAACATCGTCTCCTCGCTTCATTATAAAAATGTCGTGTCGCAGATTGGGCCGTGTGAGCTGCACGAAATTTTAAACACTCCACGGTACTTGCGCTTCATCCGAAATGACCTCCCCGATTTACTCGAGGATGTGCCCCTGGAAACTCGACGCCGTATGTGGTTTCAGCACGATGGTGCGCCTGCTCATTTCGGCCTTGCTGTGCGAGAATTCTTGAATGAGCAATTTCCCCACCGGTGGATCGGTCGCGGAGGTGAAATCCACTGGCCTCCAAGATCTCCTGACCTTACTCCACTGGACTTTTTCCTCTGGGGACATTTTAAAGACAAGATCTATAGCCGAACTTTGCCACGAGACATAGAAGATCTTGAAGCTCGGATTATCGATGCTCTCGCCACGATAACGCCAGAGATGCTCGAACGATCGCAGGCTAGCATCATTAAACGGGCACGCAGATGCATCGCAGCCGGTGGCGGTCATTTTGAACAAAATTTGGATTAAGATGACCGCACACAGAATTAGCCTTGACACTTGCGTCGGATCTATCGTCGGATCTATCGTCGGATCTATCGTCGGATCTATCGTCGGATCTATCGTCGGATCTATCGTCGGATCTATCGTCGGATCTATCGTCGGATCTATCGTCGGATCTATCGTCGGATCTATCGTCGGATCTATCGTCGGATCTATCGTCGGATCTATCGTCGGATCGATCGTCGGATCTATCGTCGGATCTATCGTCGGATCTATCGTCGGATCTATCGTCGGATCTATCGTCGGATCTATCGTCGGATCTACCCTCGGATCTATCGTCGGATCTATCGTCGGATCTATCGTCGGATCTACCCTCGGATCTATCGTCGGATCTATCGTCGGATCTACCCTCGGATCTACCCTCGGATCTACCCTCGGATCTACCCTCGGATCTATCGTCGGATCTATCGTCGGATCTATCGTCGGATCTATCGTCGGATCTATCGTCGGATCTATCGTCGGATCTATCGTCGGATCTATCGTCGGATCTATCGTCGGATCTATCGTCGGATCTATCGTCGGATCTATCGTCGGATCTATCGTCGGATCTATCGTCGGATCTATCGTCGGATCTATCGTCGGATCTATCGTCGGATCTATCGTCGGATCTATCGTCGGATCTACCCTCGGATCTATCGTCGGATCTATCGTCGGATCTATCGTCGGATCTACCCTCGGATCTACCCTCGGATCTATCGTCGGATCTACCCTCGGATCTACCCTCGGATCTATCGTCGGATCTATCGTCGGATCTATCGTCGGATCTATCGTCGGATCTATCGTCGGATCTATCGTCGGATCTATCGTCGGATCTATCGTCGGATCTATCGTCGGATCTATCGTCGGATCTATCGTCGGATCTATCGGCGGATCTATCGTCGGATCTATCGTCGGATCTATCGTCGGATCTATCGTCGGATCTATCGTCGGATCTATCGTCGGATCTATCGTCGGATCTATCGTCGGATCTATCGTCGGATCTATCGTCGGATCTATCGTCGGATCTATCGTCGGATCTATCGTCGGATCTATCGTCGGGTCTATCGTCGGATCTACCCTCGGATCTATCGTCGGATCTATCGTCGGATCTACCCTCGGATCTACCCTCGGATCTATCGTCGGATCTATCGTCGGATCTATCGTCGGATCTACCCTCGGATCTATCGTCGGATCTATCGTCGGATCTACCCTCGGATCTACCCTCGGATCTACCCTCCGATCTATCGTCGGATCTACCCTCCGATCTATCGTCGGATCTACCCTCGGATCTACCCTCGGATCTATCGTCGGATCTATCGTCGGATCTATCGTCGGATCTATCGTCGGATCTATCGTCGGATCTATCGTCGGATCTATCGTCGGATCTATCGTCGGATCTACCCTCGGATCTATCGTCGGATCTATCGTCGGATCTACCCTCGGATCTACCCTCGGATCTATCGTCGGATCTACCCTCGGATCTACCCTCGGATCTATCGTCGGATCTATCGTCGGATCTATCGTCGGATCTATCGTCGGATCTATCGTCGGATCTACCCTCGGATCTACCCTCGGATCTACCCTCGAATCTACCCTCGAATCTACCCTCGGATCTATCGTCGGATCTACCCTCGGATCTACCCTCGGATCTATCGTCGGATCTATCGTCGGATCTATCGTCGGATCTATCGTCGGATCTATCGTCGGATCTATCGTCGGATCTATCGTCGGATCTATCGTCGGATCTATCGTCGGATCTATCGTCGGATCTATCGTCGGATCTATCGTCGGATCTATCGTCGGATCTATCGTCGGATCTATCGTCGGATCTACCCTCGGATCTATCGTCGGATCTACCCTCGGATCTACCCTCGGATCTATCGTCGGATCTACCCTCGGATCTACCCTCGGATCTACCGTCGGATCTATCGTCGGATCTATCGTCGGATCTATCGTCGGATCTATCGTCGGATCTATCGTCGGATCTATCGTCGGATCTATCGTCGGATCTATCGTCGGATCTATCGTCGGATCTACCCTCGGATCTACCCTCGGATCTACCCTCGGATCTATCGTCGGATCTACCCTCGGATCTATCGTCGGATCTATCGTCGGATCTATCGTCGGATCTATCGTCGGATCTATCGTCGGATCTATCGTCGGATCTATCGTCGGATCTATCGTCGGATCTATCGTCGGATCTATCGTCGGATCTATCGTCGGATCTATCGTCGGATCTATCGTCGGATCTATCGTCGGATCTATCGTCGGATCTATCGTCGGATCTACCGTCGGATCTACCGTCGGATCTACCGTCGGATCTATCGTCGGATCTATCGTCGGATCTACCGTCGGATCTACCGTCGGATCTACCGTCGGATCTACCGTCGGATCTACCGTCGGATCTACCGTCGGATCTATCGTCGGATCTATCGTCGGATCTATCGTCGGATCTATCGTCGGATCGATCGACGAATCGATCGTCGGATCTATCGTCGGATCTATCGTCGGATCTATCGTCGGATCTATCGTCGGATCTATCGTCGGATCTATCGTCGGATCTATCGTCGGATCTATCGTCGGATCTATCGTCGGATCTATCGTCGGATCTACCCTCAGATCTATCGTCGGATCTACCCTCGGATCTATCGTCGGATCTATCGTCGGATCTATCGTCGGATCTATCGTCGGATCTATCGTCGGATCTATCGTCGGATCTACCCTCGGATCTACCCTCGGATCTATCGTCGGATCTACCCTCGGATCTACCCTCGGATCTACCCTCGGATCTACCCTCGGATCTATCGTCGGATCTATCGTCGGATCTATCGTCGGATCTATCGTCGGATCTATCGTCGGATCTATCGTCGGATCTATCGTCGGATCTATCGTCGGATCTATCGTCGGATCTATCGTCGGATCTATCGTCGGATCTATCGTCGGATCTATCGTCGGATCTATCGTCGGATCTATCGTCGGATCTATCGTCGGATCTATCGTCGGATCTATCGTCGGATCTATCGTCGGATCTATCGTCGGATCTATCGTCGGATCTACCCTCGGATCTACCCTCGGATCTATCGTCGGATCTACCCTCGGATCTACCCTCGGATCTACCCTCGGATCTATCGTCGGATTTATCGTCGGATCTATCGTCGGATCTATCGTCGGATCTATCGTCGGATCTATCGTCGGATCTATCGTCGGATCTATCGTCGGATCTATCGTCGGATCTATCGTCGGATCTATCGTCGGATCTATCGTCGGATCTATCGTCGGATCTATCGTCGGATCTATCGTCGGATCTATCGTCGGATCTATCGTCGGATCTATCGTCGGATCTATCGTCGGATCTATCGTCGGATCTATCGTCGGATCTATCGTCGGATCTATCGTCGGATCTATCGTCGGATCTATCGTCGGATCGATCGTCGGATCTATCGTCGGATCTATCGTCGGATCTATCGTCGGATCTATCGTCGGATCTATCGTCGGATCTACCCTCGGATCTATCGTCGGATCTATCGTCGGATCTATCGTCGGATCTACCCTCGGATCTATCGTCGGATCTATCGTCGGATCTATCGTCGGATCTATCGTCGGATCTATCGTCGGATCTACCCTCGGATCTACCCTCGGATCTATCGTCGGATCTACCCTCAGATCTACCCTCGGATCTACCCTCGGATCTATCGTCGGATCTATCGTCGGATCTATCGTCGGATCTATCGTCGGATCTATCGTCGGATCTATCGTCGGATCTATCGTCGGATCTATCGTCGGATCTATCGTCGGATCTATCGTCGGATCTATCGTCGGATCTATCGTCGGATCTATCGTCGGATCTATCGTCGGATCTATCGTCGGATCTATCGTCGGATCTATCGTCGGATCTATCGTCGGATCTACCCTCGGATCTACCCTCGGATCTATCGTCGGATCTACCCTCGGATCTACCCTCGGATCTACCCTCGGATCTATCGTCGGATTTATCGTCGGATCTATCGTCGGATCTATCGTCGGATCTATCGTCGGATCTATCGTCGGATCTATCGTCGGATCTATCGTCGGATCTATCGTCGGATCTATCGTCGGATCTATCGTCGGATCTATCGTCGGATCTATCGTCGGATCTATCGTCGGATCTATCGTCGGATCTATCGTCGGATCTATCGTCGGATCTATCGTCGGATCTATCGTCGGATCTATCGTCGGATCTATCGTCGGATCTATCGTCGGATCTATCGTCGGATCTATCGTCGGATCTATCGTCGGATCTACCGTCGGATCTACCGTCGGATCTACCGTCGGATCTATCGTCGGATCTATCGTCGGATCTACCGTCGGATCTACCGTCGGATCTACCGTCGGATCTATCGTCGGATCTATCGTCGGATCTATCGTCGGATCTATCGTCGGATCGATCGATGAATCGATCGTCGGATCTATCGTCGGATCTATCGTCGGATCTATCGTCGGATCTATCGTCGGATCTATCGTCGGATCTATCGTCGGATCTACCCTCGGATCTATCGTCGGATCTATCGTCGAATCTATCGTCGGATCTATCGTCGGATCTACCCTCGGATCTACCCTCGGATCTACCCTCGGATCTATCGTCGGATCTACCCTCGGATCTACCCTCGGATCTATCGTCGGATCTACCCTCGGATCTACCCTCGGATCTATCGTCGGATCTACCCTCGGATCTACCCTCGGATCTATCGTCGGATCTATCGTCGGATCTATCGTCGGATCTATCGTCGGATGTATCGTCGGATGTATCGTCGGATGTATCGTCGGATCTATCGTCGGATCTATCGTCGGATCTATCGTCGGATCTATCGTCGGATCTATCGTCGGATCTATCGTCGGATCTATCGTCGGATCTATCGTCGGATCTATCGTCGGATCTATCGTCGGATCTACCGTCGGATCTACCGTCGGATCTACCGTCGGATCTACCGTCGGATCTACCGTCGGATCTATCGTCGGATCTATCGTCGGATCTACCGTCGGATCTACCGTCGGATCTACCGTCGGATCTATCGTCGGATCTGTCGTCGGATCTATCGTCGGATCTATCGTCGGATCGATCGACGAATCGATCGTCGGATCTATTGTCGGATCTATCGTCGGATCGATCGACGAATCGATCGTCGGATCTATCGTCAGGGGATAATTGGAATTGACATTCCAAGGCGGGGAAAATTAATATTCGAAAATACAATAAAATTGGAACTGTGCATGCATGAATTGGCGATAATAATTTTTGTCCTTCCAGGTTATGTGCGATGGTGTATGTTCTTCTGCTGATCACGAATTTGCCATTTATTTTTCTCCTAGCTTTAATCCGAAAATTCCCGAAATTGTTTGCGAAGTAGAAAAAAAAAATCGTAAAATACGATAGAGATCACGTGACAATAATAATCGATCTTTACACAAATTTATGTAACTCATGCACGAAAAATGCTACTTATCGTGCCTGCCCAGAGTGGTGTAAGTGGCATTTTACATCCAAGGGTCTCACATAACTGTACACGATCGTGCAGGTTATGGCGACCGTGCTTCGACGCCTCGAACGATTGCGAACTTCAATGGACTTGGCGATATTATGGTAAAAAATCAATGATCGATAGTGAATCTACGATGGACAATGTAACACCGTTTCGGACTCGCACCGGAAAACCGAGGGATTTCCAATTATTCCTACACACGACGATAAATGTTACTTCCGGTTTGCTATGGTCTCGTTCACATTCTGCCGCGGATTTTCTTTTTCAGGCTGGTTAAAAAAATCGGTAGAGTCGACCATCGACCACGCAGCACCGTTTCAGACTACCCCTGAAAAAATAAGGATTTCGAAAAATCACTATATCGCGATAAACGATACTTTCGGTCTGCTATTGGCCTGGTCACCATTCGACGGATATTTACTTGATCTGGCTATGGCGAAAGCTCGCTCAAATTGACAATGGATGATGCAGTATCGTTTCAGACTCTCGGCGTAAAAATTTTTAAAAATCCCATACGCGTCTATAAAAATATGACTTCGGTTTTGCTATCGGCCCGATCGCATACTGGCGTGCACTTTCTTGTTCTAGCTGCGGCAAGAGTTCCCTCGAATCCACGATGGACTTTATCGTTGCCGTTTCAGACACTCCCTCGAAAAAATAAAGATCTCGAATATTCCCATACGAGTAGGGGAGACCGGGGCAAAATGGCACAGTGGGGCAAAACGGGATAATTATGGCAAAACGCAATCTTACAATAGTTTTTGGATGCCCCATTTTGTCCCAACGATACATCCAGTTTTTTAAACCCGTTTTGCTCCATGTACCAACATCCCCATCATCCAAAAGTTACTGGAGAATTGCGTTTTGTCCCATTATCCCGTTTTGCCCCGCTCTCCCCTAAATAAATATAACTTTCGCTTTGCCATTGGTCCCGCAATATTCCCGATGCATTTTCTTGATCTTGATACACCGAAGGCTTGCTCTAATCTACGATCGATGATGCTGCACCGTTTCAGACTTTGCCGTAAATAAAGATAGATCTCGATTATTCCCATACATATCGGTAGATATCATTTCCGGTTTGCTGTTGATGTGACCGGGAAATTGAAACAAGCATATTATTGTTCTGGCTGTTCTGAAAACTCGCAGCAATAATGTACACATGACGGTAATTGACCGTCATGGCCTCACTCCGTTACAGCCGGGAGTTCAGCTGGCTTTTCGTAACCCCTCCTTTTTTACTTTGTCACTGTGTAGTTTATTCCGCGATGAGTTGAAAGCATCGGCAACGTTTGTCAGTTATTTCAAACAACTGTCAAACGTTGCCGATCTATCGTCGAACCTGATCACAGAAAAAACTAAACAGTGAAAAAGTAGCAGAAAAGGGAAAAGAAAATGCCGAAATACCCGAAAAATGTGACTGATGATCCGGAACACTTTGGTAAATTGCTGTGCGAGATGGTGCCGTTTCGACTGAAAATTCAAGAAAACCCAAGTCTCTCGATCAACCTCGTCAGAAAAATAACAGGAAATGTGTATAAGGGCAAATTGCAGGACTCTCGAAACCAATACATCAGAAAGTGGATATATCAAAATTCTCGTTGGATCCTGGCATTCACGCAGCAATATAAAATTCAGAAGTGCATCGAAAACAATAACAGATTGTAAGTAATTTCCGTTATTTCCTGCGTTTGCATAATGCGATAATCAAGTATTAAGTTAGTTCTTGCGAATAGTGTTCACTTCACATAAGTTTCAGAGAAATGAGAGGGAATTGTAGACATTTCTCGATGATATAAAAATATGAAAAAAATCAAGCGTATTAAAGCTGCCTAAATGATTAATTTTGCATAACAATAATTCCAAAATGTTATTTAAAAATCGATGAAAAATAAAATTGTTCAACAAATCTCTCGGAAACATAACTTTTTTTTTATGAAAATTATTCGTTCATTTTTGAATACGTATGAATTTTTTCAGATTTTTAAATTCACTTTGAGTTTTCTGACTTTGTACATGTTTTTCCCATATAAAAAAAAATCAAAGTCAATTTAAAAATCTGAAAAAATTCATACGTATTCAAAAAAATGAACGAATAAGTCTCATTCAAAAAAAAAGTTAGGTTTCCGGGATATTTGGTGAACAATTTTATTTTGCATCAATTTGTTAATAACATTTTGGAATTATTATTATGCTAAATTAATCTTTTCAGCACCTTTAATATGCTTGATTTTTTCAGATTTTTATATCATCCAGAAATGTTTGCAATTTGCTCTCATTTCTCTGAAACTTATGCGAAGTGAACAATATTCGCAAGGACTACCTTAATTATTCATTTTATTCTAGCTGTACGTACGAAAAACTGGGGAAATTTGCAAAAGGGAAGCTGTGCTGTTGTGGATACGACCCAGTTTTCACCGATGACGAACAGACGGAGCGACCGGCGGGAGGACAGGCGGCGGGACAGGCGCAGGGACAGGCGGAGGGACACGCGGAGGGACAGGCGGAGGGACAGGCGGAGGGACAGACGGAGGAACAGACGGAGGGACAGCAGGAGCAAGAGCAGGAGCAAGAGCAAGAGCAAGAGCAAGAGCAAGAGCAGGAGCGAGAGCAGGAGCGAGAGCAGGAGCGAGAGCGAGAGCGAGAGCGAGAGCGAGAGCGAGAGCGAGAGCGAGAGCGAGAGCGAGAGCGAGAGCGAGAGCGAGAGCGAGAGCGAGAGCGAGAGCGAGAGCGAGAGCGAGAGCGAGAGCGAGAGCGAGAGCGAGAGCGAGAGCGAGAGCGAGAGCGAGAGCGAGAGCGAGAGCGAGAGCGAGAGCGAGAGCGAGAGCGAGAGCGAGAGCGAGAGCGAGAGCGAGAGCGAGAGCGAGAGCGAGAGCGAGAGCGAGAGCGAGAGCGAGAGCGAGAGCGAGAGCGAGAGCGAGAGCGAGAGCGAGAGCGAGAGCGAGAGCGAGAGCGAGAGCGAGAGCGAGAGCGAGAGCGAGAGCGAGAGCGAGAGCGAGAGCGAGAGCGAGAGCGAGAGCGAGAGCGAGAGCGAGAGCGAGAGCGAGAGCGAGAGCGAGAGCGAGAGCGAGAGCGAGAGCGAGAGCGAGAGCGAGAGCGAGAGCGAGAGCGAGAGCGAGAGCGAGAGCGAGAGCGAGAGCGAGAGCGAGAGCGAGAGCGAGAGCGAGAGCGAGAGCGAGAGCGAGAGCGAGAGCGAGAGCGAGAGCGAGAGCGAGAGCGAGAGCGAGAGCGAGAGCGAGAGCGAGAGCGAGAGCGAGAGCGAGAGCGAGAGCGAGAGCGAGAGCGAGAGCGAGAGCGAGAGCGAGAGCGAGAGCGAGAGCGAGAGCGAGAGCGAGAGCGAGAGCGAGAGCGAGAGCGAGAGCGAGAGCGAGAGCGAGAGCGAGAGCGAGAGCGAGAGCGAGAGCGAGAGCGAGAGCGAGAGCGAGAGCGAGAGCGAGAGCGAGAGCGAGAGCGAGAGCGAGAGCGAGAGCGAGAGCGAGAGCGAGAGCGAGAGCGAGAGCGAGAGCGAGAGCGAGAGCGAGAGCGAGAGCGAGAGCGAGAGCGAGAGCGAGAGCGAGAGCGAGAGCGAGAGCGAGAGCGAGAGCGAGAGCGAGAGCGAGAGCGAGAGCGAGAGCGAGAGCGAGAGCGAGAGCGAGAGCGAGAGCGAGAGCGAGAGCGAGAGCGAGAGCGAGAGCGAGAGCGAGAGCGAGAGCGAGAGCGAGAGCGAGAGCGAGAGCGAGAGCGAGAGCGAGAGCGAGAGCGAGAGCGAGAGCGAGAGCGAGAGCGAGAGCGAGAGCGAGAGCGAGAGCGAGAGCGAGAGCGAGAGCGAGAGCGAGAGCGAGAGCGAGAGCGAGAGCGAGAGCGAGAGCGAGAGCGAGAGCGAGAGCGAGAGCGAGAGCGAGAGCGAGAGCGAGAGCGAGAGCGAGAGCGAGAGCGAGAGCGAGAGCGAGAGCGAGAGCGAGAGCGAGAGCGAGAGCGAGAGCGAGAGCGAGAGCGAGAGCGAGAGCGAGAGCGAGAGCGAGAGCGAGAGCGAGAGCGAGAGCGAGAGCGAGAGCGAGAGCGAGAGCGAGAGCGAGAGCGAGAGCGAGAGCGAGAGCGAGAGCGAGAGCGAGAGCGAGAGCGAGAGCGAGAGCGAGAGCGAGAGCGAGAGCGAGAGCGAGAGCGAGAGCGAGAGCGAGAGCGAGAGCGAGAGCGAGAGCGAGAGCGAGAGCGAGAGCGAGAGCGAGAGCGAGAGCGAGAGCGAGAGCGAGAGCGAGAGCGAGAGCGAGAGCGAGAGCGAGAGCGAGAGCGAGAGCGAGAGCAAGAGAAAGAGCAAGAGAAAGGATTCTCTCCACAAGATATTGCAGCTGCCACAAAAAAAAGAGTTTCGTACGAAAAGGTAAGAACGATATAAGCAATATGCTATGATCAAGTCATGAAAAACATTAAATTTGATGAAAGTAATGATGATAATGATTTGTATTATCTCTTTTGTGTTGCAGAAACTACAAAATGGCAATAATGTCCAACCGGTTCGAAGGAGCGAGAGACAGAAGAGGATGAGAATGATGTGACATGGACGTGACGTGACGTGACATGTAAAACTACTGCCGCCCGTATCAACGTTACACGAAAATTTCAAATTTCACAATACAGTTACGATACAGTTACGATACAGTTACGATACAGTTACGATACAGTTACGATACAGTTACGATACAGTTACGATACAGTTACGATACAGTTACGATACAGTTACGATACAGTTACGAAAATAAACACATTGAAAATAAACATTTATTGAACAATTATTGAAAATAAACATATTTAATTATCGTAATTATTAGTTGCATTGTTTATTCGTTTCTTTTTAGCTAGGTAAAAAAATGTTGAGGCGAAAGTGGTGAATATGGCTGAGATTAATAACAGCAAACAATATTCACCTCCAGTACCTTGAGGAACTTATGAGAAATGAGCGCCAAGCGACAGAGTTATCTTAAGGTAGTCCTTGCGAATAGTGTTCACTTCGCATAAGGTTCAGAGAAATGAGAGCAAATTGCAAACACTTCTGGATGATATGAAAATCTGAAAAAAATCAAGCATATTAAAGGTGCTGAAAAGATTAATTTTGCATAATAGTAATTCCAAAATGTTATTAACAAATTTACAAAAAATAAAATTGTTCACCAAATATCCCGGAAATCTACCTTTTTTTTAATAAAAATTATTCGTTCATTTTTTTTTAATACGTATGAATTTTTTCAGATTTTTTAATTCACATTGATCTTTTTATATGGGAAAAACGTGTAGTCAGAAAATTCAAAGTGAATTAAAAAATCTGCAAAAATTCATACGTATACAGAAAAATGAACCAATAATTTTCATTAAAAAAAAAGTTATGTTTCCGGGAGATTTGTTGAACAATTTTATTTTTCATCAATTTGTTACTAACATTTTAGAATTAATGTTATGCAGAATTAATCCTTTCGGCATCTTTAATACGCTTGATTTTTTTCAGATTTTTATACCATCGAGAAGTGTCAACAATTCCCTCTCATTTCTCTGAAACTTATGGGAAGTGAACACTATTCGCAATCACTATCTTAAGTAATTCTGACGCTTGGTATTCATTTCGCATAAGTTCGAGAAAAACGAGATAAAATTGCAAATACTTTTTGATTACTTTACTTTACTTACCTTACTTACTTTACTTTACTTACTTTACTCTTAATTACCTTAAGAGTATGTGAAACACTATGGAGTGCGAGTGAGATAGCACCGGTGGCGCTCTCGGCGGAGCGAGAAAGACACGCTGAAAACGTGTTTCACATGCTCTTAAGGTAGTCCTTATGAATAGTGTTCACGTCACATAAGTTTTAGAGAAATAAGAGGGAATTGCAAACACTTCTGGATAATATAAAAATCTAAACAAAACAAGCATGTTAAGGGTGCTGAAAATATTGATTTTGCATAATAATCATTCCAAAATGTTATTAACAAATTAATGAAAAATAACATTTTTTAACAAATCTCTTGGAAACCCAACTTCCTTTTAATGGAAATGATTCGTTCAGTTTATAGAAATTCATTTTTAATTTTTCTTTTTTATATGGCAAAAATGTGAACAAAGCCACAAAATTCAAAGTGAATTTAAAAATCTGAAAAAAATCATGCGTATTTAAAAAAATGAACGACTTATTCTCATTTAAAAAAAGTTCGATTTCCGGCAGATTCATTGAACAATGCTATTTTTCATACATTTAATAAAATTTTGGAATTATTATTATGCAAAATTAATCTCTTAAGCACCTGTGATATATTTGATTTTTTTCAGAATTTTATACCATCGAGAAGTGTTTGCAATTCCCTCTCATTTCTCTGAAACTTATGTGAAGTGAACACTATTCGCAATCACTATCTTAAGTAATTCTGACGCTTGGTATTCATTTCGCATAAGTTCGAGAAAAACGAGATAAAATTGCAAATACTTTTCGATTACTTTACTTTACTTACCTTACTTACTTTACTTTACTTACTTTACTCTTAATTACCTTAAGAGTATGTGAAACACTATGGAGTGCGAGTGAGATAGCACCGGTGGCGCTCTCGGCGGAGCGAGAAAGACACGCTGAAAACGTGTTTCACATGCTCTTAAGGTAGTCCTTATGAATAGTGTTCACGTCACATAAGTTTCAGAGAAATAAGAGGGAATTGCAAACACTTCTGGATAATATAAAAATCTGAACAAAACAAGCATGTTAAGGGTGCTGAAAATATTGATTTTGCATAATAATCATTCCAAAATGTTATTAACAAATTAATGAAAAATAACATTTTTTAACAAATCTCTTGGAAACCTAACTTCCTTTTAATGGAAATGATTCGTTCAGTTTATAGAAATTCATTTTTAATTTTTCTTTTTTATATGGCAAAAATGTGAACAAAGCCACAAAATTCAAAGTGAATTTAAAAATCTGAAAAAAATCATGCGTATTTAAAAAAATGAACGACTTATTCTCATTTAAAAAAAGTTCGATTTCCGGCAGATTCATTGAACAATGCTATTTTTCATACATTTAATAAAATTTTGGAATTTGTATTATGCAAAATTAATCTCTTAAGCACCTGTGATATATTTGATTTTTTTTCAGAATTTTATACCATCGAGAAGTGTTTGCAATTCCCTCTCATTTCTCTGAAACTTATGCGAAATGAACACTGTTCGCAAGGACTACATTAAAGAATAGTCAGTTGTGTTACTTTTTGTGCCTGTCGAGAGTAACGAAATTGGTGTTTTATTGCCATGCGTACTATAAATACGCTATGTCTCACTTTCCGCACACTTTAGCGTGCATTAAACGAGAGCGCATACACAGTTGTACGCTTTCTCATTTTACGCATGCTGTACGGTGCGTAAAAAGGAGAGAGCACGTGCAGTACGCTTTGCTGTAGACGCTATAATCGGCAAGCACGGAATCATCACTTCTCCTGTATTCGTTACAAAGAGTACTATGCGATACAAATGCTGTATATCGAATATTACGAACACTTTAAAGTGGTCACACTCGCCAAACTCGATTTTTCATCACATTCTCTATCCACAGTTGAAGCAAACTTCGTACCATTTTTCTGAGCTGCACGGGCTGATGGAGTTTGATGTGAATCATATGCCAAGCTTGTCCAAAGTTCAAAGGAATTATAGTCTGTGCTGTTTCTTTTCATTCAATACAGGGAAAGGTGGATTTATCACAATGGAGGTAATATCGAGTTGAAGCGACGCCCGCATCGGTCTTACGAGATGCGCAAGACAATAAGGTTTCACATGAACCATGTCCCAAGGTCGCTTCAACTCGTCAAATGGCCCGTCCAAAGGAATTATAGTCTGTGCTGTTTCTTTTCATTCGATTCAGGAGAAAGGTGGATTTATCACAATGGAGGTAATATCGAGTTGAAGCGACGCCCGCATCGGTCTTACGAGATGCGCAAGACAATGAGGTTTCACATGAACCATGTGCCAAGGTCGCTTCAACTCGTTAAATGGCCTGTCCAAAGGAATTATAGTCTATGTTGTTTATTTTTATTCGATTCAGGAGAAAGGTGGATTTATCACAATGGAGGTAATATCGAGTTGAAGCGACGCCCGCATCGGTCTTACGAGATGCGCAAGACAATAAGGTTTCACATGAACCATGTCCCAAGGTCGCTTCAACTCGTTAAATGGCCTGTCCAAAGGAATTATAGTCTATGTTGTTTATTTTCATTCGATACAGGGGAAAGGTGTATTTATCACCAGGGTGGTTATATCGAGTTGAAGCGACGTTCGCATCGGTCTTAAGAGATGCGCAAGACAATAAGGTTTCACATGAACCATGTCTCAAGGTCGCTTCAACTCGTCAAATGGCCCGTCCAAAGGAATTATAGTCTGTGCTGTTTCTTTTCATTCGATTCAGGAGAAAGGTGGATTTATCACAATGGAGGTAATATCGAGTTGAAGCGACGCCCGCATCGGTCTTACGAGATGCGCAAGACAATGAGGTTTCACATGAACCATGTCCCAAGGTCGCTTCAACTCGTCAAATGGCCCGTCCAAAGGAATTATAGTCTGTGCTGTTTCTTTTAATTCGATTCAGGAGAAAGGTGGATTTATCACAATGGAGGTAATAACGAGTTGAAGCGACGCCCGCATCGGTCTTACGAGATGCGCAAGACAATGAGGTTTCACATGAACCATGTGCCAAGGTCGCTTCAACTCGTTAAATGGCCTGTCCAAAGGAATTATAGTCTATGTTGTTTATTTTCATTCGATTCAGGAGAAAGGTGGATTTATCACAATGGAGGTAATATCGAGTTGAAGCGACGCCCGCATCGGTCTTACGAGATACGCAAGACAATAAGGTTTCACATGAACCATGTCCCAAGGTCGCTTCAACTCGTCAAATGGCCCGTCCAAAGGAATTATAGTCTGTGCTGTTTCTTTTCATTCGATTCAGGAGAAAGGTGGATTTATCACAATGGAGGTAATATCGAGTTGAAGCGACGCCCGCATCGGTCTTACGAGATGCGCAAGACAATAAGGTTTCACATGAACCATGTCCCAAGGTCGCTTCAACTCGTTAAATGGCCTGTCCAAAGGAATTATAGTCTATGTTGTTTATTTTCATTCGATTCAGGAGAAAGGTGGATTTATCACAATGGAGGTAATATCGAGTTGAAGCGACGCCCGCATCGGTCTTACGAGATGCGCAAGACAATAAGGTTTCACATGAACCATGTGCCAAGGTCGCTTCAACTCGTTAAATGGCCTGTCCAAAGGAATTATAGTCTATGTTGTTTATTTTCATTCGATACAGGGGAAAGGTGTATTTATCACCAGGGTGGTTATATCGAGTTGAAGCGACGTTCGCATCGGTCTTAAGAGATGCGCAAGACAATAAGGTTTCACATGAACCATGTCTCAAGGTCGCTTCAACTCGTCAAATGGCCCGTCCAAAGGAATTATAGTCTGTGCTGTTTCTTTTCATTCGATTCAGGAGAAAGGTGGATTTATCACAATGGAGGTAATATCGAGTTGAAGCGACGACCGTATCGGTCTTACGAGATGCGCAAGACAATGAGGTTTCACATGAACCATGTGCCAAGGTCGCTTCAACTCGTTAAATGGCCTGTCCAAAGGAATTATAGTCCATGTTGTTTATTTTCATTCGATTCAGGAGAAAGGTGGATTTATCACAATGGAGGTAATATCGAGTTGAAGCGACGCCCGCATCGGTCTTACGAGATGCGCAAGACAATAAGGTTTCACATGAACCATGTGCCAAGGTCGCTTCAACTCGTTAAATGGCCCGTCCAAAGGAATTATAGTCTGTGCTGTTTCTTTTAATTCGATTCAGGAGAAAGGTGGATTTATCTCAATGGAGGTAATATCGAGTTGAAGCGACGCCCGCATCGGTCTTACGAGATGCGCAAGACAATGAGGTTTCACATGAACCATGTGCCAAGGTCGCTTCAACTCGTTAAATGGCCTGTCCAAAGGAATTATAGTCTATGTTGTTTATTTTCATTCGATTCAGGAGAAAGGTGGATTTATCACAATGGAGGTAATATCGAGTTGAAGCGACGCCCGCATCGGTCTTACGAGATGCGCAAGACAATAAGGTTTCACATGAACCATGTGCCAAGGTCGCTTCAACTCGTTAAATGGCCTGTCCAAAGGAATTATAGTCTATGTTGTTTATTTTCATTCGATACAGGGGAAAGGTGTATTTATCACCAGGGTGGTTATATCGAGTTGAAGCGACGTTCGCATCGGTCTTAAGAGATGCGCAAGACAATAAGGTTTCACATGAACCATGTCTCAAGGTCGCTTCAACTCGTCAAATGGCCCGTCCAAAGGAATTATAGTCTGTGCTGTTTCTTTTCATTCGATTCAGGAGAAAGGTGGATTTATCACAATGGAGGTAATATCGAGTTGAAGCGACGCCCGTATCGGTCTTACGAGATGCGCAAGACAATGAGGTTTCACATGAACCATGTGCCAAGGTCGCTTCAACTCGTTAAATGGCCTGTCCAAAGGAATTATAGTCCATGTTGTTTATTTTCATTCGATTCAGGAGAAAGGTGGATTTATCACAATGGAGGTAATATCGAGTTGAAGCGACGCCCGCATCGGTCTTACGAGATGCGCAAGACAATAAGGTTTCACATGAACCATGTCCCAAGGTCGCTTCAACTCGTCAAATGGCCCGTCCAAAGGAATTATAGTCTGTGCTGTTTCTTTTAATTCGATTCAGGAGAAAGGTGGATTTATCTCAATGGAGGTAATATCGAGTTGAAGCGACGCCCGCATCGGTCTTACGAGATGCGCAAGACAATGAGGTTTCACATGAACCATGTGCCAAGGTCGCTTCAACTCGTTAAATGGCCTGTCCAAAGGAATTATAGTCTATGTTGTTTATTTTCATTCGATTCAGGAGAAAGGTGGATTTATCACAATGGAGGTAATATCGAGTTGAAGCGACGCCCGCATCGGTCTTACGAGATGCGCAAGACAATAAGGTTTCACATGAACCATGTCCCAAGGTCGCTTCAACTCGTTAAATGGCCTGTCCAAAGGAATTATAGTCTATGTTGTTTATTTTCATTCGATACAGGGGAAAGGTGTATTTATCACCAGGGTGGTTATATCGAGTTGAAGCGACGTTCGCATCGGTCTTAAGAGATGCGCAAGACAATAAGGTTTCACATGAACCATGTCTCAAGGTCGCTTCAACTCGTCAAATGGCCCGTCCAAAGGAATTATAGTCTGTGCTGTTTCTTTTCATTCGATTCAGGAGAAAGGTGGATTTATCACAATGGAGGTAATATCGAGTTGAAGCGACGCCCGCATCGGTCTTACGAGATGCGCAAGACAATAAGGTTTCACATGAACCATGTCCCAAGGTCGCTTCAACTCGTCAAATGGCCCGTCCAAAGGAATTATAGTCTGTGCTGTTTCTTTTCATTCGATTCAGGAGAAAGGTGGATTTATCACAATGGAGGTAATATCGAGTTGAAGCGACGCCCGCATCGGTCTTACGAGATGCGCAAGACAATGAGGTTTCACATGAACCATGTCCCAAGGTCGCTTCAACTCGTTAAATGGCCTGTCCAAAGGAATTATAGTCTATGTTGTTTATTTTCATTCGATACAGGGGAAAGGTGTATTTATCACCAGGGTGGTTATATCGAGTTGAAGCGACGTTCGCATCGGTCTTAAGAGATGCGCAAGACAATAAGGTTTCACATGAACCATGTCTCAAGGTCGCTTCAACTCGTCAAATGGCCTGTCCAAAGGAATTATAGTCTATGTTGTTTATTTTCATTCGATACAGGGGAAAGGTGTATTTATCACCAGGGTGGTTATATCGAGTTGAAGCGACGTTCGCATCGGTCTTAAGAGATGCGCAAGACAATAAGGTTTCACATGAACCATGTCTCAAGGTCGCTTCAACTCGTCGAATGGCCCGTCCAAAGGAATTATAGTCTGTGCTGTTTCTTTTCATTCGATTCAGGAGAAAGGTGGATTTATCACAATGGAGGTAATATCGAGTTGAAGCGACGCCCGCATCGGTCTTACGAGATGCGCAAGACAATAAGGTTTCACATGAACCATGTCCCAAGGTCGCTTCAACTCGTCAAATGGCCCGTCCAAAGGAATTATAGTCTGTGCTGTTTCTTTTCATTCGATTCAGGAGAAAGGTGGATTTATCACAATGGAGGTAATATCGAGTTGAAGCGACGCCCGCATCGGTCTTACGAGATGCGCAAGACAATGAGGTTTCACATGAACCATGTGCCAAGGTCGCTTCAACTCGTTAAATGGCCTGTCCAAAGGAATTATAGTCTATGTTGTTTATTTTCATTCGATTCAGGAGAAAGGTGGATTTATCACAATGGAGGTAATATCGAGTTGAAGCGACGCCCGCATCGGTCTTACGAGATGCGCAAGACAATAAGGTTTCACATGAACCATGTCCCAAGGTCGCTTCAACTCGTTAAATGGCCTGTCCAAAGGAATTATAGTCTATGTTGTTTATTTTCATTCGATACAGGGGAAAGGTGTATTTATCACCAGGGTGGTTATATCGAGTTGAAGCGACGTTCGCATCGGTCTTAAGAGATGCGCAAGACAATAAGGTTTCACATGAACCATGTCTCAAGGTCGCTTCAACTCGTCAAATGGCCCGTCCAAAGGAATTATAGTCTGTGCTGTTTCTTTTCATTCGATTCAGGAGAAAGGTGGATTTATCACAATGGAGGTAATATCGAGTTGAAGCGACGCCCGCATCGGTCTTACGAGATGCGCAAGACAATGAGGTTTCACATGAACCATGTGGCAAGGTCGCTTCAACGCGTTAAATGGCCTGTCCAAAGGAATTATAGTCTATGTTGTTTATTTTCATTCGATTCAGGAGAAAGGTGGATTTATCACAATGGAGGTAATATCGAGTTGAAGCGACGCCCGCATCGGTCTTACGAGATACGCAAGACAATAAGGTTTCACATGAACCATGTCCCAAGGTCGCTTCAACTCGTCAAATGGCCCGTCCAAAGGAATTATAGTCTGTGCTGTTTCTTTTCATTCGATTCAGGAGAAAGGTAGATTTATCACAATGGAGGTAATATCGAGTTGAAGCGACGCCCGCATCGGTCTTACGAGATGCGCAAGACAATGAGGTTTCACATGAACCATGTGCCAAGGTCGCTTCAACTCGTTAAATGGCCTGTCCAAAAGAATTATAGTCTATGTTGTTTATTTTCATTCGATTCAGGAGAAAGGTGGATTTATCACAATGGAGGTAATATCGAGTTGAAGCGACGCCCGCATCGGTCTTACGAGATGCGCAAGACAATGAGGTTTCACATGAACCATGTGCCAAGGTCGCTTCAACTCGTTAAATGGCCTGTCCAAAGGAATTATAGTCTATGTTGTTTATTTTCATTCGATTCAGGGGAAAGGTGGATTTATCACAATGGAGGTAATATCGAGTTGAAGCGACGCCCGCATCGGTCTTACGAGATACGCAAGACAATAAGGTTTCACATGAACCATGTCCCAAGGTCGCTTCAACTCGTCAAATGGCCCGTCCAAAGGAATTATAGTCTGTGCTGTTTCTTTTCATTCGATTCAGGAGAAAGGTGGATTTATCACAATGGAGGTAATATCGAGTTGAAGCGACGCCCGCATCGGTCTTACGAGATGCGCAAGACAATGAGGTTTCACATGAACCATGTGCCAAGGTCGCTTCAACTCGTTAAATGGCCTGTCCAAAGGAATTATAGTCTATGTTGATTATTTTCATTCGATTCAGGAGAAAGGTGGATTTATCACAATGGAGGTAATATCGAGTTGAAGCGACGCCCGCATCGGTCTTACGAGATGCGCAAGACAATAAGGTTTCACATGAACCATGTCCCAAGGTCGCTTCAACTCGTTAAATGGCCTGTCCAAAGGAATTATAGTCTATGTTGTTTATTTTCGTTCGATACAGGGGAAAGGTGTATTTATCACCAGGGTGGTTATATCGAGTTGAAGCGACGTTCGCATCGGTCTTAAGAGATGCGCAAGACAATAAGGTTTCACATGAACCATGTCTCAAGGTCGCTTCAACTCGTCAAATGGCCCGTCCAAAGGAATTATAGTCTGTGCTGTTTCTTTTCATTCGATTCAGGAGAAAGGTGGATTTATCACAATGGAGGTAATATCGAGTTGAAGCGACGCCCGCATCGGTCTTACGAGATGCGCAAGACAATAAGGTTTCACATGAACCATGTCCCAAGGTCGCTTCAACTCGTCAAATGGCCCGTCCAAAGGAATTATAGTCTGTGCTGTTTCTTTTAATTCGATTCAGGAGAAAGGTGGATTTATCACAATGGAGGTAATAACGAGTTGAAGCGGCGCCCGCATCGGTCTTACGAGATGCGCAAGACAATAAGGTTTCACATGAACCATGTCTCAAGGTCGCTTCAACTCGTCAAATGGCCCGTCCAAAGGAATTATAGTCTACGTTGTTTATTTTCATTCAATACAGGGGAAAGGTGTATTTATCACAATGGAGGTAATAACGAGTTGAAGCGACGCCCGCACCGGTCTTACGAGATGCGCAAGACAATAAGGTTTCACATGAACCATGTCCCAAGGTCGCTTCAACTCGTTAAATGGCCTGTCCAAAGGAATTATAGTCTATGTTGTTTATTTTCATTCGATACAGGGGAAAGGTGTATTTATCACCAGGGTGGTTATATCGAGTTGAAGCGACGTTCGCATCGGTCTTAACAGATGCGCAAGACAATAAGGTTTCACATGAACCATGTCTCAAGGTCGCTTCAACTCGTCAAATGGCCCGTCCAAAGGAATTATAGTCTGTGCTGTTTCTTTTCATTCGATTCAGGAGAAAGGTGGATTTATCACAATGGAGGTAATATCGAGTTGAAGCGACGCCCGCATCGGTCTTACGAGATGCGCAAGACAATGAGGTTTCACATGAACCATGTCCCAAGGTCGCTTCAACTCGTCAAATGGCCCGTCCAAAGGAATTATAGTCTGTGCTGTTTCTTTTAATTCGATTCAGGAGAAAGGTGGATTTATCACAATGGAGGTAATAACGAGTTGAAGCGACGCCCGCATCGGTCTTACGAGATGCGCAAGACAATGAGGTTTCACATGAACCATGTGCCAAGGTCGCTTCAACTCGTTAAATGGCCTGTCCAAAGGAATTATAGTCTATGTTGTTTATTTTCATTCGATTCAGGAGAAAGGTGGATTTATCACAATGGAGGTAATATCGAGTTGAAGCGACGCCCGCATCGGTCTTACGAGATACGCAAGACAATAAGGTTTCACATGAACCATGTCCCAAGGTCGCTTCAACTCGTCAAATGGCCCGTCCAAAGGAATTATAGTCTGTGCTGTTTCTTTTCATTCGATTCAGGAGAAAGGTGGATTTATCACAATGGAGGTAATAACGAGTTGAAGCGACGCCCGCACCGGTCTTACGAGATGCGCAAGACAATAAGGTTTCACATGAACCATGTCCCAAGGTCGCTTCAACTCGTTAAATGGCCTGTCCAAAGGAATTATAGTCTATGTTGTTTATTTTCATTCGATACAGGGGAAAGGTGTATTTATCACCAGGGTGGTTATATCGAGTTGAAGCGACGTTCGCATCGGTCTTAACACATGCGCAAGACAATAAGGTTTCACATGAACCATGTCTCAAGGTCGCTTCACCTCGTCAAATGGCCCGTCCAAAGGAATTATAGTCTGTGCTGTTTCTTTTCATTCGATTCAGGAGAAAGGTGGATTTATCACAATGGAGGTAATATCGAGTTGAAGCGACGCCCGCATCGGTCTTACGAGATGCGCAAGACAATGAGGTTTCACATGAACCATGTCCCAAGGTCGCTTCAACTCGTCAAATGGCCCGTCCAAAGGAATTATAGTCTGTGCTGTTTCTTTTAATTCGATTCAGGAGAAAGGTGGATTTATCACAATGGAGGTAATAACGAGTTGAAGCAACGCCCGCATCGGTCTTACGAGATGCGCAAGACAATGAGGTTTCACATGAACCATGTGCCAAGGTCGCTTCAACTCGTTAAATGGCCTGTCCAAAGGAATTATAGTCTATGTTGTTTATTTTCATTCGATTCAGGAGAAAGGTGGATTTATCACAATGGAGGTAATATCGAGTTGAAGCGACGCCCGCATCGGTCTTACGAGATACGCAAGACAATAAGGTTTCACATGAACCATGTCCCACGGTCGCTTCAACTCGTCAAATGGCCCGTCCAAAGGAATTATAGTCTGTGCTGTTTCTTTTCATTCGATTCAGGAGAAAGGTGGATTTATCACAATGGAGGTAATATCGAGTTGAAGCGACGCCCGCATCGGTCTTACGAGATGCGCAAGACAATGAGGTTTCACATGAACCATGTGCCAAGGTCGCTTCAACTCGTTAAATGGCCTGTCCAAAGGAATTATAGTCTATGTTGTTTATTTTCATTCGATTCAGGAGAAAGGTGGATTTATCACAATGGAGGTAATATCGAGTTGAAGCGACGCCCGCATCGGTCTTACGAGATGCGCAAGACAATAAGGTTTCACATGAACCATGTCCCACGGTCGCTTCAACTCGTCAAATGGCCCGTCCAAAGGAATTATAGTCTGTGCTGTTTCTTTTCATTCGCTTCAGGAGAAAGGTGGATTTATCACAATGGAGGTAATATCGAGTTGAAGCGACGCCCGCATCGGTCTTACGAGATGCGCAAGACAATGAGGTTTCACATGAACCATGTGCCAAGGTCGCTTCAACTCGTTAAATGGCCTGTCCAAAGGAATTATAGTCTATGTTGTTTATTTTCATTCGATTCAGGAGAAAGGTGGATTTATCACAATGGAGGTAATATCGAGTTGAAGCGACGCCCGCATCGGTCTTACGAGATGCGCAAGACAATAAGGTTTCACATGAACCATGTCCCAAGGTCGCTTCAACTCGTTAAATGGCCTGTCCAAAGGAATTATAGTCTAGGTTGTTTATTTTCATTCGATACAGGGGAAAGGTGTTTTTATCACAAGGGTGGTTATATCGAGTTGAAGCGACGTTCGCATCGGTCTTAAGAGATGCGCAAGACAATAAGGTTTCACATGAACCATGTCTCAAGGTCGCTTCAACTCGTCAAATGGCCCATCCAAAGGAATTATAGTCTGTGCTGTTTCTTTTCATTCGATTCAGGAGAAAGGTGGATTTATCACAATGGAGGTAATATCGAGTTGAAGCGACGCCCGCATCGGTCTTACGAGATGCGCAAGACAATAAGGTTTCACATGAACCATGTCCCAAGGTCGCTTCAACTCGTCAAATGGCCCGTCCAAAGGAATTATAGTCTGTGCTGTTTCTTTTAATTCGATTCAGGAGAAAGGTGGATTTATCACAATGGAGGTAATAACGAGTTGAAGCGACGCCCGCATCGGTCTTACGAGATGCGCAAGACAATAAGGTTTCACATGAACCATGTCCCAAGGTCGCTTCAACTCGTCAAATGGCCCGTCCAAAGGAATTATAGTCTGTGCTGTTTCTTTTCATTCGATTCAGGAGAAAGGTGGATTTATCACAATGGAGGTAATATCGAGTTGAAGCGACGCCCGCATCGGTCTTACGAGATGCGCAAGACAATAAGGTTTCACATGAACCATGTCTCAAGGTCGCTTCAACTCGTCAAATGGCCCGTCCAAAGGAATTATAGTCTACGTTGTTTATTTTCATTCAATACAGGGGAAAGGTGTATTTATCACCAGGGTGGTTATATCGAGTTGAAGCGACGTTCGCATCGGTCTTACGAGATGCGCCCGACAATAAGGTTTCACATGAACCATGTCTCAAGGTCGCTTCAACTCGTCAAATGGCCCGTCCAAAGGAATTATAGTCTGTGCTGTTTCTTTTCATTCGATTCAGGAGAAAGGTGGATTTATCACAATGGAGGTAATATCGAGTTGAAGCGACGCCCGCATCGGTCTTACGAGATGCGCAAGACAATGAGGTTTCACATGAACCATGTGCCAAGGTCGCTTCAACTCGTTAAATGGCCTGTCCAAAAGAATTATAGTCTATGTTGTTTATTTTCATTCGATTCAGGAGAAAGGTGGATTTATCACAATGGAGGTAATATCGAGTTGAAGCGACGCCCGCATCGGTCTTACGAGATGCGCAAGACAATAAGGTTTCACATGAACCATGTCCCAAGGTCGCTTCAACTCGTTAAATGGCCTGTCCAAAGGAATTATAGTCTATGTTGTTTATTTTCATTCGATACAGGGGAAAGGTGGATTTATCACAATGAAGGTAATATCGAGTTGAAGCGACGCCCGCATCGGTCTTACGAGATACGCAAGACAATAAGGTTTCACATGAACCATGTCCCAAGGTCGCTTCAACTCGTCAAATGGCCCGTCCAAAGGAATTATAGTCTGTGCTGTTTCTTTTCATTCGATTCAGGAGAAAGGTGGATTTATCACAATGGAGGTAATCTCGAGTTAAAGCGACGCCCGCATCGGTCTTACGAGATGCGCAAGACAATGAGGTTTCACATGAACCATGTGCCAAGGTCGCTTCAACTCGTTAAATGGCCTGTCCAAAGGAATTATAGTCTATGTTGTTTATTTTCATTCGATTCAGGAGAAAGGTGGATTTATCACAATGGAGGTAATATCGAGTTGAAGCGACGCCCGCATCGGTCTTACGAGATGCGGAAGACAATAAGGTTTCACATGAACCATGTGCTAAGGTCGCTTCAACTCGTTAAATGGCCTGTCCAAAGGAATTATAGTCTATGTTGTTTATTTTCATTCGATACAGGGGAAAGGTGTATTTATCACCAGGGTGGTTATATCGAGTTGAAGCGACGTTCGCATCGGTCTTAAGAGATGCGCAAGACAATAAGGTTTCACATGAACCATGTCTCAAGGTCGCTTCAACTCGTCAAATGGCCCGTCCAAAGGAATTATAGTCTGTGCTGTTTCTTTTAATTCGATTCAGGAGAAAGGTGGATTTATCACAATGGAGGTAATAACGAGTTCAAGCGACGCCCGCATCGGTCTTACGAGATGCGCAAGACAATGAGGTTTCACATGAACCATGTCCCAAGGTCGCTTCAACTCGTCAAATGGCCCGTCCAAAGGAATTATAGTCTGTGCTGTTTCTTTTAATTCGATTCAGGAGAAAGGTGGATTTATCACAATGGAGGTAATAACGAGTTGAAGCGACGCCCGCATCGGTCTTACGAGATGCGCAAGACAATGAGGTTTCACATGAACCATGTGCCAAGGTCGCTTCAACTCGTTAAATGGCCTGTCCAAAGGAATTATAGTCTATGTTGTTTATTTTCATTCGATTCAGGGGAAAGGTGGATTTATCACAATGAAGGTAATATCGAGTTGAAGCGACGCCCGCATCGGTCTTACGAGATACGCAAGACAATAAGGTTTCACATGAACCATGTCCCAAGGTCGCTTCAACTCGTCAAATGGCCCGTCCAAAGGAATTATAGTCTGTGCTGTTTCTTTTCATTCGATTCAGGAGAAAGGTGGATTTATCACAATGGAGGTAATATCGAATTGAAGCGACGCCCGCATCGGTCTTACGAGATGCGCAAGACAATGAGGTTTCACATGAACCATGTGCCAAGGTCGCTTCAACTCGTTAAATGGCCTGTCCAAAGGAATTATAGTCTATGTTGATTATTTTCATTCGATTCAGGAGAAAGGTGGATTTATCACAATGGAGGTAATATCGAGTTGAAGCGACGCCCGCATCGGTCTTACGAGATGCGCAAGACAATAAGGTTTCACATGAACCATGTCCCAAGGTCGCTTCAACTCGTTAAATGGCCTGTCCAAAGGAATTATAGTCTATGTTGTTTATTTTCGTTCGATACAGGGGAAAGGTGTATTTATCACCAGGGTGGTTATATCGAGTTGAAGCGACGTTCGCATCGGTCTTAAGAGATGCGCAAGACAATAAGGTTTCACATGAACCATGTCTCAAGGTCGCTTCAACTCGTCAAATGGCCCGTCCAAAGGAATTATAGTCTGTGCTGTTTCTTTTCATTCGATTCAGGAGAAAGGTGGAATTATCACAATGGAGGTAATATCGAGTTGAAGCGACGCCCGCATCGGTCTTACGAGATGCGCAAGACAATAAGGTTTCACATGAACCATGTCCCAAGGTCGCTTCAACTCGTCAAATGGCCCGTCCAAAGGAATTATAGTCTGTGCTGTTTCTTTTAATTCGATTCAGGAGAAAGGTGGATTTATCACAATGGAGGTAATAACGAGTTGAAGCGACGCCCGCATCGGTCTTACGAGATGCGCAAGACAATGAGGTTTCACATGAACCATGTGCCAAGGTCGCTTCAACTCGTTAAATGGCCTGTCCAAAGGAATTATGGTCTATGTTGTTTATTTTCATTCGATTCAGGAGAAAGGTGGATTTATCACAATGGAGGTAATATCGAGTTGAAGCGACGCCCGCATCGGTCTTACGAGATGCGCAAGACAATAAGGTTTCACATGAACCATGTCCCAAGGTCGCTTCAACTCGTCAAATGGCCCGTCCAAAGGAATTATAGTCTGTGCTGTTTCTTTTCATTCGATTCAGGAAAAAAGGTGGATTTATCACAATGGAGGTAATATCGAGTTGAAGCGACGCCCGTATCGGTCTTACGAGATGCGCAAGACAATGAGGTTTCACATGAACCATGTGCCAAGGTCGCTTCAACTCGTTAAATGGCCTGTCCAAAGGAATTATAGTCCATGTTGTTTATTTTCATTCGATTCAGGAGAAAGGTGGATTTATCACAATGGAGGTAATATCGAGTTGAAGCGACGCCCGCATCGGTCTTACGAGATGCGCAAGACAATAAGGTTTCACATGAACCATGTCCCAAGGTCGCTTCAACTCGTCAAATGGCCCGTCCAAAGGAATTATAGTCTGTGCTGTTTCTTTTAATTCGATTCAGGAGAAAGGTGGATTTATCACAATGGAGGTAATAACGAGTTGAAGCGACGCCCGCATCGGTCTTACGAGATGCGCAAGACAATAAGGTTTCACATGAACCATGTCCCAAGGTCGCTTCAACTCGTTAAATGGCCTGTCCAAAGGAATTATAGTCTATGTTGTTTATTTTCATTCGATACAGGGGAAAGGTGTATTTATCACCAGGGTGGTTATATCGCGTTGAAGCGACGTTCGCATCGGTCTTAAGAGATGCGCAAGACAATGAGGTTTCACATGAACCATGTGCCAAGGTCGCTTCAACTCGTTAAATGGCCTGTCCAAAGGAATTATAGTCTATGTTGTTTATTTTCATTCGATTCAGGAGAAAGGTGGATTTATCACAATGGAGGTAATATCGAGTTGAAGCGACGCCCGCATCGGTCTTACGAGATGCGCAAGACAATAAGGTTTCACATGAACCATGTCCCAAGGTCGCTTCAACTCGTCAAATGGCCCGTCCAAAGGAATTATAGTCTGTGCTGTTTCTTTTCATTTGATTTAGGAGAAAGGTGGATTTATCACAATGGAGGTAATATCGAGTTGAAGCGACGCCCGCATCGGTCTTACGAGATGCGCAAGACAATAAGGTTTCACATGAACCATGTCTCAAGGTCGCTTCAACTCGTCAAATGGCCCGTCCAAAGGAATTATAGTCTACGTTGTTTATTTTCATTCAATACAGGGGAAAGGTGTATTTATCACAATGGAGGTGATAACGAGTTGAAGCGACGCCCGCATCGGTCTTACGAGATGCGCAAGACAATAAGGTTTCACATGAACCATGTCCCAAGGTCGCTTCAACTCGTTAAATGGCCTGTCCAAAGGAATTATAGTCTATGTTGTTTATTTTCATTCGATACAGGGGAAAGGTGTATTTATCACCAGGGTGGTTATATCGAGTTGAAGCGACGTTCGCATCGGTCTTAAGAGATGCGCAAGACAATAAGGTTTCACATGAACCATGTCTCAAGGTCGCTTCAACTCGTCAAATGGCCCGTCCAAAGGAATTATAGTCTGTGCTGTTTCTTTTCATTCGATTCAGGAGAAAGGTGGATTTATCACAATGGAGGTAATATCGAGTTGAAGCGACGCCCGTATCGGTCTTACGAGATGCGCAAGACAATGAGGTTTCACATGAACCATGTGCCAAGGTCGCTTTAACTCGTTAAATGGCCTGTCCAAAGGAATTATAGTCCATGTTGTTTATTTTCATTCGATTCAGGAGAAAGGTGGATTTATCACAATGGAGGTAATATCGAGTTGAAGCGACGCCCGCATCGGTCTTACGAGATGCGCAAAACAATAAGGTTTCACATGAACCATGTCCCAAGGTCGCTTCAACTCGTCAAATGGCCCGTCCAAAGGAATTATAGTCTGTGCTGTTTCTTTTAATTCGATTCAGGAGAAAGGTGGATTTATCACAATGGAGGTAATAACGAGTTGAAGCGACGCCCGCATCGGTCTTACGAGATGCGCAAGACAATAAGGTTTCACATGAACCATGTCCCAAGGTCGCTTCAACTCGTTAAATGGCCTGTCCAAAGGAATTATAGTCTATGTTGTTTATTTTCATTCGATACAGGGGAAAGGTGTATTTATCACCAGGGTGGTTATATCGAGTTGAAGCGACGTTCGCATCGGTCTTAAGAGATGCGCAAGACAATAAGGTTTCACATGAACCATGTCTCAAGGTCGCTTCAACTCGTCAAATGGCCCGTCCAAAGGAATTATAGTCTGTGCTGTTTCTTTTCATTCGATTCAGGAGAAAGGTGGATTTATCACAATGGAGGTAATATCGAGTTGAAGCGACGCCCGCATCGGTCTTACGAGATGCGCAAGACAATGAGGTTTCACATGAACCATGTGCCAAGGTCGCTTCAACTCGTCAAATAGCCCGTCCAAAGGAATTATAGTCTGTGCTGTTTCTTTTAATTCGATTCAGGAGAAAGGTGGATTTATCACAATGGAGGTAATAACGAGTTGAAGCGACGCCCGCATCGGTCTTACGAGATGCGCAAGACAATGAGGTTTCACATGAACCATGTGCCAAGGTCGCTTCAACTCGTTAAATGGCCTGTCCAAAGGAATTATAGTCTATGTTGTTTATTTTCATTCGATTCAGGGGAAAGGTGGATTTATCACAATGGAGGTAATATCGAGTTGAAGCGACGCCCGCCTCGGTCTTACGAGATACGCAAGACAATAAGGTTTCACATGAACCATGTCCCAAGGTCGCTTCAACTCGTCAAATGGCCCGTCCAAAGGAATTATAGTCTGTGCTGTTTCTTTTCATTCGATTCAGGAGAAAGGTGGATTTATCACAATGGAGGTAATATCGAATTGAAGCGACGCCCGCATCGGTCTTACGAGATGCGCAAGACAATGAGGTTTCACATGAACCATGTGCCAAGGTCGCTTCAACTCGTTAAATGGCCTGTCCAAAGGAATTATAGTCTATGTTGATTATTTTCATTCGATTCAGGAGAAAGGTGGATTTATCACAATGGAGGTAATATCGAGTTGAAGCGACGCCCGCATCGGTCTTACGAGATGCGCAAGACAATAAGGTTTCACATGAACCATGTCCCAAGGTCGCTTCAACTCGTTAAATGGCCTGTCCAAAGGAATTATAGTCTATGTTGTTTATTTTCGTTCGATACAGGGGAAAGGTGTATTTATCACCAGGGTGGTTATATCGAGTTGAAGCAACGTTCGCATCGGTCTTAAGTGATGCGCAAGACAATAAGGTTTCACATGAACCATGTCTCAAGGTCGCTTCAACTCGTCAAATGGCCCGTCCAAAGGAATTATAGTCTGTGCTGTTTCTTTTCATTCGATTCAGGAGAAAGGTGGATTTATCACAATGGAAGTAATATCGAGTTGAAGCGACGCCCGCATCGGTCTTACGAGATGCGCAAGACAATAAGGTTTCACATGAACCATGTCCCAAGGTCGCTTCAACTCGTCAAATGGCCCGTCCAAAGGAATTATAGTCTGTGCTGTTTCTTTTAATTCGATTCAGGAGAAAGGTGGATTTATCACAATGGAGGTAATAACGAGTTGAAGCGACGCCCGCATCGGTCTTACGAGATGCGTAAGACAATGAGGTTTCACATGAACCATGTGCCAAGGTCGCTTCAACTCGTTAAATGGCCTGTCCAAAGGAATTATAGTCTATGTTGTTTATTTTCATTCGATTCAGGAGAAAGGTGGATTTATCACAATGGAGGTAATATCGAGTTGAAGCGACGCCCGCATCGGTCTTACGAGATGCGCAAGACAATAAGGTTTCACATGAACCATGTCTCAAGGTCGCTTCAACTCGTCAAATGGCCCGTCCAAAGGAATTATAGTCTACGTTGTTTATTTTCATTCAATACAGGGGAAAGGTGTATTTATCACAATGGAGGTAATAACGAGTTGAAGCGACGCCCGCATCGGTCTTACGAGATGCGCAAGACAATAAGGTTTCACATGAACCATGTCCCAAGGTCGCTTCAACTCGTTAAATGGCCTGTCCAAAGGAATTATAGTCTATGTTGTTTATTTTCATTCGATACAGGGGAAAGGTGTATTTATCACCAGGGTGGTTATATCGAGTTGAAGCGACGTTCGCATCGGTCTTAAGAGATGCGCAAGACAATAAGGTTTCACATGAACCATGTCTCAAGGTCGCTTCAACTCGTCAAATGGCCCGTCCAAAGGAATTATAGTCTGTGCTGTTTCTTTTAATTCGATTCAGGAGAAAGGTGGATTTATCACAATGGAGGTAATAACGAGTTGAAGCGACGCCCGCATCGGTCTTACGAGATGCGCAAGACAATGAGGTTTCACATGAACCATGTGCCAAGGTCGCTTCAACTCGTTAAATGGCCTGTCCAAAGGAATTATAGTCTATGTTGTTTATTTTCATTCGATTCAGGAGAAAGGTGGATTTATCACAATGGAGGTAATATCGAGTTGAAGCGACGCCCGCATCGGTCTTACGAGATACGCAAGACAATAAGGTTTCACATGAATCATGTCCCAAGGTCGCTTCAACTCGTCAAATGGCCCGTCCAAAGGAATTATAGTCTGTGCTGTTTCTTTTAATTCGATTCAGGAGAAAGGTGGATTTATCACAATGGAGGTAATAACGAGTTGAAGCGACGCCCGCATCGGTCTTACGAGATGCGCAAGACAATAAGGTTTCACATGAACCATGTCCCAAGGTCGCTTCAACTCGTTAAATGGCCTGTCCAAAGGAATTATAGTCTATGTTGTTTATTTTCATTCGATACAGGGGAAAGGTGTATTTATCACCAGGGTGGTTATATCGAGTTGAAGCGACGTTCGCATCGGTCTTAAGAGATGCGCAAGACAATAAGGTTTCACATGAACCATGTCCCAAGGTCGCTTCAACTCGTTAAATGGCCTGTCCAAAGGAATTATAGTCTATGTCGTTTATTTTCATTCGATACAGGGGAAAGGTGTATTTATCACCAGGGTGGTTATATCGAGTTGAAGCGACGTTCGCATCGGTCTTAAGAGATGCGCAAGACAATAAGGTTTCACATGAACCATGTCTCAAGGTCGCTTCAACTCGTCAAATGGCCCGTCCAAAGGAATTATAGTCTGTGCTGTTTCTTTTCATTCGATTCAGGAGAAAGGTGGATTTATCACAATGGAGGTAATATCGAGTTGAAGCGACGCCCGCATCGGTCTTACGAGATGCGCAAGACAATGAGGTTTCACATGAACCATGTGCCAAGGTCGCTTCAACTCGTCAAATAGCCCGTCCAAAGGAATTATAGTCTGTGCTGTTTCTTTTAATTCGATTCAGGAGAAAGGTGGATTTATCACAATGGAGGTAATAACGAGTTGAAGCGACGCCCGCATCGGTCTTACGAGATGCGCAAGACAATGAGGTTTCACATGAACCATGTCCCAAGGTCGCTTCAACTCGTCAAATGGCCCGTCCAAAGGAATTATAGTCTGTGCTGTTTCTTTTAATTCGATTCAGGAGAAAGGTGGATTTATCACAATGGAGGTAATAACGAGTTGAAGCGACGCCCGCATCGGTCTTACGAGATGCGCAAGACAATGAGGTTTCACATGAACCATGTGCCAAGGTCGCTTCAACTCGTTAAATGGCCTGTCCAAAGGAATTATAGTCTATGTTGTTTATTTTCATTCGATTCAGGGGAAAGGTGGATTTATCACAATGGAGGTAATATCGAGTTGAAGCGACGCCCGCATCGGTCTTACGAGATGCGCAAGACAATAAGGTTTCACATGAACCATGTCCCAAGGTCGCTTCAACTCGTTAAATGGCCTGTCCAAAGGAATTATAGTCTATGTTGTTTATTTTCGTTCGATACAGGGGAAAGGTGTATTTATCACCAGGGTGGTTATATCGAGTTGAAGCGACGTTCGCATCGGTCTTAAGTGATGCGCAAGACAATAAGGTTTCACATGAACCATGTCTCAAGGTCGCTTCAACTCGTCAAATGGCCCGTCCAAAGGAATTATAGTCTGTGCTGTTTCTTTTCATTCGATTCAGGAGAAAGGTGGATTTATCACAATGGAAGTAATATCGAGTTGAAGCGACGCCCGCATCGGTCTTACGAGATGCGCAAGACAATAAGGTTTCACATGAACCATGTCCCAAGGTCGCTTCAACTCGTCAAATGGCCCGTCCAAAGGAATTATAGTCTGTGCTGTTTCTTTTAATTCGATTCAGGAGAAAGGTGGATTTATCACAATGGAGGTAATAACGAGTTGAAGCGACGCCCGCATCGGTCTTACGAGATACGCAAGACAATAAGGTTTCACATGAATCATGTCCCAAGGTCGCTTCAACTCGTCAAATGGCCCGTCCAAAGGAATTATAGTCTGTGCTGTTTCTTTTCATTCGATTCAGGAGAAAGGTGGATTTATCACAATGGAGGTAATATCGAGTTGAAGCGACGCCCGCATCGGTCTTACGAGATGCGCAAGACAATGAGGTTTCACATGAACCATGTGCCAAGGTCGCTTTAACTCGTTAAATGGCCTGTCCAAAGGAATTATAGTCCATGTTGTTTATTTTCATTCGATTCAGGAGAAAGGTGGATTTATCACAATGGAGGTAATATCGAGTTGAAGCGACGCCCGCATCGGTCTTACGAGATGCGCAAGACAATAAGGTTTCACATGAACCATGTCCCAAGGTCGCTTCAACTCGTTAAATGGCCTGTCCAAAGGAATTATAGTCTATGTTGTTTATTTTCATTCGATACAGGGGAAAGGTGTATTTATCACCAGGGTGGTTATATCGAGTTGAAGCGACGTTCGCATCGGTCTTAAGAGATGCGCAAGACAATAAGGTTTCACATGAACCATGTCTCAAGGTCGCTTCAACTCGTCAAATGGCCCGTCCAAAGGAATTATAGTCTGTGCTGTTTCTTTTCATTCGATTCAGGAGAAAGGTGGATTTATCACAATGGAGGTAATATCGAGTTGAAGCGACGCCCGCATCGGTCTTACGAGATGCGCAAGACAATGAGGTTTCACATGAACCATGTGCCAAGGTCGCTTCAACTCGTCAAATAGCCCGTCCAAAGGAATTATAGTCTGTGCTGTTTCTTTTAATTCGATTCAGGAGAAAGGTGGATTTATCACAATGGAGGTAATAACGAGTTGAAGCGACGCCCGCATCGGTCTTACGAGATGCGCAAGACAATGAGGTTTCACATGAACCATGTGCCAAGGTCGCTTCAACTCGTTAAATGGCCTGTCCAAAGGAATTATAGTCTATGTTGTTTATTTTCATTCGATTCAGGGGAAAGGTGGATTTATCACAATGGAGGTAATATCGAGTTGAAGCGACGCCCGCATCGGTCTTACGAGATACGCAAGACAATAAGGTTTCACATGAACCATGTCCCAAGGTCGCTTCAACTCGTCAAATGGCCCGTCCAAAGGAATTATAGTCTGTGCTGTTTCTTTTCATTCGATTCAGGAGAAAGGTGGATTTATCACAATGGAGGTAATATCGAATTGAAGCGACGCCCGCATCGGTCTTACGAGATGCGCAAGACAATGAGGTTTCACATGAACCATGTGCCAAGGTCTCTTCAACTCGTTAAATGGCCTGTCCAAAGGAATTATAGTCTATGTTGATTATTTTCATTCGATTCAGGAGAAAGGTGGATTTATCACAATGGAGGTAATATCGAGTTGAAGCGACGCCCGCATCGGTCTTACGAGATGCGCAAGACAATAAGGTTTCACATGAACCATGTCCCAAGGTCGCTTCAACTCGTTAAATGGCCTGTCCAAAGGAATTATAGTCTATGTTGTTTATTTTCGTTCGATACAGGGGAAAGGTGTATTTATCACCAGGGTGGTTATATCGAGTTGAAGCGACGTTCGCATCGGTCTTAAGTGATGCGCAAGACAATAAGGTTTCACATGAACCATGTCTCAAGGTCGCTTCAACTCGTCAAATGGCCCGTCCAAAGGAATTATAGTCTGTGCTGTTTCTTTTCATTCGATTCAGGAGAAAGGTGGATTTATCACAATGGAAGTAATATCGAGTTGAAGCGACGCCCGCATCGGTCTTACGAGATGCGCAAGACAATAAGGTTTCACATGAACCATGTCCCAAGGTCGCTTCAACTCGTCAAATGGCCCGTCCAAAGGAATTATAGTCTGTGCTGTTTCTTTTAATTCGATTCAGGAGAAAGGTGGATTTATCACAATGGAGGTAATAACGAGTTGAAGCGACGCCCGCATCGGTCTTACGAGATGCGTAAGACAATGAGGTTTCACATGAACCATGTGCCAAGGTCGCTTCAACTCGTTAAATGGCCTGTCCAAAGGAATTATAGTCTATGTTGTTTATTTTCATTCGATTCAGGAGAAAGGTGGATTTATCACAATGGAGGTAATATCGAGTTGAAGCGACGCCCGCATCGGTCTTACGAGATGCGCAAGACAATGAGGTTTCACATGAACCATGTGCCAAGGTCGCTTTAACTCGTTAAATGGCCTGTCCAAAGGAATTATAGTCCATGTTGTTTATTTTCATTCGATTCAGGAGAAAGGTGGATTTATCACAATGGAGGTAATATCGAGTTGAAGCGACGCCCGCATCGGTCTTACGAGATGCGCAAGACAATAAGGTTTCACATGAACCATGTCCTAAGGTCGCTTCAACTCGTCAAATGGCCCGTCCAAAGGAATTATAGTCTGTGCTGTTTCTTTTCATTCGATTCAGGAGAAAGGTGGATTTATCACAATGGAGGTAATATCAAGTTGAAGCGACGCCCGCATCGGTCTTACGAGATGCGCAAGACAATAAGGTTTCACATGAACCATGTCTCAAGGTCGCTTCAACTCGTCAAATGGCCCGTCCAAAGGAATTATAGTCTACGTTGTTTATTTTCATTCAATACAGGGGAAAGGTGTATTTATCACAATGGAGGTAATAACGAGTTGAAGCGACGCCCGCATCGGTCTTACGAGATGCGCAAGACAATAAGGTTTCACATGAACCATGTCCCAAGGTCGCTTCAACTCGTTAAATGGCCTGTCCAAAGGAATTATAGTCTATGTTGTTTATTTTCATTCGATACAGGGGAAAGGTGTATTTATCACCAGGGTGGTTATATCGAGTTGAAGCGACGTTCGCATCGGTCTTAAGAGATGCGCAAGACAGTAAGGTTTCACATGAACCATGTCTCAAGGTCGCTTCAACTCGTCAAATGGCCCGTCCAAAGGAATTATAGTCTGTGCTGTTTCTTTTAATTCGATTCAGGAGAAAGGTGGATTTATCACAATGGAGGTAATAACGAGTTGAAGCGACGCCCGCATCGGTCTTACGAGATGCGCAAGACAATGAGGTTTCACATGAACCATGTGCCAAGGTCGCTTCAACTCGTTAAATGGCCTGTCCAAAGGAATTATAGTCTATGTTGTTTATTTTCATTCGATTCAGGAGAAAGGTGGATTTATCACAATGGAGGTAATATCGAGTTGAAGCGACGCCCGCATCGGTCTTACGAGATACGCAAGACAATAAGGTTTCACATGAATCATGTCCCAAGGTCGCTTCAACTCGTCAAATGGCCCGTCCAAAGGAATTATAGTCTGTGCTGTTTCTTTTCATTCGATTCAGGAGAAAGGTGGATTTATCACAATGGAGGTAATATCGAGTTGAAGCGACGCCCGCATCGGTCTTACGAGATGCGCAAGACAATGAGGTTTCACATGAACCATGTGCCAAGGTCGCTTCAACTCGTTAAATGGCCTGTCCAAAGGAATTATAGTCTATGTTGTTTATTTTCATTCGATTCAGGAGAAAGGTGGATTTATCACAATGGAGGTAATATCGAGTTGAAGCGACGCCCGCATCGGTCTTACGAGATGCGCAAGACAATAAGGTTTCACATGAACCATGTCCCAAGGTCGCTTCAACTCGTTAAATGGCCTGTCCAAAGGAATTATAGTCTATGTTGTTTATTTTCATTCGATACAGGGGAAAGGTGTATTTATCACCAGGGTGGTTATATCGAGTTGAAGCGACGTTCGCATCGGTCTTAAGAGATGCGCAAGACAATAAGGTTTCACATGAACCATGTCTCAAGGTCGCTTCAACTCGTCAAATGGCCCGTCCAAAGGAATTATAGTCTGTGCTGTTTCTTTTCATTCGATTCAGGAGAAAGGTGGATTTATCACAATGGAGGTAATATCGAGTTGAAGCGACGCCCGCATCGGTCTTACGAGATGCGCAAGACAATGAGGTTTCACATGAACCATGTGCCAAGGTCGCTTCAACTCGTTAAATGGCCTGTCCAAAGGAATTATAGTCTATGTTGTTTATTTTCATTCGATTCAGGAGAAAGGTGGATTTATCACAATGGAGGTAATATCGAGTTGAAGCGACGCCCGCATCGGTCTTACGAGATACGCAAGACAATAAGGTTTCACATGAACCATGTCCCAAGGTCGCTTCAACTCGTCAAATGGCCCGTCCAAAAGAATTATAGTCTGTGCTGTTTCTTTTCATTCGATTCAGGAGAAAGGTGGATTTATCACAATGGAGGTAATATCGAGTTGAAGCGACGCCCGCATCGGTCTTACGAGATGCGCAAGACAATGAGGTTTCACATGAACCATGTGCCAAGGTCGCTTCAACTCGTTAAATGGCCTGTCCAAAGGAATTATAGTCTATGTTGTTTATTTTCATTCGATTCAGGAGAAAGGTGGATTTATCACAATGGAGGTAATATCGAGTTGAAGCGACGCCCGCATCGGTCTTACGAGATGCGCAAGACAATAAGGTTTCACATGAACCATGTCCCAAGGTCGCTTCAACTCGTTAAATGGCCTGTCCAAAGGAATTATAGTCTATGTTGTTTATTTTCATTCGATACAGGGGAAAGGTGTATTTATCACCAGGGTGGTTATATCGAGTTGAAGCGACGTTCGCATCGGTCTTAAGAGATGCGCAAGACAATAAGGTTTCACATGAACCATGTCTCAAGGTCGCTTCAACTCGTCAAATGGCCCGTCCAAAGGAATTATAGTCTGTGCTGTTTCTTTTCATCCGATTCAGGAGAAAGGTGGATTTATCACAATGGAGGTAATATCGAGTTGAAGCGACGCCCGTATCGGTCTTACGAGATGCGCAAGACAATGAGGTTTCACATGAACCATGTGCCAAGGTCGCTTCAATTCGTTAAATGGCCTGTCCAAAGGAATTATAGTCTATGTTGTTTATTTTCATTCGATTCAGGAGAAAGGTGGATTTATCACAATGGAGGTAATATCGAGTTGAAGCGACGCCCGCATCGGTCTTACGAGATGCGCAAGACAATAAGGTTTCACATGAACCATGTCCCAAGGTCGCTTCAACTCGTCAAATGGCCCGTCCAAAGGAATTATAGTCTGTGCTGTTTCTTTTAATTCGATTCAGGAGAAAGGTGGATTTATCACAATGGAGGTAATAACGAGTTGAAGCGACGCCCGCATCGGTCTTACGAGATGCGCAAGACAATAAGGTTTCACATGAACCATGTCCCAAGGTCGCTTCAACTCGTTAAATGGCCTGTCCAAAGGAATTATAGTCTATGTTGTTTATTTTCGTTCGATACAGGGGAAAGGTGTATTTATCACCAGGGTGGTTATATCGAGTTGAAGCGACGTTCGCATCGGTCTTAAGAGATGCGCAAGACAATAAGGTTTCACATGAACCATGTCTCAAGGTCGCTTCAACTCGTCAAATGGCCCGTCCAAAGGAATTATAGTCTGTGCTGTTTCTTTTCATTCGATTCAGGAGAAAGGTGGATTTATCACAATGGAGGTAATATCGAGTTGAAGCGACGCCCGCATCGGTCTTACGAGATGCGCAAGACAATGAGGTTTCACATGAACCATGTGCCAAGGTCGCTTCAACTCGTTAAATGGCCTGTCCAAAGGAATTATAGTCTATGTTGTTTATTTTCATTCGATTCAGGAGAAAGGTGGATTTATCACAATGGAGGTAACATCGAGTTGAAGCGACGCCCGCATCGGTCTTACGAGATGCGCAAGACAATAAGGTTTCACATGAACCATGTCCCAAGGTCGCTTCAACTCGTTAAATGGCCTGTCCAAAGGAATTATAGTCTATGTTGATTATTTTCATTCGATACAGGGGAAAGGTGTATTTATCACCAGGGTGGTTATATCGAGTTGAAGCGACGTTCGCATCGGTCTTAAGAGATGCGCAAGACAATAAGGTTTCACATGAACCATGTCTCAAGGTCGCTTCAACTCGTCAAATGGCCCGTCCAAAGGAATTATAGTCTGTGCTGTTTCTTTTCATTCGATTCAGGAGAAAGGTGGATTTATCACAATGGAGGTAATATCGAGTTGAAGCGACGCCCGTATCGGTCTTACGAGATGCGCAAGACAATGAGGTTTCACATGAACCATGTGCCAAGGTCGCTTCAACTCGTTAAATGGCCTGTCCAAAGGAATTATAGTCTATGTTGTTTATTTTCATTCGATTCAGGAGAAAGGTGGATTTATCACAATGGAGGTAATATCGAGTTGAAGCGACGCCCGCATCGGTCTTACGAGATGCGCAAGACAATAAGGTTTCACATGAACCATGTCCCAAGGTCGCTTCAACTCGTCAAATGGCCCGTCCAAAGGAATTATAGTCTGTGCTGTTTCTTTTAATTCGATTCATGAGAAAGGTGGATTTATCACAATGGAGGTAATAACGAGTTGAAGCGACGCCCGCATCGGTCTTACGAGATGCGCAAGACAATAAGGTTTCACATGAACCATGTCCCAAGGTCGCTTCAACTCGTTAAATGGCCTGTCCAAAGGAATTATAGTCTATGTTGTTTATTTTCATTCGATACAGGGGAAAGGTGTATTTATCACCAGGGTGGTTATATCGAGTTGAAACGACGTTCGCATCGGTCTTAAGAGATGCGCAAGACAATAAGGTTTCACATGAACCATGTCTCAAGGTCGCTTCAACTCGTCAAATGGCCCGTCCAAAGGAATTATAGTCTGTGCTGTTTCTTTTAATTCGATTCAGGAGAAAGGTGGATTTATCACAATGGAGGTAATAACGAGTTGAAGCGACGCCCGCATCGGTCTTACGAGATGCGCAAGACAATGAGGTTTCACATGAACCATGTGCCAAGGTCGCTTCAACTCGTTAAATGGCCTGTCCAAAGGAATTATAGTCTATGTTGTTTATTTTCATTCGATTCAGGGGAAAGGTGGATTTATCACAATGGAGGTAATATCGAGTTGAAGCGACGCCCGCATCGGTCATACGAGATACGCAAGACAATAAGGTTTCACATGAACCATGTCCAAGGTCGCTTCAACTCGTCAAATGGCCCGTCCAAAGGAATTATAGTCTGTGCTGTTTCTTTTCATTCGATTCAGGAGAAAGGTGGATTTATCACAATGGAGGTAATATCGAGTTGAAGCGACGCCCGCATCGGTCTTACGAGATGCGCAAGACAATGAGGTTTCACATGAACCATGTGCCAAGGTCGCTTCAACTCGTTAAATGGCCTGTCCAAAGGATTTATAGTCTATGTTGTTTATTTTCATTCGATTCAGGAGAAAGGTGGATTTATCACAATGGAGGTAATATCGAGTTGAAGCGACGCCCGCATCGGTCTTACGAGATGCGCAAGACAATAAGGTTTCACATGAACCATGTCCCAAGGTCGCTTCAACTCGTTAAATGGCCCGTCCAAAGGAATTATAGTCTGTGCTGTTTCTTTTAATTCGATTCAGGAGAAAGGTGGATTTATCACAATGGAGGTAATAACGAGTTGAAGCGACGCCCGCATCGGTCTTACGAGATGCGCAAGACAATGAGGTTTCACATGAACCATGTGCCAAGGTCGCTTCAACTCGTTAGATGGCCTGTCCAAAGGAATTATAGTCTATGTTGTTTATTTTCATTCGATTCAGGAGAAAGGTGGATTTATCACAATGGAGGTAATATCGAGTTGAAGCGACGCCCGCATCGGTCTTACGAGATGCGCAAGACAATAAGGTTTCACATGAACCATGTCCCAAGGTCGCTTCAACTCGTTAAATGGCCTGTCCAAAGGAATTATAGTCTATGTTGTTTATTTTCATTCGATACAGGGGAAAGGTGTATTTATCACCAGGGTGGTTATATCGAGTTGAAGCGACGTTCGCATCGGTCTTAAGAGATGCGCAAGACAATGAGGTTTCACATGAACCATGTCTCAAGGTCGCTTCAACTCGTCAAATGGCCCGTCCAAAGGAATTATAGTCTGTGCTGTTTCTTTTCATTCGATTCAGGAGAAAGGTGGATTTATCACAATGGAGGTAATATCGAGTTGAAGCGACGCCCGCATCGGTCTTACGAGATGCGCAAGACAATAAGGTTTCACATGAACCATGTCCCAAGGTCGCTTCAACTCGTCAAATGGCCCGTCCAAAGGAATTATAGTCTGTGCTGTTTCTTTTAATTCGATTCAGGAGAAAGGTGGATTTATCACAATAGAGGTAATAACGAGTTGAAGCGACGCCCGCATCGGTCTTACGAGATGCGCAAGACAATGAGGTTTCACATGAACCATGTGCCAAGGTCGCTTCAACTCGTTAAATGGCCTGTCCAAAGGAATTATAGTCTATGTTGTTTATTTTCATTCGATTCAGGAGAAAGGTGGATTTATCACAATGGAGGTAATATCGAGTTGAAGCGACGCCCGCATCGGTCTTACGAGATGCGCAAGACAATAAGGTTTCACATGAACCATGTCCCAAGGTCGCTTCAACTCGTTAAATGGCCCGTCCAAAGGAATTATAGTCTGTGCTGTTTCTTTTAATTCGATTCAGGAGAAAGGTGGATTTATCACAATGGAGGTAATAACGAGTTGAAGCGACGCCCGCATCGGTCTTACGAGATGCGCAAGACAATGAGGTTTCACATGAACCATGTGCCAAGGTCGCTTCAACTCGTTAAATGGCCTGTCCAAAGGAATTATAGTCTATGTTGTTTATTTTCATTCGATTCAGGAGAAAGGTGGATTTATCACAATAGAGGTAATAACGAGTTGAAGCGACGCCCGCATCGGTCTTACGAGATGCGCAAGACAATGAGGTTTCACATGAACCATGTGCCAAGGTCGCTTCAACTCGTTAAATGGCCTGTCCAAAGGAATTATAGTCTATGTTGTTTATTTTCATTCGATTCAGGAGAAAGGTGGATTTATCACAATGGAGGTAATATCGAGTTGAAGCGACGCCCGCATCGGTCTTACGAGATGCGCAAGACAATAAGGTTTCACATGAACCATGTCCCAAGGTCGCTTCAACTCGTCAAATGGCCCGTCCAAAGGAATTATAGTCTGTGCTGTTTCTTTTCATTCGATTCAGGAGAAAGGTGGATTTATCACAATGGAGGTAATATCGAGTTGAAGCGACGCCCGCATCGGTCTTACGAGATGCGCAAGACAATAAGGTTTCACATGAACCATGTCTCAAGGTCGCTTCAACTCGTCAAATGGCCCGTCCAAAGGAATTATAGTCTACGTTGTTTATTTTCATTCAATACAGGGGAAAGGTGTATTTATCACCAGGGTGGTTATATCGAGTTGAAGCGACGTTCGCATCGGTCTTACGAGATGCGCCCGACAATAAGGTTTCACATGAACCATGTCTCAAGGTCGCTTCAACTCGTCAAATGGCCCGTCCAAAGGAATTATAGTCTGTGCTGTTTCTTTTCATTCGATTCAGGAGAAAGGTGGATTTATCACAATGGAGGTAATATCGAGTTGAAGCGACGCCCGCATCGGTCTTACGAGATACGCAAGACAATAAGGTTTCACATGAACCATGTCCCAAGGTCGCTTCAACTCGTCAAATGGCCCGTCCAAAGGAATTATAGTCTGTGATGTTTCTTTTCATTCGATTCAGGAGAAAGGTGGATTTATCACAATGGAGGTAATATCGAGTTGAAGCGACGCCCGCATCGGTCTTACGAGATGCGCAAGACAATGAGGTTTCACATGAACCATGTGCCAAGGTCGCTTCAACTCGTTAAATGGCCTGTCCAAAGGAATTATAGTCTATGTTGTTTATTTTCATTCGATTCAGGAGAAAGGTGGATTTATCACAATGGAGGTAATATCGAGTTGAAGCGACGCCCGCATCGGTCTTACGAGATGCGCAAGACAATAAGGTTTCACATGAACCATGTGCCAAGGTCGCTTCAACTCGTTAAATGGCCTGTCCAAAGGAATTATAGTCTATGTTGTTTATTTTCATTCGATACAGGGGAAAGGTGTATTTATCACCAGGGTGGTTATATCGAGTTGAAGCGACGTTCGCATCGGTCTTAAGAGATGCGCAAGACAATAAGGTTTCACATGAACCATGTCTCAAGGTCGCTTCAACTCGTCAAATGGCCCGTCCAAAGGAATTATAGTCTGTGCTGTTTCTTTTCATTCGATTCAGGAGAAAGGTGGATTTATCACAATGGAGGTAATATCGAGTTGAAGCGACGCCCGTATCGGTCTTACGAGATGCGCAACACAATGAGGTTTCACATGAACCATGTGCCAAGGTCGCTTCAACTCGTTAAATGGCCTGTCCAAAGGAATTATAGTCTATGTTGTTTATTTTCATTCGATTCAGGAGAAAGGTGGATTTATCACAATGGAGGTAATATCGAGTTGAAGCGACGCCCGCATCGGTCTTACGAGATGCGCAAGACAATAAGGTTTCACATGAACCATGTCCCAAGGTCGCTTCAACTCGTCAAATGGCCCGTCCAAAGGAATTATAGTCTGTGCTGTTTCTTTTAATTCGATTCAGGAGAAAGGTGGATTTATCACAATGGAGGTAATAACGAGTTGAAGCGACGCCCGCATCGGTCTTACGAGATGCGCAAGACAATAAGGTTTCACATGAACCATGTCCCAAGGTCGCTTCAACTCGTTAAATGGCCTGTCCAAAGGAATTATAGTCTATGTTGTTTATTTTCATTCGATACAGGGGAAAGGTGTATTTATCACCAGGGTGGTTATATCGAGTTGAAGCGACGTTCGCATCGGTCTTAAGAGATGCGCAAGACAATAAGGTTTCACATGAACCATGTCTCAAGGTCGCTTCAACTCGTCAAATGGCCCGTCCAAAGGAATTATAGTCTGTGCTGTTTCTTTTCATTCGATTCAGGAGAAAGGTGGATTTATCACAATGGAGGTAATATCGAGTTGAAGCGACGCCCGCATCGGTCTTACGAGATGCGCAAGACAATGAGGTTTCACATGAACCATGTCCCAAGGTCGCTTCAACTCGTCAAATGGCCCGTCCAAAGGAATTATAGTCTGTGCTGTTTCTTTTAATTCGATTCAGGAGAAAGGTGGATTTATCACAATGGAGGTAATAACGAGTTGAAGCGACGCCCGCATCGGTCTTACGAGATACGCAAGACAATAAGGTTTCACATGAACCATGTCCCAAGGTCGCTTCAACTCGTCAAATGGCCCGTCCAAAGGAATTATAGTCTGTGCTGTTTCTTTTCATTCGATTCAGGAGAAAGGTGGATTTATCACAATGGAGGTAATATCGAGTTGAAGCGACGCCCGCATCGGTCTTACGAGATGCGCAAGACAATAAGGTTTCACATGAACCATGTCTCAAGGTCGCTTCAACTCGTCAAATGGCCCGTCCAAAGGAATTATAGTCTACGTTGTATATTTTCATTCAATACAGGGGAAAGGTGTATTTATCACAATGGAGGTAATAACGAGTTGAAGCGACGCCCGCATCGGTCTTACGAGATGCGCAAGACAATAAGGTTTCACATGAACCATGTCCCAAGGTCGCTTCAACTCGTTAAATGGCCTGTCCAAAGGAATTATAGTCTATGTTGTTTATTTTCATTCGATACAGGGGAAAGGTGTATTTATCACCAGGGTGGTTATATCGAGTTGAAGCGACGTTCGCATCGGTCTTAAGAGATGCGCAAGACAATAAGGTTTCACATGAACCATGTCTCAAGGTCGCTTCAACTCGTCAAATGGCCCGTCCAAAGGAATTATAGTCTGTGCTGTTTCTTTTCATTCGATTCAGGAGAAAGGTGGATTTATCACAATGGAGGTAATATCGAGTTGAAGCGACGCCCGCATCGGTCTTACGAGATGCGCAAGACAATGAGGTTTCACATGAACCATGTGCCAAGGTCGCTTCAACTCGTTAAATGGCCTGTCCAAAGGAATTATAGTCTATGTTGTTTATTTTCATTCGATTCAGGAGAAAGGTGGATTTATCACAATGGAGGTAATATCGAGTTGAAGCGACGCCCGCATCGGTCTTACGAGATGCGCAAGACAATAAGGTTTCACATGAACCATGTGCCAAGGTCGCTTCAACTCGTTAAATGGCCTGTCCAAAGGAATTATAGTCTATGTTGTTTATTTTCATTCGATACAGGGGAAAGGTGTATTTATCACCAGGGTGGTTATATCGAGTTGAAGCGACGTTCGCATCGGTCTTAAGAGATGCGCAAGACAATAAGGTTTCACATGAACCATGTCTCAAGGTCGCTTCAACTCGTCAAATGGCCCGTCCAAAGGAATTATAGTCTGTGCTGTTTCTTTTCATTCGATTCAGGAGAAAGGTGGATTTATCACAATGGAGGTAATATCGAGTTGAAGCGACGCCCGTATCGGTCTTACGAGATGCGCAACACAATGAGGTTTTACATGAACCATGTGCCAAGGTCGCTTCAACTCGTTAAATGGCCTGTCCAAAGGAATTATAGTCTATGTTGTTTATTTTCATTCGATTCAGGAGAAAGGTGGATTTATCACAATGGAGGTAATATCGAGTTGAAGCGACGCCCGCATCGGTCTTACGAGATGCGCAAGACAATAAGGTTTCACATGAACCATGTCCCAAGGTCGCTTCAACTCGTCAAATGGCCCGTCCAAAGGAATTATAGTCTGTGCTGTTTCTTTTAATTCGATTCAGGAGAAAGGTGTATTTATCACCAGGGTGGTTATATCGAGTTGAAGCGACGTTCGCATCGGTCTTAAGAGATGCGCAAGACAATAAGGTTTCACATGAACCATGTCTCAAGGTCGCTTCAACTCGTCAAATGGCCCGTCCAAAGGAATTATAGTCTGTGCTGTTTCTTTTCATTCGATTCAGGAGAAAGGTGGATTTATCACAATGGAGGTAATATCGAGTTGAAGCGACGCCCGCATCGGTCTTACGAGATGCGCAAGACAATGAGGTTTCACATGAACCATGTCCCAAGGTCGCTTCAACTCGTCAAATGGCCCGTCCAAAGGAATTATAGTCTGTGCTGTTTCTTTTAATTCGATTCAGGAGAAAGGTGGATTTATCACAATGGAGGTAATAACGAGTTGAAGCGACGCCCGCATCGGTCTTACGAGATACGCAAGACAATAAGGTTTCACATGAACCATGTCCCAAGGTCGCTTCAACTCGTCAAATGGCCCGTCCAAAGGAATTATAGTCTGTGCTGTTTCTTTTCATTCGATTCAGGAGAAAGGTGGATTTATCACAATGGAGGTAATATCGAGTTGAAGCGACGCCCGCATCGGTCTTACGAGATGCGCAAGACAATAAGGTTTCACATGAACCATGTCTCAAGGTCGCTTCAACTCGTCAAATGGCCCGTCCAAAGGAATTATAGTCTACGTTGTATATTTTCATTCAATACAGGGGAAAGGTGTATTTATCACAATGGAGGTAATAACGAGTTGAAGCGACGCCCGCATCGGTCTTACGAGATGCGCAAGACAATAAGGTTTCACATGAACCATGTCCCAAGGTCGCTTCAACTCGTTAAATGGCCTGTCCAAAGGAATTATAGTCTATGTTGTTTATTTTCATTCGATACAGGGGAAAGGTGTATTTATCACCAGGGTGGTTATATCGAGTTGAAGCGACGTTCGCATCGGTCTTAAGAGATGCGCAAGACAATAAGGTTTCACATGAACCATGTCTCAAGGTCGCTTCAACTCGTCAAATGGCCCGTCCAAAGGAATTATAGTCTGTGCTGTTTCTTTTCATTCGATTCAGGAGAAAGGTGGATTTATCACAATGGAGGTAATATCGAGTTGAAGCGACGCCCGTATCGGTCTTACGAGATGCGCAACACAATGAGGTTTCACATGAACCATGTGCCAAGGTCGCTTCAACTCGTTAAATGGCCTGTCCAAAGGAATTATAGTCTATGTTGTTTATTTTCATTCGATTCAGGAGAAAGGTGGATTTATCACAATGGAGGTAATATCGAGTTGAAGCGACGCCCGCATGGGTCTTACGAGATGCGCAAGACAATAAGGTTTCACATGAACCATGTCCCAAGGTCGCTTCAACTCGTCAAATGGCCCGTCCAAAGGAATTATAGTCTGTGCTGTTTCTTTTAATTCGATTCAGGAGAAAGGTGGATTTATCACAATGGAGGTAATAACGAGTTGAAGCGACGCCCGCATCGGTCTTACGAGATGCGCAAGACAATAAGGTTTCACATGAACCATGTCCCAAGGTCGCTTCAACTCGTCAAATGGCCCGTCCAAAGGAATTATAGTCTGTGCTGTTTCTTTTCATTCGATTCAGGAGAAAGGTGGATTTATCACAATGGAGGTAATATCGAGTTGAAGCGACGCCCGCATCGGTCTTACGAGATGCGCAAGACAATGAGGTTTCACATGAACCATGTGCCAAGGTCGCTTCAACTCGTTAAATGGCCTGTCCAAAGGAATTATAGTCTATGTTGTTTATTTTCATTCGATTCAGGAGAAAGGTGGATTTATCACAATGGAGGTAATATCGAGTTGAAGCGACGCCCGCATCGGTCTTACGAGATGCGCAAGACAATAAGGTTTCACATGAACCATGTCCCAAGGTCGCTTCAACTCGTTAAATGGCCTGTCCAAAGGAATTATAGTCTATGTTGTTTATTTTCATTCGATACAGGGGAAAGGTGTATTTATCACCAGGGTGGTTATATCGAGTTGAAGCGACGTTCGCATCGGTCTTAAGAGATGGGCAAGACAATAAGGTTGCACATGAACCATGTCTCAAGGTCGTTTCAACTCGTCAAATGGCCCGTCCAAAGGAATTATAGTCTGTGCTGTTTCTTTTCATTCGATTCAGGAGAAAGGTGGATTTATCACAATGGAGGTAATATCGAGTTGAAGCGACGCCCGCATCGGTCTTACGAGATGCGCAAGACAATAAGGTTTCACATGAACCATGTCCCAAGGTCGCTTCAACTCGTCAAATGGCCCGTCCAAAGGAATTATAGTCTGTGCTGTTTCTTTTAATTCGATTCAGGAGAAAGGTGGATTTATCACAATGGAGGTAATAACGAGTTGAAGCGACGCCCGCATCGGTCTTACGAGATGCGCAAGACAATGAGGTTTCACATGAACCATGTGCCAAGGTCGCTTCAACTCGTTAAATGGCCTGTCCAAAGGAATTATAGTCTATGTTGTTTATTTTCATTCGATTCAGGAGAAAGGTGGATTTATCACAATGGAGGTAATATCGAGTTGAAGCGACGCCCGCATCGGTCTTACGAGATACGCAAGACAATAAGGTTTCACATGAACCATGTCCCAAGGTCGCTTCAACTCGTCAAATGGCCCGTCCAAAGGAATTATAGTCTGTGCTGTTTCTTTTCATTCGATTCAGGAGAAAGGTGGATTTGTCATAATGGAGGTAATATCGAGTTGAAGCGACGCCCGCATCGGTCTTACGAGATACGCAATACAATAAGGTTTCACACGAACCATGTCCCAAGGTCGCTTCAACTCGTCAAATGGCCCGTCCAAAGGAATTATAGTCTGTGCTGTTTCTTTTCATTCGATTCAGGAGAAAGGTGGATTTATCACAATGGAGGTAATATCGAGTTGAAGCGACGCCCGCATCGGTCTTACGAGATGCGCAAGACAATGAGGTTTCACATGAACCATGTGCCAAGGTCGCTTCAACTCGTTAAATGGCCTGTCCAAAGGAATTATAGTCTATGTTGTTTATTTTCATTCGATTCAGGAGAAAGGTGGATTTATCACAATCGAGGTAATATCGAGTTGAAGCGACGCCCGCATCGGTCTTAAGAGATGCGTAAGACAATGAGGTTTCACATGAACCATGTCTCAAGGTCGCTTCAACTCGTCAAATGGCCCGTCCAAAGGAATTATAGTCTGTGCTGTTTCTTTTCATTTGATACAGGGGAAAGGTGGATTTATCACCAGGGTGGTTATATCGAGTTGAAGCGACGTTCGCATCGGTCTTAAGAGATGCGCAAGACAATAAGGTTTCACATGAACCATGTCTCAAGGTCGCTTCAACTCGTCAAATGGCCCGTCCAACGGAATTATAGTCTGTGCTGTTTCTTTTCATTCGATTCAGGAGAAAGGTGGATTTATCACAATGGAGGTAATATCGAGTTGAAGCGACGCCCGCATCGGTCTTACGAGATGCGCAAGACAATGAGGTTTCACATGAACCATGTGCCAAGGTCGCTTCAACTCGTTAAATGGCCTGTCCAAAGGAATTATAGTCTATGTTGTTTATTTTCATTCGATTCAGGAGAAAGGTGGATTTATCACAATGGAGGTAATATCGAGTTGAAGCGACGCCCGCATCGGTCTTACGAGATACCCAAGACAATAAGGTTTCACATGAACCATGTCCCAAGGTCGCTTCAACTCGTCAAATGGCCCGTCCAAAGGAATTATAGTCTGTGCTGTTTCTTTTCATTCTATTCAGGCGAAAGGTGGATTTATCACAATGGAGGTAATATCGAGTTGAAGCGACGCCCGCATCGGTCTTACGAGATGCGCAAGACAATGAGGTTTCACATGAACCATGTGCCAAGGTCGCTTGAACTCGTTAAATGGCCTGTCCAAAGGAATTATAGTCTATGTTGTTTATTTTCATTCGATGCAGGAGAAAGGTGGATTTATCACAATGGAGGTAATATCGAGTTGAAGCGACGCCCGCATCGGTCTTACGAGATGCGCAAGACAATAAGGTTTCACATGAACCATGTCCCAAGGTCGCTTCAACTCGTTAAATGGCCTGTCCAAAGGAATTATAGTCTATGTTGTTTATTTTCATTCGATACAGGGGAAAGGTGTATTTATCACCAGGGTGGTTATATCGAGTTGAAGCGACGTTCGCATCGGTCTTAAGAGATGCGCAAGACAATAAGGTTTCACATGAACCATGTCTCAAGGTCGCTTCAACTCGTCAAATGGCCCGTCCAAAGGAATTATAGTCTGTGCTGTTTCTTTTCATTCGATTCAGGAGAAAGGTGGATTTATCACAATGGAGGTAATATCGAGTTGAAGCGACGCCCGTATCGGTCTTACGAGATGCGCAAGACAATGAGGTTTCACATGAACCATGTGCCAAGGTCGCTTCAACTCGTTAAATGGCCTGTCCAAAGGAATTATAGTCTATGTTGTTTATTTTCATTCGATTCAGGAGAAAGGTGGATTTATCACAATGGAGGTAATATCGAGTTGAAGCGACGCCCGCATCGGTCTTACGAGATGCGCAAGACAATAAGGTTTCACATGAACCATGTGCCAAGGTCGCTTCAACTCGTTAAATGGCCTGTCCAAAGGAATTATAGTCTATGTTGTTTATTTTCATTCGATACAGGGGAAAGGTGTATTTATCACCAGGGTGGTTATATCGAGTTGAAGCGACGTTCGCATCGGTCTTAAGAGATGCGCAAGACAATAAGGTTTCACATGAACCATGTCTCAAGGTCGCTTCAACTCGTCAAATGGCCCGTCCAAAGGAATTATAGTCTGTGCTGTTTCTTTTCATTCGATTCAGGAGAAAGGTGGATTTATCACAATGGAGGTAATATCGAGTTGAAGCGACGCCCGCATCGGTCTTACGAGATGCGCAAGACAATAAGGTTTCACATGAACCATGTCCCAAGGTCGCTTCAACTCGTCAAATGGCCCGTCCAAAGGAATTATAGTCTGTGCTGTTTCTTTTCATTCGATTCAGGAGAAAGGTGGATTTATCACAATGGAGGTAATATCGAGTTGAAGCGACGCCCGCATCGGTCTTACGAGATGCGCAAGACAATAAGGTTTCACATGAACCATGTCTCAAGGTCGCTTCAACTCGTCAAATGGCCCGTCCAAAGGAATTATAGTCTACGTTGTATATTTTCATTCAATACAGGGGAAAGGTGTATTTATCACAATGGAGGTAATAACGAGTTGAAGCGACGCCCGCATCGGTCTTACGAGATGCGCAAGACAATAAGGTTTCACATGAACCATGTCCCAAGGTCGCTTCAACTCGTTAAATGGCCTGTCCAAAGGAATTATAGTCTATGTTGTTTATTTTCATTCGATACAGGGGAAAGGTGTATTTATCACCAGGGTGGTTATATCGAGTTGAAGCGACGTTCGCATCGGTCTTAAGAGATGCGCAAGACAATAAGGTTTCACATGAACCATGTCTCAAGGTCGCTTCAACTCGTCAAATGGCCCGTCCAAAGGAATTATAGTCTGTGCTGATTCTTTTCATTCGATTCAGGAGAAAGGTGGATTTATCACAATGGAGGTAATATCGAGTTGAAGCGACGCCCGTATCGGTCTTACGAGATGCGCAACACAATGAGGTTTCACATGAACCATGTGCCAAGGTCGCTTCAACTCGTTAAATGGCCTGTCCAAAGGAATTATAGTCTATGTTGTTTATTTTCATTCGATTCAGGAGAAAGGTGGATTTATCACAATGGAGGTAATATCGAGTTGAAGCGACGCCCGCATGGGTCTTACGAGATGCGCAAGACAATAAGGTTTCACATGAACCATGTCCCAAGGTCGCTTCAACTCGTCAAATGGCCCGTCCAAAGGAATTATAGTCTGTGCTGTTTCTTTTAATTCGATTCAGGAGAAAGGTGGATTTATCACAATGGAGGTAATAACGAGTTGAAGCGACGCCCGCATCGGTCTTACGAGATGCGCAAGACAATAAGGTTTCACATGAACCATGTCCCAAGGTCGCTTCAACTCGTCAAATGGCCCGTCCAAAGGAATTATAGTCTGTGCTGTTTCTTTTCATTCGATTCAGGAGAAAGGTGGATTTATCACAATGGAGGTAATATCGAGTTGAAGCGACGTTCGCATCGGTCTTAAGAGATGCGCAAGACAATAAGGTTTCACATGAACCATGTCTCAAGGTCGCTTCAACTCGTCAAATGGCCCGTCCAAAGGAATTATAGTCTGTGCTGTTTCTTTTCATTCGATTCAGGAGAAAGGTGGATTTATCACAATGGAGGTAATATCGAGTTGAAGCGACGCCCGTATCGGTCTTACGAGATGCGCAAGACAATGAGGTTTCACATGAACCATGTGCCAAGGTCGCTTCAACTCGTTAAATGGCCTGTCCAAAGGAATTATAGTCTATGTTGTTTATTTTCATTCGATTCAGGAGAAAGGTGGATTTATCACAATGGAGGTAATATCGAGTTGAAGCGACGCCCGCATCGGTCTTACGAGATGCGCAAGACAATAAGGTTTCACATGAACCATGTGCCAAGGTCGCTTCAACTCGTTAAATGGCCTGTCCAAAGGAATTATAGTCTATGTTGTTTATTTTCATTCGATACAGGGGAAAGGTGTATTTATCACCAGGGTGGTTATATCGAGTTGAAGCGACGTTCGCATCGGTCTTAAGAGATGCGCAAGACAATAAGGTTTCACATGAACCATGTCTCAAGGTCGCTTCAACTCGTCAAATGGCCCGTCCAAAGGAATTATAGTCTGTGCTGTTTCTTTTCATTCGATTCAGGAGAAAGGTGGATTTATCACAATGGAGGTAATATCGAGTTGAAGCGACGCCCGCATCGGTCTTACGAGATGCGCAAGACAATGAGGTTTCACATGAACCATGTGCCAAGGTCGCTTCAACTCGTTAAATGGCCTGTCCAAAGGAATTATAGTCTATGTTGTTTATTTTCATTCGATTCAGGAGAAAGGTGGATTTATCACAATGGAGGTAACATCGAGTTGAAGCGACGCCCGCATCGGTCTTACGAGATGCGCAAGACAATAAGGTTTCACATGAACCATGTCCCAAGGTCGCTTCAACTCGTTAAATGGCCTGTCCAAAGGAATTATAGTCTATGTTGATTATTTTCATTCGATACAGGGGAAAGGTGTATTTATCACCAGGGTGGTTATATCGAGTTGAAGCGACGTTCGCATCGGTCTTAAGAGATGCGCAAGACAATAAGGTTTCACATGAACCATGTCTCAAGGTCGCTTCAACTCGTCAAATGGCCCGTCCAAAGGAATTATAGTCTGTGCTGTTTCTTTTCATTCGATTCAGGAGAAAGGTGGATTTATCACAATGGAGGTAATATCGAGTTGAAGCGACGCCCGTATCGGTCTTACGAGATGCGCAAGACAATGAGGTTTCACATGAACCATGTGCCAAGGTCGCTTCAACTCGTTAAATGGCCTGTCCAAAGGAATTATAGTCTATGTTGTTTATTTTCATTCGATTCAGGAGAAAGGTGGATTTATCACAATGGAGGTAATATCGAGTTGAAGCGACGCCCGCATCGGTCTTACGAGATGCGCAAGACAATAAGGTTTCACATGAACCATGTCCCAAGGTCGCTTCAACTCGTCAAATGGCCCGTCCAAAGGAATTATAGTCTGTGCTGTTTCTTTTAATTCGATTCATGAGAAAGGTGGATTTATCACAATGGAGGTAATAACGAGTTGAAGCGACGCCCGCATCGGTCTTACGAGATGCGCAAGACAATAAGGTTTCACATGAACCATGTCCCAAGGTCGCTTCAACTCGTTAAATGGCCTGTCCAAAGGAATTATAGTCTATGTTGTTTATTTTCATTCGATACAGGGGAAAGGTGTATTTATCACCAGGGTGGTTATATCGAGTTGAAACGACGTTCGCATCGGTCTTAAGAGATGCGCAAGACAATAAGGTTTCACATGAACCATGTCTCAAGGTCGCTTCAACTCGTCAAATGGCCCGTCCAAAGGAATTATAGTCTGTGCTGTTTCTTTTAATTCGATTCAGGAGAAAGGTGGATTTATCACAATGGAGGTAATAACGAGTTGAAGCGACGCCCGCATCGGTCTTACGAGATGCGCAAGACAATGAGGTTTCACATGAACCATGTGCCAAGGTCGCTTCAACTCGTTAAATGGCCTGTCCAAAGGAATTATAGTCTATGTTGTTTATTTTCATTCGATTCAGGGGAAAGGTGGATTTATCACAATGGAGGTAATATCGAGTTGAAGCGACGCCCGCATCGGTCATACGAGATACGCAAGACAATAAGGTTTCACATGAACCATGTCCAAGGTCGCTTCAACTCGTCAAATGGCCCGTCCAAAGGAATTATAGTCTGTGCTGTTTCTTTTCATTCGATTCAGGAGAAAGGTGGATTTATCACAATGGAGGTAATATCGAGTTGAAGCGACGCCCGCATCGGTCTTACGAGATGCGCAAGACAATGAGGTTTCACATGAACCATGTGCCAAGGTCGCTTCAACTCGTTAAATGGCCTGTCCAAAGGATTTATAGTCTATGTTGTTTATTTTCATTCGATTCAGGAGAAAGGTGGATTTATCACAATGGAGGTAATATCGAGTTGAAGCGACGCCCGCATCGGTCTTACGAGATGCGCAAGACAATAAGGTTTCACATGAACCATGTCCCAAGGTCGCTTCAACTCGTTAAATGGCCCGTCCAAAGGAATTATAGTCTGTGCTGTTTCTTTTAATTCGATTCAGGAGAAAGGTGGATTTATCACAATGGAGGTAATAACGAGTTGAAGCGACGCCCGCATCGGTCTTACGAGATGCGCAAGACAATGAGGTTTCACATGAACCATGTGCCAAGGTCGCTTCAACTCGTTAGATGGCCTGTCCAAAGGAATTATAGTCTATGTTGTTTATTTTCATTCGATTCAGGAGAAAGGTGGATTTATCACAATGGAGGTAATATCGAGTTGAAGCGACGCCCGCATCGGTCTTACGAGATGCGCAAGACAATAAGGTTTCACATGAACCATGTCCCAAGGTCGCTTCAACTCGTTAAATGGCCTGTCCAAAGGAATTATAGTCTATGTTGTTTATTTTCATTCGATACAGGGGAAAGGTGTATTTATCACCAGGGTGGTTATATCGAGTTGAAGCGACGTTCGCATCGGTCTTAAGAGATGCGCAAGACAATGAGGTTTCACATGAACCATGTCTCAAGGTCGCTTCAACTCGTCAAATGGCCCGTCCAAAGGAATTATAGTCTGTGCTGTTTCTTTTCATTCGATTCAGGAGAAAGGTGGATTTATCACAATGGAGGTAATATCGAGTTGAAGCGACGCCCGCATCGGTCTTACGAGATGCGCAAGACAATAAGGTTTCACATGAACCATGTCCCAAGGTCGCTTCAACTCGTCAAATGGCCCGTCCAAAGGAATTATAGTCTGTGCTGTTTCTTTTAATTCGATTCAGGAGAAAGGTGGATTTATCACAATAGAGGTAATAACGAGTTGAAGCGACGCCCGCATCGGTCTTACGAGATGCGCAAGACAATGAGGTTTCACATGAACCATGTGCCAAGGTCGCTTCAACTCGTTAAATGGCCTGTCCAAAGGAATTATAGTCTATGTTGTTTATTTTCATTCGATTCAGGAGAAAGGTGGATTTATCACAATGGAGGTAATATCGAGTTGAAGCGACGCCCGCATCGGTCTTACGAGATGCGCAAGACAATAAGGTTTCACATGAACCATGTCCCAAGGTCGCTTCAACTCGTTAAATGGCCCGTCCAAAGGAATTATAGTCTGTGCTGTTTCTTTTAATTCGATTCAGGAGAAAGGTGGATTTATCACAATGGAGGTAATAACGAGTTGAAGCGACGCCCGCATCGGTCTTACGAGATGCGCAAGACAATGAGGTTTCACATGAACCATGTGCCAAGGTCGCTTCAACTCGTTAAATGGCCTGTCCAAAGGAATTATAGTCTATGTTGTTTATTTTCATTCGATTCAGGAGAAAGGTGGATTTATCACAATAGAGGTAATAACGAGTTGAAGCGACGCCCGCATCGGTCTTACGAGATGCGCAAGACAATGAGGTTTCACATGAACCATGTGCCAAGGTCGCTTCAACTCGTTAAATGGCCTGTCCAAAGGAATTATAGTCTATGTTGTTTATTTTCATTCGATTCAGGAGAAAGGTGGATTTATCACAATGGAGGTAATATCGAGTTGAAGCGACGCCCGCATCGGTCTTACGAGATGCGCAAGACAATAAGGTTTCACATGAACCATGTCCCAAGGTCGCTTCAACTCGTCAAATGGCCCGTCCAAAGGAATTATAGTCTGTGCTGTTTCTTTTCATTCGATTCAGGAGAAAGGTGGATTTATCACAATGGAGGTAATATCGAGTTGAAGCGACGCCCGCATCGGTCTTACGAGATGCGCAAGACAATAAGGTTTCACATGAACCATGTCTCAAGGTCGCTTCAACTCGTCAAATGGCCCGTCCAAAGGAATTATAGTCTACGTTGTTTATTTTCATTCAATACAGGGGAAAGGTGTATTTATCACCAGGGTGGTTATATCGAGTTGAAGCGACGTTCGCATCGGTCTTACGAGATGCGCCCGACAATAAGGTTTCACATGAACCATGTCTCAAGGTCGCTTCAACTCGTCAAATGGCCCGTCCAAAGGAATTATAGTCTGTGCTGTTTCTTTTCATTCGATTCAGGAGAAAGGTGGATTTATCACAATGGAGGTAATATCGAGTTGAAGCGACGCCCGCATCGGTCTTACGAGATACGCAAGACAATAAGGTTTCACATGAACCATGTCCCAAGGTCGCTTCAACTCGTCAAATGGCCCGTCCAAAGGAATTATAGTCTGTGATGTTTCTTTTCATTCGATTCAGGAGAAAGGTGGATTTATCACAATGGAGGTAATATCGAGTTGAAGCGACGCCCGCATCGGTCTTACGAGATGCGCAAGACAATGAGGTTTCACATGAACCATGTGCCAAGGTCGCTTCAACTCGTTAAATGGCCTGTCCAAAGGAATTATAGTCTATGTTGTTTATTTTCATTCGATTCAGGAGAAAGGTGGATTTATCACAATGGAGGTAATATCGAGTTGAAGCGACGCCCGCATCGGTCTTACGAGATGCGCAAGACAATAAGGTTTCACATGAACCATGTGCCAAGGTCGCTTCAACTCGTTAAATGGCCTGTCCAAAGGAATTATAGTCTATGTTGTTTATTTTCATTCGATACAGGGGAAAGGTGTATTTATCACCAGGGTGGTTATATCGAGTTGAAGCGACGTTCGCATCGGTCTTAAGAGATGCGCAAGACAATAAGGTTTCACATGAACCATGTCTCAAGGTCGCTTCAACTCGTCAAATGGCCCGTCCAAAGGAATTATAGTCTGTGCTGTTTCTTTTCATTCGATTCAGGAGAAAGGTGGATTTATCACAATGGAGGTAATATCGAGTTGAAGCGACGCCCGTATCGGTCTTACGAGATGCGCAACACAATGAGGTTTCACATGAACCATGTGCCAAGGTCGCTTCAACTCGTTAAATGGCCTGTCCAAAGGAATTATAGTCTATGTTGTTTATTTTCATTCGATTCAGGAGAAAGGTGGATTTATCACAATGGAGGTAATATCGAGTTGAAGCGACGCCCGCATCGGTCTTACGAGATGCGCAAGACAATAAGGTTTCACATGAACCATGTCCCAAGGTCGCTTCAACTCGTCAAATGGCCCGTCCAAAGGAATTATAGTCTGTGCTGTTTCTTTTAATTCGATTCAGGAGAAAGGTGGATTTATCACAATGGAGGTAATAACGAGTTGAAGCGACGCCCGCATCGGTCTTACGAGATGCGCAAGACAATAAGGTTTCACATGAACCATGTCCCAAGGTCGCTTCAACTCGTTAAATGGCCTGTCCAAAGGAATTATAGTCTATGTTGTTTATTTTCATTCGATACAGGGGAAAGGTGTATTTATCACCAGGGTGGTTATATCGAGTTGAAGCGACGTTCGCATCGGTCTTAAGAGATGCGCAAGACAATAAGGTTTCACATGAACCATGTCTCAAGGTCGCTTCAACTCGTCAAATGGCCCGTCCAAAGGAATTATAGTCTGTGCTGTTTCTTTTCATTCGATTCAGGAGAAAGGTGGATTTATCACAATGGAGGTAATATCGAGTTGAAGCGACGCCCGCATCGGTCTTACGAGATGCGCAAGACAATGAGGTTTCACATGAACCATGTCCCAAGGTCGCTTCAACTCGTCAAATGGCCCGTCCAAAGGAATTATAGTCTGTGCTGTTTCTTTTAATTCGATTCAGGAGAAAGGTGGATTTATCACAATGGAGGTAATAACGAGTTGAAGCGACGCCCGCATCGGTCTTACGAGATACGCAAGACAATAAGGTTTCACATGAACCATGTCCCAAGGTCGCTTCAACTCGTCAAATGGCCCGTCCAAAGGAATTATAGTCTGTGCTGTTTCTTTTCATTCGATTCAGGAGAAAGGTGGATTTATCACAATGGAGGTAATATCGAGTTGAAGCGACGCCCGCATCGGTCTTACGAGATGCGCAAGACAATAAGGTTTCACATGAACCATGTCTCAAGGTCGCTTCAACTCGTCAAATGGCCCGTCCAAAGGAATTATAGTCTACGTTGTATATTTTCATTCAATACAGGGGAAAGGTGTATTTATCACAATGGAGGTAATAACGAGTTGAAGCGACGCCCGCATCGGTCTTACGAGATGCGCAAGACAATAAGGTTTCACATGAACCATGTCCCAAGGTCGCTTCAACTCGTTAAATGGCCTGTCCAAAGGAATTATAGTCTATGTTGTTTATTTTCATTCGATACAGGGGAAAGGTGTATTTATCACCAGGGTGGTTATATCGAGTTGAAGCGACGTTCGCATCGGTCTTAAGAGATGCGCAAGACAATAAGGTTTCACATGAACCATGTCTCAAGGTCGCTTCAACTCGTCAAATGGCCCGTCCAAAGGAATTATAGTCTGTGCTGTTTCTTTTCATTCGATTCAGGAGAAAGGTGGATTTATCACAATGGAGGTAATATCGAGTTGAAGCGACGCCCGCATCGGTCTTACGAGATGCGCAAGACAATGAGGTTTCACATGAACCATGTGCCAAGGTCGCTTCAACTCGTTAAATGGCCTGTCCAAAGGAATTATAGTCTATGTTGTTTATTTTCATTCGATTCAGGAGAAAGGTGGATTTATCACAATGGAGGTAATATCGAGTTGAAGCGACGCCCGCATCGGTCTTACGAGATGCGCAAGACAATAAGGTTTCACATGAACCATGTGCCAAGGTCGCTTCAACTCGTTAAATGGCCTGTCCAAAGGAATTATAGTCTATGTTGTTTATTTTCATTCGATACAGGGGAAAGGTGTATTTATCACCAGGGTGGTTATATCGAGTTGAAGCGACGTTCGCATCGGTCTTAAGAGATGCGCAAGACAATAAGGTTTCACATGAACCATGTCTCAAGGTCGCTTCAACTCGTCAAATGGCCCGTCCAAAGGAATTATAGTCTGTGCTGTTTCTTTTCATTCGATTCAGGAGAAAGGTGGATTTATCACAATGGAGGTAATATCGAGTTGAAGCGACGCCCGTATCGGTCTTACGAGATGCGCAACACAATGAGGTTTTACATGAACCATGTGCCAAGGTCGCTTCAACTCGTTAAATGGCCTGTCCAAAGGAATTATAGTCTATGTTGTTTATTTTCATTCGATTCAGGAGAAAGGTGGATTTATCACAATGGAGGTAATATCGAGTTGAAGCGACGCCCGCATCGGTCTTACGAGATGCGCAAGACAATAAGGTTTCACATGAACCATGTCCCAAGGTCGCTTCAACTCGTCAAATGGCCCGTCCAAAGGAATTATAGTCTGTGCTGTTTCTTTTAATTCGATTCAGGAGAAAGGTGTATTTATCACCAGGGTGGTTATATCGAGTTGAAGCGACGTTCGCATCGGTCTTAAGAGATGCGCAAGACAATAAGGTTTCACATGAACCATGTCTCAAGGTCGCTTCAACTCGTCAAATGGCCCGTCCAAAGGAATTATAGTCTGTGCTGTTTCTTTTCATTCGATTCAGGAGAAAGGTGGATTTATCACAATGGAGGTAATATCGAGTTGAAGCGACGCCCGCATCGGTCTTACGAGATGCGCAAGACAATGAGGTTTCACATGAACCATGTCCCAAGGTCGCTTCAACTCGTCAAATGGCCCGTCCAAAGGAATTATAGTCTGTGCTGTTTCTTTTAATTCGATTCAGGAGAAAGGTGGATTTATCACAATGGAGGTAATAACGAGTTGAAGCGACGCCCGCATCGGTCTTACGAGATACGCAAGACAATAAGGTTTCACATGAACCATGTCCCAAGGTCGCTTCAACTCGTCAAATGGCCCGTCCAAAGGAATTATAGTCTGTGCTGTTTCTTTTCATTCGATTCAGGAGAAAGGTGGATTTATCACAATGGAGGTAATATCGAGTTGAAGCGACGCCCGCATCGGTCTTACGAGATGCGCAAGACAATAAGGTTTCACATGAACCATGTCTCAAGGTCGCTTCAACTCGTCAAATGGCCCGTCCAAAGGAATTATAGTCTACGTTGTATATTTTCATTCAATACAGGGGAAAGGTGTATTTATCACAATGGAGGTAATAACGAGTTGAAGCGACGCCCGCATCGGTCTTACGAGATGCGCAAGACAATAAGGTTTCACATGAACCATGTCCCAAGGTCGCTTCAACTCGTTAAATGGCCTGTCCAAAGGAATTATAGTCTATGTTGTTTATTTTCATTCGATACAGGGGAAAGGTGTATTTATCACCAGGGTGGTTATATCGAGTTGAAGCGACGTTCGCATCGGTCTTAAGAGATGCGCAAGACAATAAGGTTTCACATGAACCATGTCTCAAGGTCGCTTCAACTCGTCAAATGGCCCGTCCAAAGGAATTATAGTCTGTGCTGTTTCTTTTCATTCGATTCAGGAGAAAGGTGGATTTATCACAATGGAGGTAATATCGAGTTGAAGCGACGCCCGTATCGGTCTTACGAGATGCGCAACACAATGAGGTTTCACATGAACCATGTGCCAAGGTCGCTTCAACTCGTTAAATGGCCTGTCCAAAGGAATTATAGTCTATGTTGTTTATTTTCATTCGATTCAGGAGAAAGGTGGATTTATCACAATGGAGGTAATATCGAGTTGAAGCGACGCCCGCATGGGTCTTACGAGATGCGCAAGACAATAAGGTTTCACATGAACCATGTCCCAAGGTCGCTTCAACTCGTCAAATGGCCCGTCCAAAGGAATTATAGTCTGTGCTGTTTCTTTTAATTCGATTCAGGAGAAAGGTGGATTTATCACAATGGAGGTAATAACGAGTTGAAGCGACGCCCGCATCGGTCTTACGAGATGCGCAAGACAATAAGGTTTCACATGAACCATGTCCCAAGGTCGCTTCAACTCGTCAAATGGCCCGTCCAAAGGAATTATAGTCTGTGCTGTTTCTTTTCATTCGATTCAGGAGAAAGGTGGATTTATCACAATGGAGGTAATATCGAGTTGAAGCGACGCCCGCATCGGTCTTACGAGATGCGCCAGACAATGAGGTTTCACATGAACCATGTGCCAAGGTCGCTTCAACTCGTTAAATGGCCTGTCCAAAGGAATTATAGTCTATGTTGTTTATTTTCATTCGATTCAGGAGAAAGGTGGATTTATCACAATGGAGGTAATATCGAGTTGAAGCGACGCCCGCATCGGTCTTACGAGATGCGCAAGACAATAAGGTTTCACATGAACCATGTCCCAAGGTCGCTTCAACTCGTTAAATGGCCTGTCCAAAGGAATTATAGTCTATGTTGTTTATTTTCATTCGATACAGGGGAAAGGTGTATTTATCACCAGGGTGGTTATATCGAGTTGAAGCGACGTTCGCATCGGTCTTAAGAGATGGGCAAGACAATAAGGTTGCACATGAACCATGTCTCAAGGTCGTTTCAACTCGTCAAATGGCCCGTCCAAAGGAATTATAGTCTGTGCTGTTTCTTTTCATTCGATTCAGGAGAAAGGTGGATTTATCACAATGGAGGTAATATCGAGTTGAAGCGACGCCCGCATCGGTCTTACGAGATGCGCAAGACAATAAGGTTTCACATGAACCATGTCCCAAGGTCGCTTCAACTCGTCAAATGGCCCGTCCAAAGGAATTATAGTCTGTGCTGTTTCTTTTAATTCGATTCAGGAGAAAGGTGGATTTATCACAATGGAGGTAATAACGAGTTGAAGCGACGCCCGCATCGGTCTTACGAGATGCGCAAGACAATGAGGTTTCACATGAACCATGTGCCAAGGTCGCTTCAACTCGTTAAATGGCCTGTCCAAAGGAATTATAGTCTATGTTGTTTATTTTCATTCGATTCAGGAGAAAGGTGGATTTATCACAATGGAGGTAATATCGAGTTGAAGCGACGCCCGCATCGGTCTTACGAGATACGCAAGACAATAAGGTTTCACATGAACCATGTCCCAAGGTCGCTTCAACTCGTCAAATGGCCCGTCCAAAGGAATTATAGTCTGTGCTGTTTCTTTTCATTCGATTCAGGAGAAAGGTGGATTTGTCATAATGGAGGTAATATCGAGTTGAAGCGACGCCCGCATCGGTCTTACGAGATACGCAATACAATAAGGTTTCACACGAACCATGTCCCAAGGTCGCTTCAACTCGTCAAATGGCCCGTCCAAAGGAATTATAGTCTGTGCTGTTTCTTTTCATTCGATTCAGGAGAAAGGTGGATTTATCACAATGGAGGTAATATCGAGTTGAAGCGACGCCCGCATCGGTCTTACGAGATGCGCAAGACAATGAGGTTTCACATGAACCATGTGCCAAGGTCGCTTCAACTCGTTAAATGGCCTGTCCAAAGGAATTATAGTCTATGTTGTTTATTTTCATTCGATTCAGGAGAAAGGTGGATTTATCACAATCGAGGTAATATCGAGTTGAAGCGACGCCCGCATCGGTCTTAAGAGATGCGTAAGACAATGAGGTTTCACATGAACCATGTCTCAAGGTCGCTTCAACTCGTCAAATGGCCCGTCCAACGGAATTATAGTCTGTGCTGTTTCTTTTCATTCGATTCAGGAGAAAGGTGGATTTATCACAATGGAGGTAATATCGAGTTGAAGCGACGCCCGCATCGGTCTTACGAGATGCGCAAGACAATGAGGTTTCACATGAACCATGTGCCAAGGTCGCTTCAACTCGTTAAATGGCCTGTCCAAAGGAATTATAGTCTATGTTGTTTATTTTCATTCGATTCAGGAGAAAGGTGGATTTATCACAATGGAGGTAATATCGAGTTGAAGCGACGCCCGCATCGGTCTTACGAGATACCCAAGACAATAAGGTTTCACATGAACCATGTCCCAAGGTCGCTTCAACTCGTCAAATGGCCCGTCCAAAGGAATTATAGTCTGTGCTGTTTCTTTTCATTCTATTCAGGCGAAAGGTGGATTTATCACAATGGAGGTAATATCGAGTTGAAGCGACGCCCGCATCGGTCTTACGAGATGCGCAAGACAATGAGGTTTCACATGAACCATGTGCCAAGGTCGCTTGAACTCGTTAAATGGCCTGTCCAAAGGAATTATAGTCTATGTTGTTTATTTTCATTCGATTCAGGAGAAAGGTGGATTTATCACAATGGAGGTAATATCGAGTTGAAGCGACGCCCGCATCGGTCTTACGAGATGCGCAAGACAATAAGGTTTCACATGAACCATGTCCCAAGGTCGCTTCAACTCGTTAAATGGCCTGTCCAAAGGAATTATAGTCTATGTTGTTTATTTTCATTCGATACAGGGGAAAGGTGTATTTATCACCAGGGTGGTTATATCGAGTTGAAGCGACGTTCGCATCGGTCTTAAGAGATGCGCAAGACAATAAGGTTTCACATGAACCATGTCTCAAGGTCGCTTCAACTCGTCAAATGGCCCGTCCAAAGGAATTATAGTCTGTGCTGTTTCTTTTCATTCGATTCAGGAGAAAGGTGGATTTATCACAATGGAGGTAATATCGAGTTGAAGCGACGCCCGTATCGGTCTTACGAGATGCGCAAGACAATGAGGTTTCACATGAACCATGTGCCAAGGTCGCTTCAACTCGTTAAATGGCCTGTCCAAAGGAATTATAGTCTATGTTGTTTATTTTCATTCGATTCAGGAGAAAGGTGGATTTATCACAATGGAGGTAATATCGAGTTGAAGCGACGCCCGCATCGGTCTTACGAGATGCGCAAGACAATAAGGTTTCACATGAACCATGTGCCAAGGTCGCTTCAACTCGTTAAATGGCCTGTCCAAAGGAATTATAGTCTATGTTGTTTATTTTCATTCGATACAGGGGAAAGGTGTATTTATCACCAGGGTGGTTATATCGAGTTGAAGCGACGTTCGCATCGGTCTTAAGAGATGCGCAAGACAATAAGGTTTCACATGAACCATGTCTCAAGGTCGCTTCAACTCGTCAAATGGCCCGTCCAAAGGAATTATAGTCTGTGCTGTTTCTTTTCATTCGATTCAGGAGAAAGGTGGATTTATCACAATGGAGGTCATATCGAGTTGAAGCGACGCCCGCATCGGTCTTACGAGATGCGCAAGACAATAAGGTTTCACATGAACCATGTCCCAAGGTCGCTTCAACTCGTCAAATGGCCCGTCCAAAGGAATTATAGTCTGTGCTGTTTCTTTTCATTCGATTCAGGAGAAAGGTGGATTTATCACAATGGAGGTAATATCGAGTTGAAGCGACGCCCGCATCGGTCTTACGAGATGCGCAAGACAATAAGGTTTCACATGAACCATGTCTCAAGGTCGCTTCAACTCGTCAAATGGCCCGTCCAAAGGAATTATAGTCTACGTTGTATATTTTCATTCAATACAGGGGAAAGGTGTATTTATCACAATGGAGGTAATAACGAGTTGAAGCGACGCCCGCATCGGTCTTACGAGATGCGCAAGACAATAAGGTTTCACATGAACCATGTCCCAAGGTCGCTTCAACTCGTTAAATGGCCTGTCCAAAGGAATTATAGTCTATGTTGTTTATTTTCATTCGATACAGGGGAAAGGTGTATTTATCACCAGGGTGGTTATATCGAGTTGAAGCGACGTTCGCATCGGTCTTAAGAGATGCGCAAGACAATAAGGTTTCACATGAACCATGTCTCAAGGTCGCTTCAACTCGTCAAATGGCCCGTCCAAAGGAATTATAGTCTGTGCTGATTCTTTTCATTCGATTCAGGAGAAAGGTGGATTTATCACAATGGAGGTAATATCGAGTTGAAGCGACGCCCGTATCGGTCTTACGAGATGCGCAACACAATGAGGTTTCACATGAACCATGTGCCAAGGTCGCTTCAACTCGTTAAATGGCCTGTCCAAAGGAATTATAGTCTATGTTGTTTATTTTCATTCGATTCAGGAGAAAGGTGGATTTATCACAATGGAGGTAATATCGAGTTGAAGCGACGCCCGCATGGGTCTTACGAGATGCGCAAGACAATAAGGTTTCACATGAACCATGTCCCAAGGTCGCTTCAACTCGTCAAATGGCCCGTCCAAAGGAATTATAGTCTGTGCTGTTTCTTTTAATTCGATTCAGGAGAAAGGTGGATTTATCACAATGGAGGTAATAACGAGTTGAAGCGACGCCCGCATCGGTCTTACGAGATGCGCAAGACAATAAGGTTTCACATGAACCATGTCCCAAGGTCGCTTCAACTCGTCAAATGGCCCGTCCAAAGGAATTATAGTCTGTGCTGTTTCTTTTCATTCGATTCAGGAGAAAGGTGGATTTATCACAATGGAGGTAATATCGAGTTGAAGCGACGTTCGCATCGGTCTTAAGAGATGCGCAAGACAATAAGGTTTCACATGAACCATGTCTCAAGGTCGCTTCAACTCGTCAAATGGCCCGTCCAAAGGAATTATAGTCTGTGCTGTTTCTTTTCATTCGATTCAGGAGAAAGGTGGATTTATCACAATGGAGGTAATATCGAGTTGAAGCGACGCCCGTATCGGTCTTACGAGATGCGCAAGACAATGAGGTTTCACATGAACCATGTGCCAAGGTCGCTTCAACTCGTTAAATGGCCTGTCCAAAGGAATTATAGTCTATGTTGTTTATTTTCATTCGATTCAGGAGAAAGGTGGATTTATCACAATGGAGGTAATATCGAGTTGAAGCGACGCCCGCATCGGTCTTACGAGATGCGCAAGACAATAAGGTTTCACATGAACCATGTGCCAAGGTCGCTTCAACTCGTTAAATGGCCTGTCCAAAGGAATTATAGTCTATGTTGTTTATTTTCATTCGATACAGGGGAAAGGTGTATTTATCACCAGGGTGGTTATATCGAGTTGAAGCGACGTTCGCATCGGTCTTAAGAGATGCGCAAGACAATAAGGTTTCACATGAACCATGTCTCAAGGTCGCTTCAACTCGTCAAATGGCCCGTCCAAAGGAATTATAGTCTGTGCTGTTTCTTTTCATTCGATTCAGGAGAAAGGTGGATTTATCACAATGGAGGTAATATCGAGTTGAAGCGACGCCCGCATCGGTCTTACGAGATGCGCAAGACAATAAGGTTTCACATGAACCATGTCCCAAGGTCGCTTCAACTCGTCAAATGGCCCGTCCAAAGGAATTATAGTCTGTGCTGTTTCTTTTCATTCGATTCAGGAGAAAGGTGGATTTATCACAATGGAGGTAATATCGAGTTGAAGCGACGCCCGCATCGGTCTTACGAGATGCGCAAGACAATAAGGTTTCACATGAACCATGTCTCAAGGTCGCTTCAACTCGTCAAATGGCCCGTCCAAAGGAATTATAGTCTACGTTGTATATTTTCATTCAATACAGGGGAAAGGTGTATTTATCACAATGGAGGTAATAACGAGTTGAAGCGACGCCCGCATCGGTCTTACGAGATGCGCAAGACAATAAGGTTTCACATGAACCATGTCCCAAGGTCGCTTCAACTCGTTAAATGGCCTGTCCAAAGGAATTATAGTCTATGTTGTTTATTTTCATTCGATACAGGGGAAAGGTGTATTTATCACCAGGGTGGTTATATCGAGTTGAAGCGACGTTCGCATCGGTCTTAAGAGATGCGCAAGACAATAAGGTTTCACATGAACCATGTCTCAAGGTCGCTTCAACTCGTCAAATGGCCCGTCCAAAGGAATTATAGTCTGTGCTGATTCTTTTCATTCGATTCAGGAGAAAGGTGGATTTATCACAATGGAGGTAATATCGAGTTGAAGCGACGCCCGTATCGGTCTTACGAGATGCGCAACACAATGAGGTTTCACATGAACCATGTGCCAAGGTCGCTTCAACTCGTTAAATGGCCTGTCCAAAGGAATTATAGTCTATGTTGTTTATTTTCATTCGATTCAGGAGAAAGGTGGATTTATCACAATGGAGGTAATATCGAGTTGAAGCGACGCCCGCATGGGTCTTACGAGATGCGCAAGACAATAAGGTTTCACATGAACCATGTCCCAAGGTCGCTTCAACTCGTCAAATGGCCCGTCCAAAGGAATTATAGTCTGTGCTGTTTCTTTTAATTCGATTCAGGAGAAAGGTGGATTTATCACAATGGAGGTAATAACGAGTTGAAGCGACGCCCGCATCGGTCTTACGAGATGCGCAAGACAATAAGGTTTCACATGAACCATGTCCCAAGGTCGCTTCAACTCGTCAAATGGCCCGTCCAAAGGAATTATAGTCTGTGCTGTTTCTTTTCATTCGATTCAGGAGAAAGGTGGATTTATCACAATGGAGGTAATATCGAGTTGAAGCGACGCCCGCATCGGTCTTACGAGATGCGCAAGACAATAAGGTTTCACATGAACTATGTCCCAAGGTCGCTTCAACTCGTCAAATGGCCCGTCCAAAGGAATTATAGTCTGTGCTGTTTCTTTTAATTCGATTCAGGAGAAAGGTGGATTTATCACAATGGAGGTAATAACGAGTTGAAGCGACGCCCGCATCGGTCTTACGAGATGCGCAAGACAATGAGGTTTCACATGAACCATGTGCCAAGGTCGCTTCAACTCGTTAAATGGCCTGTCCAAAGGAATTATAGTCTATGTTGTTTATTTTCATTCGATTCAGGAGAAAGGTGGATTTATCACAATGGAGGTAATATCGAGTTGAAGCGACGCCCGCATCGGTCTTACGAGATACGCAAGACAATAAGGTTTCACATGAACCATGTCCCAAGGTCGCTTTCAACTCGTCAAATGGCCCGTCCAAAGGAATTATAGTCTGTGCTGTTTCTTTTCATTCGATTCAGGAGAAAGGTGGATTTGTCATAATGGAGGTAATATCGAGTTGAAGCGTCGCCCGCATCGGTCTTACGAGATACGCAATACAATAAGGTTTCACACGAACCATGTCCCAAGGTCGCTTCAACTCGTCAAATGGCCCGTCCAAAGGAATTATAGTCTGTGCTGTTTCTTTTCATTCGATTCAGGAGAAAGGTGGATTTATCACAATGGAGGTAATATCGAGTTGAAGCGACGCCCGCATCGGTCTTACGAGATGCGCAAGACAATGAGGTTTCACATGAACCATGTGCCAAGGTCGCTTCAACTCGTTAAATGGCCTGTCCAAAGGAATTATAGTCTATGTTGTTTATTTTCATTCGATTCAGGAGAAAGGTGGATTTATCACAATGGAGGTAATATCGAGTTGAAGCGACGCCCGCATCGGTCTTAAGAGATGCGTAAGACAATGAGGTTTCACATGAACCATGTCTCAAGGTCGCTTCAACTCGTCAAATGGCCCGTCCAAAGGAATTATAGTCTGTGCTGTTTCTTTTCATTTGATACAGGGGAAAGGTGGATTTATCACCAGGGTGGTTATATCGAGTTGAAGCGACGTTCGCATCGGTCTTAAGAGATGCGCAAGACAATAAGGTTTCACATGAACCATGTCTCAAGGTCGCTTCAACTCGTCAAATGGCCCGTCCAACGGAATTATAGTCTGTGCTGTTTCTTTTCATTCGATTCAGGAGAAAGGTGGATTTATCACAATGGAGGTAATATCGAGTTGAAGCGACGCCCGCATCGGTCTTACGAGATACGCAAGACAATAAGGTTTCACATGAACCATGTCCCAAGGTCGCTTCAACTCGTCAAATGGCCCGTCCAAAGGAATTATAGTCTGTGCTGTTTCTTTTCATTCTATTCAGGCGAAAGGTGGATTTATCACAATGGAGGTAATATCGAGTTGAAGCGACGCCCGCATCGGTCTTACGAGATACGCAAGACAATAAGGTTTCACATGAACCATGTCCCAAGGTCGCTTCAACTCGTCAAATGGCCCGTCCAAAGGAATTATAGTCTGTGCTGTTTCTTTTCATTCTATTCAGGCGAAAGGTGGATTTATCACAATGGAGGTAATATCGAGTTGAAGCGACGCCCGCATCGGTCTTACGAGATGCGCAAGACAATGAGGTTTCACATGAACCATGTGCCAAGGTCGCTTCAACTCGTTAAATGGCCTGTCCAAAGGAATTATAGTCTATGTTGTTTATTTTCATTCGATTCAGGAGAAAGGTGGATTTATCACAATGGAGGTAATATCGAGTTGAAGCGACGCCCGCATCGGTCTTACGAGATGCGCAAGACAATAAGGTTTCACATGAACCATGTCCCAAGGTCGCTTCAACTCGTTAAATGGCCTGTCCAAAGGAATTATAGTCTATGTTGTTTATTTTCATTCGATACAGGGGAAAGGTGTATTTATCACCAGGGTGGTTATATCGAGTTGAAGCGACGTTCGCATCGGTCTTAAGAGATGCGCAAGACAATAAGGTTTCACATGAACCATGTCTCAAGGTCGCTTCAACTCGTCAAATGGCCCGTCCAAAGGAATTATAGTCTGTGCTGTTTCTTTTCATTCGATTCAGGAGAAAGGTGGATTTATCACAATGGAGGTAATATCGAGTTGAAGCGACGCCCGTATCGGTCTTACGAGATGCGCAAGACAATGAGGTTTCACATGAACCATGTGCCAAGGTCGCTTCAACTCGTTAAATGGCCTGTCCAAAGGAATTATAGTCTATGTTGTTTATTTTCATTCGATTCAGGAGAAAGGTGGATTTATCACAATGGAGGTAATATCGAGTTGAAGCGACGCCCGCATCGGTCTTACGAGATGCGCAAGACAATAAGGTTTCACATGAAGCATGTCCCAAGGTCGCTTCAACTCGTCAAATGGCCCGTCCAAAGGAATTATAGTCTGTGCTGTTTCTTTTAATTCGATTCAGGAGAAAGGTGGATTTATCACAATGGAGGTAATAACGAGTTGAAGCGACGCCCGCATCGGTCTTACGAGATGCGCAAGACAATAAGGTTTCACATGAACCATGTCCCAAGGTCGCTTCAACTCGTTAAATGGCCTGTCCAAAGGAATTATAGTCTATGTTGTTTATTTTCATTCGATACAGGGGAAAGGTGTATTTATCACCAGGGTGGTTATATCGAGTTGAAGCGACGTTCGCATCGGTCTTAAGAGATGCGCAAGACAATAAGGTTTCACATGAACCATGTCTCAAGGTCGCTTCAACTCGTCAAATGGCCCGTCCAAAGGAATTATAGTCTGTGCTGTTTCTTTTCATTCGATTCAGGAGAAAGGTGGATTTATCACAATGGAGGTAATATCGAGTTGAAGCGACGCCCGCATCGGTCTTACGAGATGCGCAAGACAATGAGGTTTCACATGAACCATGTCCCAAGGTCGCTTCAACTCGTCAAATGGCCCGTCCAAAGGAATTATAGTCTGTGCTGTTTCTTTTAATTCGATTCAGGAGAAAGGTGGATTTATCACAATGGAGGTAATATCGAGTTGAAGCGACGCCCGCATCGGTCTTACGAGATGCGCAAGACAATGAGGTTTCACATGAACCATGTGCCAAGGTCGCTTCAACTCGTTAAATGGCCTGTCCAAAGGAATTATAGTCTATGTTGTTTATTTTCATTCGATTCAGGAGAAAGGTGGATTTATCACAATGGAGGTAATATCGAGTTGAAGCGACGCCCGCATCGGTCTTACGAGATGCGCAAGACAAAAAGGTTTCACATGAACCATGTCCCAAGGTCGCTTCAACTCGTTAAATGGTCCGTCCAAAGGAATTATAGTCTGTGCTGTTTCTTTTCATTCGATTCAGGAGAAAGGTGGATTTATCACAATGGAGGTAATATCGAGTTGAAGCGACGCCCGCATCGGTCTTACGAGATGCGCAAGACAATGAGGTTTCACATGAACCATGTCCCAAGGTCGCTTCAACTCGTCAAATGGCCTGTCCAAAGGAATTATAGTCTATGTTGTTTATTTTCATTCGATTCAGGGGAAAGGTGGATTTATCACAATGGAGGTAATATCGAGTTGAAGCGACGCCCGCATCGGTCTTACGAGATACGCAAGACAATAAGGTTTCACATGAACCATGTCCCAAGGTCGCTTCAACTCGTCAAATGGCCCGTCCAAAGGAATTATAGTCTATGTTGTTTATTTTCATTCGATTCAGGAGAAAGGTGGATTTATCACAATGGAGGTAATATCGAGTTGAAGCGACGCCCGCATCGGTCTTACGAGATGCGCAAGACAATAAGGTTTCACATGAACCATGTCCCAAGGTCGCTTCAACTCGTTAAATGGCCTGTCCAAAGGAATTATAGTCTATGTTGTTTATTTTCATTCGATACAGGGGAAAGGTGTATTTATCACCAGGGTGGTTATATCGAGTTGAAGCGACGTTCGCATCGGTCTTAAGAGATGCGCAAGACAATAAGGTTTCACATGAACCATGTCTCAAGGTCGCTTCAACTCGTCAAATGGCCCGTCCAAAGGAATTATAGTCTGTGCTGTTTCTTTTAATTCGATTCAGGAGAAAGGTGGATTTATCACAATGGAGGTAATATCGAGTTGAAGCGACGCCCGCATCGGTCTTACGAGATGCGCAAGACAATGAGGTTTCACATGAACCATGTCCCAAGGTCGCTTCAACTCGTCAAATGGCCCGTCCAAAGGAATTATAGTCTGTGCTGTTTCTTTTCATTCGATTCAGGAGAAAGGTGGATTTATCACAATGGAGGTAATATCGAGTTGAAGCGACGCCCGCATCGGTCTTACGAGATGCGCAAGACAATGAGGTTTCACATGAACCATGTGCCAAGGTCGCTTCAACTCGTTAAATGGCCTGTCCAAAGGAATTATAGTCTATGTTGTTTATTTTCATTCGATTCAGGAGAAAGGTGGATTTATCACAATGGAGGTAATATCGAGTTGAAGCGACGCCCGCATCGGTCTTACGAGATGCGCAAGACAATAAGGTTTCACATGAACCATGTCCCAAGGTCGCTTCAACTCGTTAAATGGTCCGTCCAAAGGAATTATAGTCTGTGCTGTTTCTTTTCATTCGATTCAGGAGAAAGGTGGATTTATCACAATGGAGGTAATATCGAGTTGAAGCGACGCCCGCATCGGTCTTACGAGATGCGCAAGACAATGAGGTTTCACATGAACCATGTCCCAAGGTCGCTTCAACTCGTCAAATGGCCTGTCCAAAGGAATTATAGTCTATGTTGTTTATTTTCATTCGATTCAGGGGAAAGGTGGATTTATCACAATGGAGGTAATATCGAGTTGAAGCGACGCCCGCATCGGTCTTACGAGATACGCAAGACAATAAGGTTTCACATGAACCATGTCCCAAGGTCGCTTCAACTCGTCAAATGGCCCGTCCAAAGGAATTATAGTCTATGTTGTTTATTTTCATTCGATTCAGGAGAAAGGTGGATTTATCACAATGGAGGTAACATCGAGTTGAAGCGACGCCCGCATCGGTCTTACGAGATGCGCAAGACAATAAGGTTTCACATGAACCATGTCCCAAGGTCGCTTCAACTCGTTAAATGGCCTGTCCAAAGGAATTATATTCTATGTTGATTATTTTCATTCGATACAGGGGAAAGGTGTATTTATCACCAGGGTGGTTATATCGAGTTGAAGCGACGTTCGCATCGGTCTTAAGAGATGCGCAAGACAATAAGGTTTCACATGAACCATGTCTCAAGGTCGCTTCAACTCGTCAAATGGCCCGTCCAAAGGAATTATAGTCTGTGCTGTTTCTTTTCATTCGATTCAGGAGAAAGGTGGATTTATCACAATGGAGGTAATATCGAGTTGAAGCGACACCCGTATCGGTCTTACGAGATGCGCAAGACAATGAGGTTTCACATGAACCATGTGCCAAGGTCGCTTCAACTCGTTAAATGGCCTGTCCAAAGGAATTATAGTCTATGTTGTTTATTTTCATTCGATTCAGGAGAAAGGTGGATTTATCACAATGGAGGTAATATCGAGTTGAAGCGACGCCCGCATCGGTCTTACGAGATGCGCAAGACAATAAGGTTTCACATGAACCATGTCCCAAGGTCGCTTCAACTCGTCAAATGGCCCGTCCAAAGGAATTATAGTCTGTGCTGTTTCTTTTAATTCGATTCATGAGAAAGGTGGATTTATCACAATGGAGGTAATAACGAGTTGAAGCGACGCCCGCATCGGTCTTACGAGATGCGCAAGACAATAAGGTTTCACATGAACCATGTCCCAAGGTCGCTTCAACTCGTTAAATGGCCTGTCCAAAGGAATTATAGTCTATGTTGTTTATTTTCATTCGATACAGGGGAAAGGTGTATTTATCACCAGGGTGGTTATATCGAGTTGAAACGACGTTCGCATCGGTCTTAAGAGATGCGCAAGACAATAAGGTTTCACATGAACCATGTCTCAAGGTCGCTTCAACTCGTCAAATGGCCCGTCCAAAGGAATTATAGTCTGTGCTGTTTCTTTTCATTCGATTCAGGAGAAAGGTGGATTTATCACAATGGAGGTAATATCGAGTTGAAGCGACGCCCGCATCGGTCTTACGAGATGCGCAAGACAATGAGGTTTCACATGAACCATGTCCCAAGGTCGCTTCAACTCGTCAAATGGCCCGTCCAAAGGAATTATAGTCTGTGCTGTTTCTTTTAATTCGATTCAGGAGAAAGGTGGATTTATCACAATGGAGGTAATAACGAGTTGAAGCGACGCCCGCATCGGTCTTACGAGATGCGCAAGACAATGAGGTTTCACATGAACCATGTGCCAAGGTCGCTTCAACTCGTTAAATGGCCTGTCCAAAGGAATTATAGTCTATGTTGTTTATTTTCATTCGATTCAGGGGAAAGGTGGATTTATCACAATGGAGGTAATATCGAGTTGAAGCGACGCCCGCATCGGTCATACGAGATACGCAAGACAATAAGGTTTCACATGAACCATGTCCAAGGTCGCTTCAACTCGTCAAATGGCCCGTCCAAAGGAATTATAGTCTGTGCTGTTTCTTTTCATTCGATTCAGGAGAAAGGTGGATTTATCACAATGGAGGTAATATCGAGTTGAAGCGACGCCCGCATCGGTCTTACGAGATGCGCAAGACAATGAGGTTTCACATGAACCATGTGCCAAGGTCGCTTCAACTCGTTAAATGGCCTGTCCAAAGGATTTATAGTCTATGTTGTTTATTTTCATTCGATTCAGGAGAAAGGTGGATTTATCACAATGGAGGTAATATCGAGTTGAAGCGACGCCCGCATCGGTCTTACGAGATGCGCAAGACAATAAGGTTTCACATGAACCATGTCCCAAGGTCGCTTCAACTCGTTAAATGGCCCGTCCAAAGGAATTATAGTCTGTGCTGTTTCTTTTAATTCGATTCAGGAGAAAGGTGGATTTATCACAATGGAGGTAATAACGAGTTGAAGCGACGCCCGCATCGGTCTTACGAGATGCGCAAGACAATGAGGTTTCACATGAACCATGTGCCAAGGTCGCTTCAACTCGTTAGATGGCCTGTCCAAAGGAATTATAGTCTATGTTGTTTATTTTCATTCGATTCAGGAGAAAGGTGGATTTATCACAATGGAGGTAATATCGAGTTGAAGCGACGCCCGCATCGGTCTTACGAGATGCGCAAGACAATAAGGTTTCACATGAACCATGTCCCAAGGTCGCTTCAACTCGTTAAATGGCCTGTCCAAAGGAATTATAGTCTATGTTGTTTATTTTCATTCGATACAGGGGAAAGGTGTATTTATCACCAGGGTGGTTATATCGAGTTGAAGCGACGTTCGCATCGGTCTTAAGAGATGCGCAAGACAATGAGGTTTCACATGAACCATGTCTCAAGGTCGCTTCAACTCGTCAAATGGCCCGTCCAAAGGAATTATAGTCTGTGCTGTTTCTTTTCATTCGATTCAGGAGAAAGGTGGATTTATCACAATGGAGGTAATATCGAGTTGAAGCGACGCCCGCATCGGTCTTACGAGATGCGCAAGACAATAAGGTTTCACATGAACCATGTCCCAAGGTCGCTTCAACTCGTCAAATGGCCCGTCCAAAGGAATTATAGTCTGTGCTGTTTCTTTTAATTCGATTCAGGAGAAAGGTGGATTTATCACAATAGAGGTAATAACGAGTTGAAGCGACGCCCGCATCGGTCTTACGAGATGCGCAAGACAATGAGGTTTCACATGAACCATGTGCCAAGGTCGCTTCAACTCGTTAAATGGCCTGTCCAAAGGAATTATAGTCTATGTTGTTTATTTTCATTCGATTCAGGAGAAAGGTGGATTTATCACAATGGAGGTAATATCGAGTTGAAGCGACGCCCGCATCGGTCTTACGAGATGCGCAAGACAATAAGGTTTCACATGAACCATGTGCCAAGGTCGCTTCAACTCGTTAAATGGCCTGTCCAAAGGATTTATAGTCTATGTTGTTTATTTTCATTCGATTCAGGAGAAAGGTGGATTTATCACAATGGAGGTAATATCGAGTTGAAGCGACGCCCGCATCGGTCTTACGAGATGCGCAAGACAATAAGGTTTCACATGAACCATGTCCCAAGGTCGCTTCAACTCGTTAAATGGCCCGTCCAAAGGAATTATAGTCTGTGCTGTTTCTTTTAATTCGATTCAGGAGAAAGGTGGATTTATCACAATGGAGGTAATAACGAGTTGAAGCGACGCCCGCATCGGTCTTACGAGATGCGCAAGACAATGAGGTTTCACATGAACCATGTGCCAAGGTCGCTTCAACTCGTTAAATGGCCTGTCCAAAGGAATTATAGTCTATGTTGTTTATTTTCATTCGATTCAGGAGAAAGGTGGATTTATCACAATAGAGGTAATAACGAGTTGAAGCGACGCCCGCATCGGTCTTACGAGATGCGCAAGACAATGAGGTTTCACATGAACCATGTCCCAAGGTCGCTTCAACTCGTCAAATGGCCCGTCCAAAGGAATTATAGTCTGTGCTGTTTCTTTTCATTCGATTCAGGAGAAAGGTGGATTTATCACAATGGAGGTAATATCGAGTTGAAGCGACGCCCGCATCGGTCTTACGAGATGCGCAAGACAATAAGGTTTCACATGAACCATGTCTCAAGGTCGCTTCAACTCGTCAAATGGCCCGTCCAAAGGAATTATAGTCTACGTTGTTTATTTTCATTCAATACAGGGGAAAGGTGTATTTATCACCAGGGTGGTTATATCGAGTTGAAGCGACGTTCGCATCGGTCTTACGAGATGCGCCCGACAATAAGGTTTCACATGAACCATGTCTCAAGGTCGCTTCAACTCGTCAAATGGCCCGTCCAAAGGAATTATAGTCTGTGCTGTTTCTTTTCATTCGATTCAGGAGAAAGGTGGATTTATCACAATGGAGGTAATATCGAGTTGAAGCGACGCCCGCATCGGTCTTACGAGATACGCAAGACAATAAGGTTTCACATGAACCATGTCCCAAGGTCGCTTCAACTCGTTAAATGGCCTGTCCAAAGGAATTATAGTCTATGTTGTTTATTTTCATTCGATACAGGGGAAAGGTGTATTTATCACCAGGGTGGTTATATCGAGTTGAAGCGACGTTCGCATCGGTCTTAAGAGATGCGCAAGACAATAAGGTTTCACATGAACCATGTCTCAAGGTCGCTTCAACTCGTCAAATGGCCCGTCCAAAGGAATTATAGTCTGTGCTGTTTCTTTTCATTCGATTCAGGAGAAAGGTGGATTTATCACAATGGAGGTAATATCGAGTTGAAGCGACGCCCGTATCGGTCTTACGAGATGCGCAACACAATGAGGTTTCACATGAACCATGTGCCAAGGTCGCTTCAACTCGTTAAATGGCCTGTCCAAAGGAATTATAGTCTATGTTGTTTATTTTCATTCGATTCAGGAGAAAGGTGGATTTATCACAATGGAGGTAATATCGAGTTGAAGCGACGCCCGCATCGGTCTTACGAGATGCGCAAGACAATAAGGTTTCACATGAACCATGTCCCAAGGTCGCTTCAACTCGTCAAATGGCCCGTCCAAAGGAATTATAGTCTGTGCTGTTTCTTTTAATTCGATTCAGGAGAAAGGTGGATTTATCACAATGGAGGTAATAACGAGTTGAAGCGACGCCCGCATCGGTCTTACGAGATGCGCAAGACAATAAGGTTTCACATGAACCATGTCCCAAGGTCGCTTCAACTCGTTAAATGGCCTGTCCAAAGGAATTATAGTCTATGTTGTTTATTTTCATTCGATACAGGGGAAAGGTGTATTTATCACCAGGGTGGTTATATCGAGTTGAAGCGACGTTCGCATCGGTCTTAAGAGATGCGCAAGACAATAAGGTTTCACATGAACCATGTCTCAAGGTCGCTTCAACTCGTCAAATGGCCCGTCCAAAGGAATTATAGTCTGTGCTGTTTCTTTTCATTCGATTCAGGAGAAAGGTGGATTTATCACAATGGAGGTAATATCGAGTTGAAGCGACGCCCGCATCGGTCTTACGAGATGCGCAAGACAATGAGGTTTCACATGAACCATGTCCCAAGGTCGCTTCAACTCGTCAAATGGCCCGTCCAAAGGAATTATAGTCTGTGCTGTTTCTTTTAATTCGATTCAGGAGGAAGGTGGATTTATCACAATGGAGGTAATATCGAGTTGAAGCGACGCCCGCATCGGTCTTACGAGATACGCAAGACAATAAGGTTTCACATGAACCATGTCCCAAGGTCGCTTCAACTCGTCAAATGGCCCGTCCAAAGGAATTATAGTCTGTGCTGTTTCTTTTCATTCGATTCAGGAGAAAGGTGGATTTATCACAATGGAGGTAATATCGAGTTGAAGCGACGCCCGCATCGGTCTTACGAGATGCGCAAGACAATAAGGTTTCACATGAACCATGTCTCAAGGTCGCTTCAACTCGTCAAATGGCCCGTCCAAAGGAATTATAGTCTACGTTGTATATTTTCATTCAATACAGGGGAAAGGTGGATTTATCACAATGGAGGTAATAACGAGTTGAAGCGACGCCCGCATCGGTCTTACGAGATGCGCAAGACAATGAGGTTTCACATGAACCATGTGCCAAGGTCGCTTCAACTCGTTAAATGGCCTGTCCAAAGGAATTATAGTCTATGTTGTTTATTTTCATTCGATTCAGGAGAAAGGTGGATTTATCACAATGGAGGTAATATCGAGTTGAAGCGACGCCCGCATCGGTCTTACGAGATACGCAAGACAATAAGGTTTCACATGAACCATGTCCCAAGGTCGCTTCAACTCGTCAAATGGCCCGTCCAAAGGAATTATAGTCTGTGCTGTTTCTTTTCATTCGATTCAGGAGAAAGGTGGATTTGTCATAATGGAGGTAATATCGAGTTGAAGCGACGCCCGCATCGGTCTTACGAGATACGCAATACAATAAGGTTTCACACGAACCATGTCCCAAGGTCGCTTCAACTCGTCAAATGGCCCGTCCAAAGGAATTATAGTCTGTGCTGTTTCTTTTCATTCGATTCAGGAGAAAGGTGGATTTATCACAATGGAGGTAATATCGAGTTGAAGCGACGCCCGCATCGGTCTTACGAGATGCGCAAGACAATGAGGTTTCACATGAACCATGTGCCAAGGTCGCTTCAACTCGTTAAATGGCCTGTCCAAAGGAATTATAGTCTATGTTGTTTATTTTCATTCGATTCAGGAGAAAGGTGGATTTATCACAATGGAGGTAATATCGAGTTGAAGCGACGCCCGCATCGGTCTTAAGAGATGCGTAAGACAATGAGGTTTCACATGAACCATGTCTCAAGGTCGCTTCAACTCGTCAAATGGCCCGTCCAAAGGAATTATAGTCTGTGCTGTTTCTTTTCATTTGATACAGGGGAAAGGTGGATTTATCACCAGGGTGGTTATATCGAGTTGAAGCGACGTTCGCATCGGTCTTAAGAGATGCGCAAGACAATAAGGTTTCACATGAACCATGTCTCAAGGTCGCTTCAACTCGTCAAATGGCCCGTCCAACGGAATTATAGTCTGTGCTGTTTCTTTTCATTCGATTCAGGAGAAAGGTGGATTTATCACAATGGAGGTAATATCGAGTTGAAGCGACGCCCGCATCGGTCTTACGAGATGCGCAAGACAATGAGGTTTCACATGAACCATGTGCCAAGGTCGCTTCAACTCGTTAAATGGCCTGTCCAAAGGAATTATAGTCTATGTTGTTTATTTTCATTCGATTCAGGAGAAAGGTGGATTTATCACAATGGAGGTAATATCGAGTTGAAGCGACGCCCGCATCGGTCTTACGAGATACGCAAGACAATAAGGTTTCACATGAACCATGTCCCAAGGTCGCTTCAACTCGTCAAATGGCCCGTCCAAAGGAATTATAGTCTGTGCTGTTTCTTTTCATTCTATTCAGGCGAAAGGTGGATTTATCACAATGGAGGTAATATCGAGTTGAAGCGACGCCCGCATCGGTCTTACGAGATGCGCAAGACAATGAGGTTTCACATGAACCATGTGCCAAGGTCGCTTGAACTCGTTAAATGGCCTGTCCAAAGAAATTATAGTCTATGTTGTTTATTTTCATTCGATTCAGGAGAAAGGTGGATTTATCACAATGGAGGTAATATCGAGTTGAAGCGACGCCCGCATCGGTCTTACGAGATGCGCAAGACAATAAGGTTTCACATGAACCATGTCCCAAGGTCGCTTCAACTCGTTAAATGGCCTGTCTCAAGGAATTATAGTCTATGTTGTTTATTTTCATTCGATACAGGGGAAAGGTGTATTTATCACCAGGGTGGTTATATCGAGTTGAAGCGACGTTCGCATCGGTCTTAAGAGATGCGCAAGACAATAAGGTTTCACATGAACCATGTCTCAAGGTCGCTTCAACTCGTCAAATGGCCCGTCCAAAGGAATTATAGTCTGTGCTGTTTCTTTTCATTCGATTCAGGAGAAAGGTGGATTTATCACAATGGAGGTAATATCGAGTTGAAGCGACGCCCGTATCGGTCTTACGAGATGCGCAAGACAATGAGGTTTCACATGAACCATGTGCCAAGGTCGCTTCAACTCGTTAAATGGCCTGTCCAAAGGAATTATAGTCTATGTTGTTTATTTTCATTCGATTCAGGAGAAAGGTGGATTTATCACAATGGAGGTAATATCGAGTTGAAGCGACGCCCGCATCGGTCTTACGAGATGCGCAAGACAATAAGGTTTCACATGAACCATGTGCCAAGGTCGCTTCAACTCGTTAAATGGCCTGTCCAAAGGAATTATAGTCTATGTTGTTTATTTTCATTCGATACAGGGGAAAGGTGTATTTATCACCAGGGTGGTTATATCGAGTTGAAGCGACGTTCGCATCGGTCTTAAGAGATGCGCAAGACAATAAGGTTTCACATGAACCATGTCTCAAGGTCGCTTCAACTCGTCAAATGGCCCGTCCAAAGGAATTATAGTCTGTGCTGTTTCTTTTCATTCGATTCAGGAGAAAGGTGGATTTATCACAATGGAGGTAATATCGAGTTGAAGCGACGCCCGTATCGGTCTTACGAGATGGGCAACACAATGAGGTTTCACATGAACCATGTGCCAAGGTCGCTTCAACTCGTTAAATGGCCTGTCCAAAGGAATTATAGTCTATGTTGTTTATTTTCATTCGATTCAGGAGAAAGGTGGATTTATCACAATGGAGGTAATATCGAGTTGAAGCGACGCCCGCATCGGTCTTACGAGATGCGCAAGACAATAAGGTTTCACATGAACCATGTCCCAAGGTCGCTTCAACTCGTCAAATGGCCCGTCCAAAGGAATTATAGTCTGTGCTGTTTCTTTTAATTCGATTCAGGAGAAAGGTGGATTTATCACAATGGAGGTAATAACGAGTTGAAGCGACGCCCGCATCGGTCTTACGAGATGCGCAAGACAATAAGGTTTCACATGAACCTTGTCCCAAGGTCGCTTCAACTCGTTAAATGGCCTGTCCAAAGGAATTATAGTCTATGTTGTTTATTTTCATTCGATACAGGGGAAAGGTGTATTTATCACCAGGGTGGTTATATCGAGTTGAAGCGACGTTCGCATCGGTCTTAAGAGATGCGCAAGACAATAAGGTTTCACATGAACCATGTCTCAAGGTCGCTTCAACTCGTCAAATGGCCCGTCCAAAGGAATTATAGTCTGTGCTGTTTCTTTTCATTCGATTCAGGAGAAAGGTGGATTTATCACAATGGAGGTAATATCGAGTTGAAGCGACGCCCGCATCGGTCTTACGAGATGCGCAAGACAATGAGGTTTCACATGAACCATGTCCCAAGGTCGCTTCAACTCGTCAAATGGCCCGTCCAAAGGAATTATAGTCTGTGCTGTTTCTTTTAATTCGATTCAGGAGAAAGGTGGATTTATCACAATGGAGGTAATAACGAGTTGAAGCGACGCCCGCATCGGTCTTACGAGATGCGCAAGACAATGAAGTTTCACATGAACCATGTGCCAAGGTCGCTTCAACTCGTTAAATGGCCTGTCCAAAGGAATTATAGTCTATGTTGTTTATTTTCATTCGATTCAGGGGAAAGGTGGATTTATCACAATGGAGGTAATATCGAGTTGAAGCGACGCCCGCATCGGTCTTACGAGATACGCAAGACAATAAGGTTTCACATGAACCATGTCCCAAGGTCGCTTCAACTCGTCAAATGGCCCGTCCAAAGGAATTATAGTCTGTGCTGTTTCTTTTCATTCGATTCAGGAGAAAGGTGGATTTATCACAATGGAGGTAATATCGAGTTGAAGCGACGCCCGCATCGGTCTTACGAGATGCGCAAGACAATGAGGTTTCACATGAACCATGTGCCAAGGTCGCTTCAACTCGTTAAATGGCCTGTCCAAAGGAATTATAGTCTATGTTGTTTATTTTCATTCGATTCAGGAGAAAGGTGGATTTATCACAATGGAGGTAATATCGAGTTGAAGCGACGCCCGTATCGGTCTTACGAGATGGGCAACACAATGAGGTTTCACATGAACCATGTGCCAAGGTCGCTTCAACTCGTTAAATGGCCCGTCCAAAGGAATTATAGTCTGTGCTGTTTCTTTTCATTCGATTCAGGAGAAAGGTGGATTTATCACAATGGAGGTAATATCGAGTTGAAGCGACGCCCGTATCGGTCTTACGAGATGCGCAAGACAATGAGGTTTCACATGAACCATGTGCCAAGGTCGCTTCAACTCGTTAAATGGCCTGTCCAAAGGAATTATAGTCTATGTTGTTTATTTTCATTCGATTCAGGAGAAAGGTGGATTTATCACAATGGAGGTAATATCGAGTTGAAGCGACGCCCGCATCGGTCTTACGAGATGCGCAAGACAATAAGGTTTCACATGAACCATGTGCCAAGGTCGCTTCAACTCGTTAAATGGCCTGTCCAAAGGAATTATAGTCTATGTTGTTTATTTTCATTCGATACAGGGGAAAGGTGTATTTATCACCAGGGTGGTTATATCGAGTTGAAGCGACGTTCGCATCGGTCTTAAGAGATGCGCAAGACAATAAGGTTTCACATGAACCATGTCTCAAGGTCGCTTCAACTCGTCAAATGGCCCGTCCAAAGGAATTATAGTCTGTGCTGTTTCTTTTCATTCGATTCAGGAGAAAGGTGGATTTATCACAATGGAGGTAATATCGAGTTGAAGCGACGCCCGTATCGGTCTTACGAGATGGGCAACACAATGAGGTTTCACATGAACCATGTGCCAAGGTCGCTTCAACTCGTTAAATGGCCTGTCCAAAGGAATTATAGTCTATGTTGTTTATTTTCATTCGATTCAGGAGAAAGGTGGATTTATCACAATGGAGGTAATATCGAGTTGAAGCGACGCCCGCATCGGTCTTACGAGATGCGCAAGACAATAAGGTTTCACATGAACCATGTCCCAAGGTCGCTTCAACTCGTCAAATGGCCCGTCCAAAGGAATTATAGTCTGTGCTGTTTCTTTTAATTCGATTCAGGAGAAAGGTGGATTTATCACAATGGAGGTAATAACGAGTTGAAGCGACGCCCGCATCGGTCTTACGAGATGCGCAAGACAATAAGGTTTCACATGAACCATGTCCCAAGGTCGCTTCAACTCGTTAAATGGCCTGTCCAAAGGAATTATAGTCTATGTTGTTTATTTTCATTCGATACAGGGGAAAGGTGTATTTATCACCAGGGTGGTTATATCGAGTTGAAGCTACGTTCGCATCGGTCTTAAGAGATGCGCAAGACAATAAGGTTTCACATGAACCATGTCTCAAGGTCGCTTCAACTCGTCAAATGGCCCGTCCAAAGGAATTATAGTCTGTGCTGTTTCTTTTCATTCGATTCAGGAGAAAGGTGGATTTATCACAATGGAGGTAATATCGAGTTGAAGCGACGCCCGCATCGGTCTTACGAGATGCGCAAGACAATGAGGTTTCACATGAACCATGTGCCAAGGTCGCTTCAACTCGTTAAATGGCCTGTCCAAAGGAATTATAGTCTATGTTGTTTATTTTCATTCGATTCAGGGGAAAGGTGGATTTATCACAATGGAGGTAATATCGAGTTGAAGCGACGCCCGCATCGGTCTTACGAGATACGCAAGACAATAAGGTTTCACATGAACCATGTCCCAAGGTCGCTTCAACTCGTCAAATGGCCCGTCCAAAGGAATTATAGTCTGTGCTGTTTCTTTTCATTCGATTCAGGAGAAAGGTGGATTTATCACAATGGAGGTAATATCGAGTTGAAGCGACGCCCGCATCGGTCTTACGAGATGCGCAAGACAATGAGGTTTCACATGAACCATGTGCCAAGGTCGCTTCAACTCGTTAAATGGCCTGTCCAAAGGAATTATAGTCTATGTTGTTTATTTTCATTCGATTCAGGAGAAAGGTGGATTTATCACAATGGAGGTAATATCGAGTTGAAGCGACGCCCGCATCGGTCTTACGAGATGCGCAAGACAATAAGGTTTCACATGAACCATGTGCCAAGGTCGCTTCAACTCGTTAAATGGCCTGTCCAAAGGAATTATAGTCTATGTTGTTTATTTTCATTCGATACAGGGGAAAGGTGTATTTATCACCAGGGTGGTTATATCGAGTTGAAGCGACGTTCGCATCGGTCTTAAGAGATGCGCAAGACAATAAGGTTTCACATGAACCATGTCTCAAGGTCGCTTCAACTCGTCAAATGGCCCGTCCAAAGGAATTATAGTCTGTGCTGTTTCTTTTCATTCGATTCAGGAGAAAGGTGGATTTATCACAATGGAGGTAATATCGAGTTGAAGCGACGCCCGCATCGGTCTTACGAGATGCGCAAGACAATAAGGTTTCACATGAACCATGTCCCAAGGTCGCTTCAACTCGTTAAATGGCCCGTCCAAAGGAATTATAGTCTGTGCTGTTTCTTTTAATTCGATTTAGGAGAAAGGTGGATTTATCACAATGGAGGTAATAACGAGTTGAAGCGACGCCCGCATCGGTCTTACGAGATGCGCAAGACAATGAGGTTTCACATGAACCATGTGCCAAGGTCGCTTCAACTCGTTAAATGGCCTGTCCAAAGGAATTATAGTCTATGTTGTTTATTTTCATTCGATTCAGGAGAAAGGTGGATTTATCACAATGGAGGTAATATCGAGTTGAAGCGACGCCCGCATCGGTCTTACGAGATGCGCAAGACAATAAGGTTTCACATGAACCATGTCCCAAGGTCGCTTCAACTCGTCAAATGGCCCGTCCAAAGGAATTATAGTCTGTGCTGTTTCTTTTCATTCGATTCAGGAGAAAGGTGGATTTATCACAATGGAGGTAATATCGAGTTGAAGCGACGCCCGCATCGGTCTTACGAGATGCGCAAGACAATAAGGTTTCACATGAACCATGTCTCAAGGTCGCTTCAACTCGTCAAATGGCCCGTCCAAAGGAATTATAGTCTACGTTGTATATTTTCATTCAATACAGGGGAAAGGTGTATTTATCACAATGGAGGTAATAACGAGTTGAAGCGACGCCCGCATGGGTCTTACGAGATGCGCAAGACAATAAGGTTTCACATGAACCATGTCCCAAGGTCGCTTCAACTCGTTAAATGGCCTGTCCAAAGGAATTATAGTCTATGTTGTTTATTTTCATTCGATACAGGGGAAAGGTGTATTTATCACCAGGGTGGTTATATCGAGTTGAAGCGACGTTCGCATCGGTCTTAAGAGATGCGCAAGACAATAAGGTTTCACATGAACCATGTCTCAAGGTCGCTTCAACTCGTCAAATGGCCCGTCCAAAGGAATTATAGTCTGTGCTGTTTCTTTTCATTCGATTCAGGAGAAAGGTGGATTTATCACAATGGAGGTAATATCGAGTTGAAGCGACGCCCGTATCGGTCTTACGAGATGCGCAACACAATGAGGTTTCACATGAACCATGTGCCAAGGTCGCTTCAACTCGTTAAATGGCCTGTCCAAAGGAATTATAGTCTATGTTGTTTATTTTCATTCGATTCAGGAGAAAGGTGGATTTATCACAATGGAGGTAATATCGAGTTGAAGCGACGCCCGCATGGGTCTTACGAGATGCGCAAGACAATAAGGTTTCACATGAACCATGTCCCAAGGTCGCTTCAACTCGTCAAATGGCCCGTCCAAAGGAATTACAGTCTGTGCTGTTTCTTTTAATTCGATTCAGGAGAAAGGTGGATTTATCACAATGGAGGTAATAACGAGTTGAAGCGACGCCCGCATCGGTCTTACGAGATGCGCAAGACAATAAGGTTTCACATGAACCATGTCCCAAGGTCGCTTCAACTCGTCAAATGGCCCGTCCAAAGGAATTATAGTCTGTGCTGTTTCTTTTCATTCGATTCAGGAGAAAGGTGGATTTATCACAATGGAGGTAATATCGAGTTGAAGCGACGCCCGCATCGGTCTTACGAGATGCGCAAGACAATAAGGTTTCACATGAACCATGTCCCAAGGTCGCTTCAACTCGTCAAATGGCCCGTCCAAAGGAATTATAGTCTGTGCTGTTTCTTTTAATTCGATTCAGGAGAAAGGTGGATTTATCACAATGGAGGTAATAACGAGTTGAAGCGACGCCCGCATCGGTCTTACGAGATGCGCAAGACAATGAGGTTTCACATGAACCATGTGCCAAGGTCGCTTCAACTCGTTAAATGGCCTGTGCAAAGGAATTATAGTCTATGTTGTTTATTTTCATTCGATTCAGGAGAAAGGTGGATTTATCACAATGGAGGTAATATCGAGTTGAAGCGACGCCCGCATCGGTCTTACGAGATACGCAAGACAATAAGGTTTCACATGAACCATGTCCCAAGGTCGCTCCAACTCGTCAAATGGCCCGTCCAAAGGAATTATAGTCTGTGCTGTTTCTTTTCATTCGATTCAGGAGAAAGGTGGATTTGTCATAATGGAGGTAATATCGAGTTGAAGCGTCGCCCGCATCGGTCTTACGAGATACGCAATACAATAAGGTTTCACACGAACCATGTCCCAAGGTCGCTTCAACTCGTCAAATGGCCCGTCCAAAGGAATTATAGTCTGTGCTGTTTCTTTTCATTCGATTCAGGAGAAAGGTGGATTTATCACAATGGAGGTAATATCGAGTTGAAGCGACGCCCGCATCGGTCTTACGAGATGCGCAAGACAATGAGGTTTCACATGAACCATGTGCCAAGGTCGCTTCAACTCGTTAAATGGCCTGTCCAAAGGAATTATAGTCTATGTTGTTTATTTTCATTCGATTCAGGAGAAAGGTGGATTTATCACAATGGAGGTAATATCGAGTTGAAGCGACGCCCGCATCGGTCTTAAGAGATGCGTAAGACAATGAGGTTTCACATGAACCATGTCTCAAGGTCGCTTCAACTCGTCAAATGGCCCGTCCAAAGGAATTATAGTCTGTGCTGTTTCTTTTCATTTGATACAGGGGAAAGGTGGATTTATCACCAGGGTGGTTATATCGAGTTGAAGCGACGTTCGCATCGGTCTTAAGAGATGCGCAAGACAATAAGGTTTCACATGAAGCATGTCCCAAGGTCGCTTCAACTCGTCAAATGGCCCGTCCAAAGGAATTATAGTCTGTGCTGTTTCTTTTAATTCGATTCAGGAGAAAGGTGGATTTATCACAATGGAGGTAATAACGAGTTGAAGCGACGCCCGCATCGGTCTTACGAGATGCGCAAGACAATAAGGTTTCACATGAACCATGTCCCAAGGTCGCTTCAACTCGTTAAATGGCCTGTCCAAAGGAATTATAGTCTATGTTGTTTATTTTCATTCGATACAGGGGAAAGGTGTATTTATCACCAGGGTGGTTATATCGAGTTGAAGCGACGTTCGCATCGGTCTTAAGAGATGCGCAAGACAATAAGGTTTCACATGAACCATGTCTCAAGGTCGCTTCAACTCGTCAAATGGCCCGTCCAAAGGAATTATAGTCTGTGCTGTTTCTTTTCATTCGATTCAGGAGAAAGGTGGATTTATCACAATGGAGGTAATATCGAGTTGAAGCGACGCCCGCATCGGTCTTACGAGATGCGCAAGACAATGAGGTTTCACATGAACCATGTCCCAAGGTCGCTTCAACTCGTCAAATGGCCCGTCCAAAGGAATTATAGTCTGTGCTGTTTCTTTTAATTCGATTCAGGAGAAAGGTGGATTTATCACAATGGAGGTAATATCGAGTTGAAGCGACGCCCGCATCGGTCTTACGAGATGCGCAAGACAATGAGGTTTCACATGAACCATGTGCCAAGGTCGCTTCAACTCGTTAAATGGCCTGTCCAAAGGAATTATAGTCTATGTTGTTTATTTTCATTCGATTCAGGAGAAAGGTGGATTTATCACAATGGAGGTAATATCGAGTTGAAGCGACGCCCGCATCGGTCTTACGAGATGCGCAAGACAAAAAGGTTTCACATGAACCATGTCCCAAGGTCGCTTCAACTCGTTAAATGGTCCGTCCAAAGGAATTATAGTCTGTGCTGTTTCTTTTCATTCGATTCAGGAGAAAGGTGGATTTATCACAATGGAGGTAATATCGAGTTGAAGCGACGCCCGCATCGGTCTTACGAGATGCGCAAGACAATCAGGTTTCACATGAACCATGTCCCAAGGTCGCTTCAACTCGTCAAATGGCCTGTCCAAAGGAATTATAGTCTATGTTGTTTATTTTCATTCGATTCAGGGGAAAGGTGGATTTATCACAATGGAGGTAATATCGAGTTGAAGCGACGCCCGCATCGGTCTTACGAGATGCGCAAGACAATAAGGTTTCACATGAAGCATGTCCCAAGGTCGCTTCAACTCGTCAAATGGCCCGTCCAAAGGAATTATAGTCTCTGCTGTTTCTTTTAATTCGATTCAGGAGAAAGGTGGATTTATCACAATGGAGGTAATAACGAGTTGAAGCGACGCCCGCATCGGTCTTACGAGATGCGCAAGACAATAAGGTTTCACATGAACCATGTCCCAAGGTCGCTTCAACTCGTTAAATGGCCTGTCCAAAGGAATTATAGTCTATGTTGTTTATTTTCATTCGATACAGGGGAAAGGTGTATTTATCACCAGGGTGGTTATATCGAGTTGAAGCGACGTTCGCATCGGTCTTAAGAGATGCGCAAGACAATAAGGTTTCACATGAACCATGTCTCAAGGTCGCTTCAACTCGTCAAATGGCCCGTCCAAAGGAATTATAGTCTGTGCTGTTTCTTTTCATTCGATTCAGGAGAAAGGTGGATTTATCACAATGGAGGTAATATCGAGTTGAAGCGACGCCCGCATCGGTCTTACGAGATGCGCAAGACAATGAGGTTTCACATGAACCATGTCCCAAGGTCGCTTCAACTCGTCAAATGGCCCGTCCAAAGGAATTATAGTCTGTGCTGTTTCTTTTAATTCGATTCAGGAGAAAGGTGGATTTATCACAATGGAGGTAATATCGAGTTGAAGCGACGCCCGCATCGGTCTTACGAGATGCGCAAGACAATGAGGTTTCACATGAACCATGTGCCAAGGTCGCTTCAACTCGTTAAATGGCCTGTCCAAAGGAATTATAGTCTATGTTGTTTATTTTCATTCGATTCAGGAGAAAGGTGGATTTATCACAATGGAGGTAATATCGAGTTGAAGCGACGCCCGCATCGGTCTTACGAGATGCGCAAGACAAAAAGGTTTCACATGAACCATGTCCCAAGGTCGCTTCAACTCGTTAAATGGTCCGTCCAAAGGAATTATAGTCTGTGCTGTTTCTTTTCATTCGATTCAGGAGAAAGGTGGATTTATCACAATGGAGGTAATATCGAGTTGAAGCGACGCCCGCATCGGTCTTACGAGATGCGCAAGACAATCAGGTTTCACATGAACCATGTCCCAAGGTCGCTTCAACTCGTCAAATGGCCTGTCCAAAGGAATTATAGTCTATGTTGTTTATTTTCATTCGATTCAGGGGAAAGGTGGATTTATCACAATGGAGGTAATATCGAGTTGAAGCGACGCCCGCATCGGTCTTACGAGATACGCAAGACAATAAGGTTTCACATGAACCATGTCCCAAGGTCGCTTCAACTCGTTAAATGGCCTGTCCAAAGGAATTATAGTCTATGTTGTTTATTTTCATTCGATACAGGGGAAAGGTGTATTTATCACCAGGGTGGTTATATCGAGTTGAAGCGACGTTCGCATCGGTCTTAAGAGATGCGCAAGACAATAAGGTTTCACATGAACCATGTCTCAAGGTCGCTTCAACTCGTCAAATGGCCCGTCCAAAGGAATTATAGTCTGTGCTGTTTCTTTTCATTCGATTCAGGAGAAAGGTGGATTTATCACAATGGAGGTAATATCGAGTTGAAGCGACGCCCGCATCGGTCTTACGAGATGCGCAAGACAATGAGGTTTCACATGAACCATGTCCCAAGGTCGCTTCAACTCGTCAAATGGCCCGTCCAAAGGAATTATAGTCTGTGCTGTTTCTTTTAATTCGATTCAGGAGAAAGGTGGATTTATCACAATGGAGGTAATATCGAGTTGAAGCGACGCCCGCATCGGTCTTACGAGATGCGCAAGACAATGAGGTTTCACATGAACCATGTGCCAAGGTCGCTTCAACTCGTTAAATGGCCTGTCCAAAGGAATTATAGTCTATGTTGTTTATTTTCATTCGATTCAGGAGAAAGGTGGATTTATCACAATGGAGGTAATATCGAGTTGAAGCGACGCCCGCATCGGTCTTACGAGATGCGCAAGACAAAAAGGTTTCACATGAACCATGTCCCAAGGTCGCTTCAACTCGTTAAATGGTCCGTCCAAAGGAATTATAGTCTGTGCTGTTTCTTTTCATTCGATTCAGGAGAAAGGTGGATTTATCACAATGGAGGTAATATCGAGTTGAAGCGACGCCCGCATCGGTCTTACGAGATGCGCAAGACAATGAGGTTTCACATGAACCATGTCCCAAGGTCGCTTCAACTCGTCAAATGGCCCGTCCAAAGGAATTATAGTCTGTGCTGTTTCTTTTAATTCGATTCAGGAGAAAGGTGGATTTATCACAATGGAGGTAATAACGAGTTGAAGCGACGCCCGCATCGGTCTTACGAGATGCGCAAGACAATGAGGTTTCACATGAACCATGTGCCAAGGTCGCTTCAACTCGTTAAATGGCCTGTCCAAAGGAATTATAGTCTATGTTGTTTATTTTCATTCGATTCAGGGGAAAGGTGGATTTATCACAATGGAGGTAATATCGAGTTGAAGCGACGCCCGCATCGGTCTTACGAGATACGCAAGACAATAAGGTTTCACATGAACCATGTCCCAAGGTCGCTTCAACTCGTCAAATGGCCCGTCCAAAGGAATTATAGTCTGTGCTGTTTCTTTTAATTCGATTCAGGAGAAAGGTGGATTTATCACAATGGAGGTAATAACGAGTTGAAGCGACGCCCGCATCGGTCTTACGAGATGCGCAAGACAATAAGGTTTCACATGAACCTTGTCCCAAGGTCGCTTCAACTCGTTAAATGGCCTGTCCAAAGGAATTATAGTCTATGTTGTTTATTTTCATTCGATACAGGGGAAAGGTGTATTTATCACCAGGGTGGTTATATCGAGTTGAAGCGACGTTCGCATCGGTCTTAAGAGATGCGCAAGACAATAAGGTTTCACATGAACCATGTCTCAAGGTCGCTTCAACTCGTCAAATGGCCCGTCCAAAGGAATTATAGTCTGTGCTTTTTCTTTTCATTCGATTCAGGAGAAAGGTGGATTTATCACAATGGAGGTAATATCGAGTTGAAGCGACGCCCGCATCGGTCTTACGAGATGCGCAAGACAATAAGGTTTCACATGAACCATGTCTCAAGGTCGCTTCAACTCGTCAAATGGCCCGTCCAAAGGAATTATAGTCTACGTTGTTTATTTTCATTCAATACAGGGAAAAGGTGTATTTATCACAATGGAGGTAATAACGAGTTGAAGCGACGCCCGCATCGGTCTTACGAGATGCGCAAGACAATAAGGTTTCACATGAACCATGTCCCAAGGTCGCTTCAACTCGTCAAATGGCCCGTCCAAAAGAATTATAGTCTGTGCTGTTTCTTTCAATTCGATTCAGGAGAAAGGTGGATTTATCACAATGGAGGTAATAACGAGTTGAAGCGACGCCCGCATCGGTCTTACGAGATGCGCAAGACAATGAGGTTTCACATGAACCATGTGCCAAGGTCGCTTCAACTCGTTAAATGGCCTGTCCAAAGGAATTATAGTCTATGTTGTTTATTTTCATTCGATTCAGGGGAAAGGTGGATTTATCACAATGGAGGTAATATCGAGTTGAAGCGACGCCCGCATCGGTCTTACGAGATACGCAAGACAATAAGGTTTCACATGAACCATGTCCGAAGGTCGCTTCAACTCGTCAAATGGCCCGTCCAAAGGAATTATAGTCTGTGCTGTTTCTTTTCATTCGATTCAGGAGAAAGGTGGATTTATCACAATGGAGGTAATATCGAGTTGAAGCGACGCCCGCATGGGTCTTACGAGATGCGCAAGACAATAAGGTTTCACATGAACCATGTCCCAAGGTCGCTTCAACTCGTCAAATGGCCCGTCCAAAGGAATTATAGTCTGTGCTGTTTCTTTTAATTCGATTCAGGAGAAAGGTGGATTTATCACAATGGAGGTAATATCGAGTTGAAGCGACGCCCGCATCGGTCTTACGAGATGCGCAAGACAATGAGGTTTCACATGAACCATGTGCCAAGGTCGCTTCAACTCGTTAAATGGCCTGTCCAAAGGAATTATAGTCTATGTTGTTTATTTTCATTCGATTCAGGAGAAAGGTGGATTTATCACAATGGAGGTAATATCGAGTTGAAGCGACGCCCGCATCGGTCTTACGAGATGCGCAAGACAAAAAGGTTTCACATGAACCATGTCCCAAGGTCGCTTCAACTCGTTAAATGGTCCGTCCAAAGGAATTATAGTCTGTGCTGTTTCTTTTCATTCGATTCAGGAGAAAGGTGGATTTATCACAATGGAGGTAATATCGAGTTGAAGCGACGCCCGCATCGGTCTTACGAGATGCGCAAGACAATGAGGTTTCACATGAACCATGTCCCAAGGTCGCTTCAACTCGTCAAATGGCCTGTCCAAAGGAATTATAGTCTATGTTGTTTATTTTCATTCGATTCAGGGGAAAGGTGGATTTATCACAATGGAGGTAATATCGAGTTGAAGCGACGCCCGCATCGGTCTTACGAGATACGCAAGACAATAAGGTTTCACATGAACCATGTCCCAAGGTCGCTTCAACTCGTTAAATGGCCTGTCCAAAGAAATTATAGTCTATGTTGTTTATTTTCATTCGATACAGGGGAAAGGTGTATTTATCACCAGGGTGGTTATATCGAGTTGAAGCGACGTTCGCATCGGTCTTAAGAGATGCGCAAGACAATAAGGTTTCACATGAACCATGTCTCAAGGTCGCTTCAACTCGTCAAATGGCCCGTCCAAAGGAATTATAGTCTGTGCTGTTTCTTTTCATTCGATTCAGGAGAAAGGTGGATTTATCACAATGGAGGTAATATCGAGTTGAAGCGACGCCCGCATCGGTCTTACGAGATGCGCAAGACAATGAGGTTTCACATGAACCATGTCCCAAGGTCGCTTCAACTCGTCAAATGGCCCGTCCAAAGGAATTATAGTCTGTGCTGTTTCTTTTAATTCGATTCAGGAGAAAGGTGGATTTATCACAATGGAGGTAATATCGAGTTGAAGCGACGCCCGCATCGGTCTTACGAGATGCGCAAGACAATGAGGTTTCACATGAACCATGTGCCAAGGTCGCTTCAACTCGTTAAATGGCCTGTCCAAAGGAATTATAGTCTATGTTGTTTATTTTCATTCGATTCAGGAGAAAGGTGGATTTATCACAATGGAGGTAATATCGAGTTGAAGCGACGCCCGCATCGGTCTTACGAGATGCGCAAGACAAAAAGGTTTCACATGAACCATGTCCCAAGGTCGCTTCAACTCGTTAAATGGTCCGTCCAAAGGAATTATAGTCTGTGCTTTTTCTTTTCATTCGATTCAGGAGAAAGGTGGATTTATCACAATGGAGGTAATATCGAGTTGAAGCGACGCCCGCATCGGTCTTACGAGATGCGCAAGACAATAAGGTTTCACATGAACCATGTCTCAAGGTCGCTTCAACTCGTCAAATGGCCCGTCCAAAGGAATTATAGTCTACGTTGTTTATTTTCATTCAATACAGGGGAAAGGTGTATTTATCACAATGGAGGTAATAACGAGTTGAAGCGACGCCCGCATCGGTCTTACGAGATGCGCAAGACAATAAGGTTTCACATGAACCATGTCCCAAGGTCGCTTCAACTCGTCAAATGGCCCGTCCAAAGGAATTATAGTCTGTGCTGTTTCTTTTAATTCGATTCAGGAGAAAGGGGGATTTATCACAATGGAGGTAATAACGAGTTGAAGCGACGCCCGCATCGGTCTTACGAGATGCGCAAGACAATGAGGTTTCACATGAACCATGTGCCAAGGTCGCTTCAACTCGTTAAATGGCCTGTCCAAAGGAATTATAGTCTATGTTGTTTATTTTCATTCGATTCAGGAGAAAGGTGGATTTATCACAATGGAGGTAATATCGAGTTGAAGCGACGCCCGCATCGGTCTTACGAGATACGCAAGACAATAAGGTTTCACATGAACCATGTCCCACGGTCGCTTCAACTCGTCAAATGGCCCGTCCAAAGGAATTATAGTCTGTGCTGTTTCTTTTCATTCGATTCAGGAGAAAGGTGGATTTATCACAATGGAGGTAATATCGAGTTGAAGCGACGCCCGCATCGGTCTTACGAGATGCGCAAGACAATGAGGTTTCACATGAACCATGTGCCAAGGTCGCTTCAACTCGTTAAATGGCCTGTCCAAAGGAATTATAGTCTATGTTGTTTATTTTCATTCGATTCAGGAGAAAGGTGGATTTATCACAATGGAGGTAATATCGAGTTGAAGCGACGCCCGCATCGGTCTTACGAGATGCGCAAGACAATAAGGTTTCACATGAACCATGTCCCAAGGTCGCTTCAACTCGTCAAATGGCCCGTCCAAAGGAATTATAGTCTGTGCTGTTTCTTTTAATTCGATTCAGGAGAAAGGTGGATTTATCACAATGGAGGTAATAACGAGTTGAAGCGACGCCCGCATCGGTCTTACGAGATGCGCAAGACAATGAGGTTTCACATGAACCATGTGCCAAGGTCGCTTCAACTCGTTAAATGGCCTGTCCAAAGGAATTATAGTCTATGTTGTTTATTTTCATTCGATTCAGGAGAAAGGTGGATTTATCACAATGGAGGTAATATCGAGTTGAAGCGACGCCCGCATCGGTCTTACGAGATGCGCAAGACAATAAGGTTTCACATGAACCATGTCCCAAGGTCGCTTCAACTCGTTAAATGGCCTGTCCAAAGGAATTATAGTCTAGGTTGTTTATTTTCATTCGATACAGGGGAAAGGTGTATTTATCACCAGGGTGGTTATATCGAGTTGAAGCGACGTTCGCATCGGTCTTAAGAGATGCGCAAGACAATAAGGTTTCACATGAACCATGTCTCAAGGTCGCTTCAACTCGTCAAATGGCCCATCCAAAGGAATTATAGTCTGTGCTGTTTCTTTTCATTCGATTCAGGAGAAAGGTGGATTTATCACAATGGAGGTAATATCGAGTTGAAGCGACGCCCGCATCGGTCTTACGAGATGCGCAAGACAATAAGGTTTCACATGAACCATGTCCCAAGGTCGCTTCAACTCGTCAAATGGCCCGTCCAAAGGAATTATAGTCTGTGCTGTTTCTTTTAATTCGATTCAGGAGAAAGGTGGATTTATCACAATGGAGGTAATAACGAGTTGAAGCGACGCCCGCATCGGTCTTACGAGATGCGCAAGACAATGAGGTTTCACATGAACCATGTGCCAAGGTCGCTTCAACTCGTTAAATGGCCTGTCCAAAGGAATTATAGTCTATGTTGTTTATTTTCATTCGATTCAGGAGAAAGGTGGAATTATCACAATGGAGGTAATATCGAGTTGAAGCGACGCCCGCATCGGTCTTACGAGATGCGCAAGACAATAAGGTTTCACATGAACCATGTCTCAAGGTCGCTTCAACTCGTCAAATGGCCCGTCCAAAGGAATTATAGTCTACGTTGTTTATTTTCATTCAATACAGGGGAAAGGTGTATTTATCACAATGGAGGTAATAACGAGTTGAAGCGACGCCCGCATCGGTCTTACGAGATGCGCAAGACAATAAGGTTTCACATGAACCATGTCCCAAGGTCGCTTCAACTCGTCAAATGGCCCGTCCAAAGGAATTATAGTCTGTGCTGTTTCTTTCAATTCGATTCAGGAGAAAGGTGGATTTATCACAATGGAGGTAATAACGAGTTGAAGCGACGCCCGCATCGGTCTTACGAGATGCGCAAGACAATGAGGTTTCACATGAACCATGTGCCAAGGTCGCTTCAACTCGTTAAATGGCCTGTCCAAAGGAATTATAGTCTATGTTGTTTATTTTCATTCGATTCAGGGGAAAGGTGGATTTATCACAATGGAGGTAATAACGAGTTGAAGCGACGCCCGCATCGGTCTTACGAGATGCGCAAGACAATGAGGTTTCACATGAACCATGTGCCAAGGTCGCTTCAACTCGTTAAATGGCCTGTCCAAAGGAATTATAGTCTATGTTGTTTATTTTCATTCGATTCAGGGGAAAGGTGGATTTATCACAATGGAGGTAATATCGAGTTGAAGCGACGCCCGCATCGGTCTTACGAGATACGCAAGACAATAAGGTTTCACATGAACCATGTCCCAAGGTCGCTTCAACTCGTCAAATGGCCCGTCCAAAGGAATTATAGTCTGTGCTGTTTCTTTTCATTCGATTCAGGAGAAAGGTGGATTTATCACAATGGAGGTAATATCGAGTTGAAGCGACGCCCGCATCGGTCTTACGAGATGCGCAAGACAATGAGGTTTCACATGAACCATGTGCCAAGGTCGCTTCAACTCGTTAAATGGCCTGTCCAAAGGAATTATAGTCTATGTTGATTATTTTCATTCGATTCAGGAGAAAGGTGGATTTATCACAATGGAGGTAATATCGAGTTGAAGCGACGCCCGCATCGGTCTTACGAGATGCGCAAGACAATAAGGTTTCACATGAACCATGTCCCAAGGTCGCTTCAACTCGTTAAATGGCCTGTCCAAAGGAATTATAGTCTATGTTGTTTATTTTCGTTCGATACAGGGGAAAGGTGTATTTATCACCAGGGTGGTTATATCGAGTTGAAGCGACGTTCGCATCGGTCTTAAGAGATGCGCAAGACAATAAGGTTTCACATGAACCATGTCTCAAGGTCGCTTCAACTCGTCAAATGGCCCGTCCAAAGGAATTATAGTCTGTGCTGTTTCTTTTCATTCGATTCAGGAGAAAGGTGGATTTATCACAATGGAGGTAATATCGAGTTGAAGCGACGCCCGCATCGGTCTTACGAGATGCGCAAGACAATAAGGTTTCACATGAACCATGTCCCAAGGTCGCTTCAACTCGTCAAATGGCCCGTCCAAAGGAATTATAGTCTGTGCTGTTTCTTTTAATTCGATTCAGGAGAAAGGTGGATTTATCACAATGGAGGTAATAACGAGTTGAAGCGACGCCCGCATCGGTCTTACGAGATGCGCAAGACAATGAGGTTTCACATGAACCATGTGCCAAGGTCGCTTCAACTCGTTAAATGGCCTTTCCAAAGGAATTATAGTCTATGTTGTTTATTTTCATTCGATTCAGGAGAAAGGTGGATTTATCACAATGGAGGTAATATCGAGTTGAAGCGACGCCCGCATCGGTCTTACGAGATGCGCAAGACAATAAGGTTTCACATGAACCATGTCCCAAGGTCGCTTCAACTCGTCAAATGGCCCGTCCAAAGGAATTATAGTCTGTGCTGTTTCTTTTCATTCGATTCAGGAGAAAGGTGGATTTATCACAATGGAGGTAATATCGAGTTGAAGCGACGCCCGCATCGGTCTTACGAGATGCGCAAGACAATAAGGTTTCACATGAACCATGTCTCAAGGTCGCTTCAACTCGTCAAATGGCCCGTCCAAAGGAATTATAGTCTACGTTGTTTATTTTCATTCAATACAGGGGAAAGGTGTATTTATCACAATGGAGGTAATAACGAGTTGAAGCGACGCCCGCACCGGTCTTACGAGATGCGCAAGACAATGAGGTTTCACATGAACCATGTCCCAAGGTCGCTTCAACTCGTTAAATGGCCTGTCCAAAGGAATTATAGTCTATGTTGTTTATTTTCATTCGATACAGGGGAAAGGTGTATTTATCACCAGGGTGGTTATATCGAGTTGAAGCGACGTTCGCATCGGTCTTAAGAGATGCGCAAGACAATAAGGTTTCACATGAACCATGTCTCAAGGTCGCTTCAACTCGTCAAATGGCCCGTCCAAAGGAATTATAGTCTGTGCTGTTTCTTTTCATTCGATTCAGGAGAAAGGTGGATTTATCACAATGGAGGTAATATCGAGTTGAAGCGACGCCCGCATCGGTCTTACGAGATGCGCAAGACAATGAGGTTTCACATGAACCATGTCCCAAGGTCGCTTCAACTCGTCAAATGGCCCGTCCAAAGGAATTATAGTCTGTGCTGTTTCTTTTAATTCGATTCAGGAGAAAGGGGGATTTATCACAATGGAGGTAATAACGAGTTGAAGCGACGCCCGCATCGGTCTTACGAGATGCGCAAGACAATGAGGTTTCACATGAACCATGTGCCAAGGTCGCTTCAACTCGTTAAATGGCCTGTCCAAAGGAATTATTGTCTATGTTGTTTATTTTCATTCGATTCAGGAGAAAGGTGGATTTATCACAATGGAGGTAATATCGAGTTGAAGCGACGCCCGCATCGGTCTTACGAGATACGCAAGACAATAAGGTTTCACATGAACCATGTCCCACGGTCGCTTCAACTCGTCAAATGGCCCGTCCAAAGGAATTATAGTCTGTGCTGTTTCTTTTCATTCGATTCAGGAGAAAGGTGGATTTATCACAATGGAGGTAATATCGAGTTGAAGCGACGCCCGCATCGGTCTTACGAGATGCGCAAGACAATGAGGTTTCACATGAACCATGTGCCAAGGTCGCTTCAACTCGTTAAATGGCCTGTCCAAAGGAATTATAGTCTATGTTGTTTATTTTCATTCGATTCAGGAGAAAGGTGGATTTATCACAATGGAGGTAATATCGAGTTGAAGCGACGCCCGCATCGGTCTTACGAGATGCGCAAGACAATAAGGTTTCACATGAACCATGTCCCAAGGTCGCTTCAACTCGTTAAATGGCGTGTCCAAAGGAATTATAGTCTAGGTTGTTTATTTTCATTCGATACAGGGGAAAGGTGTATTTATCACCAGGGTGGTTATATCGAGTTGAAGCGACGTTCGCATCGGTCTTAAGAGATGCGCAAGACAATAAGGTTTCACATGAACCATGTCTCAAGATCGCTTCAACTCGTCAAATGGCCCATCCAAAGGAATTATAGTCTGTGCTGTTTCTTTTCATTCGATTCAGGAGAAAGGTGGATTTATCACAATGGAGGTAATATCGAGTTGAAGCGACGCCCGCATCGGTCTTACGAGATGCGCAAGACAATAAGGTTTCACATGAACCATGTCCCAAGGTCGCTTCAACTCGTCAAATGGCCCGTCCAAAGGAATTATAGTCTGTGCTGTTTCTTTTAATTCGATTCAGGAGAAAGGTGGATTTATCACAATGGAGGTAATAACGAGTTGAAGCGACGCCCGCATCGGTCTTACGAGATGCGCAAGACAATGAGGTTTCACATGAACCATGTGCCAAGGTCGCTTCAACTCGTCAAATGGCCCGTCCAAAGGAATTATAGTCTGTGCTGTTTCTTTCAATTCGATTCAGGAGAAAGGTGGATTTATCACAATGGAGGTAATAACGAGTTGAAGCGACGCCCGCATCGGTCTTACGAGATGCGCAAGACAATGAGGTTTCACATGAACCATGTGCCAAGGTCGCTTCAACTCGTTAAATGGCCTGTCCAAAGGAATTATAGTCTATGTTGTTTATTTTCATTCGATTCAGGGGAAAGGTGGATTTATCACAATGGAGGTAATATCGAGTTGAAGCGACGCCCGCATCGGTCTTACGAGATACGCAAGACAATAAGGTTTCACATGAACCATGTCCCAAGGTCGCTTCAACTCGTCAAATGGCCCGTCCAAAGGAATTATAGTCTGTGCTGTTTCTTTTCATTCGATTCAGGAGAAAGGTGGATTTATCACAATGGAGGTAATATCGAGTTGAAGCGACGCCCGCATCGGTCTCACGAGATGCGCAAGACAATGAGGTTTCACATGAACCATGTGCCAAGGTCGCTTCAACTCGTTAAATGGCCTGTCCAAAGGAATTATAGTCTATGTTGATTATTTTCATTCGATTCAGGAGAAAGGTGGATTTATCACAATGGAGGTAATATCGAGTTGAAGCGACGCCCGCATCGGTCTTACGAGATGCGCAAGACAATAAGGTTTCACATGAACCATGTCCCAAGGTCGCTTCAACTCGTTAAATGGCCTGTCCAAAGGAATTATAGTCTATGTTGTTTATTTTCGTTCGATACAGGGGAAAGGTGTATTTATCACCAGGGTGGTTATATCGAGTTGAAGCGACGCCCGCATCGGTCTTACGAGATGCGCAAGACAATAAGGTTTCACATGAACCATGTCCCAAGGTCGCTTCATCTCGTCAAATGGCCCGTCCAAAGGAATTATAGTCTGTGCTGTTTCTTTTAATTCGATTCAGGAGAAAGGTGGATTTATCACAATGGAGGTAATAACGAGTTGAAGCGGCGCCCGCATCGGTCTTACGAGATGCGCAAGACAATGAGGTTTCACATGAACCATGTGCCAAGGTCGCTTCAACTCGTTAAATGGCCTGTCCAAAGGAATTATAGTCTATGTTGTTTATTTTCATTCGATTCAGGAGAAAGGTGGATTTATCACAATGGAGGTAATATCGAGTTGAAGCGACGCCCGCATCGGTCTTACGAGATGCGCAAGACAATAAGGTTTCACATGAACCATGTCCCAAGGTCGCTTCAACTCGTCAAATGGCCCGTCCAAAGGAATTATAGTCTGTGCTGTTTCTTTCAATTCGATTCAGGAGAAAGGTGGATTTATCACAATGGAGGTAATAACGAGTTGAAGCGACGCCCGCATCGGTCTTACGAGATGCGCAAGACAATGAGGTTTCACATGAACCATGTGCCAAGGTTGCTTCAACTCGTTAAATGGCCTGTCCAAAGGAATTATAGTCTATGTTGTTTATTTTCATTCGATTCAGGGGAAAGGTGGATTTATCACAATGGAGGTAATATCGAGTTGAAGCGACGCCCGCATCGGTCTTACGAGATACGCAAGACAATAAGGTTTCACATGAACCATGTCCCAAGGTCGCTTCAACTCGTCAAATGGCCCGTCCAAAGGAATTATAGTCTGTGCTGTTTCTTTTCATTCGATTCAGGAGAAAGGTGGATTTATCACAATGGAGGTAATATCGAGTTGAAGCGACGCCCGCATCGGTCTTACGAGATGCGCAAGACAATGAGGTTTCACATGAACCATGTGCCAAGGTCGCTTCAACTCGTTAAATGGCCTGTCCAAAGGAATTATAGTCTATGTTGATTATTTTCATTCGATTCAGGAGAAAGGTGGATTTATCACAATGGAGGTAATATCGAGTTGAAGCGACGCCCGCATCGGTCTTACGAGATGCGCAAGACAATAAGGTTTCACATGAACCATGTCCCAAGGTCGCTTCAACTCGTTAAATGGCCTGTCCAAAGGAATTATAGTCTATGTTGTTTATTTTCGTTCGATACAGGGGAAAGGTGTATTTATCACCAGGGTGGTTATATCGAGTTGAAGCGACGTTCGCATCGGTCTTAAGAGATGCGCAAGACAATAAGGTTTCACATGAACCATGTCTCAAGGTCGCTTCAACTCGTCAAATGGCCCGTCCAAAGGAATTATAGTCTGTGCTGTTTCTTTTCATTCGATTCAGGAGAAAGGTGGATTTATCACAATGGAGGTAATATCGAGTTGAAGCGACGCCCGCATCGGTCTTACGAGATGCGCAAGACAATAAGGTTTCACATGAACCATGTCCCAAGGTCGCTTCAACTCGTCAAATGGCCCGTCCAAAGGAATTATAGTCTGTGCTGTTTCTTTTAATTCGATTCAGGAGAAAGGTGGATTTATCACAATGGAGGTAATAACGAGTTGAAGCGGCGCCCGCATCGGTCTTACGAGATGCGCAAGACAATGAGGTTTCACATGAACCATGTGCCAAGGTCGCTTCAACTCGTTAAATGGCCTGTCCAAAGGAATTATAGTCTATGTTGTTTATTTTCATTCGATTCAGGAGAAAGGTGGATTTATCACAATGGAGGTAATATCGAGTTGAAGCGACGCCCGCATCGGTCTTACGAGATGCGCAAGACAATAAGGTTTCACATGAACCATGTCCCAAGGTCGCTTCAACTCGTCAAATGGCCCGTCCAAAGGAATTATAGTCTGTGCTGTTTCTTTTCATTCGATTCAGGAGAAAGGTGGATTTATCACAATGGAGGTAATATCGAGTTGAAGCGACGCCCGCATCGGTCTTACGAGATGCGCAAGACAATAAGGTTTCACATGAACCATGTCTCAAGGTCGCTTCAACTCGTCAAATGGCCCGTCCAAAGGAATTATAGTCTACGTTGTTTATTTTCATTCAATACAGGGGAAAGGTGTATTTATCACAATGGAGGTAATAACGAGTTGAAGCGACGCCCGCACCGGTCTTACGAGATGCGCAAGACAATGAGGTTTCACATGAACCATGTCCCAAGGTCGCTTCAACTCGTTAAATGGCCTGTCCAAAGGAATTATAGTCTATGTTGTTTATTTTCATTCGATACAGGGGAAAGGTGTATTTATCACCAGGGTGGTTATATCGAGTTGAAGCGACGTTCGCATCGGTCTTAAGAGATGCGCAAGACAATAAGGTTTCACATGAACCATGTCTCAAGGTCGCTTCAACTCGTCAAATGGCCCGTCCAAAGGAATTATAGTCTGTGCTGTTTCTTTTCATTCGATTCAGGAGAAAGGTGGATTTATCACAATGGAGGTAATATCGAGTTGAACCGACGCCCGCATCGGTCTTACGAGATGCGCAAGACAATGAGGTTTCACATGAACCATGTCCCAAGGTCGCTTCAACTCGTCAAATGGCCCGTCCAAAGGAATTATAGTCTGTGCTGTTTCTTTTAATTCGATTCAGGAGAAAGGGGGATTTATCACAATGGAGGTAATAACGAGTTGAAGCGACGCCCGCATCGGTCTTACGAGATGCGCAAGACAATGAGGTTTCACATGAACCATGTGCCAAGGTCGCTTCAACTCGTTAAATGGCCTGTCCAAAGGAATTATAGTCTATGTTGTTTATTTTCATTCGATTCAGGAGAAAGGTGGATTTATCACAATGGAGGTAATATCGAGTTGAAGCGACGCCCGCATCGGTCTTACGAGATACGCAAGACAATAAGGTTTCACATGAACCATGTCCCACGGTCGCTTCAACTCGTCAAATGGCCCGTCCAAAGGAATTATAGTCTGTGCTGTTTCTTTTCATTCGATTCAGGAGAAAGGTGGATTTATCACAATGGAGGTAATATCGAGTTGAAGCGACGCCCGCATCGGTCTTACGAGATGCGCAAGACAATGAGGTTTCACATGAACCATGTGCCAAGGTCGCTTCAACTCGTTAAATGGCCTGTCCAAAGGAATTATAGTCTATGTTGTTTATTTTCATTCGATTCAGGAGAAAGGTGGATTTATCACAATGGAGGTAATATCGAGTTGAAGCGACGCCCGCATCGGTCTTACGAGATGCGCAAGACAATAAGGTTTCACATGAACCATGTCCCAAGGTCGCTTCAACTCGTCAAATGGCCCGTCCAAAGGAATTATAGTCTGTGCTGTTTCTTTTAATTCGATTCAGGAGAAAGGTGGATTTATCACAATGGAGGTAATAACGAGTTGAAGCGACGCCCGCATCGGTCTTACGAGATGCGCAAGACAATGAGGTTTCACATGAACCATGTGCCAAGGTCGCTTCAACTCGTTAAATGGCCTGTCCAAAGGAATTATAGTCTATGTTGTTTATTTTCATTCGATTCAGGAGAAAGGTGGATTTATCACAATGGAGGTAATATCGAGTTGAACCGACGCCCGCATCGGTCTTACGAGATGCGCAAGACAATGAGGTTTCACATGAACCATGTCCCAAGGTCGCTTCAACTCGTCAAATGGCCCGTCCAAAGGAATTATAGTCTGTGCTGTTTCTTTTAATTCGATTCAGGAGAAAGGGGGATTTATCACAATGGAGGTAATAACGAGTTGAAGCGACGCCCGCATCGGTCTTACGAGATGCGCAAGACAATGAGGTTTCACATGAACCATGTGCCAAGGTCGCTTCAACTCGTTAAATGGCCTGTCCAAAGGAATTATAGTCTATGTTGTTTATTTTCATTCGATTCAGGAGAAAGGTGGATTTATCACAATGGAGGTAATATCGAGTTGAAGCGACGCCCGCATCGGTCTTACGAGATACGCAAGACAATAAGGTTTCACATGAACCATGTCCCACGGTCGCTTCAACTCGTCAAATGGCCCGTCCAAAGGAATTATAGTCTGTGCTGTTTCTTTTCATTCGATTCAGGAGAAAGGTGGATTTATCACAATGGAGGTAATATCGAGTTGAAGCGACGCCCGCATCGGTCTTACGAGATGCGCAAGACAATGAGGTTTCACATGAACCATGTGCCAAGGTCGCTTCAACTCGTTAAATGGCCTGTCCAAAGGAATTATAGTCTATGTTGTTTATTTTCATTCGATTCAGGAGAAAGGTGGATTTATCACAATGGAGGTAATATCGAGTTGAAGCGACGCCCGCATCGGTCTTACGAGATGCGCAAGACAATAAGGTTTCACATGAACCATGTCCCAAGGTCGCTTCAACTCGTTAAATGGCCTGTCCAAAGGAATTATAGTCTAGGTTGTTTATTTTCATTCGATACAGGGGAAAGGTGTATTTATCACCAGGGTGGTTATATCGAGTTGAAGCGACGTTCGCATCGGTCTTAAGAGATGCGCAAGACAATAAGGTTTCACATGAACCATGTCTCAAGGTCGCTTCAACTCGTCAAATGGCCCATCCAAAGGAATTATAGTCTGTGCTGTTTCTTTTCATTCGATTCAGGAGAAAGGTGGATTTATCACAATGGAGGTAATATCGAGTTGAAGCGACGCCCGCATCGGTCTTACGAGATGCGCAAGACAATAAGGTTTCACATGAACCATGTCCCAAGGTCGCTTCAACTCGTCAAATGGCCCGTCCAAAGGAATTATAGTCTGTGCTGTTTCTTTTAATTCGATTCAGGAGAAAGGTGGATTTATCACAATGGAGGTAATAACGAGTTGAAGCGACGCCCGCATCGGTCTTACGAGATGCGCAAGACAATGAGGTTTCACATGAACCATGTGCCAAGGTCGCTTCAACTCGTTAAATGGCCTGTCCAAAGGAATTATAGTCTATGTTGTTTATTTTCATTCGATTCAGGAGAAAGGTGGAATTATCACAATGGAGGTAATATCGAGTTGAAGCGACGCCCGCATCGGTCTTACGAGATGCGCAAGACAATAAGGTTTCACATGAACCATGTCTCAAGGTCGCTTCAACTCGTCAAATGGCCCGTCCAAAGGAATTATAGTCTACGTTGTTTATTTTCATTCAATACAGGGGAAAGGTGTATTTATCACAATGGAGGTAATAACGAGTTGAAGCGACGCCCGCATCGGTCTTACGAGATGCGCAAGACAATAAGGTTTCACATGAACCATGTCCCAAGGTCGCTTCAACTCGTCAAATGGCCCGTCCAAAGGAATTATAGTCTGTGCTGTTTCTTTCAATTCGATTCAGGAGAAAGGTGGATTTATCACAATGGAGGTAATAACGAGTTGAAGCGACGCCCGCATCGGTCTTACGAGATGCGCAAGACAATGAGGTTTCACATGAACCATGTGCCAAGGTCGCTTCAACTCGTTAAATGGCCTGTCCAAAGGAATTATAGTCTATGTTGTTTATTTTCATTCGATTCAGGAGAAAGGTGGATTTATCACAATGGAGGTAATATCGAGTTGAAGCGACGCCCGCATCGGTCTTACGAGATACGCAAGACAATAAGGTTTCACATGAACCATGTCCCACGGTCGCTTCAACTCGTCAAATGGCCCGTCCAAAGGAATTATAGTCTGTGCTGTTTCTTTTCATTCGATTCAGGAGAAAGGTGGATTTATCACAATGGAGGTAATATCGAGTTGAAGCGACGCCCGCATCGGTCTTACGAGATGCGCAAGACAATGAGGTTTCACATGAACCATGTGCCAAGGTCGCTTCAACTCGTTAAATGGCCTGTCCAAAGGAATTATAGTCTATGTTGTTTATTTTCATTCGATTCAGGAGAAAGGTGGATTTATCACAATGGAGGTAATATCGAGTTGAAGCGACGCCCGCATCGGTCTTACGAGATGCGCAAGACAATAAGGTTTCACATGAACCATGTCCCAAGGTCGCTTCAACTCGTTAAATGGCCTGTCCAAAGGAATTATAGTCTAGGTTGTTTATTTTCATTCGATACAGGGGAAAGGTGTATTTATCACCAGGGTGGTTATATCGAGTTGAAGCGACGTTCGCATCGGTCTTAAGAGATGCGCAAGACAATAAGGTTTCACATGAACCATGTCCCAAGGTCGCTTCAACTCGTTAAATGGCCTGTCCAAAGGAATTATAGTCTAGGTTGTTTATTTTCATTCGATACAGGGGAAAGGTGTATTTATCACCAGGGTGGTTATATCGAGTTGAAGCGACGTTCGCATCGGTCTTAAGAGATGCGCAAGACAATAAGGTTTCACATGAACCATGTCTCAAGGTCGCTTCAACTCGTCAAATGGCCCATCCAAAGGAATTATAGTCTGTGCTGTTTCTTTTCATTCGATTCAGGAGAAAGGTGGATTTATCACAATGGAGGTAATATCGAGTTGAAGCGACGCCCGCATCGGTCTTACGAGATGCGCAAGACAATAAGGTTTCACATGAACCATGTCCCAAGGTCGCTTCAACTCGTCAAATGGCCCGTCCAAAGGAATTATAGTCTGTGCTGTTTCTTTTAATTCGATTCAGGAGAAAGGTGGATTTATCACAATGGAGGTAATAACGAGTTGAAGCGACGCCCGCATCGGTCTTACGAGATGCGCAAGACAATGAGGTTTCACATGAACCATGTGCCAAGGTCGCTTCAACTCGTTAAATGGCCTGTCCAAAGGAATTATAGTCTATGTTGTTTATTTTCATTCGATTCAGGAGAAAGGTGGATTTATCACAATGGAGGTAATATCGAGTTGAAGCGACGCCCGCATCGGTCTTACGAGATGCGCAAGACAATAAGGTTTCACATGAACCATGTCTCAAGGTCGCTTCAACTCGTCAAATGGCCCGTCCAAAGGAATTATAGTCTACGTTGTTTATTTTCATTCAATACAGGGGAAAGGTGTATTTATCACAATGGAGGTAATAACGAGTTGAAGCGACGCCCGCATCGGTCTTACGAGATGCGCAAGACAATAAGGTTTCACATGAACCATGTCCCAAGGTCGCTTCAACTCGTCAAATGGCCCGTCCAAAGGAATTATAGTCTGTGCTGTTTCTTTCAATTCGATTCAGGAGAAAGGTGGATTTATCACAATGGAGGTAATAACGAGTTGAAGCGACGCCCGCATCGGTCTTACGAGATGCGCAAGACAATGAGGTTTCACATGAACCATGTGCCAAGGTCGCTTCAACTCGTTAAATGGCCTGTCCAAAGGAATTATAGTCTATGTTGTTTATTTTCATTCGATTCAGGGGAAAGGTGGATTTATCACAATGGAGGTAATATCGAGTTGAAGCGACGCCCGCATCGGTCTTACGAGATACGCAAGACAATAAGGTTTCACATGAACCATGTCCCAAGGTCGCTTCAACTCGTCAAATGGCCCGTCCAAAGGAATTATAGTCTGTGCTGTTTCTTTTCATTCGATTCAGGAGAAAGGTGGATTTATCACAATGGAGGTAATATCGAGTTGAAGCGACGCCCGCATCGGTCTTACGAGATGGGCAAGACAATGAGGTTTCACATGAACCATGTGCCAAGGTCGCTTCAACTCGTTAAATGGCCTGTCCAAAGGAATTATAGTCTATGTTGATTATTTTCATTCGATTCAGGAGAAAGGTGGATTTATCACAATGGAGGTAATATCGAGTTGAAGCGACGCCCGCATCGGTCTTACGAGATGCGCAAGACAATAAGGTTTCACATGAACCATGTCCCAAGGTCGCTTCAACTCGTTAAATGGCCTGTCCAAAGGAATTATAGTCTATGTTGTTTATTTTCGTTCGATACAGGGGAAAGGTGTATTTATCACCAGGGTGGTTATATCGAGTTGAAGCGACGTTCGCATCGGTCTTAAGAGATGCGCAAGACAATAAGGTTTCACATGAACCATGTCTCAAGGTCGCTTCAACTCGTCAAATGGCCCGTCCAAAGGAATTATAGTCTGTGCTGTTTCTTTTCATTCGATTCAGGAGAAAGGTGGATTTATCACAATGGAGGTAATATCGAGTTGAAGCGACGCCCGCATCGGTCTTACGAGATGCGCAAGACAATAAGGTTTCACATGAACCATGTCCCAAGGTCGCTTCAACTCGTCAAATGGCCCGTCCAAAGGAATTATAGTCTGTGCTGTTTCTTTTAATTCGATTCAGGAGAAAGGTGGATTTATCACAATGGAGGTAATAACGAGTTGAAGCGACGCCCGCATCGGTCTTACGAGATGCGCAAGACAATGAGGTTTCACATGAACCATGTGCCAAGGTCGCTTCAACTCGTTAAATGGCCTGTCCAAAGGAATTATAGTCTATGTTGTTTATTTTCATTCGATTCAAGAGAAAGGTGGATTTATCACAATGGAGGTAATATCGAGTTGAAGCGACGCCCGCATCGGTCTTACGAGATGCGCAAGACAATAAGGTTTCACATGAACCATGTCCCAAGGTCGCTTCAACTCGTCAAATGGCCCGTCCAAAGGAATTATAGTCTGTGCTGTTTCTTTTCATTCGATTCAGGAGAAAGGTGGATTTATCACAATGGAGGTAATATCGAGTTGAAGCGACGCCCGCATCGGTCTTACGAGATGCGCAAGACAATAAGGTTTCACATGAACCATGTCTCAAGGTCGCTTCAACTCGTCAAATGGCCCGTCCAAAGGAATTATAGTCTACGTTGTTTATTTTCATTCAATACAGGGGAAAGGTGTATTTATCACAATGGAGGTAATAACGAGTTGAAGCGACGCCCGCACCGGTCTTACGAGATGCGCAAGACAATGAGGTTTCACATGAACCATGTCCCAAGGTCGCTTCAACTCGTTAAATGGCCTGTCCAAAGGAATTATAATCTATGTTGTTTATTTTCATTCGATACAGGGGAAAGGTGTATTTATCACCAGGGTGGTTATATCGAGTTGAAGCGACGTTCGCATCGGTCTTAAGAGATGCGCAAGACAATAAGGTTTCACATGAACCATGTCTCAAGGTCGCTTCAACTCGTCAAATGGCCCGTCCAAAGGAATTATAGTCTGTGCTGTTTCTTTTCATTCGATTCAGGAGAAAGGTGGATTTATCACAATGGAGGTAATATCGAGTTGAAGCGACGCCCGCATCGGTCTTACGAGATGCGCAAGACAATGAGGTTTCACATGAACCATGTCCCAAGGTCGCTTCAACTCGTCAAATGGCCCGTCCAAAGGAATTATAGTCTGTGCTGTTTCTTTTAATTCGATTCAGGAGAAAGGGGGATTTATCACAATGGAGGTAATAACGAGTTGAAGCGACGCCCGCATCGGTCTTACGAGATGCGCAAGACAATGAGGTTTCACATGAACCATGTGCCAAGGTCGCTTCAACTCGTTAAATGGCCTGTCCAAAGGAATTATTGTCTATGTTGTTTATTTTCATTCGATTCAGGAGAAAGGTGGATTTATCACAATGGAGGTAATATCGAGTTGAAGCGACGCCCGCATCGGTCTTACGAGATACGCAAGACAATAAGGTTTCACATGAACCATGTCCCACGGTCGCTTCAACTCGTCAAATGGCCCGTCCAAAGGAATTATAGTCTGTGCTGTTTCTTTTCATTCGATTCAGGAGAAAGGTGGATTTATCACAATGGAGGTAATATCGAGTTGAAGCGACGCCCGCATCGGTCTTACGAGATGCGCAAGACAATGAGGTTTCACATGAACCATGTGCCAAGGTCGCTTCAACTCGTTAAATGGCCTGTCCAAAGGAATTATAGTCTATGTTGTTTATTTTCATTCGATTCAGGAGAAAGGTGGATTTATCACAATGGAGGTAATATCGAGTTGAAGCGACGCCCGCATCGGTCTTACGAGATGCGCAAGACAATAAGGTTTCACATGAACCATGTCCCAAGGTCGCTTCAACTCGTTAAATGGCGTGTCCAAAGGAATTATAGTCTAGGTTGTTTATTTTCATTCGATACAGGGGAAAGGTGTATTTATCACCAGGGTGGTTATATCGAGTTGAAGCGACGTTCGCATCGGTCTTAAGAGATGCGCAAGACAATAAGGTTTCACATGAACCATGTCTCAAGGTCGCTTCAACTCGTCAAATGGCCCATCCAAAGGAATTATAGTCTGTGCTGTTTCTTTTCATTCGATTCAGGAGAAAGGTGGATTTATCACAATGGAGGTAATATCGAGTTGAAGCGACGCCCGCATCGGTCTTACGAGATGCGCAAGACAATAAGGTTTCACATGAACCATGTCCCAAGGTCGCTTCAACTCGTCAAATGGCCCGTCCAAAGGAATTATAGTCTGTGCTGTTTCTTTTAATTCGATTCAGGAGAAAGGTGGATTTATCACAATGGAGGTAATAACGAGTTGAAGCGACGCCCGCATCGGTCTTACGAGATGCGCAAGACAATGAGGTTTCACATGAACCATGTGCCAAGGTCGCTTCAACTCGTTAAATGGCCTGTCCAAAGGAATTATAGTCTATGTTGTTTATTTTCATTCGATTCAGGAGAAAGGTGGATTTATCACAATGGAGGTAATATCGAGTTGAAGCGACGCCCGCATCGGTCTTACGAGATGCGCAAGACAATAAGGTTTCACATGAACCATGTCTCAAGGTCGCTTCAACTCGTCAAATGGCCCGTCCAAAGGAATTATAGTCTACGTTGTTTATTTTCATTCAATACAGGGGAAAGGTGTATTTATCACAATGGAGGTAATAACGAGTTGAAGCGACGCCCGCATCGGTCTTACGAGATGCGCAAGACAATAAGGTTTCACATGAACCATGTCCCAAGGTCGCTTCAACTCGTCAAATGGCCCGTCCAAAGGAATTATAGTCTGTGCTGTTTCTTTCAATTCGATTCAGGAGAAAGGTGGATTTATCACAATGGAGGTAATAACGAGTTGAAGCGACGCCCGCATCGGTCTTACGAGATGCGCAAGACAATGAGGTTTCACATGAACCATGTGCCAAGGTCGCTTCAACTCGTTAAATGGCCTGTCCAAAGGAATTATAGTCTATGTTGTTTATTTTCATTCGATTCAGGGGAAAGGTGGATTTATCACAATGGAGGTAATATCGAGTTGAAGCGACGCCCGCATCGGTCTTACGAGATGCGCAAGACAATAAGGTTTCACATGAACCATGTCCCAAGGTCGCTTCAACTCGTCAAATGGCCCGTCCAAAGGAATTATAGTCTGTGCTGTTTCTTTTCATTCGATTCAGGAGAAAGGTGGATTTATCACAATGGAGGTAATATCGAGTTGAAGCGACGCCCGCATCGGTCTTACGAGATGCGCAAGACAATGAGGTTTCACATGAACCATGTGCCAAGGTCGCTTCAACTCGTTAAATGGCCTGTCCAAAGGAATTATAGTCTATGTTGATTATTTTCATTCGATTCAGGAGAAAGGTGGATTTATCACAATGGAGGTAATATCGAGTTGAAGCGACGCCCGCATCGGTTTTACGAGATGCGCAAGACAATAAGGTTTCACATGAACCATGTCCCAAGGTCGCTTCAACTCGTTAAATGGCCTGTCCAAAGGAATTATAGTCTATGTTGTTTATTTTCGTTCGATACAGGGGAAAGGTGTATTTATCACCAGGGTGGTTATATCGAGTTGAAGCGACGTTCGCATCGGTCTTAAGAGATGCGCAAGACAATAAGGTTTCACATGAACCATGTCTCAAGGTCGCTTCAACTCGTCAAATGGCCCGTCCAAAGGAATTATAGTCTGTGCTGTTTCTTTTCATTCGATTCAGGAGAAAGGTGGATTTATCACAATGGAGGTAATATCGAGTTGAAGCGACGCCCGCATCGATCTTACGAGATGCGCAAGACAATAAGGTTTCACATGAACCATGTCCCAAGGTCGCTTCAACTCGTCAAATGGCCCGTCCAAAGGAATTATAGTCTGTGCTGTTTCTTTTAATTCGATTCAGGAGAAAGGTGGATTTATCACAATGGAGGTAATAACGAGTTGAAGCGACGCCCGCATCGGTCTTACGAGATGCGCAAGACAATGAGGTTTCACATGAACCATGTGCCAAGGTCGCTTCAACTCGTTAAATGGCCTGTCCAAAGGAATTATAGTCTATGTTGTTTATTTTCATTCGATTCAGGAGAAAGGTGGATTTATCACAATGGAGGTAATATCGAGTTGAAGCGACGCCCGCATCGGTCTTACGAGATGCGCAAGACAATAAGGTTTCACATGAACCATGTCCCAAGGTCGCTTCAACTCGTCAAATGGCCCGTCCAAAGGAATTATAGTCTGTGCTGTTTCTTTTCATTCGATTCAGGAGAAAGGTGGATTTATCACAATGGAGGTAATATCGAGTTGAAGCGACGCCCGCATCGGTCTTACGAGATGCGCAAGACAATAAGGTTTCACATGAACCATGTCTCAAGGTCGCTTCAACTCGTCAAATGGCCCGTCCAAAGGAATTATAGTCTACGTTGTTTATTTTCATTCAATACAGGGGAAAGGTGTATTTATCACAATGGAGGTAATAACGAGTTGAAGCGACGCCCGCACCGGTCTTACGAGATGCGCAAGACAATGAGGTTTCACATGAACCATGTCCCAAGGTCGCTTCAACTCGTTAAATGGCCCGTCCAAAGGAATTATAGTCTATGTTGTTTATTTTCGTTCGATACAGGGGAAAGGTGTATTTATCACCAGGGTGGTTATATCGAGTTGAAGCGACGTTCGCATCGGTCTTAAGAGATGCGCAAGACAATAAGGTTTCACATGAACCATGTCTCAAGGTCGCTTCAACTCGTCAAATGGCCCGTCCAAAGGAATTATAGTCTGTGCTGTTTCTTTTCATTCGATTCAGGAGAAAGGTGGATTTATCACAATGGAGGTAATATCGAGTTGAAGCGACGCCCGCATCGGTCTTACGAGATGCGCAAGACAATAAGGTTTCACATGAACCATGTCCCAAGGTCGCTTCAACTCGTCAAATGGCCCGTCCAAAGGAATTATAGTCTGTGCTGTTTCTTTTAATTCGATTCAGGAGAAAGGGGGATTTATCACAATGGAGGTAATAACGAGTTGAAGCGACGCCCGCATCGGTCTTACGAGATGCGCAAGACAATGAGGTTTCACATGAACCATGTGCCAAGGTCGCTTCAACTCGTTAAATGGCCTGTCCAAAGGAATTATTGTCTATGTTGTTTATTTTCATTCGATTCAGGAGAAAGGTGGATTTATCACAATGGAGGTAATATCGAGTTGAAGCGACGCCCGCATCGGTCTTACGAGATACGCAAGGCAATAAGGTTTCACATGAACCATGTCCCACGGTCGCTTCAACTCGTCAAATGGCCCGTCCAAAGGAATTATAGTCTGTGCTGTTTCTTTTCATTCGATTCAGGAGAAAGGTGGATTTATCACAATGGAGGTAATATCGAGTTGAAGCGACGCCCGCATCGGTCTTACGAGATGCGCAAGACAATAAGGTTTCACATGAACCATGTCCCAAGGTCGCTTCAACTCGTCAAATGGCCCGTCCAAAGGAATTATAGTCTGTGCTGTTTCTTTTAATTCGATTCAGGAGAAAGGTGGATTTATCACAATGGAGGTAATAACGAGTTGAAGCGACGCCCGCATCGGTCTTACGAGATGCGCAAGACAATAAGGTTTCACATGAACCATGTCCCAAGGTCGCTTCAACTCGTTAAATGGCCTGTCCAAAGGAATTATAGTCTAGGTTGTTTATTTTCATTCGATACAGGGGAAAGGTGTATTTATCACCAGGGTGGATATATCGAGTTGAAGCGACGTTCGCATCGGTCTTAAGAGATGCGCAAGACAATAAGGTTTCACATGAACCATGTCTCAAGGTCGCTTCAACTCGTCAAATGGCCCATCCAAAGGAATTATAGTCTGTGCTGTTTCTTTTCATTCGATTCAGGAGAAAGGTGGATTTATCACAATGGAGGTAATATCGAGTTGAAGCGACGCCCGCATCGGTCTTACGAGATGCGCAAGACAATAAGGTTTCACATGAACCATGTCCCAAGGTCGCTTCAACTCGTCAAATGGCCCGTCCAAAGGAATTATAGTCTGTGCTGTTTCTTTTAATTCGATTCAGGAGAAAGGTGGATTTATCACAATGCAGGTAATAACGAGTTGAAGCGACGCCCGCATCGGTCTTACGAGATGCGCAAGACAATGAGGTTTCACATGAACCATGTGCCAAGGTCGCTTCAACTCGTTAAATGGCCTGTCCAAAGGAATTATAGTCTATGTTGTTTATTTTCATTCGATTCAGGAGAAAGGTGGATTTATCACAATGGAGGTAATATCGAGTTGAAGCGACGCCCGCATCGGTCTTACGAGATGCGCAAGACAATAAGGTTTCACATGAACCATGTCCCAAGGTCGCTTCAACTCGTCAAATGGCCCGTCCAAAGGAATTATAGTCTGTGCTGTTTCTTTTCATTCGATTCAGGAGAAAGGTGGATTTATCACAATGGAGGTAATATCGAGTTGAAGCGACGCCCGCATCGGTCTTACGAGATGCGCAAGACAATAAGGTTTCACATGAACCATGTCTCAAGGTCGCTTCAACTCGTCAAATGGCCCGTCCAAAGGAATTATAGTCTACGTTGTTTATTTTCATTCAATACAGGGGAAAGGTGTATTTATCACCAGGGTGGTTATATCGAGTTGAAGCGACGTTCGCATCGGTCTTACGAGATGCGCCCGACAATAAGGTTTCACATGAACCATGTCTCAAGGTCGCTTCAACTCGTCAAATGGCCCGTCCAAAGGAATTATAGTCTGTGCTGTTTCTTTTCATTCGATTCAGGAGAAAGGTGGATTTATCACAATGGAGGTAATATCGAGTTGAAGCGACGCCCGCATCGGTCTTACGAGATACGCAAGACAATAAGGTTTCACATGAACCATGTCCCAAGGTCGCTTCAACTCGTCAAATGGCCCGTCCAAAGGAATTATAGTCTGTGCTGTTTCTTTTCATTCGATTCAGGAGAAAGGTGGATTTATCACAATGGAGGTAATCTCGAGTTGAAGCGACGCCCGCATCGGTCTTACGAGATGCGCAAGACAATGAGGTTTCACATGAACCATGTGCCAAGGTCGCTTCAACTCGTTAAATGGCCTCTCCAAAGGAATTATAGTCTATGTTGTTTATTTTCATTCGATTCAGGAGAAAGGTGGATTTATCACAATGGAGGTAATATCGAGTTGAAGCGACGCCCGCATCGGTCTTACGAGATGCGCAAGACAATAAGGTTTCACATGAACCATGTGCCAAGGTCGCTTCAACTCGTTAAATGGCCTGTCCAAAGGAATTATAGTCTATGTTGTTTATTTTCATTCGATACAGGGGAAAGGTGTATTTATCACCAGGGTGGTTATATCGAGTTGAAGCGACGTTCGCATCGGTCTTAAGAGATGCGCAAGACAATAAGGTTTCACATGAACCATGTCTCAAGGTCGCTTCAACTCGTCAAATGGCCCGTCCAAAGGAATTATAGTCTGTGCTGTTTCTTTTCATTCGATTCAGGAGAAAGGTGGATTTATCACAATGGAGGTAATATCGAGTTGAAGCGACGCCCGTATCGGTCTTACGAGATGCGCAAGACAATGAGGTTTCACATGAACCATGTGCCAAGGTCGCTTCAACTCGTTAAATGGCCTGTCCAAAGGAATTATAGTCCATGTTGTTTATTTTCATTCGGTTCAGGAGAAAGGTGGATTTATCACAATGGAGGTAATATCGAGTTGAAGCGACGCCCGCATCGGTCTTACGAGATGCGCAAGACAATAAGGTTTCACATGAACCATGTCCCAAGGTCGCTTCAACTCGTCAAATGGCCCGTCCAAAGGAATTATAGTCTGTGCTGTTTCTTTTAATTCGATTCAGGAGAAAGGTGGATTTATCACAATGGAGTTAATAACGAGTTGAAGCGACGCCCGCATCGGTCTTACGAGATGCGCAAGACAATAAGGTTTCACATGAACCATGTCCCAAGGTCGCTTCAACTCGTTAAATGGCCTGTCCAAAGGAATTATAGTCTATGTTGATTATTTTCATTCGATACAGGGGAAAGGTGTATTTATCACCAGGGTGGTTATATCGAGTTGAAGCGACGTTCGCATCGGTCTTAAGAGATGCGCAAGACAATAAGGTTTCACATGAACCATGTCTCAAGGTCGCTTCAACTCGTCAAATGGCCCGTCCAAAGGAATTATAGTCTGTGCTGTTTCTTTTCATTCGATTCAGGAGAAAGGTGGATTTATCACAATGGAGGTAATATCGAGTTGAAGCGACGCCCGCATCGGTCTTACGAGATGCGCAAGACAATGAGGTTTCACATGAACCATGTGCCAAGGTCGCTTCAACTCGTCAAATGGCCCGTCCAAAGGAATTATAGTCTGTGCTGTTTCTTTTAATTCGATTCAGGAGAAAGGTGGATTTATCACAATGGAGGTAATAACGAGTTGAAGCGACGCCCGCATCGGTCTTACGAGATGCGCAAGACAATGAGGTTTCACATGAACCATGTCCCAAGGTCGCTTCAACTCGTCAAATGGCCCGTCCAAAGGAATTATAGTCTGTGCTGTTTCTTTTAATTCGATTCAGGAGAAAGGTGGATTTATCACAATGGAGGTAATAACGAGTTGAAGCGACGCCCGCATCGGTCTTACGAGATGCGCAAGACAATGAGGTTTCACATGAACCATGTGCCAAGGTCGCTTCAACTCGTTAAATGGCCTGTCCAAAGGAATTATAGTCTATGTTGTTTATTTTCATTCGATTCAGGGGAAAGGTGGATTTATCACAATGGAGGTAATATCGAGTTGAAGCGACGCCCGCATCGGTCTTACGAGATACGCAAGACAATAAAGTTTCACATGAACCATGTCCCAAGGTCGCTTCAACTCGTCAAATGGCCCGTCCAAAGGAATTATAGTCTGTGCTGTTTCTTTTCATTCGATTCAGGAGAAAGGTGGATTTATCACAATGGAGGTAATATCGAATTGAAGCGACGCCCGCATCGGTCTTACGAGATGCGCAAGACAATGAGGTTTCACATGAACCATGTGCCAAGGTTGCTTCAACTCGTTAAATGGCCTGTCCAAAGGAATTATAGTCTATGTTGATTATTTTCATTCGATTCAGGAGAAAGGTGGATTTATCACAATGGAGGTAATATCGAGTTGAAGCGACGCCCGCATCGGTCTTACGAGATGCGCAAGACAATAAGGTTTCACATGAACCATGTCCCAAGGTCGCTTCAACTCGTTAAATGGCCTGTCCAAAGGAATTATAGTCTATGTTGTTTATTTTCGTTCGATACAGGGGAAAGGTGTCTTTATCACCAGGGTGGTTATATCGAGTTGAAGCGACGTTCGCATCGGTCTTAAGAGATGCGCAAGACAATAAGGTTTCACATGAACCATGTCTCAAGGTCGCTTCAACTCGTCAAATGGCCCGTCCAAAGGAATTATAGTCTGTGCTGTTTCTTTTCATTCGATTCAGGAGAAAGGTGGATTTATCACAATGGAGGTAATATCGAGTTGAAGCGACGCCCGCATCGGTCTTACGAGATGCGCAAGACAATAAGGTTTCACATGAACCATGTCCCAAGGTCGCTTCAACTCGTCAAATGGCCCGTCCAAAGGAATTATAGTCTGTGCTGTTTCTTTTAATTCGATTCAGGAGAAAGGTGGATTTATCACAATGGAGGTAATAACGAGTTGAAGCGACGCCCGCATCGGTCTTACGAGATGCGCAAGACAATGAAGTTTCACATGAACCATGTGCCAAGGTCGCTTCAACTCGTTAAATGGCCTGTCCAAAGGAATTATAGTCTATGTTGTTTATTTTCATTCGATTCAGGAGAAAGGTGGATTTATCACAATGGAGGTAATATCGAGTTGAAGCGACGCCCGCATCGGTCTTACGAGATGCGCAAGACAATAAGGTTTCACATGAACCATGTCCCAAGGTCGCTTCAACTCGTCAAATGGCCCGTCCAAAGGAATTATAGTCTGTGCTGTTTCTTTTCATTCGATTCAGGAGAAAGGTGGATTTATCACAATGGAGGTAATATCGAGTTGAAGCGACGCCCGCATCGGTCTTACGAGATGCGCAAGACAATAAGGTTTCACATGAACCATGTCTCAAGGTCGCTTCAACTCGTCAAATGGCCCGTCCAAAGGAATTATAGTCTACGTTGTTTATTTTCATTTAATACAGGGGAAAGGTGTATTTATCACAATGGAGGTAATAACGAGTTGAAGCGACGCCCGCATCGGTCTTACGAGATGCGCAAGACAATAAGGTTTCACATGAACCATGTCCCAAGGTCGCTTCAACTCGTTAAATGGCCTGTCCAAAGGAATTATAGTCTATGTTGTTTATTTTCATTCGATACAGGGGAAAGGTGTATTTATCACCAGGGTGGTTATATCGAGTTGAAGCGACGTTCGCATCGGTCTTAAGAGATGCGCAAGACAATAAGGTTTCACATGAACCATGTCTCAAGGTCGCTTCAACTCGTCAAATGGCCCGTCCAAAGGAATTATAGTCTGTGCTGTTTCTTTTCATTCGATTCAGGAGAAAGGTGGATTTATCACAATGGAGGTAATATCGAGTTGAAGCGACGCCCGCATCGGTCTTACGAGATGCGCAAGACAATGAGGTTTCACATGAACCATGTCCCAAGGTCGCTTCAACTCGTCAAATGGCCCGTCCAAAGGAATTATAGTCTGTGCTGTTTCTTTTAATTCGATTCAGGAGAAAGGTGGATTTATCACAATGGAGGTAATAACGAGTTGAAGCGACGCCCGCATCGGTCTTACGAGATGCGCAAGACAATGAGGTTTCACATGAACCATGTGCCAAGGTCGCTTCAACTCGTTAAATGGCCTGTCCAAAGGAATTATAGTCTATGTTGTTTATTTTCATTCGATTCAGGAGAAAGGTGGATTTATCACAATGGAGGTAATATCGAGTTGAAGCGACGCCCGCATCGGTCTTACGAGATGCGCAAGACAATAAGGTTTCACATGAACCATGTGCCAAGGTCGCTTCAACTCGTTAAATGGCCTGTCCAAAGGAATTATAGTCTATGTTGTTTATTTTCATTCGATACAGGGGAAAGGTGTATTTATCACCAGGGTGGTTATATCGAGTTGAAGCGACGTTCGCATCGGTCTTAAGAGATGCGCAAGACAATAAGGTTTCACATGAACCATGTCTCAAGGTCGCTTCAACTCGTCAAATGGCCCGTCCAAAGGAATTATAGTCTGTGCTGTTTCTTTTCATTCGATTCAGGAGAAAGGTGGATTTATCACAATGGAGGTAATATCGAGTTGAAGCGACGCCCGCATCGGTCTTACGAGATGCGCAAGACAATAAGGTTTCACATGAACCATGTCCCAAGGTCGCTTCAACTCGTCAAATGGCCCGTCCAAAGGAATTATAGTCTGTGCTGTTTCTTTTAATTCGATTCAGGAGAAAGGTGGATTTATCACAATGGAGGTAATAACGAGTTGAAGCGACGCCCGCATCGGTCTTACGAGATGCGCAAGACAATGAGGTTTCACATGAACCATGTGCCAAGGTCGCTTCAACTCGTTAAATGGCCTGTCCAAAGGAATTATAGTCTATGTTGTTTATTTTCATTCGATTCAGGAGAAAGGTGGATTTATCACAATGGAGGTAATATCGAGTTGAAGCGACGCCCGCATCGGTCTTACGAGATGCGCAAGACAATAAGGTTTCACATGAACCATGTCCCAAGGTCGCTTCAACTCGTCAAATGGCCCGTCCAAAGGAATTATAGTCTGTGCTGTTTCTTTTCATTCGATTCAGGAGAAAGGTGGATTTATCACAATGGAGGTAATATCGAGTTGAAGCGACGCCCGCATCGGTCTTACGAGATGCGCAAGACAATAAGGTTTCACATGAACCATGTCCCAAGGTCGCTTCAACTCGTCAAATGGCCCGTCCAAAGGAATTATAGTCTGTGCTGTTTCTTTTCATTCGATTCAGGAGAAAGGTGGATTTATCACAATGGAGGTAATATCGAGTTGAAGCGACGCCCGCATCGGTCTTACGAGATGCGCAAGACAATAAGGTTTCACATGAACCATGTCTCAAGGTCGCTTCAACTCGTCAAATGGCCCGTCCAAAGGAATTATAGTCTACGTTGTTTATTTTCATTCAATACAGGGGAAAGGTGTATTTATCACAATGGAGGTAATAACGAGTTGAAGCGACGCCCGCATCGGTCTTACGAGATGCGCAAGACAATAAGGTTTCACATGAACCATGTGCCAAGGTCGCTTCAACTCGTTAAATGGCCTGTCCAAAGGAATTATAGTCTATGTTGTTTATTTTCATTCGATACAGGGGAAAGGTGTATTTATCACCAGGGTGGTTATATCGAGTTGAAGCGACGTTCGCATCGGTCTTAAGAGATGCGCAAGACAATAAGGTTTCACATGAACCATGTCTCAAGGTCGCTTCAACTCGTCAAATGGCCCGTTCAAAGGAATTATAGTCTGTGCTGTTTCTTTTCATTCGATTCAGGAGAAAGGTGGATTTATCACAATGGAGGTAATATCGAGTTGAAGCGACGCCCGTATCGGTCTTACGAGATGCGCAAGACAATGAGGTTTCACATGAACCATGTGCCAAGGTCGCTTCAACTCGTTAAATGGCCTGTCTAAAGGAATTATAGTCTATGTTGTTTATTTTCATTCGATTCAGGAGAAAGGTGGATTTATCACAATGGAGGTAATAACGAGTTGAAGCGACGCCCGCATCGGTCTTACGAGATGCGCAAGACAATGAGGTTTCACATGAACCATGTGCCAAGGTCGCTTCAACTCGTTAAATGGCCTGTCCAAAGGAATTATAGTCTATGTTGTTTATTTTCATTCGATTCAGGAGAAAGGTGGATTTATCACAATGGAGGTAATATCGAGTTGAAGCGACGCCCGCATCGGTCTTACGAGATGCGCAAGACAATAAGGTTTCACATGAACCATGTCCCAAGGTCGCTTCAACTCGTCAAATGGCCCGTCCAAAGGAATTATAGTCTGTGCTGTTTCTTTTCATTCGATTCAGGAGAAAGGTGGATTTATCACAATGGAGGTAATATCGAGTTGAAGCGACGCCCGCATCGGTCTTACGAGATGCGCAAGACAATAAGGTTTCACATGAACCATGTCCCAAGGTCGCTTCAACTCGTTAAATGGCCTGTCCAAAGGAATTATAGTCTGTGCTGTTTCTTTTCATTCGATTCAGGAGAAAGGTGGATTTATCACAATGGAGGTAATATCGAGTTGAAGCGACGCCCGCATCGGTCTTACGAGATGCGCAAGACAATGAGGTTTCACATGAACCATGTGCCAAGGTCGCTTCAACTCGTTAAATGGCCTGTCCAAAGGAATTATAGTCTATGTTGTTTATTTTCATTCGATTCAGGAGAAAGGTGGATTTATCACAATGGAGGTAATATCGAGTTGAAGCGACGCCCGCATCGGTCTTACGAGATGCGCAAGACAATAAGGTTTCACATGAACCATGTCCCAAGGTCGCTTCAACTCGTTAAATGGCCTGTCCAAAGGAATTATAGTCTATGTTGTTTATTTTCATTCGATACAGGGGAAAGGTGTATTTATCACCAGGGTGGTTATATTGAGTTGAAGCGACGTTCGCATCGGTCTTAAGAGATGGGCAAGACAATAAGGTTTCACATGAACCATGTCTCAAGGTCGCTTCAACTCGTCAAATGGCCCGTCCAAAGGAATTATAGTCTGTGCTGTTTCTTTTCATTCGATTCAGGAGAAAGGTGGATTTATCACAATGGAGGTAATATCGAGTTGAAGCGACGCCCGCATCGGTCTTACGAGATGCGCAAGACAATAAGGTTTCACATGAACCATGTCCCAAGGTCGCTTCAACTCGTCAAATGGCCCGTCCAAAGGAATTATAGTCTGTGCTGTTTCTTTTAATTCGATTCAGGAGAAAGGTGGATTTATCACAATGGAGGTAATAACGAGTTGAAGCGACGCCCGCATCGGTCTTACGAGATGCGCAATACAATGAGGTTTCACATGAACCATGTGCCAAGGTCGCTTCAACTCGTTAAATGGCCTGTCCAAAGGTATTATAGTCTATGTTGTTTATTTTCATTCGATTCAGGAGAAAGGTGGATTTATCACAATGGAGGTAATATCGAGTTGAAGCGACGCCCGCATCGGTCTTACGAGATACGCAAGACAATAAGGTTTCACATGAACCATGTCCCAAGGTCGCTTCAACTCGTCAAATGGCCCGTCCAAACGAATTATAGTCTGTGCTGTTTCTTTTCATTCGATTCAGGAGAAAGGTGGATTTATCATAATGGAGGTAATATCGAGTTGAAGCGACGCCCGCATCGGTCTTACGAGATACGCAATACAATAAGGTTTCACACGAACCATGTCCCAAGGTCGCTTCAACTCGTCAAATGGCCCGTCCAAAGGAATTATAGTCTGTGCTGTTTCTTTTCATTCGATTCAGGAGAAAGGTGGATTTATCACAATGGAGGTAATATCGAGTTGAAGCGACGCCCGCATCGGTCTTAAGAGATGCGTAAGACAATAAGGTTTCACATGAACCATGTCTCAAGGTCGCTTCAACTCGTCAAATGGCCCGTCCAAAGGAATTATAGTCTGTGCTGTTTCTTTTCATTTGATACAGGGGAAAGGTGGATTTATCACCAGGGTGGTTATATCGAGTTGAAGCGAAGTTCGCATCGGACTTACGAGATGTGCAAGACAAAAAGGTTTCACGTGAACTATGTCTCAAAGTCACATGAGTTCGGGAAACATCCTAATCAAAAGATCGATGGTAGTGTTTTATTGCATTGTTTGCGTGCCGTTTCATATCTCTATATCGGCATTACTGGATGCATGATGGGTTCCTCTTCGTTTAATTAAGACGATTATGAAGTATTGTAGACAGATGTGGAAGGGTCAAATTTCGAGCGACGAGCGGAAGGAAACGTATTGGGCATTTTTATCGACCTTTTTTTTAAATCGTTACTTGCTCTATTACAGAAAAGTGGTGAATTATCCATGGAGGGTTTGTTTCGACAAAACCAATGGCGAAATAAATAAATGTTATATGAGTATTTACGTCATCTATCAATGGTAGGATTGGTTTGATTAATCCTGAGGTAGGAGAAAAAAAAATTAATCGATCGTAGAAACTGTTCAAACAATCGATAAGTACGTACTTGCGTAACGTGGCAAAATTAGAAAAAATCGATGGAAATTTTAATTATTTGTAAAAGAATCCACTGATCGGAGTGAGCTCCGTGAACCGTAAGATTCCGGCGGCTTATCACAGTTTCGGCATTACCGGAAACGTGATCGGGTTAGCTTCATTTGATCAGTTATAAATTTCGCAACCTTCGTGGGCCAATGCTTTTCGATGCCGCACGGCGTCACAATGAACCGGTACGTCATCCGTACGTATGGGAATTAAAAAAAGAAAAAAAAAAAATTGTTCCGCGCCAAGACTCGAACTCGGGACCTCCGAGTTTCTAAGCCATCGCTCTAGTCATGAGACCATTTTCCACATGACTGTTACGATAACGATTTGTCCAATCATTCGTTCGAATCTTTGCCGAGGAAAAAATGTTTTAGGGCAAAAGCGATGAATTATGACCCCAAGCTAATTAGAAAGGGCTATAATCCATCACTTTTCCCCTAAATAAAATACTTTTTCATCTCTCGGAGTTTTTTTGGAAGCTCATAATTTTCCCAGAAAATACTTTAACGTTTCTGCATTTCAAATTGAAATGTTTGACGACAAGTTTTGAATGACGTTATCGATACGTAAAAAAACACTGAAAAAGATTCAGTGCCACCATTCAATGTTCACTAAATGGGTAATTTCAATTTACGATCTATTTTTATTTATCCTTGTTAATTCTTCCATTGAATAAAAAATAAATAAAGAAAAATCAACTCTTAATCAGTAGTCCGTGGCTGGTAACCCATAAACTGAAATTTTTTGTAAGCACTTTCGGAAACGCGATGTGTTGTTTGTCAAATTTGGTTTTAAAATTAATGAACGCTATTGGAAGCTTTTCTTACATAAACTGTTTGCGAAATTTCAAAAACATGTGTGTTGCAATTTTGGTTAATTTCCGGGAAAAGTTTTGTAATTTTGATATTTGGTATTTTTATTTTACACAAAAAGGACATTGATGTTCAATTAATGTAAGTGCTGTAAGGACATTTCAAGCTTCAGTACATTCAATTTACAATTCTTTTATTTAGAGTATGACGTACGATTCACATTTCGATATCGGGTCTCGCAATGTTGCAATGAACCGATACGTCATCCGTACGTATGGGGATTAAAAAAAAAAAAAAAAAAAAAAAAAAAAAAAAAAAAAAAATTGTTCTGCGCCAAGACTCGAACACGGGACCTCCGAGTTTCTAGGCCATCGCTCTAGTCATGAGACCATTTTCCACATGACTGTTATGATAACGATTTGTCGAATCATTCGTTCGAATCTTTGCCGAGGAAAAAATTTTTTTAGGGCAAAAGCGATGAATTATGACCCCAAGCTAATTAGAAAGGGCTATAATCCATCACTTTTCCCCTAAATAAAATACTTTTTCATCTCTCGGAGTTTTTTTGAAAGCTCATAATTTTCCCAGAAAATACTTTAACGTTTCTGCATTTCAAATTGAAATGTTTGACGACAAGTTTTGAATGACGTTATCGATACGTAAGAAAAACACTGAAAAAGATTCAGTGCCACCATTCAATGTTCACTAAATGGGCAATTTCAATTTACGATCTATTTTTATTTATCCTTTTTAATTCGTCTATTGAATAAAAAATAAATTAAAAAAAACATGAACTGAAATTTTTTGCAAGCACTTTCGGAAACGGGATAAGTTGTTTGTCAAATTTGGTTTGAAAATTTATGAACGGTATTGGAAGCTTTTTTTTACATAATCTGTTTGCGAAATTTCAAAAACATTTGTGTTGCAATTTTACAGTAAAATTTTGGTTAATTTCCTGGAAAAGTTTTGTAATTTTGATATCTGGTATTTTTATTTTACACAAAAAAGACATTAATGTTCGATTAATGTAAGTGCTGTAAGGACATTTCAAGATTCAATACATTCAATTTACAATTCGTTTTTACAGTGTAACGTACGATTCACATTTCGATATCGGGTCTCGCGCGACAAACTCTGCCTTGTACAGGGATCCAGTGCGAGAACATCGCATTGGATCTTCCGTGATAGGCATAGGCTCGGTGTCACCTTCCTTCGAGCTTTTTGGGATAATTTTTATTCATTCATATCTAGCAATTTTCATTTATTCGACTTAGCCTGATTGCATAACGGCAGTTTCTTCCGCAGCCGTCAATGGCGCGAGAGGCATTTGGCTGGTCGAAATGAAAGCTAACTTCGAACTGTTCAAATTCCCGCTCGCTATCTTTTGTCACCTGTCCGTGTTGGCTTGCGTGTGGTAGACGGGCCATTGTTTACTCAACGTTCGAGCGTCGAGACTCCGATGAAAGACGAGCTGTGATTGGTCGACTTTGAACGTTAATAGCTCGGTCAATTTTTACTCCATCGCAATTTCGCAAAGAGCAAAATTTTCAGTGCGACGCGCTCTGTACGTCGGTATATCTTTCGTACATAAGTTACAACTCACCCTGTATATATATATATATATATATATATATATATATATATATATATTGAAACGTTTCGGAAACTCGAGGTCACGGCGCGGGATGGAAATTGGCCGTAAAGTGACGTTCGATATAAGACCCGAGTTTACCAGACAAAATATAATAATTCTCGTAAAAAAAAGAAGAGTTCGTGTACTGAACTCAACGTGAGAGAGGTGTAGGAAAAAGAGGTTAGAAGTTTGGAATAAAGGGATTTTAGTTATGAGAATTGGAAAAGTTAATTAAAGCAAAAAGTAATTAGTTTAATTTTACCTGGCCTCAGTAGGGATCACTCTAGTTCTCGCAGACGAGTGCTTGACCCTTCATCCTAGGCACAATACTGAGTCAAGAATAATAAAGCTGCCCCTCGAGAAGCGAAAGGCCAAAAGGAAGATGGAAATGAATTTATCAGTGATTTTAATTTAGGATTTGGATAGATGTATAATAGAATGGTTCGGAATAAAGAAAAAAAAAATACGAAATATCCGTACAGCTTATGGCTTGGGATAATCGTCACATGCGATAATAACAGAATTAAATTGAGAATGACAAGGTGCGTCGAGTAGGCCGACATTTCGCGTGGAACGACCCGTGGGTCGATCGGACAGCCGAACGTCGGTGCTCCTCGACACTCGCAGCCTTTTGTCTTCGATGTAAACAAAACAGAGCTTAGCTATCTCGCACGCTCGGAGATAGCGTTCAGTTGAAAAATAAAAACGGTTATGAATCATGAAATGTGGAATTTAGAACATTCCTACGCAACGAAAGATTTGCGCGTAGAGAGCTTAACACTCAATTTATCGAATATAACGGCTTGACTTTCAACACGATATGGAAAGCCTGTGGGATGTTCCATGCTAACCAATGCTGCTTGATTTATACTTGCAATTTCGGTTGATATTCGACCCGAGTTTTGAATAATGAGACTGACGCGCCAAAACACGCTACCCGATTACCTTAGATGTTTAACAATTCGCGTTGGTCTTTACTCGTTGTTTAACCTCGCAAGCTGTCGCCGTAGCTCACGACGAGGGTCTCGAATTATTCAACAGTTTCGTTATTATCTTAGATGATGCGAAATAAGAGAAATTTGTGCTATCCAGCTACTTAGCGAAACCCTTTGATGTTCAACAAATCGCGTGGTCTTTATTCGTTATTTTACCTCGCAAGCTGTCACTATTGTTCACAACGAGGTTCTCAATTATTTCGTTCTTATAATTACGTTCCATGATGAGTGTTACTGACTAACGCACTATAGCAGCTCCACACATTACGGGCCCTTCCTGATATTGATCGGACTTACGGCATTAAAGATAACCTTAAACTAACAACGGAGCAGAGCTCCGGCATTTGTATATATATATATATATATATATATATATAAACAAATATACATAAATGCATATATGTATTTCACTCGCACGCACTGAACACCGGTCTTCCAGGTCACTCTCGTCCGGTCCTGCGGCGACTGTGTCGGAGATACGGTGACCTGCCGTATGGTTCCTCTGCTTCGTCAATTTTGTTGATTTTTTTCGCGATGACTCCCATGTCCTTGTTAATTTTCTGGGGTTCCCGAACGATCAAGACCTCGAACGACGAGGCCGTGTCATCGTCATACCCGGCGCTGGTCTCTTCAGAGTCGCTGCTGTCCCCGCTGGTGGTGGCTGTCGCCTCTTCCCCCTTTTCTGGGCCAAGTCTGGTACCAGCGTCAACGAGATCGTCGGCAATGGCCTGCGACTCGGCTTCAGTTTTTCTTGATGTAGGATGAAATGGGTCAAGTTCGGAAAATAATATTCCGCTTCCTTTTTCTAGTTCTTCATGTGTCGGCGACTCAGACTCCGATGCTCCTTTGACGTCGAGAATAAGCAGATCCCTATCCAGAGTAGGGGGCGCAATCAGCGACTCCGCCGCCTGGCCATCGTCGAGTCTCCACTCGTCCAATAGGTTTTCCACCGTGTGTGGATCTTCCCATTTCACAAAATCGAGCGGCGCCCCTGGTACAAGGCACAGCTTCTTTGTTTGTGTGCTTCAATTGCAGGTTGCTCTTGAAGTTTGTGTCTCCACAGAGACCGGGGAAGCTCTAGCCGAGTGCCCCGTTTCCTTGTGCGAGACAGCTCGATAAGTCGTTCCTTGCGACTTCATGGTGGACGTCGCAAAACTCTTTTTCGTGGTTGTGGCCCCCGATGTACTCCGGATCCCCGAGATGCCCGGTTGACCCGGCGGTGCTGCTTCCGAGGCACGGGCGACGACGAGTCTCGTCAACGTACCCGACAAGCAGCTAGCGTCGGGTATCGTGGATGGCATACGCCCGACAACGATATCCCCCGACAGCCGTTGGTATTCCACGAGGCACGCGCCTATATGGCCGGAATATTCCCTGCCATACAGTTTCACGCTGCATAGCTTACAGCGCTGCATAGCTTACGCTGCATAGCTTATAGCCCATTCTTCCGTGAGGACGCCGGGATCGAGGGCTGCACGCCCCCACATCGGAGCACTGTCTCGATTCGCGCTTGCACACTGCACAGCGGCCGTTGCGCGTACATTCGACAATCACCCGGTGGAGCACGTTCCTGTCTGATATTTTTTTTTATTATTTTTTATTTATTATTTTTTTTATTTGCACCGTTTTGTCTGTACACACGCGTGGAACTTTTTTTTTATTTATCACCATCTATTTTTATTCAACTGTGAACTTACAACCTTCACTGATTATTTCGTCACTCGCGATCTTTACTCTGCTGGAAACCCTTTTTATTCTTCCGCGTTGTGACTCGGTCAAGCGTTCGAGAACTAATGAAGTCATGGAGTCGTCTTGCCGCATACCTCGAGGGTGCCGATGCGTAATCACTCACCGCGTTTTGAAGCGGAAGGGAGCGGTCCACAGTGTTTAGGCTGCGAGTCCCACGCTCGAGCGGCAACGGTAACTCTACCCTTGCGGCCGAGCTGCTGACTCCGTCCGTCCATATCTCTTGTCTGGCCGCCGCTGTCGGCGCCGGATTCGGATGTCGGATTATTTTCTTGCACAGACCCATGGCTCCGAGGAATATTTTTCTTCGAGAACAATAAAGTACTGTGCTGGGCACGAATAACGCTTGAGTCATAAACCCGTAGAGAAAGAGGTGATGATTTTGCTGTCTCTCTCTTGGATGCCTACCTAATGACTCCATCCTTTCTTCGATCTCGTAAAGCGATTCACCGTCTTCGGGTGCTCCCCAGCCTCGTAAAACCTCCGGGGTTTTTGTTTCATTTTCTCTCGGGAACAACGAATCTATTATCGTCCCGGGCATTTCTTCGAGTACCGGGACGGCTATTGTTATATTTAATATTACCCCGGGTCGGTAATATTAAATATAACCCGACCGCTATACATGCGTATTCCCGTCAGCGTAGCGCTGCGCGTCCTTCCGATGCAATTCGGATTAATGTATAAAATTCCAGCTCCATTCAAGTTCACGTGGGCTTCCGGTTTATTGGGGCACAATATATAAATGGTTTCGGTTTTTACGAATAAAAATAACCAACCGCCCTGGGTCGATAAATAACCCCAGAACGGTGTGTGCTCGCGACGGAGACGCACGTTGCACCGTCGTAGAGCCTCGATGGTTGGTTATGTCAGCATCTTTATCTCGCACTGTTCCGAGGTGGCCACCTCATTCACTGGAATTCCGCATTACAGATGTATTGTCAATTCTTTTACACGCGCTCAGATATGTGGTATCCACGAGGAAGTAGGCACGGTGGTCTCCGGATACAGCGATGTATGGTTCGGTAGGGCTCACATGCGCTGATCCCATCCGGTTGTTTATATTTTGTGCGGCGGGCCATGCGTGCATTCGATAAAGATGGTATATTACTCTGTCTAGCAGGGGTATATGCATCATAACCAAAAGCCGCCTTTGATGATATGCCAGGTCTGTCCGGGCGATTTCGGCCAGTGCCTCCGCTCGAAGTTGTTTTGCCGGGATGGGGAACTCGAAAATTCCTGCCTCCTGTTGTACCGCTTGCGCGACGGATATCAGCTGGTTGGTTGTGAGTATCGACGGGTCAAAGCGTTCGGCGCGAGCCGCGGCAATCGCTCGTATATATTACTCGCAGGTCGATATGTAGCGCTCGATTTTTCGTTCCACTTGAAATGAATAATTAATGATCGACTGATTATATCTGGCCCTGACCACGTCTAAATCGAAACGTTGCATTTCTTTTCTGGTATTTGCCAGTGCGTCTTGCACAGCGTTCATCCTGTGGGTCTCGATCAGATGTTCCTGGTGAAGAGTTTGCAGCTTTGAGTGGAAGATGTGCATTTGCTGGCCGACCAAGTGTGTGATATTGGCTTGGTCCGTAAATAATTTTTCGATTTCTCTGTTTATATAGTCGGCGTCATCCTCGTTCAAGGTATCAAACAGAAACTTGCTGAGGGTGCCAATGATTCCAAAGAGAGCGGCTCGTTTGGTTAACGTCCGTGGCAATATCTCCGTGGGTTCAGGTTCCAGTTTTGCATCCTCCGAAATTTTTCGGAGATCCGTCGTTAGTCCCCGTGCTCGAGAGAATAATTCTCGGAGGATGTTAATCCGCAAGATCTCGTTACAAGACGGGGGCGATGACAATTTTCGGCAAACAGCGTATCTTTCGTCGATGTACAGTTCATCGGTGGGGAAATCGCGCAGGAATCGCGCGACGTCAATGAAGACCGTGACACGCCAGTCTGCATGTTACTCGCTCATAATAGAGTCCTGAAGTTCCATTCGTTGATACCACGTGGTACGCTGGCTCGGTCAAATGCATGCTCCAGGTGTATTCCAGTATCACCAAGAGCAGACTGCACAGTCGCATCTCGCTTGGAATTATCTTTCCTGCAATTTATAAATTGATCACTGCACTCGTTGTTTGTTAGCACTTACTTATCGTTCGTTCTTGTTCATTCGTGGCGAATTTTGTTTTGTATTTTTTTTTATTCAGCATGCGCGCACACACACACACCCATGCGTACTCATTCCATGACATTTCTTATCTTATTCCATTTTGTTTTTATTTTATTCTTCTACAGCCACCTTGAGTTTATCGGTGTGCTTGCGCATTAATTTTCCCGATTCTGTTTCTAAAACGGCGTTTTTCCGGTCTGACAGTTCGAGTATCGGGAAGGGTCCTTCCCAGCGTTTATCGAATTTTCCGTCTCGAACCTCTTTTTCTATCTAGGCTCTGACTCCTATTTTTCCCCCAAAAGATTGAGCCGCTCTGTCATAATATGTTTTTGAGCGCGCCTTTGCTTTGTTCAAATTTCCCCAGCGATTTCCCGTATCTCGACTAAACGTTTAATTAGTTCGGATAAGAAGGAATTATAGGTTGGGAGTTTCTCGTCAGTAGGGAATTGGCTAGGCAGTCGCGCTAATTTACCGTAAACAATTTCAAACGGGGTCAAATTTGTCCCCTCATGAACGCTCGTGTTATACGAGAATTCCGCGAAGGGCAACAAGCGGTCCCAGTCGTCGTATTTATCGGCATAATGTTTGACGTATTCTGTCAGCACTATATGACTCCTTTCGACTCATATCTTTAAAAATTCTCGATAGCTCACGTAGTAGATTACTGGTAAATGCCGCGCCGCGATCGATTAATATCGCTCGAGGAGCGCCAAACTGACTGAATAATCGTCTTGCTATCGCTTCGGCTATCGTGGTTGCCTACAGATCGGGTATCGGTTCGGCGAGGCAGTACTTTGACAAGTCATCTTGCATAGTCAAAATGTGTCGATTGCCATGCGGGGAGGTTGGAAGAGGTCCCACTGTATCCAGTGATACTTTGTCGAACGTGTCGACCGGCGTATCGGTAATGAGCATCGGTTCACGTGTTTTCACACGAACGAGTTTTTGCTCCTGGCAAGACTTGCAACGTCGAAAGAAATCTTGAACCTCGTTTTTCAGGTGGGGCCAATAAAAACGTTCCCGAATTTTTCGGTACGTTTTTGTTACCCCTTTATGCCCTCCTGCAAGGCTTTCATGGTACTCGGCAATAATTTCTTTTCTGTTTTCCGGTGCCGGTACTATGATTTTCCCATAGCACATGACGATGGTTACTTCTTGTTCGGAAAATAATTTTTGCAATTGAAGTAGCCACTCGTCCCTTGGCATTATATCCGTTAGGTCTCCGGCGCGTGAAATTCTAAGGGTCTTAATCTGAGTTCGGCGTAATACGTCCCTTAGATTAATTAATCCTAGGTCGATGATATCTATACACGTGTCGTGGAAGTATTTCTCTTTCACGACCACACTGTATATATTAAATTTCCCGTGAGGCATAACCGCTATTTGGCCAATGCGTAGATTTTCTCTTTTATCAAGGACGAATCGATCATTCCTGAATCGGATAATAATTTTCCGATCACAGTGGTCAACTCTCCATCCACTGAAATAAACTGAACATAGTTATCCCGCATGTAAGTCAAGTTTTCCCTGGTACTAGTGATGGAGAACCTTTTTTCGTCCTTTTTCCATCCGAGGCGTCTGTAGTAATTAATTCTTCCTCACGCGTCCGTGTTCCCGCTGCTGGGTAGGCGCACGTGGTTGCATCATCCACCACGTCACTGATATCACGTTGATCCCGGACTGCGCTTGAGGTTTCTTGCTCACGCGGCAGCGGGGGGTGGTCCGGGGGGTACGCGTGGGGCCTCCACTCGCACCTCCGGCAGGCATACTGCCCGCAGCGCGGTCGTGCTATCCTCTTCCGGGATGCGGGGAAGAGATGGACGAGGGCAACTTGGAGTCGAGCGTGCTGCGGGCTTTAGTCCGGGTGCCGGCGTCGAGAATGAGTAGCGAGGCTTGGAGACTATCGTCTCATGTAGACTGGCGGTCTCGCTCTTCGTGTCCTCCTCTTTCGCTTCCTCGCTCTCATCGTCTGCATCGTCCGCCTTCTCGTTGGTGCGGGTTTCCGCGCTGGGATTTTCTCGTTCTTTCTGTTGCTTTTGCAACCCGCTCGGCTAGCTCCTTAATACGTCGCGATAATTCCATATCCTCTGTTTGTTCGTCGAATGGGTCGAGTTCGTCGAGCACTTCCCTTGTTTGCTCGTCGATTACCACGCCATCCGAAATGCTTGCGGGTAAAATTATTTCTGGGAGGAAATCTTCCGATTTATTTTGGAATTTTTCCTCGAGCTTGCTCATTGATTGGTTGAGGGGGGATTTTCTTTTTTTTTCGACAAAAAAATCGATTTTTCGCTGACCGCTGTTTCATATTCTTCAAAGTGTTAAGAATATGTGTGCAAAATTTCAAATTAAAATTCTCAAAAATGGCAAAGTTATAAGCGATTTTATACCTGCGTGTCGACTCGCGGTGGCCGCGCGCTCGTTATCGCACGGCAGGGGTCGGCGCGCCCGGCAGCTGCCCGAATCTGATGCTCGGCAGACCATAAATATAACGGGACAGCATACATTAGGCATGAAGGACGAGTCCTAATGGTCGTGCGAGATCGAAATATTCGGAGGAGAGTCGCTCAGTCTCGAACGAGAGGTTACTGGTAACAGACGTATATATCATGGATCGAAAACAGGGAAGTGATACTCATAGTCGTGCTGCCAGACCGAAAAAAAGGAAATTTGTTGGGAATATTCACACCCGAGAAACGGAAACGACGTTTGCAAGTACGTCGGCCCAGAAACTGTCGACAGCGGAAGACAGAGAAATAATTACGGACCCGGGTCATGGATATCGCATTATCGCGTTTCTATCGGTTTTCTCTGCAATCTCGCAAATCGTAATATGTCAGGAATGCAAAGGACCGATCAAATTTGGCGAATCCAGTTCTCGCGGCTTGGGTTTTAAAATAGTTGTGCAGTGCAAGTGTCGTGTGCAATATATTAATTCCTGTCCTCTCGCCGATGACAAATCGTGTGAGATAAACCGGAGAATGGTTTTTGTGATGAGACTGTTGGGAGTAGGTAGAGAGGGTATAAATTTATTTTGTGGCTTGATGGATATATCCCAAGGTTTCAGCACAACCTTGTACTATGCCTCCTTGGAGAACATTTACAGTGGAGCCAAAGCTGTATGGGAGCTGTGTGCGAAAAAGGCAGTGAAAGAAGAGAAAGCGAATAATGCTGAGCAGGGAAATCCAGAGACAGATATTTCTGTGTCGGGAGACGGAACATGGAAAAAGCGAGGATATAGTTCCTTGTTTGGAATCACGACACTCATCGGCAAATATTTAAGCAAAGTGGTTGACCTTGTCGTGAAATCGTCTTACTGTCACGCTTGTAAATGGTGGCAATCAAAATCCGGTACCGAAGAATACGGCGATTGGTTCGAAGAACACAGCAGTGAATGTACGGCAAATCACGATGGGTCAGCTGGAAAGATGAAAGTTGACGCGATCAAAGACATGTTCCGACGATCTTGGGAAATGCGTGAAGTACGGTACGCGAAATACATCGGCGATGGCGACACGAAAACATTCAAAGCCTTGTTGGAAGACAAACCTTACGGCGATGATTTGATCGTGAAGAAAAAGGAATGCGTCGGGCACGTTGAGAGGCGTATGGGCTCGCGACTGAGAAATGTGAAAAAAACGAAAAAAGTTGGAGGAAAAGGAAAATTAACCGATAAATTGATAAAAGAATTAACAATTTTCTACGGTTTGGCTATCAGAAGACATCCAGACTCTGTTGATGATATATACAATGCTGTGTGGGCAACGTTCTACCACAAGATCTCGACGAATGAAAATCTTCAGCATATGTACTATCCCGCGGGGTCACAAAGCTGGTGCAAATGGCGCATTGCCGAAGCCGAAAAAACTCTGGACGAATTTGAACACGAAGCTCCACTGCATGAAGACGTCGCGAATGCTATTAAGCCGATTTACATTGATTTGTCATCGAGAGACTTGCTGGAAAGTTGTTTAGGTGACGATACTCAAAACAACAACGAAAGCTTCAACGCAACCGTTTGGCGATTCGCACCTAAACACCTTCACTGTGCTTTACAGCAGTCCTTAAAACAATGATGATGATTGGAATCGTCGTTGGCCAGCAAGCATCAATATTCGTCGATGCGCGAGATAAGCAGCGGATAGAGAGGTCAACAAGACGCAGCCTCGAAGCAACGAAAGAGGCTCGAACAAGACGCAGAAGCGAAACTGCTTCACTGAATGAGTTGTTCGAAGCCGAGGAAGGCATCCTGTATGGCCCTGGCATAGCAGATTAGATTAAAAATACTGTAGGTACTCGATATGTCCCATGAACTGTACTCACAACTTCAAACGCGTTTTTCTCGGAACAGCTTTTTCACAACTGGTGTGCACGATTTCTCAAAAACTATTCAACCGATTGCCTTCAAATTTGGACAGAATGCTCAGCTGACATCCTTTTATCGCCTGATGAAGCAAAAAAGCAATACGTTTAATAGTTTTTTATTTATAACAAAAAATCGATCAATTTTTTTTCGAAAAATCGATACTTCAAGTTCAAAGCGTCACAAAATCGTCAATTTTTTTTTTCCCTTCATCAAACGATAGCTATATGTGTCTAAAGTAAAATGCTTTTGGGTTTTTGTTGCAGGATGAACGTGAAGGCTGTAATCGTGCACACCATCAAAAAAGGACCATCGCGCGTCGAGGCGGGTGGGAGGTGGATTTTTTGATGAAATTGTTTAAACATTTTTTTGTATGTAGTAAACAGATCAATAAAACTATATGCCAAGTTTCACAAGTTTTCCGTTGTATACTTTCTTCACAAAAAAATTCCCAAAAAGCGGTAAATTTTGCGAAATAAAAAGACAATCCCCCCTTAAACTTAGCGAAGGACTCCTGTAGGGATTTTGTCAATGCTGCAGGAATAACAGATGCTTCGTTTTCGGATTTGTCATCGTCGGAGTCGCTGATCCCCGGGCTCGGGATTACCATAATGTTATCCGTCACCCGAGGTGAGGGGGCGTGGAGCCTGCGCGTCGGGCTTTTCTATCACCGGGTGGGTTTTTCTACTCGGAATGGGCCCCTTCGATGGTAGTGAGCGCGTCGGGAGCATGCTATGGCCCAGTCGCTGTATCGGTGCAGCTGACGTCTCGCCAGAGCTCGTGCCCGGGGTTTCCTCGTCACCAGCTACGGCGGGTGACGTCACCGCCCGCGCTCGGGTGCGAGTCGCAATTGCACTCTTATCCAGTGGAATGGATCTTCCAGTTGCTCGTGCAGAGCCGCGTAGTAGATTTCTCGGAACGTGTGATTTGTCCGCCTCAGGTGCGGACGCCAGCCTGGGTCTTCCCACGCCGCGTGATTTTGGTTGCGTTCCTCTTTTATTGCCGGCTGATACGGGTAGGACCTTGGGAGCCGGATCAAGCGAATCCGAGTCGCTTGAGCTGCTGGCCTCCAAGGTTACAGGATTACGAGATAGTGCGTCTGCATTTGCGTTTAGACGTCCGGGCTTGTATATGAATTCGTAATCGTAATTACGAAGCCGCATCCGCCATCTGACTTGTCGTTTGCCGGGGTCATTCGTAGACCCGATCCATTTCAAGGGCTCGTGGTCTGAAACTAGTTTAAATTTTTGACCGTATAGATAGGGCTGAAATTGATCAATGGCATTTATGACGGCCAGGCATTCCTTTTCGGTCGTGTTGTAATTTTCTTCTGCCTTATTCAATACGCGAGAATAGTATACGATTGGCAGATCGTGACCGTCGTATTCCTGACTTAGCACGGCGCCGATAGCTATATCGGAAGCGTCCGTCGTCAAAATGAACGGTTTAGAGAAGTTGGGATATTGTAGTATTGGTTCTCTGCGGAAAGCCTTGCGTAGATCTCGGAAACTTCGATTTTCGACTCGTCCCCATTCGAAATAAGCTCCCTTTTTGAGAAGATCGGACAGAGGTTTCGCCCGTGCGGAAAAATTAGCGATAAATCGACGGTAATATCCGGCGAGTCCTAGGAATTGCCGGACACTTTTCGGATTTTTCGGAGTTGGGAATTTTTTACTGCCTCGAGTTTTCGAGGGTCGGGTCCAACCCCGTCTCGTCCGATAACATGACCTAAATATGCGACTTCTTTCCGCAAAAATTCGCACTTGTGGGGTTCCAGGACGAGATTAGCCGCCTCGAGGCGCGCCATGAGGCGTCGCACCTTCGTTCTGTGTTCCTCGAGGGTTTTCGCGAAAACCGCAATGTCGTCCAGGTATATGAACATCTCTGTTCCCTGTGTTGTACGCGAGGTCAACAAATATAATTTTTAGGTATTTGGGATCGTTGCCAAATTAAGAGTGAAACTCAAGATTGTTTAACAAACTAAATAACAAGTTTATTCAAAGAATGACGATGGTTTTTGGTCGTTGGTAATATATCTTTATACAATGGTGATATTCTTTGACCATGAGCCTAACCCTGAGACCAACCTCTCCGTTCTCTAGTCGAGTTCAGACTGCCAATTTCCCGATCGCGATCCGCGAGGTGCAAATTGATGCGTCTGCAATTTTGTTGCATGCCCATATTTGGGCATATAGAATCGAGCATCGTTCGATTCTTACTCGGCACGATTAGTCAGTGCCGGGTGCATTAACCGGTGCATCGTCCGATACTTACTCGGCAAATTCCTACACGCGTCGGCTTCGCGACTCGGTGGATTTGTCAGTAAGTATTTCCCAATTTTATTTCCCAATTACTTGATGAATTTGTTTATTCATGTTTTCGATTGTCAAAATAATTCGGGGTACAACATCCCTCCCCCCTTAAAAAGAAGAAATCGAGTTTTCGAGATTTATTCGCTTGACTCGACGTCGTGCGTCGGCCTCTGTTATCGTTGGTGTGGTCAGGTGTCGGCTCATGTTTCACTCTCGTAACATTCAGCTGTGAGCTGCGCGGTTCATTCATCCTTTGCTCTACATTTCTTATACGTTTCTTATGCATTTCTTGATTTACAATTTCCCGTTATTATGTTACTGGTTAATTTTATTTTATTTATTTCGTTGTGCATCATTTATTTTTCTACATCGTGCTAGTACTTTGTTTATTCCGTTGGAATCCCACCCGGAGTTGGCCAATTGTTGATTTTCGTTTTGGCGCTCGCGGTATAGCCGGGCGCGGACATGGTTTTAGTGCGACTTCCTCCGGTGGGGTTACGACTTTGACGGTCGTCCTTTTCCTTGGAATGTATTTATATATTATGAAAATTATTAGCGCTATAAGGGCTATTGTCCCTATTGAGTATCCACCTATGGTATAATAATATTGTTTTTCGTCGTTTGTGATTTTTTCTAAGTCTTTTTTCACTTGCTGGATTCGCATACCGATTTGATTTAATTCCTGTGGATTGTTTATTACTCTTTTTAATTTAAGTTTTTCACTCGCGCTTTCCACTTTCGGTATAAGTTCGTTTTCATTGATGCCTAGTGTTAGATTAAATGGTAGTAAATATGTATCGAATACTTTTTGAGTTATTCGTCGCACGGTTTCTATTTTATAATCCTTGGCAGTCACCGTGCATTTCCCTGTCAAAGCCAGTATACCTGAACCCTGAAGTTTTTCGTACTTCTGGGGGCGATCGTAACATTTAATTACGACGGTTTCTGTCGTGGGAGTCACGTACAGCCATCTACCTGGTTGTTTCATGGTTATTATTATAGGTCGTTTTAATGTTACAATTCTTTTTGCGCATTCGGTATGTGCACTGTCTAGATTGGAATAGGTTACTACCTCACAGGGTGCGTCTTCATTTATAGACAATGAAGGATGTTGCGGCTTGCATATATACCTGCCCTGTTTATGTTTACATTCGTTGAGCTCTGCCTCGGACATTTTTATATAGCGTTGGTGTTCCCTATCTACTATTACGGGTTCGGCATTTGTTTCGATATATTGGTACGTTTTATTCGCGGTGCGTGTCGGTAACGGATACGCTTTGCTGACGCGGTACTCTTGTGTTCCGACCAGTGGTATCTCGACCACTACTACTACTGCGTCGCGTCGGCTGAAGGCCTTAAGTTCTGCTACCTCTAGCAGATTGTGCGCCTCGCTCCGCGCTATTGGTGTGGGGAAGCTTCTACCCTTTGGTAGGTGTGGGAGCGCAGCCGTGAGATACTCTATGAGCTTGTTTGGCGTTATTACGTTCGGGTTTATTATTCCATGCGATAAGTTAGCCACGAAGCTCATCAATTCGAGTACCTCGTCGAGTAAGGATTCTATTATTGCTTCTAACGCGTCTATGTGCTCGTCTAGTTGTTGTCTAGCTATTGTAGAGGATACTTTGTAATTGATGGATTGCTCCACTTTGATTACAATATTTTTTAGCGCTTTCTCGTTTTCCTCAATGTGGTTTACTGATTGATTGAATACGTCGAAAGTTGTCTCGATTATTTGAACTTGGTCCTGCATTATTTTTTCGACTGACTTCTGTTTGTTTTGAATTGCCTGTATTTCGCTGTCTATGCGTGTTGCATCGGTCGCGTCCATATTTCCCGTAATGGATTTTACTATGGCTCCTAGTCCGTCTATTAGTCCTCGGCGGTTTCGTTGATTTTTATTTAATATTTCTTGCAGTACGGCCATAGTTTCTACTATCCTGCCGTTCATTTCTGTCAGCGTGGTGTCGAGTATGGAGCACAGAAAATCGAAGGACATTTGTTTTTTGCAGAGTTGCTCTAATTCCCTCAGATTTGTTAAAATGTCTTGCTCTCTTACGCGTAACGATTTTAAATCCAGGTTTATCACGAGTCTCCATATGTCTTGAGCGACTGCAAGGGTTCCGATTTCTTCGTAGAAAATTCCTGGCGAGTCGGTGAATTTTTGTATCTCGTATCCCGTTGAGTTGGTGATCGTCGCCGCCTCCTGGGTGCTTGATAGTGCCGTGAGTCTGGAAGTCGGATAAGATTTCTGAGTTGTGTGTGTACGTAAATTTTTTTTTTTTTTCTTCTTATTCAGCAGTATTTTATTCTCGAGTTCTGTCACGTCTGTCCCTGCCTCATTCTTTATCCAACTTTCGTTGCGTCCAGTTAAGTAAACTTTGCGGTTATGGACAGCTATCGGGTGATTGTTTGTGGAGGAGCGGGTATGCCCGTGAATTTGCGGAGGCAGGCGGTAAGTTTTTTGTGTTTACCTATTTCCTTTTTTTTTGTTTTTTTGTTTTCAAAAACTTCTCCGGGATTTTTTAGTTTTTCTTTATTTGTCTCCCTCCAGCTGGCGATGTTTCCTGCGAGGGTGCTTTCCCCGGAGACGATTTTTATTCGGCGGGCTCTGGAGGTCCGGCATGCTCGCCGTCGGTTGCGGGTGGCCATTGACGCCCTTTGGGGCGATGGGGCGTTCCGCGGGGAGTCCGAGCCCTACCCCAATTTTATCGGCCTCGTCGCCCTCTTCGAGGAAGATCGTTGGTGGTGCATCTTTTGTTATTACCGGCCTGGTATTTGTTCAGGTTAATTTTGTTACCGGTTTTGTTGAAATAAATTAAGGGGTTTTCCCCTCCGTGGTTTTGTTAAACCTTAATTGACTGTGGTGCTTTTTATTTAATTATGGCGTTTTCCTTATTGTGTTTATTTGATTATTGCGTTATTCGGAGTTGTGTTATTATTTATTTATTTGTTTATTTATTTATTTATTTATTGGTGTATGTTTATACTCCGCACCGTATGTGGATCCAGGCTAGGACTCCACAAAATGCTGTAGTCGATTGGCGTGAATTTTCACGGATTTCTTCCCCTTTTTTATCGTATAGTTGACCGCGGAGTGTTTAGCGATTATTTCGTAGGGTCCGATTTTTTTCGGTGTTAATTTTGCCGATCTGCCTCATCGTACGGTGGGGTCGTACACGAGGACTTTATCTCCTACTTTGAAGTCGGTTATTTTGGATTTCTTGTCGTAGTCTATTTTAGATTTTTCCTTCGCGGCGATGAGATGAGATCGGGCGAGCTTCCATGCTGCTCGTAATCTTTCTTTTAGTTCTTGCACGTAGTCGTCGTAGGTGTAGGTGAGTCGCGGCTCTTGTTTCAGCGCCGTCGGTATCTCGGCTCGGTCACCGTACACCAGCTCGTGTGGCGTGAGACCCGTGGCTGTGTGCGGCGTGGTGTTATACGTGAACATCGCGTATGGTAACCACTCATCCCAGTTTTCCTGGTCTTCGTCAGCGTAGTTTTTTAAATATTCGGCGAGAGTTCGATGCGACCGTTCCAGGGCTCCATTTGATTCTGGATGGTACGCTGTGGTCTGGATTTTTTGTATTTTCAGCAGCTTGCACATTTCTTTAAATGTGTCGCTCAGGAAATTTGTCCCTTGGTCGGACAGAATGGTTCCTGGTGTGCCGTAGCGACATATGATTTCGGTCACGAGGGCTTTGGCTACTTCCTTAGCTTCTTGATTTTTTAGGGGTATCGCGGCGCTGTATTTCGTGAGGGAATCCTGAAAGGTGAGGATGCATTTATTTCCGGCGGAGGTTTCTGTCAGAGGCCCTACGATGTCAACAGCGCATTTTTCAAATGCTCGGCTTGGTGTGTCGGTGATGACCATCGGTGCCCTTCCTCTCGGAAATATTTTATTTATTTGACATTTTTTGCATTTTGAGATATAGTCTTCGACTTCTTTCCTCATGCCTGGCCAGCGATATTGGAGCTGTATACGCTGGAGCGTTCTCGCCGTGCCCTGGTGCCCACCCAGAGGGGCATCGTAAAATTCGCGTATTATTTTTTCGTGCTCTGCCTCGTCGGGACTGGTTCCGCCTATGCTGCGGCTATCTTCGTCGGAAGCATTGGGTTGCGCGTCGCCGCTATACTCTATCTGCTGGCGGCTTGCCTCCCCATACTCCGCGTCCCGTTCTTGGCTCGTCCGCTTTGTGCGGCTGTCCGTACTCGCTGCCTTGCAGTCGGCATGGGTATCGCTGTCTCCGTCGCGCGGTGCCGCTCTCGCTTGCGTGCACGCGGTAGTATCTGCCTCCTCGTCGCTCGCTAGTGCGCTCTCTCTCTTCTCGGCTGTCCTCTTTGTGCGGTCGTTCGTACTCGTCGCGTCGCTGTCTCCGGCTTGTTTTCTCGCTTGCGCTCGCGTGGTGGTGTATATTCGGCTAAGAGCGTCGGCGTTCGTATTAATTTTTCCAGCTTTATAGTGTATGTCGATATCGTGCTCGGATAATTTAATTTTCCAACGCATGAGTCGGGATCCGGGATCTTTTACCCCAAATAACCACGTAAGAGGTTTGTGATCGGTGGCCACCTTAAACCGGGTTCCGTACACGTATGGTCGAAATTGTGTCGTCGCCCATACGATAGCGAGCAGTTCTTTTTCCGTCGTCGTATAATTTTGCTCGGCTTTATTGAGTGTGCGGCTCGCGTAGCACACGGGTAGGTCCTGACCTACCTCGCCTTGCGATAAGATAGCTCTTATCGCTTTGTCAGATGCGTCGGTCGTTACCACGAATTGTTTCTCGAAGTCGGGGTACTGGAGGATCGGTGCCGTTGTCAGCGTGGTTTTTAATTTTTCGAAGGCCTCGTCTTGCCTGGGAGTCCACTCGAATTTTATATCCTTTTTTGTTAATTCGGAGAGAGGTTTTGCCGTCTTCGCGAAATCTTTAATGAATTTTCGGTAGTATCCCGCTAGCCCTAGGAATGATTGTACGCCCTTCACGTTTTTCGGCGTAGGGAAATTTTTTACCGCGATGATTTTTTCAGGATCCGGTTTTACTCCCTTTTCAGATATGATGTGCCCGAGGTACTGTGTTTCTTTTTTCAGAAAATGACATTTTCTCGGCTGGATCGACAGTTTAGCTCCTCTGAGTCGTTGGAAAATTTCTGTCAGCCGTTTATTGTGCTCCGTGAGCGTCGTTCCGTAGATTACAATATCGTCCAGATATACGTAGCATTTTACGCCTTGCAGCCCGGACAGTACAGAGTTCATTAATCTCTGGAAGGTTGGCGGTGCGTTCTTTAGTCCGAAGGGCATGCGAGTATACTCGAAGTGCCCTTGTGGGGTGGAAAACGCTGTTTTTTCTTTGTCGCTCTCCGCCATCGGGATTTGATGGAATCCAGATGCGAGATCGAGCGTGGTGAAGTATAGTGCCTTTCCCAACTGGTCCAATATTTCGGTAATATTAGGCAGTGGGTAGGAATCGCCGATTGTAGCTTCGTTTAATTTCCGGAAGTCTACAACGATCCTCATGCGCACTTTTCCCGTGGCATCGGGCTTTTTTGCTACGACCAATAGCGGTGCGTTCCATTGGCTTCTGCTTGGTTGAATTATTCCGTCATTTAACATTTCCTGGGTTTGCTTCTGGACCTCCTTTTTGTGAGTCTCGGGTAGTCGATACGGGTTGACCTTGATTGGTCGAGTTCCTTCTCGGAGCGGTATGGTGTTCTCGACTTTATCTGTGCACTGGAGTTTATCTCCCTCCAGGTGAAATATATCCTCATATTTTTCGCATATTTCTATGAGCGATTTGCGCTCTTCCTCGTTCAGGTGAGTAGTCCGTACTTCCTCACGTATTTTTTCTAATCGGCTCGCTCCGCTCGCCGTTCCGACGGTGCTTATCTGAAGCGCCTTGGTGTCACCTTCGCCTGATAGCTCGCTCAGCGTCAGCGGTTCGAGCGTGACGGTCGGTCGCTGCACCCGTGCTTCGCTCTCCGTCGTGTTTATGATGCTTACAACGCAGCTGTTTCCCTTCGGCGGTGTGATACATGACCCTATAATTATTCCTTCGCCTATTTCGATTTTTCGGACGAGTCCGACGAATTTGCTGCTCGTTTTTGCGTGTACCAAATTTTCGCTTCGAGGCGGTAAATTTACGGTGGTAGTCCCGTCGATTAGTGGCATGCAGTGCCTATACAACTTCAGTATTTCTCCTCCTAATATATCGGCTTTGTGCTTTTCTATAAATTCCATTCCGAGCAGCCCGTCGACGTTAAGAGGTACGTCGTTGCCTACGACATAGAACCAATGTCTTATCGCGACGGTCGGGGTGTCGAGTGTCACTTGAGCTCGGCATAGTGGTTTTATCACCTTACCTGCCATGCCTGCTAAGTCGACGGCGGCTTCCTCGATTGGGGTGTCGGACGTCAGCGCGGATTCTTTCAGGATGCTGCACTGGGCTCCTGTGTCGGCCTTGAGGGTGAGGATGCCAATGTTTGCTACCGGCGATTCGATGTGAAAATCGCTTGCTGTTTCGCTTGCCGTTGGCAGGTCTACCGTGTAAAGGCGTATGGTCTCTCGGGGTTTTTCCTCTCTTCCCCATACGGTGAGGGTGTTCAAACGCAGCATCCCCAGGGTTTTCTTCTCTGTCTCTGGTGCAGCGCCGCTTCCTTGGTTGTTGGTTCCTTGTCCGTTTTGTCCTTGACCATTTTGCCCTGGGTTATGATTTTGACCTTGCCAATTATTTTGACCTTGCCAATTATTTTGGCCCTGGTAATTATTTCGCCCCTGGTAGTTTCCTCGTCCGCGGTAATTTCCACGACCTCGATAATTTCCTCGCCCGCGGGAATTATTGTTTCCAGTGTTTCCATTATTTCCTGGTCCTTGATTGGTCGCTCCTTCGTCGCGCAATCGTCCCCGGCACTCGTTATAGACGTGCCCTTTCTTTTTGCAATAATTGCATATAATGTCGACTGTATTTAGGGACCTTCTTGCCCCGGGAGCGGGTAAGCTGAACCGTCCCGTCGGACCCCTGCACTCCCGTGCGAAGTGCCCTGGTTTCCCGCAGTTATGACATTTTTGCGCGGGCTTGTCGCCCTGCGTTTGCTTATTAATGGATTCGTTGCCCTGTACCGATTTTTCCTCTTCCATGGCCCCTTTCATGGCGGCCGAGAAATTGGCGAAACCTCGCGCTTTTACAGTAATTTGGTACTCTCGCCGGAGTCCCCTTTCGAAATTATGCAGTCCCGTCTGTCGGATATATTCTTCAATCGCTTGTCGTCTCACGACATTGTCTTCCGCTGCCGTGCTGGCGTCTATTAGGTCCATCATTACCTTTTCTAACCGTTGCCCGAATGCTAATACTGTCTCGTTTGGTTTCTGCTTGCTGGTGTTGAACTCTACCTGTAACGCGGCTACCGTCCGTTGCGTCTCGTACAGTGCGGTCAGTTCCTCTTTAAATTTTTTGAAAGTGTTTATTTGCTTATATTTTACGTCTTTCGCGGCTTTCCCTGTTATTTTCGTTTTTAGTACGGCTTCCAAAAGATCGTTTTTGTCGGCGTCGGCTACCTTTTTGTCTGCGTATTCGTAAGCGTTTATTATATCGTCTACCTCCTCAGGTTTTGTCCCGTCGAAACGCGGAATTAATGTTCTAGCCTCCTTCAACGTCATGTATGCGACAGCGGCGTCCGGCATTTCGGGAAGTTCTTGTACGGTGTTATCAAGCAAAGAAAAATCTATTAAATTTATTTCGTAATTTCTTTCGGTTTCGACCGGATAAAAAAACTCGGACTCGGTTTCGCGCGAGGTGTCAGGTGACTCCGCTTCTGACCCGGAAGGTTTTGCGCGCTTTCTCGGAGGGTTATTCCCTTCCAGCTCTACTGTTTCGAAATATAAAAAGTTGTTGAGGAATGAATCTAACGACCTTGACAGTACTCTTAAACCCGGTAATCTCAATGATTTCGCTCGATCGTCCTCGGGCATGTACTCCTAACTGGCTTTGATTTTCGCAACTAAAATGGTGACTGCCACTTACAGTAATAGAAGTTTCCACATTGCGGATTTTTCGCTTCCTCTCGTTCGGGATTGTGCGTTGACGAGCTGCTGTCGTCCTTCCTGGATGCTGCTGATCCTTTCGGTAGTCCTCGGGACTCCTGGGTTGGTCTCCTCTCGTCGATCCTCGGGATGACGGTTGTCTCTGCGTGGCCTCGACGTCTGTGTGTCGGGCCCGGTTACTCGCAATTCAACGTCTGCGTGTTGAACTTGCGTCGGTGTCTCCTTTCAACGTCTGCGTTGTCGAGACTTGATGTCACCGGAGTTGGTGAGTTAAAATTTTTTTTTTTCTGTGTGTGTCGATGCTGACGTTGGCACCAGTCTTTTCGGCACTTGCCGTCGTTAATTTCTTGTTATGTTTGTACAAGACTTTTGGCACATCCCACCGCTGCCACCAATTTTGTTGTACGCGAGGTCAACAAATATAATTTTTAGGTATTTGGGATCGTTGCCAAATTAAGAGTGAAACTCAAGTTTGTTTAACAAACTAAATAACAAGTTTATTCAAAGAATGACGATGGTTTTTGTTCGTTGGTAATATATCTTTATACAATGGTGATATTCTTTGACCATGAGCCTAACCCTGAGACCAACCTCTCCGTTCTCTAGTCGAGTTCAGACTGCCAAATTCCCGATCGCGATCCGCGAGGTGCAAATTGATGCGTCTGCAATTTTGTTGCATGCCCATATTTGGGCATATAGAATCGAGCATCGTTCGATTCTTACTCGGCACGATTAGTCAGTGCCGGGTGCATTAACCGGTGCATCGTCCGATACTTACTCGGCAAATTCCTACACGGGTCGGCTTCGCGACTCGGTGGATTTGTCAGTAAGTATTTCCCAATTTTATTTCCCAATTACTTGATGAATTTATTTATTCATGTTTTCGATTGTCAAAATAATTCGGGGTACAACACCTGGAGGCCTCGCAGAACGTTGTCCATCAGACGCTGGAACGTCGCTGGAGCGTTTTTCAATCCTTCGGGCATGCGTACGTACTCGTAATACCCGTTGGGCGTAGAAAACGCCGTCTTCGCACGGTCCTTGGGATCCATCGGAATTTGATGGAACCCGCTCGCCAACTCGAAGGTGGAAAAATATTGCGCACGCCCTAACTGGTCCAGTATATCAACTATATTCGGCTGAGGGTAGGCATCCGAAATGGTTTTTTCGTTCAATTTGCGAAAATCGATGACCATACGCATCCGCGGCCTTCCTTGCGAATCGGGCTTTTTGGGCACAATCCACACAGGGGAGTCGTATGGGGACTGCGATGGTACAATTGCGTGGTTTTCGATTTTTTTCTGTACCTGGGTCTCGACTTCGTCGCGATGCACGACGGGAAACCGGTACTGCCGCGTATAAATCAGAAGCTCGTCCACTGTGGGGATTGTATGCGCGACCCTATCCGTGCACGGTAATTTGTCTCCCGGTAATTTAAAACGCGCAGGGAATTCCTCTACGAGGCGCGTAACTTCCTGACGTTCGAGCTTCGTTAGATCCGATAATCTGAATGCGTCCAGTATTGCCGATACGCGAGCTGCGGGAGGGGGCGCGTTCTCATCAGTCGTATCTTCCTCCTCTAGGCTCGCGTCAAAATACGGTTCACGAATATCGAAGGGAATTAATTCTTGGGGAGCAACCTCGATATTCACATCTTTATCGAGCGTGTTTACAGCGAGATCATGACAGACCCCGTCTTTTTTGGGAAACTATAGCTTCCCCTATATACAGTCCCCCGATCGTATCGATTCTGGGAAGATATCCTTGTTGGATTTCAGTGTTGGTTACTTGGACGGAAATTTTCTTCCCGCGTTCGTGCTCTTATGTGAAATACTTTTGGTACGGTGGGGACGCTCGTAGTGAGCATGCGGTTATCGTTGACAATCGCGCCCTCCACGAATGGCTTCGGACGAATCGGATCGTTCGCGGTCACTAGCGTGTTGTGGTAGAAGGAAATTTCTGCCTGTTCCTGCCGCATGTATGGCTTGCCAAGCACGTCGTTGCTCTCTGTAGGGAATTCATAAAGAACATGAAATGTTGTAGGAACGTCTCTGAAATGAATATTTATAGTGCCGAGAGTCATAGATCGTTCCTCGGTAGTTCCGCGGTATGGGACAACTTGCGCCGTATCGACTATGAGATCCTCATGAAGGCCTTCAATTTTTATTAGATTTAAATCGGAGCCCGTATCACAGAAGAAATAGTCAGTTCCATATATTAGCTCAGGGGCGGACAGTCTTATTATGGGGGACTCTTCTTCAATCCTACCCTCCAGATCTAATGTCAGAATTATTTTAGGGATTTGAGGACGTGAATTGACGCTGGTTTCGGGGTTGCGCCTGTCGTTGAATTGTTGTTGCGGCCCGCCGACGTCTCGGGACGACGAGTCTGAGGTGAGTTTAAATGCCTCACTGGAGATCGGGATTCGCGATTCTGGCGCGTGTCCCGGGGCGTCTTTTCTTCGCGCTCAGAGCCTTGGCGCGGAGCCCAATCATCGCGGCGATAGCAGATTGATTTCGTGCCGCACGCGTAACAGTAGCACGTCATGGCCCCGTCGGTTCGAGGGAAGCAGGTGGACTCGGCGCCGCACGCGTAACAATACCCGCCACGGCTCCTCGAGACCCGTTCGGGCTTGCCGGTCTGCGAGATCCCGGGCTGGCCGGCTTCAAGATTCCCGGCCTGGGTTGCCCCGGGGGTTCAGGGAATGCCAGCCGTTCCCTTGGTCTCGCGGGCTTAAAATACGAGGGCGACAGTGATCGCGACCGGGGGTCATAAAAATCGACTCGCGTGTGCCCGACGAAGGTATCATCGCCTTTTCGTCGCTCAGGTCCGTGTAGATCGCCCGAGCTCTCTAAACGTACTTTTTGGCTATCTCGAAAGCCTCGTCGAGGTCGGTGGCGCCCTTTATATAGACCACCTCTTTTTCGCGAGTTGGCAAGGCGTTGATAAATCCCTGACGCGCAAGCCCGGCCAAAGGATCGTCGGCCTCAGCTGGGGGGTCTCTCCCTTTTTCCGCCATCCGAGCGCTCCTGCACCCGTAATACAGGATACGTACCTGATCCTAGAATTATCCGACAGATTCTTCCTGTCGCATCCGCAAACTCGCGAGCTGCGTGGTGTAGTAATTGCAGTCTTTGCCGCGCGTCAATCTCTTCCGCGGGACTTCTATCAGAGACCCGATCGTCCTAATCGTTCGGCCGACGATGCATCTCCGTGCGTCACCGCTGAGTTTGGCAATCACCGCGGCAACGAAATCGGTCTCCCTCCCTACAGGTACTAGGGACGCCGCGTTTCGGACGTCCTAAACAAAATCTTTCAACGGAATATCCCGCCCATCGAATTGTGGGACGGTGTCCCGCTGATCTCTAAGGGAGAGTCCCTCCACCATGTGCGATAGAGACACGGAGACATCCGCCGCCTCGGGGGCATCTTCGCCGGCCATGATATACGCTTGACCTGGTTGAGCGTTAATAAAATGGACTTTTCTCCTTCCCTTTTTTTATTGGGGTAACAACCGCTAGGCTTTTGAGCAAGGGTTAACTCGACAAATATCTAAACAGATAGCGGGTCAATAATCCCGTCGTAGTCAATGGGTAAATCCGCTACGATGTGGAAAAGTCCGGCGATCAATGTTCCAGGGAGGATGATACGAATAGTTCCAGGTATCGGTACCGCCGACCTTGAAGCCAAACCGATTCCTGCTGCGCTCGCCGGCTGGGTCGCTACCTCTGTTACAAGCGAGCTTGCTTTGACCAAATTTACACCAGCTCCCGGGCTCAGCTTAAATTCCGCTGAGCCGCCTACGAATCCGCTCGCGTACACGGTGCAGCATGGTGTCTAACGATCCTGGAAATCCTGGAAACCTGGAAATTTCATGGAATTTCATTGAGCCTTGAAAAATCCTGGAAATTTCATCGAATTCCATCGATCACCTGGAATTTAAAAAATATATATATTTCTATTTTAAAATGTTAGTTTTTTTTAAGGAGAGTAATTAAAATTTGGATACATGGCCTAAATGTTAATTCTAAATTCATTAAATTTTTCCAGGCCGATCTTAACAATAACGTCGGCGTCAGAGCAAGCAGTTATTCAATTTGTGTTCGTGTGGTTTGCTTACCGTTCACGATGCATTTAAGGATGATATTCGAGCTGTTCGGTAAGATATTATCGAGTTATCAAGAGCATTGTATAATTTGTTTGAGAATAGTCCTGTGCGAAGGGACACGACACGGATATAACCGGGTCAAAATTGTTTCCTAAAAACTTTGGCGCCATTCGATGGCTAGGAATACGCATAAATTGACAAAGGTAGATTTGAAAAGCAGCAATAATTTGTTAACTGCAAAAAGCATAGGCTTTTGACTTTGGACAATTTACCAATTTGAAAAAGAACGATTGACGAATTGTTTAAATATATATGTAAAAAAAATCTATTGGAAGTTTAATTCGATTTTTTGTTTGTTTTTGTTACCATTTGCCGCTTATACCAGATAATATCGATGAAAAAAGGTCCTGGAATTTTTCAGATTTTCATCTGGAAAACCTGGAAATAGCATGGAATTTCATGTCCTTATTCTGTTAGACACCATGTGCAGCTATTGTAGCAGTTGCCAGTCGCCTCGCGCCGGACCATAGAAGGAAAAATCAGGGATCCGAGGAAAAATAGGAATAAAAATAATAACTAAGTCTGTCAGCTTGATCTAAAACGCGCCGATAACTCCGTCTTGGATAATCGGGAACTGTTCGACAACGTGAAAGGGAGTGGGAGTGTGCCACATGGTGATAGTACCCAGGGATTGGATAAAAACCCCAGGGGATGCCTCGATTGTAATTATATGGCTAACGTCCACTTCTACCCCTTCCGCGAGGGCGTGCAACTTCACAATATTAAGTTCGTAACCGAGATCGACGAGAAAATTTCCCGAACCACCCTCCAACTGCTGGGCCTGAAGGACCCAATTACCATCCCACGCGGGGGAGGAATTCACCGGCCCGGATCTAACCATCAGACCGGAAGCACACCGATAACAATACGTTGTTGGCACGATTTCCTGATTTTAGTTAAACAGTATATATATACATATATATAAATTTTCGTTTTATATTTAAAAAAAAATTATTTTTGAATAGTAAGAACAATAAAATAATATAGTCGGGGTTGATTCTAAAAGTACTCGAGAAAGATTACGAAGCGCATCCTACCGCTGCCACCAGTTTATTTGTTACGTCCGAGGTAGAGCGAGGCTCGTTCTCGGGCGTCGCAAATATTTTTATTATTCTATTGGGGTCGCTTCGCTGCGTCCCGTACGGGCCCGTTCTCCCGAGTACCTGTTAGTGGGAAATAGAAAAGGGGTTCTCGTGCAGAAATAAGAGATGCGGTATTTGTTGGGGTGAATTAGAGAACATACATATATTACTAATACTAGATTACAAAGTTATTGTTTATTCTACGCGGTAACACTTCATTCATCCATGGACGCAGTACTTACTACTTGCTGATTATTATAATCTCCCCGGTCGGGTGTCCTTCGTCTTAACTCTATGGTTGATACCCGAACACGGGTCGTAGAACACTAACTGTCTCTACCGAGTCCTTCAGCACTTTCGTGGAGCTACTGATTATTGATATTGAACTGTTGATTGTTTATTGATATTTCACTACTGGTTATTAATATTGAACTATTGATTATTAGCACAATTCGCTTAATTAATGCCGCTACGGAACACACTCGGAACTCCTCCCGCGACCTCTTTGCACTCTATCGTTGAGGCTAAATCGCGTGGTGTGTTCTCGAGGTTTATAGACCTGCACGAGCTACGAATTGCGGAGATCCTCCAGACCGATCCAGCTTTGATCGTTACTGTCGGGAGACTGCCTTTCCTTGATCATGCGAGGTTTAACGAAGCCGCGGTCGATCGGGGGAGAAGACATTAATTTCGGGTCGACTCAGCAGTCGCGGGGTGCAGGCCTCACGGCGCGTGCAGGAATTGATTATGCGTGCAAGAGAGATAGGGGAGAACGGGACAAAATCGAATTGACATATGCGTGCAAGAGAGATAGGGGAGAACAGGACAAAATCGCACAGCGCGGCAAAACGGGCTGATGAAACAAAACGCAATTTTCCAATAACTTTGGAATGGTGGTGATGGTGGTACGTGTGGCAAAACGGGTTTAAAAACCGGATGTATCGTTGGGACAAAATGGGGCATCCAAAAATTATTGTAAGATTGAGTTTTGCCCTAACGGTCCCGTTTTGCTCCGCTGTGCCATTTTGCCCCATTCTCCCCTAGTTGCATTTTTCGAATCAATGACATACAAAAATGGTTGACATTTTTGGGGTAAAAGTAAAGTATCATCGGACGTGGTATTAAATTTTACATCCGCTAATGCTGTAGTGAATGCCATTCGTTACAGTCTTTGCTACCGACCGAGTGTGTTTCAACTCGCCTGAAAAGAGGACAAAACCGTCACGGAGAACATATAATTCCGAATTAGACAGCTTATGATCAATGGAGTAAATTAGCTTTCTCTGTATTTCTTATGTATTTCTTTTCTCAATATGTAATTTTCTCTACTGTATTTATTTTCTCACAAAAATATTTGTCAACCATTTAATAGAGTGGAGTTCGCTAATCAAATTTGTATCGATAGCGTAATTCGATGAGGACATATCGACTGGGTATAATCATGGCGTGTTTGTCTTTTTGGCATTAGGCCATCGATATCTATTACTATATATTACTGTTCCCATCAACCGCAAGCCATTTGCGTTTGAATCAAAGCGAGTTCGAAGTTTTTAGGAAAACCAAAAGCATAAATTATGCGTGCTAAACTAATAACGTAATATAGTACACCTCCAAAGCTGCAATGGGTGGTCTAAATGTTTATACCGATTTGCGTCAATTTTTCTTCATCCTCTTTGGACGGAAGTTCGCCGCCTCATTGGGGAAGTCGCCAATGGGAATATATGAGAACTCTCCCGCTCTGTCCAGATTTAAGAAGAAAACGGTAGCAGTCCCAATGATACACTGTATGCTCCACAGCACGTTTTTCTATCTGTGTGGAGATTTTTATTAATTTTTAAAAAGTTTAAATTTTCATATCGCATTCTTAAAGTTACATTTAAGCTTCTTCTATGAGAAGGCCTTTTCTATTTTCTTTGGCTCCATCATAGAGGAAGCTTTGCGAATAATGTAACTTTGTATTTTCGTGCCCTGGCAAAAATACAACCTCCGGGTAATTGAAATATTTAATGCATATAATACTTACATTTCTAGTAACGAAACTCTTCTTATACTGCACTTCATATACTATTTCGTGTAATGCACTTCGTGTAATGCTAATGCACTTTAGTTACGCCAATAACGAATCTACTGGATTATACTTTTTGCAGTAGTCGTCAGAAATATTGTAAGGGAAACGAACTGTCAAATGCAAGATTGAGTGAAGGCATTAGTTTGGATATATCGATAGCTAAAAAACAAAAGTCCGTATCCTCTGTTTAACATAGAGGAACATACGGGTTACGTCCTTTCGTTTCTTAGCAGGCGATATTATCTCGTCAATATTTATTCGTTGCATAGCTACACAATGATGAAAAGGTTTTTTTTTCAAAAAAGTATACGTTTTTATATTACACTAAGAAGAAATGTGACCGCTTCAATTTTCAGGATTTTTTTATTTTACAAAATTTTTTATTGGACGAGTATGTTTCACGATTCGATATCACAGGCCCGTGATAAGATTTCCGTTTGTTACAAAATCTAATCGTACCAATCGCTCAGCTGGTACATTACCAAGACCAATGTTGATCCATTCCTCTTTGGCGAAACAGTCCTCTTAAGAGTATGTGAAACAATATGGAGTGCGAGAGAGATAGCATCAGTGCCGCTCTCAGCGGAGCGAGAGAGACGAGCTGAGAACATGTTTCACATGCTCTTAAGACCATATGAAGCATCTCCTTCTGCGTCCATTCCGGGCTCAGTCGGTATCAAAAACTGTAATGAACTTTTTCACAAGTTCTCGTATGTACAGTCAAAAGAGAAGTCTCATCGGAAACGGATATCATCTCGGCTTCCCATAAGACTTCTCTTTTGACCGTACTTCTTAGAATCCGTAAGAAAAGTTGATTATTGCAGTTTTAATTACCGACTGCGGTATTGCTCATGTTCTTAACGGGACTGTTTCGCTTATTTTGTTTACCGATGTCGAGACCACTCTCGATCGCAGGTCACCAGCTTACGGCTTTGCAGTTGATGGTGTGAACATTCGGGATCTTCCGTATGTCCCACGTGTCTCCGTTGTTAATGAGAATGGAGACTGAGCCGTCTGAGTTATCGCAGGCCAGAATCAAGCTGTAGTCATGGGATGCCCAGGTCAGCGAGTACACCAAAGAATCATGACGTGGGCTCGAAAATGTTTCTCCGTTCATCGAGTTCCTCCCAGATTATTTTTACTTTCTAAAAAAAAAAACGTTGAACATTAATGGAAAAACAGGGGTGCTAACGATCGATACAATTGTATAATCGACTTGTCGTAATGTTTACCTTTTGTTACTGCACAATGCCAGCAGATTTCTGTACTTCGGATGTGCCCAAGCGATTTGCCACAGGGAGACCCACGTGTCCATTCAGATCGGCAACTTGGCTCTGTGCAGCTCTACAATCTATTTTTTAAATCGAAAAATATCTTTATCGATTTGTCACTCGAACAAGTTGCTAACCTTAATCCATAATAATTTATCTTGGCATTGTGAATTATATGATCGTATCGGGATCTAGATACGCTGGCTGATCTGAGACTGTGACGTCTTCACCGGACTCTACCTTTATATGTAGGAATGTAGCATAGTAGACGGTGCCGATGATTTTAAGAGACATGCCTTGTACAAGGCCTTCTGGGAGGTCCGTCATCGATGTTAATCGAACTTCAAGCTTATGTACCCCGTCAGTAATACTTCCCACTCCATAGCTCGACTGGTTATTCGTGTGGGTCACTTGACGGAACTTGCTGTTTATCCATCCGGTGATTTCTGCAACACAAATTATATAAATATGTAAATATAATATATACGTTATCACGGAAAATCTTACCTTTCCGGACACTTCGGCCCCAACTCTCCGAAGTCCGCCCTCCCTGCTCGAGAACGCGACTTTGCTCGATGCCGAATCTCGGGGCTCGAACCCACGACGAGATTAAGAGTTCTCTAATGCTGATCGAACAAAGTCGTCCCTGCGTGGCAGGGTGGACGCCACTAGTTCGCACGCGATTGGGCGCCAGGTACCAAGGTACCACCGCTCGAAAGCAGCATATTTATTTAGAACTCGCGGCGAGTAACGGGGCGAGCGAGGGAGGCGGGCTAGGTGAAGCCGGCGAGACTCCGACTAGCTCAGCCCACCTGGGAGAAAATGGTAGAGGGGGGTGGACGGGCGAGTGACCAACGCAATAATAACCATTTAATTAATTTTATTCGTCGCTCGACAACCAAAATCTCAGTAAATAAAAATTAGTAAATAACACAATCATATAATTTTGGCGCAGCAGAAATCGGTAATTTAGCCTGGCGAGGTACCTGAGAGAACTGAAGTCGAGTGGGGAATATAGCCGAGGCGAAACTATTGCGAAACGTTAGAGGTAGCCAGACGGTAAAATAAACTATTGTTAAGGATTGAATGTAGCCAACGTAAAATAACTATTGCGAAGGATCAAATGTAGCCGAGACCGAAATACCGAAATTACTGCTTTTGTAGAACTTAGATGAAATCCGAGGAAGCGCTAACTATTGCCGAAAATGAGATGTAGCCAAGGATAAATTTACTATTGCCGAGAAGGAGATATAGCCAGAAGAGAAAGCAACGGAAAATAACTAAGATCGGAAAATTGAAGTTAGCTGTCGGTGAAATAACGGCAAAACATAATTTCAGGGACGACATTAAATATAAAAGGTTTGTCGCTAAATCGTTAACTAGAACGCAATCGCGGAACGAATATCGAAGAAAGGAAGAGAACTCAAAATGGCCGCGGTTACCAGAAGATTTCGTCCTAAATGTAGCCAATTCACCGGTACGCTGGGTACGAGACAGCCGAGGGGAATTATACGCGCTAGAAAAAAAAAGATACCCGAACGCCAGATAGCCGATGCACGAGTCGCTCTCAACGAAACACCAGATGTAAACACGGCACAGCCGTGACCTTTCGCGCGCGCTGTAGCCAACCGGTCGCCGGCCGGCCTAACGCGATCCAGCGCGGACGAGACCCCTTTGTCTCGATGAATGAAATGTAGCCAATGTAACCGGCGAATTTGCCTTAGCCTCGACGCAATATTATTCGTGAGATGTAGCCGAACGAATAACTGGATGTTTCAGGATATCTTCAACGCGATAAACGAGGTACGCAACAAACTATTTAGGGAACGGGTGGCGCAAGGTAGCCGACAGAAACACAGATTTACTAAACAAACACTAGTAGAAGACGAGACATAGGAAATTTTGCCGGAATCAAGTTAGCCAAGATGAGTGAGCGAGAAAAACAAAGATTTAACCAGAGCGATAGATCTAGCCGGATATGCCTCGCACGAACCCATCACGCGGCCCGAAGCCGCAAAACTAAATTAATTACCAAAAGAAAACTACGCCAAGATAAAGAGAACAATACCACAGTCTCAAGGAATACTACAATAAAATTCGGGTTCGGTTTCGGCATCTCCGGCTAGCACAGAGTATTAGAGAGAGAGACGGGGCTTACCGGTGCGGGGACAGCCCGGGAGACCACTCGACGAAACACCAAACAAAAAGACGGACCACTCGCCACCGTACTCGATCGCCGACTGCTGAATAAATTAACGGGCTCCCGGTAGTCCGCACTAGCGCTACCCCCTCTCTCTCGCGACTCCTGAAATCTAGCCTACGCTACACGGCTAAGACGCCGGAAAGCCGGTTTCTCCTCCGGCCGCGCCCCGCTACCCGCGAGAATCTTCCGCTCGCAGCGATGATACTCGATGTCCACGGACTCCTTCCTCCCAGGATCCGGTGGGGCGAAATGAACGCGAGGGGAGGCCTCCCTCGCGGAGTTAAGGCGTCCCTCGTCCTCCGCGGTGGGCCCACTCGATACGCCACATAACGCCATATAACTGCACCTCGACGTGCATTCCTCCCTCGTAATCCCCGCAAGTGGAGGCGCCGTGATTAGCGGTCCGCGTTGTCCGTGAAACTCGATGGGACAGGAACGGCTCCAGGCCGTGTAGTCGAGAGGGACGGGAAACACTGTATATCGGTCACTTAACCGCGTCCCTCTGGCCTCCTAGTCCGCGGAAGCTGGTCTTCGGCTTCCGCCTGCCTGTCGAACGAAATCTTCTCCGGCCCACTTAGGCCAATCTCCGAACTTGGGCACGCCCGAGTGAGAAAACTGTCCGACGATCGGATCGGTGAATCGCGAAAATCTCTGTTCTCGGCCTAAAGAAAACTTAAAAAAAAACAAAGGCACAGCGTAGTCCGAACTACGAAATAAAACGGTAATTAAATTCAATAATAATAATAATAATAATAATAAACGGAAAAATCCCGTCCTTCAAGCGTAATTTGGGTGAATTTGTTGATTGTCAACTCATAAGGTACATTTCCAATGTTAAATTGGGGACTCTTCAGCGTGGGTGCCTTGGGCGCCTTCAATCAAAAGTATCTGAAACAAAAGAAAAATTGATATATTATTATGTAAATATTTTTTAATTGATTTTAAATTGTAAGTTTTACTGCTAAAAATTATTATGTATATATTGTGACGTGGTACGTCATAAGTCCCTCGCCAAACTCGGCTCGAGTTCGCCGCTCACTGAACGTTATACACGGGTATTTTTTGCGTTTTTTTCTGGTTTATATTTTGTGTAAGTTACTGCTTAAATTCCCCTTTTTTATTCCCTCCCGTTACCCGCTGTGTGAGTGTGCGCGGCTCGAACGCAACGTCAAGATCTTCCCCCGACAGCCCCAAGGAACAGCCGAACGACCCAGCAAGCCCCAGGACCTGCAAAGGGACGAGAGCCAACGTGCTGACGCCGAGGAAGGTAGGAGGATCGTGGACGAGGGGAAAAAGCCCTGGGAAAGACCGTCCGAAAGCCTCGAAAAGCCCGCCGAAAAATCGCCACTGCCGCCTTGCCTGTCCGCCGCCGCTGTGATCATCGACGCACGGCATCGATTGACGATCCAGCGACACCTCTGTCGCCACCCCTCGCCGTCCGGAGGAAACGCCCGTCCATGACTCCGATTACCGACCAAAGCCGACGCACAGATGCTCTCGTTCCCCACTATAATCACCAGCGCCAGACCCGACGAAGAAGAAGGAGACATCGCCCTGCCCCTTACTCTCCGAGCCGAGCCGCGTGGTGTGTAGACGTGTGTGAGATCGAGTGTCGTTAATTTTAAGAATTTTGTATTGTGTGACAGCCGAGTGCGAGTGAGAATATCTTCCCAGATTTATAAGGCGACTCGGCTGTATCCTGTTAAATTCCAGACTCCGATTAGGAGAGTATACCCAGCCCATTAAGACGAATCGGCGACAGCCCAGGAATACGAATTGGACCATTGTACGGATTTTATAACGACTGAGGTTGTCCCCGGATTTGAGAAAAGTATTGTAACCGAGATCCGAGTGGATTGAGTGAGTGAACCCCGATTTTCGTAAGTTTTTGCCCACATTTTTTCCCGACCCTTTTTACCCTTTTTCCTCCCCCGAAACCCCCTTTTTTTGGTAGAAAATTATTAGTAAAGGACTTTGCCTCGTGGTCGACACGTGGTGAGCGGCGTAAAATACGTTATAAGTGATAGTGTTATTAGTCAGAGTTTTTCCCTTCCCTCCCCTTGAGCCCTTAAGACATTTTTTTTGTATAATTTAGCCTGTACCGAGGTAATAGTGTAAGAAGCCGTCGGATTCGTGTACCCTCCCCCTGAGCCCTCTTCCCTCTCCCGAGCTAGCTGGACTGTCCGTCGAGACAGAGGAATTTTTCAAGGATAAAGTTTTTTTGAGTTTGTGTTTTTGAGACGAGATCCATGCCGTCTGTACGGACTGCTCCAGTGCTACACCGTTAAAGTAGCTGGCGCCCGTTTGAGTCTTAATGAATTTAGTATTTGATTTTCGTGCAACTTTTGTCTGACCAGCTTTCCCTTACGGACCCCTCGAAGTCCCATCGACTGTCCCACGAAGCCCCTTAAAATCCCCATAACTTCCCCAAATTCACCCCGAATATTTCCCCCTTTTGCATCCCCCTTTATTAGCATTTTTTGATAATTTTGAACCAATTGCATTTTCGTTTTTCCCCGATATTATTGTTAAAATTGAGTATTAGTGCCCCGACTATTCCCCCCCCCCTTTGCCGCCGAATTATTCTTTGAGACTGCCCCGTATTTTTCAACGATTATTTAGGTTATTATTCCCGTTTTTCTTGCGTTTATTTTCGACTGATTAGTTAGCATTTTTCATTATTATTTCGTTGTTGATTTATTATTTTTGGGTTCTGTCTTCGACGTACCCGTAACGGCGTCGAAGCAGAAATGATTATTGTTATTTTCCGTTTGACCTTCGGCGTACCAGTAACGGCGCCTAAGCTGTATTTTTTTATTTATTTTTGTGTTTTTGGTTAGACGCTTCAACGTACCCGTAACGGCGTTGAAGCGAGAGTTATTACTGTTATTTTTGGTATTTGGTTTCATCTTCAACGTACCAGTACCGGCGTTGAAGAGAAAGTTATTATTATCACTTTTTTGTTAATCTTCGACGTACCCGTACCGGCGTCGAAGCGGTCATTATTATTATTATTTATCCACCCTCCAAGCTTCAATTTTTGTTATTCTTTTGCACCATTAAACCATTGTTATTATTGTTCCCTACGAGTATTATTTTTATCTTGTTTGACCCCCCCCCCCCTTTTCCCGCCCGTTGCACGATTTTGGCCCAATTTTTAGTTTTCAAATTTATCGATGATTTCGCCCGTCCCACGGGGAATATAACATCACTATATATATATATATATTGTAACGAGAATTTTCAAGTTCTCGTACACTACGGCCCCCAACTCTCCGCAAGCCGTTTTCCCTTGCTCGCTACCGAATCTCGGGGCTCGAACCCACGACGAGAATGCGCAACTTAAGGTACAAACCGAGCATAACCCTTCCCGCAGGATAAGGTGAAGATCCTTCCTCGCACGCGGTTGGGCGCCAGGTACCTAGGTACCACCGCTCGACGAGCGGCATTTTATTTTACTCCGCGGCGAATTACGGGAAAAGACTAGGGGAAAACGGGGAAAAGGCGAGGCCGGCGAGACTCCGACTAGCTCAGCCCACCTGGGAGAAAATGGTAGAGGGGGGTGGACGGGCGAGTGACCAACGCAATAATAACCATTTAATTAATTTTATTCGTCGCTCGACAACCAAAATCTCAGTAAATAAAAATTAGTAAATAACACAATCATATAATTTTGGCGCAGCAGAAATCGGTAATTTAGCCTGGCGAGGTACCTGAGAGAACTGAAGTCGAGTGGGGAATATAGCCGGGGCGAAACTATTGCGAAACGTTAGAGGTAGCCAGACGGTAAAATAAACTATTGTTAAGGATTGAATGTAGCCAAGGTAAAATAACTATTGCGAAGGATCAAATGTAGCCGAGACCGAAATACCGAAATTACTGCTTTTGTAGAACTTAGATGAAATCCGAGGAAGCGCTAACTATTGCCGAAAATGAGATGTAGCCAAGGATAAATTTACTATTGCCGAGAAGGAGATATAGCCAGAAGAGAAAGCAACGGAAAATAACTAAGATCGGAAAATTGAAGTTAGCTGTCGGTGAAATAACGGCATGTAAACACGGCACAGCCGTGACCTTTCGCGCGCGCTGTAGCCAACCGGTCGCCGGCCGGCCTAACGCGATCCAGCGCGGACGAGACCCCTTTGTCTCGATGAATGAAATGTAGCCAATGTAACCGGCGAATTCGCCTTAGCCTTGACGCAATATTATTCGCGAGATGTAGCCGAACGAATAACTGGATGTTTCAGGATATCTTCAACGCGATAAACGAGGTACGCAACAAACTATTTAGAGAACGGGTGGCGCAAGGTAGCCGAAAGAAACACAGAGTTACTAAACAAACACTAGTAGAAGACGAGACATAGGAAATTTTGCCGGAATCAAGTTAGCCAAGAAGAGTGAGCGAGAAAAACGAAGATTTAACCAGAGCGATAGATCTAGCCGGATATGCCTCGCACGAATCCATCACGCGGCCCGAAGCCGCAAAACTAAATTAATTACCAAAAGAAAACTACGCCAAGATAAAAAGAACAATACAACAGTCTCTAGGAAAACTACAATAAAATTCGGGTTCGGTTTCGGCATCTCCGGCTAGCCCAGAGTATTAGAGAGAGAGATGGGGCTTACCGGTGCGGGGACAGCCCGGGAGACCACTCGACGAAACACCAAACAAAACAGACGGACCACTCGCCACCGTACTCGATCGCCGACTCCTGAATAAATTAACGGGCTCCTGGTAGTCCGCACTAGCGTTACCCCCTCTCTCTCGCGACTCCCGAAATCTAGCCTACGCTACACGGCTAAGACGCCGGAAAGCCGGTTTCTCCTCCGGCCGCGCCCCGCTACCCGCGCGAATCTTCCGCTCGCAGCGATGATACTCGATGTCCACGGACTCCTTCCTCCCAGGATCCGGTGGGGCAAAATGAACGCGAGGGGAGGCCTCCCTCGCGGAGTTAAGGCGTCCCTCGTCCTCCGCGGTGGGCCCACTCGATACGCCACATAACGCCAAATAACTGCACCTCGACGTGCATTCCTCCCTCGTAATCCCCGCAAGTGGAGGCGCCGTGATTAGCGGTCCGCGTTGTCCGTGAACCTCGATGGGACAGGAACGGCTCCAGGCGGTGTAGTCGGGAGGGACGGGAAACACTGTATATCGGTCACTTAACCGCGTCCCTCTGGCCTCCTAGTCCGCGGAAGCTGGTCTTCGGCTTCCGCCTGCTTGCCGAACGAACTATTCTCCGGCCCACTTAGGCTAATCTCCAAATTTGGACACGACCGGGTGAGAAAAACTGTCCGGCGATCGGGTCGGTGAATCGCGAAACCTCTGCTTTCGGCCTAAAGCAAACTTAAAAAAAACAAAGGCACGGCGTAGTCGGAACTACGAAATAAAACGGTAATTAAATTCAATAATAATAATAATAATAAACGGCAAAATCCTGATCCGGCGAGTCGACAATCGAGCCGGTTGACGAGCGGCGTCGTCAGGGCCGTAAATCCGGCCCACTGCCCGACCAAAACCCGTGCGAGGTGACGGGACGCGAAATGTCACGTCACAATATATATATATATATATATATATATATATATATATATATATATATATATATATATATATATATATATATATACTGTTTTGCTAATACCTTATGCTTTTGAACCACATCCACGACTCGTTCAATGTTTTCTTGCCAGGCCAAGCACTGGATAATTTTTCCGGCGCCATTATTCAACGTGAACTTGAATAGATTGAGTTTTTGCGGTCCGACAACTTTTGGATCGATTACTGCATCCACATATGCCCGCACCGATCTGAAAAAAGACAAAAATACATGCACGTTAAAAATACTTGACAAAGCAACAGAAAAATCGGTAATGAAGAAGCCTATGGAAACTCGTGCTGAGAAACGGTCGTAGTTGGCGGAATATTTGTGTTGGCACAAATATTGTTACAAATATACGTCTGTTTCATGGTGCTTGTCTACCTGGGGAAGCTTGAGCTGTAGCTCACACTTTACACCGATTTTTGCTCGGCTGTATTATATAAAATAAAAAATAATAAAAAATACTATTATACTATTATAAAATAATATAAACTAATATAAAATACTATTATAGCGCTACTCACACGTTATCGTCATTCGGTCGAATTGCTTCAATTGCCTGACTGCTCGAGTAACGAACCGCCATCTCGATCCACAAAAGGCAATCGTTGTAACAGGTCCCGTAGATATATCTAAACACGATGAACGCTTGAGGGCTACTGAAAAAAAACCGTCCGATAGCCTGTTGACAGCGCGTTTCTGTCGTTGCCATAACAACGCACGATTCAGCACCGACCGATCCCCTCATCATCTCTAACCCTTGAACACAAATACATTCATTATTGCCGTTCGGCGTTTATCTCCACGTGAGAAAAACATGCACGGAAAAAAAAATGAAAAAAAAATTTTAATAAAAAGAAAATGAAATTTAATGAATAAATCTGACCGTTCTTCTGCAAAAAAAACGGCACACTACATTTTCAGGGTAAAAAAAATTTTCTGATGAAAAATTATAAACTTTTATGAATGGCAAAGGCCCATAAAATTCGACAAGCCACGTGGCCGGAAGTTTACCTGAAGTCAAAGGTATTGGACAAAATGGCGCCGTCCTGGTTTTCTGTAATTATACGCACAAACTCTGTACCGATGGCTCGACGTCGAGTCTCAATCGAATACGCTTGATGCCGCGAGATTTATGCGGAACACTTATTCCACTCATGTGAGCTCTCGTGACTGGGAAAAGGAAGCAGCCGGAAGGACGAATGACGAGAGAACGTGGAAGCGGATACCGGAGTATTTAGCGCTTGCGCACTTTTCGGTAAATGGAGCAATTGCTCCAATTAGAATTCGCAGTACAGGTGGATTACGCATCGATCGTGATCTATGGGAGCCGGGTATATGTACATAACGCGAGAGGGCGACGCCAGGCGCCAGATTTCCCGGGCCCTTATTTAATTCCGAATATACAAGCCCGTTGACCCTCGTCTCTCACCACAGAGACCTTGTTGTCGCTACCGTTGATCGCCAAAATATATCCCCCAAATATCCGCCAAAATATCTGAAACTTCAGCGACCTGCTGATGTTCCAGATGCTCGTTAAAGACCGGCACATCTGGTTGGAATGGACGCTCGGCGTCCATACCACTATACGTCTGTCCTGAGAGTAAGAAGCCAAAGCTGTACGCATTAGACCAACCGCCGGTGACAACGCCATGTTTCTCACCAATAATTTTGTATTATTTTTTATTCATTAATTATCTTTCTAGAACTTTATTATTATTATTTTTTGCAAATGAACTCGGAACATACATAATAAGTAAATAAACAATCACACGCTCATGTAACGTGAGTTGCTCCAAATTATTATTTCACAAAAACTGTTTTCTTCCATAAATTGAGCATACCATTGTTGCTCAGAATGGAGACGGAGCCGTCCGAGCTACCGGACGCCAGAATCAAACCGTACTGGTGTGATGCCCCGGCCACCGAGTTCACCGACGAATCATGACTCCTGTGTGCTCAGAAATTTGTTTTCCATTCACCGAGTTCCTTCCAGATTATTACTTTTGGGACGAAAACATCAAACGTTGATGGAAGTACAGGGGCGCTAGCGATTGATACAGGCAAAGATGTGCTCTCCCAGTTATTTCTGAAAGACAAACAAAACAATACATTATATAAATTAGCAACCGAGCTAATGTAATAGTGTAATAAGTTTGTTAGTACCGCACTTATTATCGACCGTGATCTATATTTTATTAATAATTAACCAACAAAAATCGTTCCACGCGTGTACAGGCTCACTCACCGTTCACAGATGACTGGACAGATGGCTTCCGTAAATGGAGAAATTACCATCGCACGTATCGACCGTGATCATCTATATTACCTACCATCTAACCAAGAGAATATAAATGTTCAGAGCACGAGCGCCCGACACCAGGCGTAAACGGGCGACGTCGGCAAATCAGTTGTCAAAAACTGACAGCTGAATCGATGATGACGCGTGAACCGAACGTTTGCTTTAGTTCAACCGATCGACCAATCACAATGCGAATAAAATGTCAACAAATAAAAATCCCGAAACTTCGATAATTTCGATAATTTCGATCTCACCAACTCTTTACGGGTGGACTCCACGTGGAATTTTCATTGGCTTCGATGAGAAGTATTTTGGTTTTTGTTTAATTGAAATCGGTTGATGCCTTCTGGGTGAAACTGCATAATCACCCTTTAACATGCCTAACTTTGAAGGGTGATTTCACCCCTTAAAAATGTTTTTCCGCCAATAAAAAAATAAGTGTCTTTTACTTTTCGATGCTCTACAACATACTTGAGTTTCGTCACAATCGGAGAGGGACACCAAAGTGACGTTCATTGTTAGTGGATTAACTTATCATAAGATTGTCGTCAATGATAAAGACGAGTTAAATCTATCTCGAGCCAAAAGTGATGACAATGCTGTTATACAAACAGCTGCAGAAGCATTTAAAATTCTTATACGTAAACTAGAATGGCTTATACCATATACCATACCATACGTGACAATCTCAGACCAATGGAAAATACAACTACTAAATTTTATCGCCAAAGATCCCTCGATAACCATGAGTTTTCGTACTTGGGAATTGTATAAGTATCCGCTACTCCCGACTACTACGAAGCATGTGTGGACCGTCAAAACATCTTCTCAGCTGGAGAAACCTCGATATGTACTTGTGGGCTTTCAAACGAGCAGGAAAAATAAGCCGCTTAAAAATGTCAACCATTTCGATCATTGTAACATTAGTGATGTGAAATTGTACTTCAATTTACAATGTTATCGATATGGAAACTTGAATCTGAACATTGGCCAAAATCATCACGCTTTGTTTTATGAAATGTATACGAATTTCCAATCTAGCTATTACAGTAAAGATGCCGAACCGCTACTAAACAAAAGTGATTTGAAAAATTATGCTCCGCTAATCCTAATTGATTGTTCGAAGCAGAATGAATCTCTTAAATCAGGGCCCGTTGATATTTGCCTGGAGTTTGAAGCAAGAAATAATTTCCCCACTGAAACATCCGCATATTGCCTAATCATACATGATCGAATAGTTGAATATAATCCAATTAGTGGTGGGGTGAAAAAATTGATATAAAAGCCGAACCCCGATCGTGAATCGTGTTAGTGATATTCAAGATGGATTACATCGTCGACGTTCAAGGCTTCAAGAAACCCATCGATGAGTTTGTGGTGAAAGAATTTTTCGCCCTCGAAGTTAAAAGTGACAAAGCGGCACAGCCTCTGACGCTTCTCTTCCAACCCCCCTGCGCATGGTCCGCCTTTCCCGCAAAATATAAGAGTATGAATTCATGGCTTCAAGGTAATTACCATGGAATGGACTGGCGCTCTGGAGATATACCCTACGAAGCAGCAGCGATGATAATTCGATCCATTTTGAAGCAAGCAAGAACAATTTTCGTCAAAGGCTTGGAGAAAAAGAGATGGATAGCACGCTTGATGGATATATCGCCAGAATCCATCGTTGACATGGAAACAATGGATTGCCCCTCGTTGCAGAAATTACAAATCATACCTCCTATCGTCGGATGTTTGCATCACTCGAATACCCCGAAATATAATTGTGCTGATGCGAACGTCAAGTCCCTGAAGAATTGGCTTAATCTATCTCAGGCGGTAGACGAGAAGGAGGTTTTGTAAAGAAATAAATAAAACAGGTTACATATAAAACTGAAGTTTATTTTTTATGCATAAAAATTCTTTACAATATAGAAAATGAAGCTAAATAATATAGTATTGAGTAAAAAAAGTCAAAATGGAATAATATAATAGAAAAATTAAAATTCAAATTAATGGAATAATATAATAGAAAATTGGATATAATATAATAGAAAAATTATAGTATCATATAATCTTTTCGTATATAAGCTTTCCACAGTACGCGCGATCTCATAAAAACAGTCCATCATTGACACTCTTTTTTTGTAATATCACTAGTCTGGCAATTCCTCTCGATGCCGGTAAAGAGATGATTTTTCTTCTTCGTTCTCAAATATATATATATTTTCACATCGTTTCATCACACAGGCTTTTGAATTCAACGCTGTTATATCTTCCACCGTAATATGTCATGTACAGTTCTCCAGAAAGAATCTCACACTGTTGCTGCTGTTGCTACGTCATTTTTTTCTTCCTCTGCGTCACCGTTTGATAGGCTTTTGAATTCGTCACTATTATATCTTCCACCGTGATAGTTCATGTACAGTTCTCCGGTCTGTGCAGGTTTCACCATTTTTTTAAATTGTTCTTTATCCTCGTCGAGAATTTTCACAAGTCTGGCAGGAATGAATGTAGCGAATTCGTTGCTGACCTCGACGACGATCCTCTTGCCGTATTTCGTTTCTACGAATTTGATTTGAGTGACCGGATGGTCCAGTTGCACCTTCAAGTCTTTCAGCTTCCTCGTTGGAAGGAATTCGGCGATCTTGCCAACAGCGTTGATTGCAGAAAAATCCATTTTCTTCCGCCCTTGATGATGATGATGATATGCGAAGCCGCGAAATTTCTTGTGCGAGGAGATGCAGCTCTTTTCTTGTATGAATGAGACTTTTAACTTCTTCGATGTGTTCAAAAAGCAGTCGGATACGTTCTTTGAGCTCCACACGTCTGTCCTGCATTACGTTCTGGTTTGATCTGAGTCAAATTTGCAGCATCCGATTTTTTCAGGCTTAACCCCCTCCCAAAATCTTCACAGCTTCATCAATAAAGCTCCGCCTTTTTTCTTTAACAAACTTTCTTATTCTTTTCGTCATCGACACCTTCACAGCCCCTTACTATCTTTGCATTCATCGCAGCTTTCCATATACACTTCTCACAATCTCGACGACGAGGTGCTGGACCATCGATATGCGTTCGCATATCAGGGGTATTCCAATGCTCCATACAAAGCAAGTACGATGCCAGCTCAACGTCCGCATGGAGATAAGAGGGCAGCCGATCCCACAGATGTTGAATTTGCCTGCTCCAGTGCCGCAAAAGCTGAGGTTTCGTGATATTTTTCAGCTCGGCCTTTGTTAATTCACACGGATTTTTTATATTATGAACCGCGAGTACACTATTGAATGAATTCATCTTGCCTTCGAGTTTAGAAGTGAGCTCCACATCTCACGACTCTGGAGTCTTATGCACTCGATATTATAAACACACAACGATAGAAACCGTTGAATATTCAATGTGACGATGTTTGTTTACTTAAGGACCCTCTCCCCCTATAAGAAATTTTGAGAACAAGGGCTTGACTCATCGATGACTCTATCGATTTAAGAAATGAGCTCCCCGCCCCACAACGAATAAGGGCTTGACTCGTGACGCATTCATTAGACGCGACTGTTCTTTAGAAAATTTGTTTATAAATGTTTATTGCGGTAATAAATTTCGCCGGGTGACAACCCTGTTGAAAAAGTCTTATAGCTTCCAATAAAAAAAGATGTAACGGGTAGACGTTGTGTACTCGTCCATGCAATCTCTTATAATTGCAGATGGATTCAGATGATGTGGAAATCACAGTTATGTGGAGAATGAATCAGGATGAATTAGTTTATCATACTTCTGATAGATTCTTATTAGAACTGCCGTTCGTATTTATCCGTAATAACAGAACGAAAATTAATACAGCTGCATGTAACTGCAAAGTCAGATAGCATTTTGTATTGTGTGCTGTATGAGCATCCTATGCTTATACGATCGAATCGGAGAGTACTGATAAAAGGATGTGCCGTTTCGACCACTATTATATCGGTATGAAGCCGAAACTCCACGATGTATGTTACCTGCATTTATGCCCATCCTCGGATGACGACTTATGGGAATCCATCTGCAAAATGTGACCACCTACTATATGGAATCTATATGTGGGTCTGCTACACATTGTTTTCCAGTGTTTATGCGATCCAATAAGGGATCCCCGATAGACCAGGTTATAGATTTTTTAAGTGTCTTTATCAGTATCAATTAGGAAATTCGAATAAGTATGGATCCGTATGAAGCTGAAATTCCAAGCAGTGTCTTATCTGCCTTTATGCCCATCCTCAAATGACGATTTATTGGAATCGATCAGCAGAATGTAGCGACCTACAATACAGAATCTATGCGTCCCTGCTGTATATTGTTTTCCTGTGCTTATGCGATTCAATAAGAGGTATCCGATACACTTGTTTAAGTAACTGAATAACATGGCTTCGATGTCGCTGCGAGAGAACTTGATCAATTCTATATAACTAGGCACACTAGGCACATTAGGTGCGTGGGGTATGTACAGTGAAAATGTTATCCGTTAAGACACACGTGAAAGAAAGGAGGGTCGACAAAACTGACGATCGACCAGTTGTGCGCCGGGTCGATTAACTTTTTACGTCGCACTCTATGAGCGAAGTAGTCATGTAGTAGCGCAATAACATTTTTTTCACACTTGTTGCACGCGTTCGACGTAAGGTACACACGGAGAGCGGTATGCTGATAGTGGGCTTAGTCGTTCCTCGACAGCCGACGGCCTCTCTACATCATCGCCGTCTTCGGAAATGCAGGCGAAGCGGATACGCCGAAGAGTTGTGGGAGAAAAAAACCGGTCGTGACACGGCCGAAAAAAATCGATCTCTCTCGCACTCGTGTGAAGCGCCTCACTCGTCTTTGGCTCGTGCGCCACTTCACACTCGTCGAGAACGATCGATTTTTCTCGCCCTTGTAACGAAAGTAACTATGATGACGGATGCAACGCGGCCTCTAACTAAATAGGATATAAGTCCAGAAGTAAAAAAAAAAAATTATGCAGAATAAAAGCTTCGTTATCATTTCCCAACGTTTTAATATTAAATAACATCGTTATCAGAACTCTTTATATGATTATGAAAAATGACGCTCATAGTGATAAGGAAAAAGACAAGTTGATAACTTTAATCGTTGGCATCGCCGCAAGATGTTCTATTCGAAGTAGAATCGCTGCCAGATTCGCTGCACGAACTAGAGTCGTTGCTAGATTCACTGCTTGATTGTACTTCGACCGAATCTTTGTCCGAGATATCTTCAACGTTCTCCTTTGATTTCTTTGGCGTCGCTGCTTTCCGCGTCATGTCCGATATTTTTGCTCGTATGTATCCTCTGCAAGCTGACAGTTCGGTGGCCAGTTTTTCATCCGTGTATCCCTTTTCTTGTAGATAAAATCCGAAGATATCTATAAGCAGTATTCAAGATCACAAAGTCAAACATGACTCGTGAAACGAATATTATTTTGATTTTGCTTCCTCATAGAAAGCTTTGTTTTCATGAAAAAAAATTCGAGATTTTACTGAAATCATGTTCGGAACGTTCGCAAATATCGGAAAATCATATTCGGAAAAAATGTGTGTGCGTGCGTCCGTGCGTGCGTGCCTGTCTCAACTTGAAAGTTGAAAGTTATACCTTCAGAACGGCATTAGCTATCAATTTTATACTATTATTATTAACTAATTTTATTATTATTTATTTAATATTAATAAATATTATAGATATTTTAAAAATTGAATGGATTAACACGGAAAATAATTAAGGATTAACGTGGAGTGCAATACGATTTCGGTGTGTCTCTCTATACAGTAGAGGAGACCGGGGCAAAATGGCACCGAGCAGGGCAAAACGGGATAATGAGGCAAAACGCAATTTTCGAATAACTTTTGGATGGTGGCAATGGTGGTACGTGGGACAAAATGGGTTTGAAAATCCGGATGTATCCTTAGCACGAAATGAGACATTGAAAAATTATTGTAGGATTGAGTTTTGCCCTCACTGTCCCGTTTTGTCCCGCTGTGCCATTTTGCCCCGGTCTCCCCTATCACTATCCTCTTCAATTTGAAGTGATCGATCGGAACCTTAAAATTTTATGAAAGTTTGAAGATTGTAGTAATCCTCAAAGTGGTACGGTTCCCACTGACGGAAAGATAGTAGACCCCATTGCCAATAACCATAACAGTTGATGCAACGTTCAATAAAACAATAATTAAAAAATGTCCGAATGCGTTTTGCAGCTATTTATATTATAAATATATATTTTTTATGGAAAGACATCTGCTGATAACGATACTGCATTTACGTGATATAGCACGAAGTTTTGTTGCGTCGAGTGGAGGTTTCATGTCTTCTACTTTGATCGCATTCTTTTACCGCCACAGACACTGTGCGTCAATAATTCATTCACATCAAAAATTGCAAGCGTCATGTTTCGGACGAAAATCGAATCAAATTTTGCATTGCCTTTAGCATTGTCATACTGTTTTTTGTCGATCCAGATACCTTGACCGGCATGCATCTATTAAAAAGTGAAAGTAACAAATATTTAAGAAGGCGAGGCTGACATAAGTAAAATAGGTATGTGTATTTGTAAGGCTTTTTCATGCATTGGCAAAGTTGAGAGTATTGATAAAACGGTCATCTCAGTTCTTTTGATACGATTTTCGTTAAAGTTAATTATGTATTGTGCATTTCTAAAAAATTCAGAATAACTTTTTTTGTTTTTTAAATGTCTGTGGGAGGCTGACATGAAAAAAATGTCTCGCTATCGGGACAAGGGCCAGAGACAATAGACGCTACTTTTCAATTATATTTACCCTTCCGTCTTCAACCCGTACAAATCCCGGCTGAGGGAACATACGAAAATCTGTCAACCGATCTTTGTTCGTGTTTCCTTCGGTTGGAGGTGTACCTACATATTTCGTCAATTTTAAGTTTTATATAAAATAATCGTAAAGAATATTGTGAGATTTTTAATTTGAATCCGCGCTGAGAAATAAACAATATCAACCGAGGGCGCCAGCAAACGGTGTTGTGGGGCCACGCGCGTGCGTAATCGACGAATAATTTGTGCGCGTGATCCAATATTTGTCTGAGGCGATATGGAATCGATGAAACGTGCCTCGACCTCTTTTCTCCCTGGAACGCCGAAGCGTCAACCACGATCGTACCCTGTGAAATCGGTGATAATCGTCGCCCTCGTCAACGTCGCTGGGAATCCGTCCGAGAACACCCAGTAAGGGCCTGCTGGGAGACGAAACGGATTATTTATTGAAACCACCCAAGCGAATAGAGGACCAACGAAGAAGATATCCGATCCAGGGAGAAAAAGAGCCATCGTTCCTCCGTTCTGCGCCGGCAATATTCTCGATACAAAAGATGAGTACTCTAAGATTATTTTGAATCAATCGACTGACGAATATTCGCGACTGGGAGTGCATTTATTTATGTGTTTATGTATGTATTGAAATGACTGATTATCGTGTACGATTTTGAGAGATTTGGGTGTTTTATATATTGAAACGGGACAAACTCCGTTTCCCGTATACGAGGCCATCATGCCTCGAGAAAGGGCCTAAGCGTCGCGGTGACAACTTAACACCCCCGGGCGGGCAGAGGTCAGACTCGCGCTACAGGCCCCGCCCACGCCAAATCCATGCTACCAACACCTAGACAAGATAAGAGCGAGCGCTCCCGTGCCAACCCAAACGATCTGTCCGACAGAGGGTCGATACCGCGGCTCGCAAAATTACCGACAGTCGGCCGGGAATAAAAGAAAAAAAGAAGAAAAAGAATATATTAATGAATCAAACGGGTAAATAACCAATTTAATTCATTAATCGAAATGCTGATTGCCGAGGATGCGCCACACCTTGGCCTGTGGCCGAACAGCCGACGACCACGAGGTGGCAAACAACATCCGAACATGCGGGATAGAATTAACAACATATAAATAATTTGACAAAAGGAAAGAAGACAACACAAGGACATAGCCAACCAACGCATAACTTCAGAACCCTCGAGCCGGTAAAAGGGTTTGATGTCAAACATTTCCGGGCAAGCGCGCACCGAGGGCCCGGTGCCCAGTACAAAAGGGACTAGGCACGAGGGTAGCAGCGGGCGAGATAAGCGACACAGGCAATGGCATACGCTGCCGTGGGGACCAGTCACCTGACATCGGACGATCTTTCCCTCTCCCCGAGATCCATTATATAATCCCTTGAAGGTTATAAAAGCGCGCGCCCTGCTCGCCCCTTTCTTAGATACATCGCAGATTCGCACCAACGCGTAGCTTTTGCGTTTTCGAAGCCAGCATACGGACATGCTGTTAGAGTCAGTAGAAAATAGTGAACCTCTATCAGACCGAAGACTTGTGGTAGTGCACCAGAAGGTTTCGACTGTATAGTTGTACCCGCGAGCCCCGGACTCGAATTATTGCAATTAAAGTACGGGTTAGCTTCTACGGTGAAGAGGTCCTTCGTCTTGCAACATTGCTATCGCGTCTATCGATGCGATCCTTCTCGAGCTCGGTGAACAATAAATACTGGATAAATTTTATCCTGTGATTAGAAGCCTAGTGAGAGAAGAGAGTAGTTTGTACCGCCCGACGGATCTCTACGCCGTCCCCTGTCAGCTCGGGCACCATAGGGAGAGAAGCGCGACAACTTTACGTCAAATCCACGTCGACAAGAAAAGGAATAACACGGGATCCGCGAAACTATCGCCTATACGAGCATCAATTTCCGGGACAGTGTTAGGACGACCTCAGTGTCAGTAAAATCTTTGATAGCATCCTCGCGGCGCGTTAATGTGCCTACGCACCGAACTATAGCCGCGTTAAAATCGCATATTATCAGAAACAGGTACGGAAATCCCTAACGAACCTCTCGAGAACTAATAGCTTAAAGGGGAAAGGAAGATAGAAGTCAGAATTGAGTGTAAAGCTCCATACGGGGTCCCTAAAGAATCCCGCGTGAATCTTTTTATTAAAATCAAAAGTAATTTCTTTTCCGGTCCTCCTGACCGCATAACCAGGAGGAAGAATCTAAGTAATATCAGGGAAGTACGTGGAGCCACTAGTTAGGCGACGCTGGGCACCCGCGCCGCTCTCGGATCAGCTGACGAGCTCTGTAGCGTGACCGATTTACAAGGCTGAAAGCCGCAATTCGCGCGCGCAACCAAAACCCTTCTATCCTCGGCCGATGATGAAAGGTTTCGACATTCTAGCAGCGCGAAATGCGTGAGTGATAACCGAACAACCACTGAGGCCATCCCAGATAACCAAGGAGTCCTTCCTTTCCTAAACAACCCAGATTACCTCGAGTCCAGCACTCGAACTCTACTTTCGTCAACCCGACTAACGCAACGATGAAATACGAATAAAATCGATCGCGGACGACGAAATATATTGGTCAGCGCCTCCGCCGGCAGAATCTACTAAATTTCCGCGTCCCGCTAAATATCGAAACGTTTCAATATATATATATTTATCGGATTTATGGAATATTAAGGGACAAACCGATGACATTGGCCGACCGAAATAAATTGGTCTATAATTCCCACATAGATCTATATGGGTCGCTTTTTTTTCTTTTTTTCTTCTTCTTTTTTTGTGATTATTTATGGTGGAGTAATCTATATATATCTATATGTGTTGGTCTTTTTATTGTCTAATTTCTCGCAACGAACTCGCATTTCTTATAATATATCATTTTTTCACTGTAATTAAAAATATTACTTTTTAATTGGTCCCAATTGTCGAGAAGTCTTTGAATTGCTGGTAGAATTACGGTTTCGACTTTTGCCATCAGAGTTCGACTACAATCTGTTTCACCTCTTTTATTTCTTCTGAGTCATCGTTTTTACTCTTTTGATCAGATTTCGCCTTCGATTTTGCTGAAGAGTTGTGTTTCGATCTGCGTGTCCCATCTTTGTTTTTCGATGATACGTGTTCACTGGGGTTGTTAATCTTGTTTTTCGGATCGGCATGATACTGTAAGAGATCAAGATTAATTGAAATTTTGATTGGATAATTTGTTAACTGCATTAAGGGTTTACGCCACAGCAAAATTACGATTTTTATTATTTTCTAATAATTTATCATATCAAGATATTCAGTTAAATTTTTATGCCGAAATTGAACGAATTACGAAAGATAGAGACTGTTATGTGCAAAGTGACGGAGCGCTTCGAGCAGCGGCGCGGTCGAACTTTGAACGCCTTTTTCTCGAAATGTGATTTTCAAAATCAGTGCATCTGATGTCTCAAAAAGGCTTGATGGATTGTTATGAATTTTTTTTTCCGGTATCTTTCAAGAGATTCTTCAGTCCTTGATGTTTTCATATTTCTTTTTAAATTATGATTTTTGAAAACGATTAAAAGTGTGAAAAAAATTGGTAAAAACCTCTTCGAGGACTGCATTATTAATCATTTATTAAGAAACAATAAAAAATGTTTGCCTCCGATAAAAAAACATAGATTATAACAATAAAATTGAATGATAAAAATGCCTAAATCGTCTTTAATATATCCACCCACTCTAAAAAAATGAAATCAATGAAACTTATATTCATTGAGAAAACAATCCCGAAATATGCGTGCATTTTTACCCATTTTACTATATTATTATAGCGTAAGGTCTTCTAGAACTTATTTGATTATTATACTGTACCATCCACTCATTACCGATTCTATCTGTCTCGGTATTTTCTATATAAAAACATTCGCACTTTGAATTTCAAGAAAGTAGGAGCATATTAGAATGAATAAAAAATACGCCAATTTGTTAATTTGTAATTTATACTCGTTAGAATCATAGAAATACTGGACATTAAAAATTAGGCTTAAATCAAGCATATTTCATTATTGATTTAAACACGTGGATTTTTTACTCTGCCAGGAATAAAATGTTGTAAAACAATAATTGTCATCGTTTTAAGGTGAAGTGAAAGTCGCGTGACGGAGCCAGGAGTCCGAGAGAGATAGCGGCATTGGTCTTACAGTGGAGTGAGAGAGAGCAACAGAGAACATGCTTTACTTCACCCTAAGAATAGTTTTTTGTGTGAAGATTTCAAGACATTGAAATCTTCTGTTCATGAAGTACTTGTTACGACATAAAGTACATGGTACTTGAATTATCGAGTGCTTAAAGTACGTCGTGCTTCAAGTACTCGTACTTAGCCCAGCTCCGAGATCATCCATATCCATTTTAATAGCAACGATTATTATATTTACTCCGTACGTAAGTACTTGGAGATGTAATAACAATATCGCTTACTCTTTTTGTACTTTCAACAGTCCGTGGCAAGGAAATGGTAGTTTGTGGAACCTGTAAATGATATAGATATTCTTTGGTACTTTCTATAATGTCGACTGATTAGATGAAAAGCGTATGTTATATATATTAAATATATTAAATAGATATTTTTTATTACACATTCCGATTCGGGTATGCACATTGCCGATAGAACTTCGTCTGTGAAGACAATTGACCCAGCTCCTTTGAGAATATTAGCGGTCGCGTCGGCAATGCCATTTTGGAGATTGGCGATGAGGACCTCCTCATTTTTGGTGACACATGGACATTTATAGTTCGATTACGATACTTTATAGACTTTTAAAAAATTGTAGTAAATACGGCGATGATACCTTAATCAATATATCTACGTTTCTAAGCATATAGTACACGGAAAATTCTGTCATGTTCAAGCTACCGAAGTGAAGCAGTATATTGAAAAGTTAATAGAGGAAATCGTACCACATACTACCAATCATTATCATACTACCAAAAATGGTTGCATAGAAAATCACATTTTGCTAATTAAAGACCCAAATAGATTCTACTTACATCAAAAACTGGTAGATTCAAGTTCAATATATCGCATGATGTCGGTGGCAGACTTTCATTCGTTCTCAAAACCTTAGGAGGACCTACGATCGCCGGAGGCGATTCCGCTGGTCACTTTCCAAGTCCCGGCAACTATTAAAAAATGCGTAGAAAAATAACGTAGGGACATTTTTAATGGTCAGAGACCATCAGTCTAAAAAGAAGATCATATTGAGACAATCGCGCAAATGTAGATACTCTGCAGAGCGTAAATGTTAGGAATGGTAGATTAGAATGGATATCTGAACAGATTACAAGCGCAGTATGATGAAATGGCTACGGGATTCGATAGACTAAGTGAATGCAGTTTACACTATGCGTGATTATCTGTCGGTTTTGGAATATTCGGAGAACTTCAAAGAATCGGCATGCACTCTCTTTTGACTTATGCGAGATCTAACATTTTTTGTATCTTACAGAAAGGATACTGTTGACATTTCAGCGGCCATGTTGGTTTTCGCGACAATTTGTTATGTTCGATTGTCTTTAAATCTCGGAACATTTCGAACGAAATTCGAGTGCACGCCGAATGGTTTGTGTTATTAATACAGTCCTGTAAAATTTGAAGCATACCCGTCGCATAGTAACGACGAATAGTGAAAATTAAAAAATCACGTGTTTCGGCCGGTAAAATAGGAAGGTCCAGCAGCCCCTTAAAGTGATGTGAAATGCCTCCGTCGGTAAAATAAAGTGTACTGCATGCCGTTTTGAAGCCGCAGATCACCAAGAAAAAAGAAAATTGTCTTTCCCTAGTGAATCGGCAGACGTAGGGAAAGACAATTTTCTTTTTCTTCGGCGGTCTGCGGCTTCAAAACGGCATGCAATACAGTTTATGTTACCATCTCGGCGCGGGGTAGGTGGGCGGGAGGCTGTTGCACAGTGCTACTTAGCTCATGTTGCATACCTTTTTTTTTACAGTACTATTTTTTTAATGAAATTTTTTCGTTATTGCTTGAAAAGATTTTCAAGTACTTGGTGTATGTTTTGTACTTTTTTAGAATTTTTTTTCTAAAAATTTGGAAAAAATCGTCTTACCATATTATCGTTGGTTTTATCCGAGTCTGCGGAATTGATCGAATCTTGCTCAGTCGCTTTAACTGAAGTTTGACTTCCTTCGACGAGATTGCTTTGGCTATCCATGGAAGGAACCACCATTTTCTTCGTATTTTTCTCCCCAGCCTGTTGATTGTAAAATAAATGTCACTCAAAAGCATTTTCGCTTTAAAAAATAGTATCGTTCGGTTTATCATCACAAACAGCATACAGGTTAGATATTAGACCCATGGGTATGGTAAAAAAAATGGACTTGGAGAAAAACTCGAAATAATAATAAATGGAAAATAGGTTTTTTTCGTAGGAATGAGATACGGTCTATAGCGATGGTTCGGGACTTTTACTCATACCTACAAATTGCGAATATAAAACAATATTCTTCCAGGTATAAAGTTCGATCAATTTTAGTCGAAATGTTAAATACTGTAGGATAGGATAAATGTATTGTTACGTTCCCCGTAACTTCTTTACAATATTTGCAATCACTTCATTAAATATATTAGCAAGCTAGTTAAGCCGATCTAAGATTACCGCTAAGCATAGAAATATGGGTCAACGAACCCTACACTCTCTCTCTCTTTTTCTACCGCGCTCTGTTGCATCGACCCTTGTCTCCCTGAATTTACGACCTCTTCCGAGTCAGGTCATTTCCCTGTTTCCGTCACCGCTCGCACATAAAAATCTTTCACACTCCACTTCAAAAAGGCAGTAAACTCACCCAAACATATTTCCTTCGACTAGAGCCTAAAAACCATCCCGCCCTGTCTGCCGCTCTCTCTTGCTCCTTCGTCGGAGTTCCCGATACACTAATTAAAGTCAACAGTAAAATCTGTCACACCCAAGACTCGAATATATTTACCTTTACAAATCGCTCTACATTATAATGACAACGTCACTCTCTTCACATCTGTTAAAGACTCTATTGGTACTATAAATTTCGATTCCCCGAATATCGAATATCGCTTTCTTTGTCACCCAAGGAGCATCGACTCCCCACTCCGATCTCAAGCACCTTTTCCTCCTTCTACACATTTAGAACCTATCTTCTGTCCAAGTTTAATATTGTTAGCCCCCTCTAGCATCAATACGCATAGGAGTAGACCTAGTATAAATAGGCCACAGTTTCCCAAATCAGGCAGTTATCCTACGAACAACAAAGCTGCTGCATCACCGAAATCTACTCAGAGCGAGCAAGGCTCTGCTGCGAAATCATTAGCCCTGCGAGGCAAAGTCCGACGAATTTTAATGAGCAAGTTGGCTCTCATACACTTTGCTTGTAAAACCTGTAACCATCTCAACATCGTGCCTTATTAAATACTGAGTAAGTTTAAAAACCAAAACGTTTAACATCATTGTGCATGCATTTCCGGCCTTCTGATAATCTCTCGGAGGCTCAATACCTCCGAACGTCATTCCTTTTGAAATAAATCTACGGCAGTACGGCGAGGTCTCCGTCCCTGGGTAAAGGGCTAACGCCTTGACCCGAAAGCGAGACCATTCATTTATGGTTCTGCCGAGCGAACTCACAATCCGCCGGTCTGGACGTAACAGTATCATGTACACGGATGTATACACACATACGAAGGCTCGGACTCTCGAGACGGACTAGTCAGTCCTCGGAGAGACACCGGAGAATAAAGACGTATAACGACAACGTAAACGGTGTACTCATTCCCCTCCTTCCCGGATCCTATAACTGGCGACGAGGATGGGATCCACGGGTCGCGTCACAAAAAAAAAGAATAAATTATTAATTCATTAATCGTCAAGTGAACACGAATGGAGTGGGAAGTAATTGACCAGTTAATTAATCGTGGTACAAGGAGCTGGATTTATAAATTATTCAAACAACAATTAATCGAAGTGTGTGAACGGTATAACCTTGAGCGTTCAGAAGAAACCAATATAGAGGAGCTACGAAAAAAAGTAGTCGGGCTCACAGAGCAAAAATCGAATAAATCCGAACAGGAACCCGTCGATGCACCTGAACCACCTGAACCACCGGCCCCAATCATGGCGCTGCATTTAACCCCGCTGGAAGCGTTCAAGATTGGTCAAAATTGGATGGCGTATTCCACTCAGTTACAATGCCTGTTAAAACTGAGTAATATTACCGAGGCAGACAAGAAAGTGAAAGTGTTAATTACGAAATTATCAAACGAAGTGTTTGAAATATTGTGTACGCTGTGCACGCCGGACTCGCTAGCAGACAGTACAAAGTTCACGTTTGAGAGCCTCAGCGAGAAACTAGAGGGACACTTTCACCCAATATCGAAATACACCGCAAGACTTGAATTTAAGAAACGTAAACAACAACACAACGAGGACATTCAGACATACGTGGCGGCCTTGAGGGCCCTAGCGCGAAAGTGTGAGTTTCCAGATATTGACGATCGTATCCGCGAGCAGCTGTGCGAAGGAGTAAAATCAACCACAATGTGCTTCGAGCTAGCTAAGTCGCCAGAGGACGGGCTGGCCGCTACAATAAAAGCAGCAAAGGCGATCGAGGTAGCCGAAATACTAACACACGACCGAAAACAGAATACGCAGGAGACACACAGCCCACAGCAGTCAACAAGCGGTACGGCAACACACACCGGTGAAGGGAAGGCGATATTCAAAGGCCGGGGACGATATCGCCCCAAATTCGTGACAAAAAACCGCAATTCGAGAAGTGGCCAATCGGCCAAAGCCTCAATTCAGTGTCGCTGTTGCGGAAAACCGGGCCACATACGAAAAGACTGCACGTTGGCGAAGAAATTCTGCAGCGAATGCGGTACGCAGGGACACATCTATAGGATGTGTAATCAAAAGAAGACACAAACCCAAGTAAACAATCTGGAAGAAGAAGGAACATCCGACGAGGACGGATCGATTTTCGAGCAGATGGAAGGTCTCCAGCAATCGACGTCGACGAGGAAGAAGACGACGAAGAATACAACGTGATGTCGATAGTTACGCAAGTAGAAGTAAAAACAGTTGACTCAAAGAAGGTCGAACCGTATTACATGACGTTTCAAATAAATAATTCGAGTCTCAGTCTCGAGATGGATACCGGCGGGGATTTAATAGTCATACCGTGGTCTGTTTTTCGGGAAAAATTTTCGAGCTACGAACTAAAAAGCATGAAATGTACTTTACGAAATTATGATGGTTTTATAATAGAATCAATTGGCGCAATGAAACCGCTGTCGGTTGGGTACAAACAAATAGAACGCGACAATTTAGAAATAACGGTAGTAAAAAAAGGGAAAGCGGTAGTCGGCCGGGGATGGTTAAAAGCGTTTGGGTTATGGCCACCGAGACAGGAGCCGAAGTTCGAAATTCAAACGATTGCAGCCGCGCCGCATTACATTAAAACGTTGCGGGACAAATACCCGAAAGTGTTCTCACCAGGGTGGGGAACGTTTGCATACGGGGCGATCGAACTTTTTTTGAAAGCAAACGCGAAACCTAGATTCTGTCCCCGGCGATCAGTACCTTTTGCCCTGGAACAAAAGGTAGACCAAGAACTTAATAGACTTTTAGAGGGAAAGAGAATTTTTCCGGTCGAGTTTTGCGAATGGGGCACTCCGATCGTGCCAGTACTGAAAAGCGACGGCTCGGTGCGATTATGCGGGGATTATTCGGTAACATTAAATCCGTATCTAAAAGTGGACCACTATCCCTTGCCGACATGGCCGCAGATATTGCAGGTACTCAGCAGAGGGAGCATTTACGCAGAGCTCGACCTTCGCGGAAGCGTATCTGCAAACGCCCCTCGCGCCGGCGTCGAAGACGCTTGTGACAATCTCAACGAGCAAAGGTTTATTCGCATATAATTACTTGCCATATGGGGTTAGCACGGGACCCGGGTCGTTTCAAAGACGCATGAATCAAAAATTATCCGCGCTACCCGATGAGCACTCACGAAAAATTATAATATTTATCGATAACATTCTGATTGTTGCGAGGGACGAAGAAGAATTACTGGCCATTCTGGAGGAAATCTTAGAACGTTTTGAAGAGGAAGGGTTAAAATTGAACTTCAAAAAATGTCAGTGGTTCAAAAGATCGATTAGTGTTTTCGGATACGAGGTAGATAAAAACGGAGTCCGCACGTCACCAAGTAGAATAAAGGCCCTCTTAGAGGCGCCGAGACCACACTCGCTGACGACACTACAATCCTTCCTGGGGAAAATAAATTATTACTCGACGTTCTTGAAAGATATGGCTACGGACTTGGCGCCCTTGTACGAATTATTAAAGAAAGAAAACACGGATTGGACGCCACAATGTAAAAAGGCATTCCAAGAGATTAAAAAACGACTCAGCTCAGCTCCAATGTTAGTTCACTACCATCCGGAATGGCTACTGATTCTCACATGCGACGCGTCACCGATAGGCTTGAGAGCAATTCTTTCACACGTATGTGAGGACGGGCTCGATCGACCCGTAGCATTCACGAGCAAAAAACTAAACAGAACACAAATTAAATATCACCAACTAGACAAAGAAGGATTGGCGATCGTATTCGGGCTCACGAAATATTATTCGTATGTTTTCACGAGAAATTTCGAGCTTAGAACGGATAATCAAGTCCTATCGCATATATTCAAACCGGGGGCAACAATCCCCAAGATGGCGGCAAAACGATTACAACATTGGGCGATATTTTTAAAAGCTTTCACATTTGAAATGAAGCACATCCCCAGCAAAAAAAATTGTGCCGACTTTCTGTCCAGAGCCCCAATCGAGGACGAGATCGATCTCGAGACGAGCTCGCAACCTTGCGCAAAAACGGAAAATAATTCGCTTAATACAATACAAGAATCGCAGTTCGCATCATTGGATTGGAAAAAGGTTCAGGCTCAAACAAAAAAAAACCGACACTAACGAAAGTGACTCGATTTTTGCAAGACGGATGGCCGGAGCAAGCACCCAAGGACGTAGAATTATTACCTTTCTATTATCGTAGAAACGAAATTTCTCGCGAACAAGGTTGCCTATTATGGGGGCACAGAGTGATAATTCCGGCAGAGCTGAGAACATTGGTACTAAGGGAACTCCATGCCAGTCACGCAGGAATCGTGTCAATGAAGTAAATTGCTCGATCTTTCGTATGGTGGCCAACAATTGACCACGATATCGAGAAAATAACGAAGGGATGCTTGTCTTACCTGCAAACTAAAAATTCTCCCGCGAGAGTAGCTTTAAGGCAGTAGTCTGCTTTAGGAGCCGAAAAAAGCGTTTTTTCAACAATTTTTTTGAAAGGGAAGGAAATGATTGCGGTAAACGAAATTTTGAGACGATAGTATATTGTATTCAAGCTTTAAAAAACAATTTTTATTATTACGAATTATTGAAATTTGCCAAAGTTGTAACGATTTTTCTGGGGCGCCTGGAGTGTGCACTCGTAAATCGGTGCCGGTGATGGAGGTCGTGCGATGCATCTGAAACAGTGGAACCAAATTTTTTTTTAGTTTTTATAAGTTCCTTTTCTATATGAACTAAAAAAATACCGAAGAAATGACGAAATTCCAAATTTTTTCGAAGTTTGAAAAAAAAAATGCACTTTTTTGAAAAAAAAAATTCACTTTAAGTTGCAAAACAAGTAATTTAAATAGTACTTTTGTCCAACTTTTTTAGTTCAAATAGAAGATAATTCAATACTGAAGCTAGATCACTTTGGTTTTTTTCGATCGGACATATATTGTTTTTACTATCGCCGGCACCGTTTTCCAAAACTTGTGAAAATGAAAACTCGAGAAAACGGGCTGTAAAGTTTTCGGTCCAAAAAAATGTAAGTTTTTGGATACTTACACTAATTAGATGTTAATCGGCTATCCCCGGGCCATACAATAATCCTTCCTCTTCTTCAAAAAACTCGTTTTGGCGGAGGCTTTCCGATCTTCGAGCTGTACGAGCCTCCTTGCTGGAAAGTGATGCGCGCCGGTTCTCCCGCGTTATGCGCTCAGCATCGACGGTGTCAGCAAAATTTTTGCATTGCTGCCCGATGACAATATCGAGGAGCTGCATGGTAGAAAGCACAGCTGAATAACCTTCGTTGAAAATGCCTGTAGCCATATTTGCTGCTATTTCGACGATTTTATAGCCGGAATTTACGTGTTTCGGATTTAGGCGCCACACAATCGAATTGAACGATTCGTTCGAATTTTGAGTGTGTCCGCCTAAGCACCGCGTCAATAAATCGTCATTTGAAAGATCATCGTAAATTGGACGAATGTGCTTCTCTACATTATCATTAATTAATCTTGCCGGGTGTTTGAAAGATGCCAGATTATTCGCCGCTTTAGCCTTGCGCCATTCGCACCAACTCTCCGGGCCTTCTGGACAATTTTTATGCCGAGGATTTTTATCGGTGGAACAATAATGGTCTAATGTTGCCATAATAGCTCTCTTCATACCTTCAACTGAGTTCACGTTTCGACGAATTGCCAGACCGTAGTAAATCGTCAATTTCTTGATGAGACTCTCCGTTAGCCCGTTCTTTCCTCCAAGTTTCTCGGTTTTTCTTTTATTCCGTAAACGAGTACCCATACGCATTTGCACGTGTCCAACACACTCATTTTTCGTCACTGTGCACTCGTCCCCGTACGGATTGCTATTTAAGATTCCAGTAAAAGTTTTGGAGTCGCCATCGCGCTCGGGTCTGCCCGAGCATTCGCACCTGCTCGACGCTCGGCCACTAAAACTGATCTAGCTTCGAAAATATGTCAAATTGGCCTCTAAAATTTTGAACACATATTCTTGGATAGTTTTGGAATAGATTTAAGACAAAAACGAAAAATCGATTTTTTGAAGCCTGTAAAGCAGACTACTGCCTTAACGCCATGGGTTTGGCCACCAACACCGTGGCACAGGTTACATGCAGATTTTTTGGGGCCCCTTAAAAATAAAACATACTTAGTAGTAGTGGACGCGTACTCGAAGTGGCCTGAGGCTTTTCACGTCACTCACGTCTCCACAGAGACAATCATTCCGATTTTCCAAAAACTCTTTAGTACATTCGGCTATCCTCACCATCTGGTGACGGACAACGAAGGGGCCTTAATAAGCCAAACGTTTAGGAAATTCTGTGGAGAAGCGAGTATTCGTCAAAGCTTTACGCCCCCGCACTTTCCGGCAACGAACGGTGCAGCTGAACGGTTTGTAGAGACTTTTAAATCGCGCATGACGAACATTATGTCTACTGGAGTCAATAGTGTATCAGGGCTACACTTAATTCTGGGAGATTATAGAATTACACCTCACAAAACGACAGGAGTGAGTCCTGCGAAGTTATTGTTAGGGAGGGAGCCGAGAAATCGTTTCTCACTCTTGCGACCGAACCCGGTAGAAAGCACAGTCATAAGAGCACAAGAAACTCAAAAAAGAAACGTGGGCGGCTCTCGAAATGCGCAAATAGAAATAGGCCAAAAGGTGATGGTGCGCGATTTCCGGGAGGGGAAACCCAAATGGACTCCCGCGATAGTAACAGACGTTTCCGTGCCGGGGGTCACCTTTATCGTTGATGTGGAGGGACAGGTATGGAAGCGTCACGTAAATCAGACACTAGAATGCAATCAGGATTTGCAGGAAACAGAATCGGAAAGTAAAAAAGAGACATTGGAACAACGCTCCCCACCACCCAGCGGCACTGAAATACACGATAAGCCGCGAAGATCGGAGCGAATCGCGAATAAAAAGTAGATTTAGAAGGCCCTTCTCGCTCACATAAAAGAGGAAGCGCTGGATTTTTTAATCAGGATACTCACTCATGTCACAAGTATTCCGTTTATTTTTCAAATTTTCTTGGTTTCATTCAAATTTATTTTATTTAGACTTATCATATGCACTGCAGCACGATTCCACAACGGCGGAATCGCCCACACCCAGTCCCGAATTTCTCTCCCTTTTAATTCTCCCCGAAGGGATGGGCGCCAGATGCACCGAGATGCACCGGGAGAGAAATCCCTCAGTCCCGACCTAGCTGCAGCCTTCTCTAGGGTAGAGCGGCTGGGTAAGCGATATCCCGCTCGGGTTTCACCAATCAAGTAAACCGGGAAAAATAAATTAACAACAGGAAAATACGGGAACCAAACTCGAATATTTATTTAAACCAACCGAAAAACAAACTAAAGAGGGGAAAAACCGAAGGCCTCGGAGTAAAACCCTCGTCCCGTAAATGAAATAGATCACAGTTTCCTTACATAAAACAATGTTCCGCCCGGTACACGGGACTCGCTCACTCCGACGCACACGCATTCACACATCCACACACGGACGGTCGCGCCTTTCCCGGATTCCTATTTCTTCCACGCGTGATCCGTGTATTCAAAGCTCACATTCGCACCTCACGCACCCGGCCCGATTAATCGCAGCTTTATACACCATTCACCCGGCCCCTTCACGGCGGCAATTAACAAACTCACACACCCCCTCGATCACGCGCTTGGAATTCCCGGAAGCGACGACTCGACGAAACAGCACACCTCCCCGTGGAAGATTCCCAAGGCGACACCCTCCCGGAAAAATACTAATTTCGATGACTCGACTCGCTAAATTTTCCCCAAAACTCACGACGGCTTCGAGTAAGGCCGTGTACGGTTTCCCGGCCCGACCACGCGGCGATACAACATAGAAACAAAACCCGTACGCGACGTCATACACACACCTGCCGAAACACGGCGGTACCGATCCCTCCGGCACGGTCGAACGAAGCACGCCGTCGGTACAATAAATTTAGATTTTCCCTCGCCCGGGATCACAAAAGTCGTTCGATAAACTAATTCGCCGATTTACACTATAAAAAATAAGTCCCTTGGACGAAGAGCTCACCGAATCGATCGCCGGACGTACCACACGGACAGGATCCACTTGCCGTGGAATTTTCTCGCCTCCTTCCTTCTCTTTTCCCTCGAGCGATTCCCGGTTTCCCGCTATCGATCCACTCGCTCAGGCTCCCAACGGAGAAGTGCCCGGAGTATCGACACTCGATCGTTCTCCTAACCCGCCTATCTACCCCCCTGCCTAATCGCTCTCCCGACTCGGACGCTTCCGGGCCGTACTCGGCCCTTTCCGGCACCGCCGAAACGCTGCTCATCGATCCGACGATGGATTTTCCTCGCGACGAATGCTTTCTCGCGCGCCGGTAAAACAGAGCCCTGCAGAGGTACTCAATTCCCCCTAACTGGAGACTCCCGACGAATCTTCGTTCGTGCACAGCCCGAGACTCCAGGCAGCTGTGCAACCCTCTCTCAGGATTCCGATGACGGATGCGATGAGATCCGCGATGCCTCGTCGCGATCGTCCCGATGCAGCGAACAGTCCCGTCGCTCACGACTCCGACGGCAGGGAGGTAGGCCTCTCGAGCTCGCCACTCCGCTCGCAGCTTTCCCCGGCGACCCTCCATGACCTTGATGTCCGACGCTCTTCCCGATAACGGCGCTCCCGTCCCGGCACACATGTAACGTTGATTAAAAATAAATTACTAAATACCCTATTGTAACCACTAGGCCCTGCGGTGTCGCCTCGTGTGAGCCTGAGTGAGCCGGAAGATGTAACGCCAAGTTTTGCCGCGCTACAGCACACATACATATGTATATTACTATTATGGTTTTTCTTTTCGTTTTTTTTTCTTTCCTTTCCTCCGTGGGGGAGAAGGTGTAGGATAGGATAAATGGATCATGTACACGGATGTATACACGCATACGAAGGCTCGGACTCTCCAGACGGACTAGTCAGTCCTCGGAGAGACACCGGAGAATAAAGACGTATAACGACAACGTAAACGGTGTATTCATTCCCCTCCTTCCCGGATCCTATAAATACTGAATGTATAAAAGTGAAGGCCTCCGGAATAATGTAATAAGAGAATGTTCAATTGTATGAGTGAACCATTCCGATTGACGATAATGCTCCAAACTTTTATCCGATAAAATACTGTAGGGGTATTTTATGAGATGTATGATTTATGAGCAAAAAAAAATGAAAAGACCATTTGTTTTGTTATTTTTCAAATGCGGTCCAATGGATATTCAGCGTTCACATTAGGTATTAGCGTATTTAGCGTATTTAACGCTTACAATAGGTGTTCTATCGACAGTTTCGATACTGGCAGGATAGAACTAGCCGAGACTTTTTGGTCTCCTCGGCGTTGATTTTGCAAAATATATATAGTACAGACGAAAAAACATTTCGTTACTGCTATATGAATTTTTGCTATAAAGAAGAACGGTTAATTTCCGAATTACATGTATGCTTATTTTCATCAAAAGAAAATTATCTATAAACTAATGTAGAAATCTTGCTGCTACCCGCAGAAATAATATTGATAATCTAAAGAGAAGAAGGTTTGTACCTAGGAGGTATTAAATGGTATATCCGGCCCTTGGTCAGTGTCCCAAAGCCAATAGAGAAGAAACAAAAAAAAATAATGGAATTTCATGTATGGTCCTTCCGATGTGAAATTTTTGATATTTTAGCTTTATGCGTATTCAAATTCCCTATGGTATCACCGAAATATTGCGTATTTTCTTTGGCTAACGCCATCAAAATGTACAATAAAATAGGAGCATGGAGCTTATTGACCATTGAACGTGAAGGTTCACATGACACGAAGATTAGTGTGGAAACTTTTTACAACACTTGATTCTTTTTGATGAGTCAATGAATATTGAAGCTGAATGAAGGGAGACAATCATTTAGGAATGCATGCCGTAATTCAAGGATTATTCTTTTATTCATCTTTTGCATTTATATTAATACAAACCTTCATTGAATTTCCATGACGTTTGGAAAAAAGCTGACATATTCCGTCTCCTAAGTGGTAATGTGCAGAACTTTGCCTTTTATGCGTGTAGCATCTACCATCATTTCCTTGCCTCTGTTGTTGGTTTCTTTAAGGATGTGTTGTACGTTCACGTCACGTGCAAAACGGCTAGTTGACGTTAGTATCTCATAACCATATGCATAGCACTTGTCATTTAGAGCCACTAAGTAATGTATCTGCATTATATTGCTCGTATTCAACAAAACGATGGTATCGTCAGTTCGTTTGGGTCGAGTGTACATACGCCGTGACGTGAAAGACCGTTTCTTTATAAACGCATCGATTAAAAACGGGAGCAGAGTCGAATTCACCGCCAATAAATTTTATCATAATAATTTCAATTTTTTCATTCCTGTCGCCAGTACCGATCAACATTATACCATCATTCGCGTCCGTGACATTCGTAAGTAACTTTTCGTTGAATAGTCTTTCACAGTAGGTTTTGTTCGACGCGGCATTTGAAGACGTTTCGATATTGAAACGTGTCACGCTTCTCTGCAGCCATTTCACAGCTATTTGATGAAATACGCCCTTTGCAGCATTAACGGACTGTTTGAAGTGAAAGATTGCATTTTCAAAAGGGAACGCTGAGGTATCCCATAAAGGACCACTTTGTCGTACAGATTCCACTAAATGCAATAAACTATGCATGTTGAACGTCATGGCGCTTGTTCCGTAAAAGATTTCGCTTTGTCCAACGAATCGTAGTAAATCGTATTCGCAACGATGCAAATCTTCTTCCGTTATTTTCATTGTCAGCAAAGTGTATACACTTCTTACGAGCAGCAGATATGATTCGAAACACTGCTGATCAAGAATTCCATACAAGCACGGCGCACTGAAAAACAATAGCCAGGACTTCCACTCGGATGACTTCCGTTTTACGATTTCTTTCGTTGATCTCGGAAGTCTGTGTATTTCATGAGGAGGCTTTATCGACATAAAACGTTTGTCGATAGATGTTCGATCGGAGGATATCAAATAAAAATTTCTACCAGGGGTCGTCCAAATTCTCCATAGCTGCCGCACGACTCCTAATAATACCCCATGCATATAGTCAAGTGGAAATCCCCATACGCAATCGAAATATGGCAATTCTTCAAGAAATGTCGAGGAACCTATCACTCCTTTTATGGGTTTACCGAGTTTCGTTGCATTTTTCGCGTCTCGTTCATACATCTCATGAGTTTTCAGTTCAGGGCCCGAGGAAATCCCAAGAACTGGATATCGCATGGCCGCCCCATCATGTTCCCCGTAAATGTAACACCAGCTACACCCACAGTATCCATTAAATTGAAGACGATTTTGAATAACCGGTCGAGCAAGGGAATCCACGCAGACTAAATTACAGCAGAATTTGAAGTTCATAATCGCACTCGTCATCTTGTGAGTTACGTTTACACCGTCATCTATTAAGTCTTTTAGTTGTTCACAAAACGCCGCCATGTACAAGTTCATAAAGTTCGGTTTCGGCTCTTTTGTGGTTAGCCATATGCCAGCAAGAACGATGTACTTAAACCGAATTTTCGGCGATAGTTCGCCAATGTACAATTGTAGTAGCCAAGAACTGCGATCCGAGCTTTTAAAGAGTGGCGCACCATCTGTGCTGGCAACGAGAGTTAATGTGCGAGGCATGTAAGCTTGTATCTTTCTATACAATTTTGAATCGAATATATCTCGTATTGCTCCATCGTTTTGGTTCTGTTCCAGATCTTGCGTTTGTCGGAGGTTTTCGTATATACCCTGCAGGTTTTGTAGCAGGTCTTCCTGTATACGCTGCTCATTCATGAGAAGTTGTATGTGATACTTTATATCCACGGTCATAAAATTGTTAGGACATTCCGATGAAAGGTTATATCCCTCCTCACACTGTATGCATTTCACGCACGTGCCGGCGACCATTGTCGTTAAGTCTTGTTTGGTTAAGATCACGCAACAAATTAGACAGTAATAATGTAATTTTATCTTGTCATGAGGGGGGTCATATGCTTTCGATCTCAAATAATGACTGGATTTCCATGTTTCGAATTCAGGCCCAACCAAAACTTTGACGAACTCTACCAGATCATCTTGATCTTTTCGTGTTAAATTTTTCCGTACAGCGTATGCGTTCACCATAAGTAGTACGTCTGATACTGTGAGACCTGCTGCGGGAAACATCAGATCAGTACAGAAGCTCTCTTTGGTCTGGAGTACTTTCAAATCCATCGAGCAAATCTTGTGTATGTGAATGGTCGGACTGCACGCTCAAAATCGTATCGCCGTCGCTGTCTATTGATTCGTCAGAAGTTGAATTCCCTTGTTCGATCGTTCTGGTGTCGACGTCAGAAAGATGTCCAGTGGAGCAACCAGGAGTTGACAGCAGATTAAATTGAGTAGAAAGAGAGTCCTCCTTCTTATTATGAGAGTTCAACAAATCCGATTCCGTATCATGTACTATTCTCGAGCCACAATCAGCTATGCGCGGATATATGACCTCGACAGGGTCAATCGCATCTGCAGAAGCACTGTCGTCTTCTGTATCAAAAGATATATCTTATGATTATTGACGCGACATCAACTCTCCATTCTAAACAACTTTTCGTAATTATCTCAATAATAAAACCCGATTACAACCTACTGTCCACTTTGCCTAGTAGCCACATGAGCGGTACAATCTCAATTAACTCGTTCAGATTATATACAGCTACTAGATACAGAAAATTGTGCATAAATTCCGAAACTGTGTGAGATTTTCTTAAACTTTCAACGGAGAAAGCGTATTCATTATTATTTAACTTGTCGATCGTCGGACAACGATGAATTCAATAAACAAATATAGTTATTAAAAACATGCCTCCATTAAAAAAAAATCTCGTGTCGAATTAGAGCTTTGATTCCAACAAATGTTCTACACTAAATATTGGAACGTATAATTAATTAGCAACGAAATTCATGTAATCTGTAATAGCTATTCGATCAATTTCTATTCGTTCTTTTAAAATAAACTTTGGCCGAGTCACCTAGAATCGGCCCACATATATTATGCAATACATAGTTAGCGAAAAACGGAGAAAACATCGAAAAGTTTCCACGAATCAATAAGTTAAAATATTAGTTACGTTTAAAACAAAATGATATAAATGAAGTCAAATGATCGACCGCTTCATTGGTGATACAGAAACTTTGAACATTTACGGATTATGAAATCAGGCTTTCTCATTAACCACCACTCGATGGTCGTTCATTCCTGACTCACCTACTACTTTCTTTCTTTCTTTTGCGGTCATTTGTCGCCATCGCCTACGAGTACGGTCACTAACAAATACAGGGTTATTTGCGGAAGCGAGGTACAGCTTGTAAGTTCGTTTCTTTCCTATTTTCTTCGTCGGTGGCATTGTATAAGCGGATGAGGGTAAAAGGATCAATAAAAGTGGCTTATTGTGCGGTATTAGGCTGAAAGTATAAAATAACAAACTTCAACAAGTGATTGGATACATTGAAAAAACGGTCCGTCACAATATTGAAAGATTGTGCCGACATGATGGATGTCATGTCGGGTACAACCAGGTCAGACAGTCGTATCAATTCTCCCAAGTATCGCATAACACATTGGCTTTAATACATTAAAAAATAGTACTTTGCGATACAAGTGCCATAAAGCGAACTTTACACGCACGCTTTGAAGTGAGTCATACGAGCTGCACGAGTAGCGCAGGAGCATAAGCCGAAGGCGAGTGCTTCCTGTGGTACGAGTACGCCGAGTGCAACTTACACCGAAAAAAAGGTTTGGTAATGTCAACCTCACAGCTGCGGTCGCGGAAAATTGGTTTGAATCAATCCGGGCGCATTTAAGGTAGTCCTTGCGAATTTAGCTTTGTGAACTTTAAAGCTTCACATTTTTTAATACTATAATTGAAGTCCTTCTTATCGTGATAACAAGGTTTTCAGATAGGTTCCCGACTAAATTACTGAGAAAATAAATATAAAAAAAGAGGTTTTATACATGGGCTCATATGGCAAACTAACCATATTCACACTTCGAAACAATAATTCACCTGTACAAACTGAACTTTAGTACCATATTAAATGTGCTACGGATTCCTCAGAGCTTCAGTATTCCATATAAAATTGAAAAAAGTGGCATTGACGAATATTTCGAGACTATTTAGCACTTTGAAGATCTTACTATAAGCCAGTGACTAGGAACCGTCGGGTGTAGCAGAGAATAGTATAAATGTGGCAACGGCGCTTAATGCGCAGTAGGCCGAACCGCTCTATCTGCGCATGCTATCGGTTTTGAGAGGGCTTTACGAATTCGTGAATTTCGGTAATTTGTATATCCGATGGAGTTATTGTTTAAACGTATCGCAGCTTTGCTTTTGCGTGAACTCTCCGCGTCTCGGAATATATAGGGATTTGGGTAAATAAATAACTGGAACAGTTAATTAGGGAATTGGAATTTAATCTCGTTGTCCTTCCACTATTAACTTACAATCCTAACCTAATAATGCTTAGTTTATTAGTTTATTATCTCTTATTATAAATTATTGCAATATAACTGAACATGCATTTAAACAAAAGAAGTAACTGTTATAAGAACAAAAACGGAACAATCGGAGCAACAGAGACAATAGAAATAGGAATAAAAAAAAGACAAATACCGGCCAGGGCATCATTCTATAATGAATCTTACGCATGCAATAATTCTAATTGCCCAACAATGCCATTCAAAACCTTTTCGTTTTTTTGTGACGCGGGGGCGACCTCCGACATCTTCGGCGAAGAGCATTTTTATTTTTTCCTTTCCACCATCTTCAAACGCCTTCTTTAAAATCGTTAACGAGATGCCTGCCTTTGCCATTTTCGATCGCATTCCAGGCGAAACCTCATTTTTCAAGACGTCCAGAGTGGTTTTATTGTTAGTGTGTAGAATCTCCATATCTTGCTCGTTTATTATACGGGAGATACTCTTTACTTCTCGTTTCATTTGTTCACTCGTCAGCCCAATAACGGTGATGAGTGCAGTTAATATTTTCACATCTTCTATAGCATTATGTGCTCCTTCGGTAGCTGCTGGCCCCAAATAATCGTATGCCAAAGCTACTTGAGAAAACTTTTTCTTCTCCTTCTTTCTGTCCGGTAAAATACTGCGGAAAAGCGGCAGTGTATCGGAGAATCCCTTGACTGCTTTTGTGAACTCGGCAAATAGTCCCAATTTTTGAACAGTGCGCATTAACACTCGAACATCGAACCTGTGATAAGATGAAGGTAATCAATGAGAGATCGAAAATTGCAGGAGTTATTATGTACCGAATGAACACACTGTATCGTATTTACCTAAAACCGTTGTGGGCTATCAAAATCGCTCCTTTCTTGTCACTTACGTCAAGCAAGAATTCGATAAAGTTTTTTATCGCTGCTCTTGGTGGTGTAGTAGTGACGACACGATCCTGAAAAAACAATTCACCTCCAACGATCTTCAAACCTGTTACCGCACTCGCGCTGGCACTTATTCCATGAGACGGTAATATGTAAGCCTCGTAATTTTTGTCACCATACGCAGCAGCAATCTGAAAAGACAAACCGTTTATGAAAATTGAAAGAGCATTGTGAGCATAGTTTTCCAAAAAATCATTATTGATGTACCTGGCATATTTCCGCTGAATTGGAGAGACCGCTCGTTTCCAGGTCAAATACGATTACCGGGGAATCACCAAAATCAACGACATCATCTAACAAAAATAAATCGGATTGTCATGTACATCGTATCAGTAATAACTCATATATAATCAGAATATCTTGTGCATACAAACCGGAATTTGAAGCATCATGAATTAAATCAGCTGTACTGTTCAAGGCACACTGCATGCTGTACGTAACTCCTTCTCTATTTTCGGCAGCAGAATTTTTGCCCGATCTTTGTTTTTTATTGAAAAGCCTTCGTCGTTTGATCTCTGGTGTCTTCGATTGCCCGGCCTTGCGCTTCGCAGCTCGATCTTTCTTTTCGCGAAATTGTTTCGTATTAACCCCTGGTGAAAGTGCCAACTTTTCATGAATTTTCATGACATATTGCGTCCCGATATTCTTTTGACACACCGCTGCTGCTACTCTGTACTGGAAGGACTCTGAGGATGCATAGTGGTGATTTTTTGGGTGCTTAAAACTTATTCCATTGTTCAGTGACTCATTAGCTTGAGTTGAACAGCACGGAGCAAGTTTTTCGGCATTATTCGCCAATTTTTGAAAAACTTTCGTAAGCGAAAATCGCCATTCGGGATCTACCAATGGTTTACCGCTTGGTAAGTTTTCGTGCAAGTATTCGCCTTCGTTGGGGTCATAGTGACACCATTCTCCACATGTCGAATGCTCTCCGAACGCGTGGGGGACTATACTGAGTAATGCTTGCTGGGTTGCTGTAACATCGCCTTTATTTTGCTTTACAGCACATGAGAAACTGTGACCGAAATATTCGATGATTTTCGCAGGCAGTTTCATCGAATACCGAGTGCTAGTTAAACCCTTTTTGGCACGGTTGAAGTCTGACCACTTCTCTACTCTATGAGACGACTCTCTGCGAACTGCAGCAAGGGTCGAAGAATCGTCATCAGCGATAATAACACCGATCTTCGCATTTGCTTCTAATAAAAGGGGATTATTAGCTACAAGTTCCACTGCCATATCAGGCTCCATTGCCTTAGCACTGCCCGTGAAATTCAGGCGACAGTCGTGATCCGTAGTGGGGTGATGACTCTCGCATTTTCTACATCTTTTCGTACGTGTTGCATACAACAATACTTTTCCACTTCGATATCCGATCAACGTTGAATGAGCTAATTTTGTGAATAATGTATCATGGATATAAATAATAATTCACATCCATGATACATTAAAGAAAAGAAGTAATTAATTACCATTCTTGAGATACGAACCTGTAGAGCTATTATAAGACCGACCGGTGCCCCGCTTTTCCCACCCAGCATCTATCGACGCTATCAAACTTACCGGGTTCTCCGGATTTATACCGGCGTAGCCGACACGCATCCGAATGAATAAGATGATTTCAGTACCAACTGACTAAAAAGAAAACAGATTGTGCATACATTAGAATAAAACCTATGGCGAATCGCAGACAAAATGATTAAATCCCAATCGTATTCTGACTAGAAATGATAAGAACCGAATGCATTTAACAGTAAGTACTCGGAAGACAAAAATATTTTTTACCGGAAACATCTTTTTTCTTTACTATAATCATATCAACTTACTTACCAGCGATGCCTAGCGTGCAACTACAATTCTACCTTTGATACCCGCGGTCACTAGCCTTTCAAGCCAAATCCGATTTCACGCAAAGACAACTAACTCGCAAAATGGTAAAACAGATGCGATACCGGTAGCAGGAGTCGTCACTGGGCAGTCGGTTATGTAGATACCTTTTTTTTGCTGATTGTACAACGAATCGCCGATAGATGCTGCTGCGAGTCACATTTACAACCGCTATTATGCTTCAGTCCGTATTTCAGGGCCGAAATGGAATTGAGGGTCCCTCGGGTTTGAGCGCGCACCGTCCAATTTTTCCCCAATAAGTTACTATTTATATAGTATAAGGTACTAGTAGTAGTAGTGATCTTTATTTCATGTATACTCGCGTGGGTTTTTACATCGCTCCCCCCTATACATGTTCCCCTCAAAAAACAATAACTACATATACAGATATAGATTTAGATTTACCTTATGACTAAAACAATTCGTAACTATAATTTGTACATTTTCCTTCGGTATTTCCTCACACATACTTCCATTCTTTATTTTATTTTACGTTTGTTCTTCCCGCTCCATTAGCTGTACCATTCTCTCAAATTGTCTCACATATTCACACAACTCTATCACCAAGTCTCCTTTTCCCAGATAGAAAAACGTGCCGGCGAAACGGGAATCGTACCATTGGTACCGTCACCGTTCCGTCGCCGTGCCGTCATTTTTCTATCTGGGTTAGGCATTCGTTTATTTTCCTTTCCACCTCGTCTCCTCTCGTAACTTTCAGCCAGTTTTCCATCGCCTCTACGACCTCTTTATCAATTTTCTCTTTGGCTTTTTCGCATTCACACATATGACTGAGATTCTCTTTCTCTGACTTGCACAAGCGGCACCTCTGGTCACTGTAGCCTTTCTTCCCGTATCTGCCCACATTTCCACATCTCATTCTTGCCCACGCTTCCTTGTGCTCCCCTTTTATCCTCTTGTCTTCCCAATAACCTTCTATTTCTATCCCTGTTTTCCTATCTCTGTACTCCCTACAGTATGTTGACCTGTCCACTTTGGTCCAGTCCTGTTGTATTTCCTGATGTATTTTTATTCGCTCACCTCTTTCCATCTTCCTCTCTATCCCGCATATGTTTCCCTCTCTTATCAATTGCCCTATGCCTCCCTCTCCCACGATTTGCATAGCCTCTTTTAATTCCGCTCCCCATTTCGACATATTTCCGTTCAAAATTCCTCTCGCCTCTTCCCTCAGGCACTTTTGCCATCTATTTTCATCCATTTTCATAATTTCTAGTAGATATTTTGCAGCTCTTTTCCATATTTCAATTCCTATTCCCCTGCAGCCCGCTTCCAACCTCCAAATGTAGTTTGGCGTGTTCCTGCTTAACCCCATCGTCATTTTAACATACCTCGCTTGCAACCTCTATATCTGTTTCCGTTCTCTCCAACCCCATGCTTCCGCTCCATACATCATTCCACTTTTTGCTATGGCCTCCATAAAATATAATCTTCTCTTTAGACTGTTAATTCTTGCCCGTTTATTTATTCCCCACGTGGCGTTTATAACTTTATTAATTTTTTTTGTCAATATTCCGATGTGCTTTTCAAAGGTATTTCCCGTCGAAAACCAGACCCCCAAATATTCCTCCATTTTCATTCCCCTTATGTCTACCCCCCCTTTGGAAGATCAGAATTTTCGTTTTGTTAATGTTTACTGTCAACTTATTTTCCCTCACATATCTTTCTAACGATACTAGCATGTCCCTCAGCCCATCCCTCTCATCCGCCACCAGTACTATGTCATCCGCAAATTTAAGGGTGAACATTTTTTTCACCTCCTATCACCGTGCCCCCCTGTATAAGGTACTATTAATATTAAGAATGAACTTATAAAAAATATAACCCATTTATAAATTATATAACCTATTTATAAAGTAATATAATAATGACGACGACTGGTATACAACAGTGACACTGGAAATTTACATTCGTCTCGCAATTGGCAATTTTTATATTTTTTTATATCATAGCGAAGAGATTGTCCTACGTGTCCGCGGGATTATTATATCAATAAATCAAAGTGTCTTCAAACTATAATAAATAGTTAAATAAAATATATACGAAATCCTAACTTAATAAATATTCTTTCTCGACCTAATAAGAAAAAAATTGATGTTGCAGAATTTTATTAGCAACTCTTTGACTCGTCGTCATTATTATATTAGTTTATAAATAGGTTACATAATTCATAAATCGGTTATATTTTTTATAAGTTCATTTTTAATATTAATAGTACCTTATACTATATAAATAGTAACTTATTGGGGAAAAATTAGACGGTGCGAGCTCAAACCCGAGGGACCCTCAATTCCATTTCGGCCCTGAAATACGGACTGAAGCATAATAGCGGTTGTAAATGTGACTCGCAGCAGCATCTATCGGCGATTCGTTGTACAATCAGCAAAAAAAAGGTATCTACATAACCGACTGCCCAGTGACGACTCCTGCTACCGGTATCGCATCTGTTTTACCATTTCGCGAGTTAGTTGTCTTTGCGTGAAATCGGATTTGGCTTGAAAGGCTAGTGACCGCGGGTATCAAAGGTAGAATTGTAGTTGCACGCTAGGCATCGCTGGTAAGTAAGTTGATATGATTATAGTAAAGAAAAAAGATGTTTCCGGTAAAAAATATTTTTGTCTTCCGAGTACTTACTGTTAAATGCATTCGGTTCTTATCATTTCTAGTCAGAATACGATTGGGATTTAATCATTTTGTCTGCGATTCGCCATAGGTTTTATTCTAATGTATGCACAATCTGTTTTCTTTTTAGTCAGTTGGTACTGAAATCATCTTATTCATTCGGATGCGTGTCCGCTACCCTTATACCGGAGTCAGTTCTTTCGGTGCTGGAACCTGAACTGAAATACTAGCAATAAAATAATTATACATTACCTATACATACTAACCACGCCCTAGTAATAATGGAAAAACTAAAGTTTCTCCAATAACATCTTGACACACAAAATTGTATACACCAAGAATCTAGAAAAAAATTACAAAAAGCTCTGACAACACGTGAGCCATCGCGAGAATGAGGTCCGGTTTCCTGGTGCTACCGTTTATCTCTGATCGGACATAATACCCGAAACCTATTTGGAAAAACTACGACATTAGTATACATGTCCCGAAGATTTTTGAGAATGATGATTTCCTGTGAAATAAAAAAGCCAATTATTTATATTTTTTCGTTGTATTATTCCTGTAAAAAAAAACAAGGTTAGAAGATCAAGAACTAAGAGTAAAGATAGTATTTTAAGTAGTGAATGGACATACGATTCCTCTGCTCTCGCTGCAATTGTTAGTTCTTTCTCAAGAGCAATAGCTGCTCGGCAACTGTCCATAGCAGTTGCCTCTATTACCACACCAGTTGTTCGTTCATATCGTTTTAGTAAAGTCGGGGTGAGTGTCGGTATATTGAGGGCCGACAAAATAGTGTTGAGTTGAGATTCGCCAGACCCTCTATCGAGAACCCCTAAAAAAAATATGAAATATATCAATGAATAAATATACGCATGAGGGAAAGGACTATATGCTACATGCAAAATACTAAAGGCACATTTTCGAATAACTTTTACACATAATATGTATTTATTATAGTATAAAGACGTAAATAGATACTTCATTTACCGGTGGCAACTTTATAATTCACAGCGTACTGTTGTGGTCCAGTTTGTTTGTCGAGTACATGGATCTTGTTGGTTAGCACTCTTTGGAGAGTTTGACACTGATAACACCTTACAAGCAGAATACTTGCTAGACCCCGTATACTCTCACTCTCTACAGAACGTAACGAGAGTGGAATGTTGCAGCTCTTGCACCATAACTCGTGTGCAAATGTACCCAATTCCACAACTCGCCGCCCGGCACCATAACCTCCAATATCCACTGGAGCCGGCTCGTCATCTCGGGGCTTTCTCGCTCTCGTCGCTGCTACAACTTTTGCGATCCACTTTTTTTTCGCTTCCGAAATGAATCGCCCTTTCAGAGGCCCGAATTCCGATTGTGTCGTATGATGAGTTGATGTTGACGACATGACTGTCGAATGTTAGAATACGCCGGCCATGCTTTTCGGTTGTTTACTAACTCTCTAAAAGCGGCGTTGCCAAATCTCTAGGGCCTCACCGATACGACACCACTGCATGTTTAAGTCAGAGTCAAATTACTATTTGTGCGTAACTGTTGTTTATACAATTGATTTTTTTAGTAATCCAAAGTATCTGTAAATATATATATATATATGTTCCCTGTGATTAATAGGAAGGAAAAAAAAAAACAAAAATAGCCATTTACAGAATTTTTTTAGTCAGTTCGTCAATTGACTAGTATGCATCGCAAGAACTACCTTAAATCGGTTGCACCGTTGATGAAACAATAAAACTGGTATGGCTGTGTCAATTGCGTATAGCAGTTATTGTTATTACAACGTTGGTGCAAAGTGAACCAAAACTGCATTAAATCAACAACTTTTTTTCCAATCAATCGTATATACTGTCACCATACAGAAGGTATATTATTTTGCCTTGAATGTATACTTGGTCAATTTGAAAAACATGTGATTCGATGTGGTGGTATATATACGAACATTTGTCATCTTGAAAATGATTTTATTCAATTCGACAAGACGTCAATTTAGTCATTCACACATATTATACCCACAATAAATAATGTTAATTGTATGCGTGAGTCGAGAGTGTGTGAGTGTGAGAGCCAGGCCGCGACACGGCACCACGCGCAGACCTGACGCATGCGCGAGACGGAGAGTGAGCGAGGGGAGTGAGCGAGGAGAGTGAGTGTCGAGAGTCGAACGAGAACGGACGTAAGACGAAGGCGGAAGAGAGAGAGCGAGACCATACGGGTCGGAGCGATTTGTTCGCGAGCGATAGAGAACGGAGAGTACGGCAGTGTAGGTGCGTGTGTGTGCGAATGTTGTATTTCTCATCCAATCAGTGTCCTAATAAATCTTTTGGTTTCTTGTTAAAATCTCCGTGTGATTCCTCCTGACCCGCTTAGAGCCGAAACGAAAATCTCAACCTAACAATAACTTTCAAGTTGTTTCAATATTTCAATGCCAAATCATCGAAGTTGATTCTAAGTTAATGACGGAGAATAACTTATATGTCCGATTCAAGATTACACATATCAATAAGCGATTGTAGCGTAGCGGTAAGTTACTAGGTCAGAATGCGTCAGTTTCGCGGTTCGAGCTCCGCTAGGATTTATATAATTTTCATGTGTAAAAATTGTGTTATGTTGATAATTAGCGATATACTGATAACAATTGAACATATAAAATACGATTTATGAAAAATGCCGCTTTATGTGGGGGCCAGGCGCGACATACAGTGGCGTTTTTCAAAAAGCTGTTACATAAAAGCCGGAAGAGTTGCATAAAAATACTTGAAGCGTGTCGTGATAAGTATTTACGACAAGCTTCGAGTATTTATGCAACGCTGAAGCGTATCGTGAATACTATGCGCATGCGCACATCCGTCGGTTTTTCCTTTATTGTCGCGCCCGACCAGCAAAATAACCTGCCACCTTTCATACCTTCGTCACAATAAATAGTATGCGATACTTTTACGTAAAATCGAACTCCCGACGGCGGTTATGAAGTGGCCACACTCGCCTTCTCTCGCGCTAGAACAGCACTCGGCTTCGCTTCGTGCCGTTGTAACGCCCGATCTAGCTGGTGGAGCCACTTCTCAACCTTCACCGAAAGTCTGCTTTTGCACACTAGTATCGCAAAGTACTATTATGCGCTGATGTGCGTGTTGCGGACAGTTCCAGTTCGGCAGGTCGCTAACACAGGTCATTATTACAGCTTCATCAAACGGGACAATGACACGGGTGCTTAAAACTCAGATGCTGACACTGGCAACAACATCGAGGACGAGTCAACTCAGAGAGCCAAATCTCTGAAGAGAGATTCTGAGGAAAGAAGAGAAAATCTAAGGAAAAGATTTTTGGGAAAGCCCAGTCTGTTTGTGCTGCTGGATTTTATAACCCAGACTTCGATGATGATCGTCGAATCCGATTCGCAAACTACCGTTATGTTTTATCAAGCTATACTTCCGCTTCGTGTTAACTCGGATCTGTATCTTCATCATTACGACGACTTTACGCTCAACACGGTAAATTTCCAACTGGAGACCGATGTGAACGGTCTCCCGTATTAATTATGTCAACATCTTTGACTTTACATAATAGTAATGCCAAAAAGTGATTAACAAACGATCAGAAAAATAAATGGTTTTTGAAAAAATCAGACAACTTTTTATTTTCTCATTTTAAATAAATTCCTTAATTTTTTTTAATTCCCTTGGCTAAATCTCCCATTAGTTACCATTAAAAAATCTCATTGATTACCATTAACTATTCGTTAAAGGTAATTCAATGGGATTTTGCCAATGGTATCATTCCCATTTGTACTACCATTTAATATACCGTTCAATATGCCATTCGATTCCCCATTCATTGTATGGTATTTTTATCCCGCTAGCATTCCCATTCGCGGAACAATATGCTATATATAATTGTCCACTTTTCTACAGTGTCTATGTAACAAAAAAAGCTGTAATGCTCCCGAAAAATGTCTCCTATTGTTCAAAAATAATTTCGGTCCTTAAGTTCACAGCTACGATTGGGGACTCATTTATCTGCAATTCATTATCGCTTATACCATTTAAGTGAAAATTGCTAGCCACACACGTGATTCCCTAGTGTCTGTCGACTCGATTCTTATTCCTCGTCAATTATAAATAGTTAGACGTGCCATTAAAGATTCCCTAGCTTTTTACCATTCGATGCAGTTCCCATTAGTTCCCGATGGTAAGAAATACCATTTCAGCTGTTCCAGTTATGCTCCAATGAACTACCGTTAATAACGAAGGGAAAAAGTATCATTTGTCACATCCCATTGATTTGTCAGTGAACTCTTATTAATAACGAACGGGACAAATTCCACTCAATTTTCCCAGTCATGTGAAATAGGACTCCTATTAATAACGAATGGGAAAAAGTACCAGTTGAATTTTCCCAGAAAATTGCAATTGGTCTCCTATTGGTAACGAATGGGAAAACGTACCATTTACAATCTCCCACTGGTTTGCCAGTGGAGACCCATTAAGAATGAATGGCAGAAAGTACCGTTTTAATTTTCCTCATCAATTTCCATTGGGATTCCATTAATTACCTTTCGATAACATCCATTACTATTAACCGCCCAATGGAAAACTTTGCCAAGGATTTATATGAATTTTTTCAGAATTTTCTCTCGTTTCAAAATACTTTTTTTTCGTAAATTTAAAAAATCCATGGTAGAGGCACGTATTTTGGATATGTTTCAGTTTCGCGATTCTACAGTAAGCACAAAAAGTTTCGAGATGATTGCGTCAACCATTCCGTACTTATGGTCTTAATAAAATTCCAAAAACGGAAAATTCAAAATGATAGAAAATTCTGAAAAAGTTCATGTGGTTTCTAGAAAATCAATGAATTTATTTTAAAAGCGAGAAAAAGATTTACTCAGCTTTTTGAAATTATTATTATGTAAAATTAATGTTGTTGGCACCTTTAATACAGTTGATCTTTTTCAGATTTTTATGCCATTAAAAGTGTTTAAATTCGCACTGAATCTCACTTTTGGCTGGGAATTTGCGTGTAAAGCATCCTTAAGGTAGTCCTTGCGAATAGTGTTCACTTCGCATAAGTTTCAGAGAAATGAGAGCAAATTGCAAACACTTCTGGATGATATAAAAATCTGAAAAAAAATCAAGCATATTAAAGGTGCCGAAAGGATTAATTTTGCATAATAATAATTCCAAAATGTTATTAACAAATTGATGAAAAATAAAATTGTTTACCAAATATCTCGGAAACCTAACTTTTTTTTTAGGGAAAATTATTTGTTCATTTTTAGGCACTCACTCCTTACACGTAAGAAGTGCCTATTAAAATGACTATTTTTCCCATCGGACGTCCGTGTCATGGTATATCTTCGCAACGAATCAACCAACGCAGCTAAAATTTGCTACGTACTTTGGTTGTATCGTTGACAAACATCCTGGAGAATCTGAAAACAATTAATCAAATATAAGTTAATGGTTATAAACATTCTAGCTAAAAACAAGAAAAATTACCTTTTATAAATCTGTTAGTCGGTCGGACGTCCGTGTCATGCTCCAATGTCAGTACGGGTGAACGAATTTCACTGTACCTGGCAGCATCCCTTTCTAAATACTATTTACATGAAGCCCTGCAAATTTGAAACCATTTAAAAGATTAATAACAATGTTATCAACAAATTAAATATAAATGACTGTAAATTATCTCCTTTTTAGTTTCGAAGTTTGCGCATCGGACGTCCGTGTCATGCTCAAACTTAAAAACTTGCGAACCAATTAACATATCCTTCGCAGTCTTCATTTGTTATATACCTTACCATGTAGCCCACCAAATTTGAACCCATTTACATATCCGCAAACAATATTTTGCAAAAATTTATTACAGTTATCTATTTGGGAGGTTATGTACCATCATTTTTTGTTCGACTATAAAATAAGTAAACAACAAATACAAAAAGGTGTGGATGATACGGACAACAAAAATAGATGGATGATATCCTATTATCCAATTATATTATGTGATAATTATCACTTTTTTAAACGTTTTGACGTAATTATTTCTTTTACAGAAATCATCATACACTACACATATCACATAAAAAAAATTCCATACACCACTTCCACTTTATACACTTCCACTTTATACACTTAGAGATTTCCACGATCATTCACAAATAATTTTTTTTATCACTCACGAACAATCATTATTACATGCGAAAAAGACACTGACAATTATAGCTGTCAAAATAGAAACTTTTTCTTCGAGGCGGCGCTGGCGTCGGTCTCAGCGCGAGGGACCGGCTAGACCCTTGCGTATGAGATGGACGCCAGCGCCGCCCCGAAGTGATCAAGGCCCGCGCGCGATCAGTAGAGGTAAGCGGGGCAAAATGGCATAGCGAGACAAAGCGGGATAATAGGACAAAACGCAATTTTCCAAAAACTTATGGATGGCGGCGATTGTGGTCCGTGGGATAAAACGGGTTTGAAAATCCGGATGTATCGTTGGCACAAAATGGCGCATCCTAAAATGATAGGAAAATTGCGTTTTGCCCTCACTGTTCCGTTTTCTCCCAATGTCCCATTTTACGCCGGTCTTCCCTACTTGTTTTTCCTAACTATGCTAAACCGTGACCATATGCCTACAATGGGGATAAAAATTGGCCGAGTCTTAACAAGCAGGAAGAAATTCAATTTGACGAGAGGAAATCTAATTTCGCGGAAGGAAAAGTTCATTCTTCTTCCCACTAAATCACTTTTCCTCCCGCTCGTCAAAAATCGGCCACTTTCCACCTCCGTTACAGACATGAAATAAAATCTTTTTAGCGTAATCGGAGAAATATTTTTTTTTTGTTATTACTAAACGTAAAAACAAGCCGCGCGGCGCGCGAACAGCTCGCACGACGCGCGAAGCGCGTCGTACGTACAAATCTGTGAGTGCCTTAAAAATTTCCCGAAGCGACATTTTTCGGGGGGTTTGGGGGGCCGAGCCCCCCAATGAGCCGCGAAGCGGCTTGTTGTGAATACGTATGAATTTTTTCAGATTTTTAAATTCACTTTGATTTTTTTTTATGTGGGAAAAACGTGTAGAAAAACAGAATATTCAAAGTGAATTTCAAAATCGGAAAAAATTCATACGTATTCAGAAATATGAACGAACAATTTTCATTTTAAAAAAGTTAGGTTTCTGGGATATTTGTTGAACAATTTTATTTTTCATCAATTTGTTAATAACATTTATGACGGATATTCTGTCAATACTTTCCTTTTTGGTGGGCCGGTCGGGATCTCTTCTCGCGAAGTCGGGGCAGGCGGGTATAGACGGGGGGGGGGGGAAATAATAAATGAAAATTTTGTTTAGAAAAATGACCAATAATGTACTCTTTTAATATCTCAAAATTTAACAAAAGCAAGAATAATAAACTAGAGAAGTATGAAAACGATGATACAAAAATAATAATCTTTCGCTTCAACGCCGGTACTGGTACGTTGAAGACGAAACCAGTAGAAACAATAATAATCCGCGCTTCAACGCCGTTACGGGTACGTTGAAGCGTCGAACAAAAAGAAAAAAAAGGAATAAACTAGGGCTAACCGAAAATAATACTCTATCCGTACCGGTTCTTTCGACGCCGTTACTGGTACGTCGAATCCTTACTATAATAAAAACAAAAAGAAAGAAAAAAAAGGAAGAAAAGGGACTAACAAGATCGCTTGACGACTATTCGGGCCGACGCCGTTACGGGTACGACGGCTCGAATACGCAAAATGGGGCTATCGTAAAGGAATGTGGATCGGGAAAAAATTTACGCAGGGAGGGGTCAATCACATGGGAAAAAGCTTGCCGGTGAAAAGAAACTAATCCGTGTTAAATCCTCTCACGTAACTCAGGTTTGCCTGGGCGCCAGCTACTTTCACGGTGTAGCACCGAACTTGAAAATGAAAAGCGGGGGAAAGAAAAGAAAAGAGAAAAAGAAAGAAAAAGAAAAAAAAATAAGAAAAATAAATAACGAGGGAATTTATGGCTTTATCGCGGCACACGGCTAGCGGGGGACGAGGGGGGGAAGGGGAGAGTGAGACTTCTCAGGGCCTGGGATACTGTCCTAGTGGCTCTTAATTCGATGACCTTGGCACAATCAACAGTCTACTAAAATTCCCGTATACGGGTCGCGGGGACGGGGGGGGAAAATATACTAGAATAATAATGAAAAAAAAGATTCGGGGTTATTCGCGAAAGATTACCGCCACTCACGCGCACTTAATCGTAGGCAAATGGCCGACGCACGTGGCAGCCGGTGTTCGGCGGGCGAAAATAGCACCGAGAAACAAAGGCGCCAAGTCGCAAATAACAAAAGAAAAATCCACAAAAAAAAGAAAACGGTGGCAAGAAATATCACAATTCACTTAAATCTATTACGAGGGGCGGGGGGGGGGAGGTTTTCGGGATACGGGCGAGGGTCGAGTTCGGGGAGGGGGTTCGGGGAGGGAAGAAGATGTTATCGGCTACTCACTCAACCAGCACGCTTCCTTCTTTACAAGTTAATTTCCGGAGATCGTTAATTCCTGGGACGGCTGAGTCGTTATAATTTCCGAAGGGGATGTTCCGTGGACGGCCTGGTTGTTACAATTTTCCGTAGGGGATATTCCGTGGACGGCCTGGTCGTTACAATTTTCCGTAGGGGATATTCCGTGGACGGCGTGGTCGTTACAATCTTCCGTAGGGGATATCCCGTGTGCGATGTTCCTTGGGCGTACCGGGCAGTCGTACTAGGCAACAATAGTTCTCCAGAAAGAGATCTGGTCCGGGGGGATACAGCCGAGTCGTCTTCAATTCGTAATACTTATTAACTCTTGCACTCGTCTCGCTGTCACACACGCTCGCTCAACGTCCTGGCTCGAAGTAACGATGGCCTCGCCGTTTCCGGCTTCTTCTTCGTCCTAAGGGTCTGCCTCGTGCTGGAGCGACAGGTGTCGCAAATTTGATTGGCGCTCCTCGGGACTGGCTGGCGGCGGGCGTCGGGATTGGTCGCGGGCTGTTGCGAATATTCTTCGCGACGGAAGGCTCGTCGCGACGCTCGCCGCGCGCATCTTCGTGATCGATTGGCTAATCGATCGACTAGCCATTCTTGCCGCCGGGAAGTGGCGACCTCGGTGGGCTGGCGTGGAACGTCCGTTTGACAGGACTTGCGGCGACGAATAGTGTTTTGCCCGTACGACACACCTCGTCGATTTATACTCGGCATTCCGAGCCGAGAGGGTGTCGCCGGGTGTTTCAGTGTCGGTGGACGGGTCGGACAGGGTGCTCCGACTCGACGAAATTTTCCCAAGCTTGGCTGTGACGGGCTTCTTCTCGGGGCTGTCGAGGGCGAATTTGCAGGTTAGTCCCAGGAAGGTCTGCCGGTTTGCTTCAGGGTGTGCTGTTTCATCCTGACAGGTCTGTCAGGGTAGGTGGCGACGTAGGACGGTCTTCGATGAGTCTTCGTTGGTCTGGCGAGAGCTTCGGTGAGTCTGGCGGTGGGTCTTCGGTGGCTGACGATGGCTTCGGTGAGTCTGGCGGTGGGTCTTCGGTGGCTGACGATGGCTTCGGTGAGTGAGTCGAAGGGCTGACGGGGTACCAAGGACTGAGGGTAGGTCGGGGGAGGGCTAACAATGTTGTGTGTCGTTCTTATGTTATAGATTCGTAATCCTAATTACTTATTCTAATTTTTCCCTAGGTGAGTGGCGGGACTCCGAGCCAGGCTAAGCGGGGAAAGCTGTGACGCACCACGTCACACATTTTAGAATTATTATTATGCAAAATTAATCCTTTCGGCATCTTTAATACACTTGATTTTTTTCAGAATTGTATACGATCGAGAAGTGTCTACATTTCCCTCTCCTTTCTCTGAAACTTACGTGAAGTGAACACTATTCGCAACGACCACCTTAACGTGAAGAATGCCGACAATTAGAACGTCCAGGGATACCATAAAACCCATCCGCACCCTGCGAACGTCATTGGTTTTTCCGAAGTCGTTCATTCGCCACGTCAAAACAAAAATGTTCAGTGCTATTACGTTAAGGAAAATGTGAATATGAGGCATTCAATCCCGTTTCGAACGGTCAAAAAGTTTTCCACTTCCAAAAAAATTGAAATTTTGTCAAATGATGTAGTTACATAAAAAGAATTGATGTAAATTTTTCAGAATTTTTGGATCACATTTTCTTGAGTTTTTCGAAATTTCAAAATTTTCTAAGAATCGTTATATCTTGAAAGCATACGATTATACAGAAAAATGTTCGGAACAAAAAAGTTGCAGTTTTAGATGACCCTTGAAAAAAAAAAATTTTGAATTTTTCGAGTTTAAAAAATGACCATTTTTCTCAAAAATATACAAAAATAATTTTTTCGGTCGGTATGTCACTTTCAATTTTTCTCGAAAAATTCCAGAAAATACTCTCAAATGTGTACAGTAGACACATATTTTTTTTAGATGGCTGGATTACTTGTTCCGAGGCTATGCTTCGTTTTATTTTTAACGATTTTTTTTTTTTTTTTCAAGAAACATCGGTTATTATGAAAAATTACATTTCCCCAAATTTTTCTCACATTTTAAGGTAAGAAATATCGATAACAGTAATTATGTTTTGGAGTTTAATCATAAGATATCGATAAAATAGAAGAATGGGCATCTCAATCCGAATGTTACGGCTATCACGGGTCGCTATTCGTGTACTGATGATTACAACGCTCAAAAAGAAATGTTGGAATGGATATTTAAGCAAGTGAAAGCTATACTAAAGACCCAAAAACAGCATTGTGTTATATCAGGACCGGCTGCGATTCTAAAATGCAAAAGATATTCGTTCGCACGAACTACGTACCTCACCGAGTCTGGAAAAATAAATAACTTGAAACGATCTGATTATGCCTCACTTTTTCTTACATTATGATTAATGTTTACAATAAGGAAAATAAAATAATGTTAGGACGGAGAATTATTAATTGAATCATTCTATTTTTTGAACGAGTGATTATCCCTCACCGAAAAGAACTACTGAAAACTACTACTGGCAGTATCGTTCATAAAAAAGGATGACTAAATTTATAATTCTCCGTCCTAACATTATTTTTTTTCTAATTGTAAACATTAATCATAATGTAAGAAAAAGTGAGGCATAATCAGATCGTTTCAAGTTATTTATTTTTCCAGACTCGGTGAGGTACGGAGCCCGCGCGAGCGAATATCTTTTGCATTTTAGAATTCCATTCGGTCCTGATATAACGCAATGCTGTTGTTGGGTCTTTAGTATAGCTTTCACTTGCTTAAATCTGAATCGCAACATTTTTTTTTGAGCGTTGTAATCATCAGTACACGAATAGCGACCCGTGATAGCCGTAACATTCGCGAATGAAACTGACCATTCTTCTATTTTACCGATATTTTATTATTAAACTCCAAAACATAATTACTGTTATCGATATTTCTTAACTAAAAATGTGAGAAAAATTTGGGGAAGTATAATTTTGCATAATAAACGATGTTTCTTATGTGACGTGATTTTTTGGGGTATCCCGTCTCAGGGTCGTTCCGACCAGTTTCGAATATTGAATCCATGAAAGACTCGGCTGCGCGAGTATCGACATGGAATTATTTTTGTTTTTTGTTCTCGGATTATGGTTATCGTTACGAGGAAATAGGTTTTCCAAATTAATTATCTCTGTGGTTAAAGTTATCTGATATTTCTGTTTTGAATCTGCGCTTCACGTTGTGTTAAAGGTGGTAGATACCGTGGTTCAGGGCCAATATAACGCGCCACCCGGTATATCTATCGCACGCCTTACGGCGAGTCTCTGGGTTAGCACATAAGCTCGAGTGGAATCCTCGACGCTCCATTGGTCGAGATTATAGGGCGAACTGGTTCTATTTACGTTTCCGTTGGAAGGCCGTCGGCGGTTGGGCTAGCGATCACCCAACTCCACGGATTGCCAGATCGCGTGCTATCTTCACGTTTTGTTCTTCTTGTTTAATTTTAATTCCGTTCTTTTCGACCCTATTATCTCTGGAGAGTGCGTTCCCGAGACAATCACCGCAAGCGTTGAAATTCGCAAATCTAATATCGTCATTAATGAAATTTAAAGGAAAACTCATATTGGCTACGTTCAGTCCCGCTCATCCTCGATTCCAGATTACGCTAGGTAGCCGCCATGTCGCGTCGCCCCGAGTGCCTGCCGCGCATGGTTGGGGTACCGTTGAGTCGCGATCTCGCGAGCTCGCCAGAGCTCGTTAGATCCCGACGGGCCTTCGGCCCGGACGGACAGCTGTCTTGCTCTCTCTCCCCTCTCGCTACCGACCTCCTCCCCCTCAGCTATCTTGGGCTACCGTGACCTATTGTTACCGAGACCTATGGTACGTCTATGTGTTACCTTTCAGTTACCTCAGCGCTATCGTTACCGTTATCGATAGTTACGAATCGTTACCATAGTATAGATTAGGGGCCATAATAAGGTTCGCTCTCGTTTAATTCACGTTTGGAGAACTTATAGAGTCATTTTCCGATTTTCGTGTTCTCGTTGCAGCGTTATCGGATAATTACGAAAATGCGATCTCTCCGTAAGATATTAATTCGTATACTTCCGCGTTTCCGCTACCGCCTCGCTATTACCGTCCTATTTTGAGGAGTTCTCTCCGCGTCAAAATCGTTCCAATTTGTGAGCTCTGTTGTTACCGATTCTCTGAGTTACGATCGCTATCGTGAGCTATCGACCATCTGTATCTGATTTGGTTACCGTCTGTACCATAGTTTATTGAGATTATTTGAGGAATCAAATCTAGACCATGTGCCAGTATAAAAATTGTTTCGAGTTTTGATTTCGGTACGACCGACTCGAGAGCTAGGAACGCCGTCCACGCCCTCTCTCCACAACCGACACACTGAGCGAATCGGGTATACCGTACACCAGCCTCTCTGTTTCCGAAGCCGCAGTTTCGTTATTAGTATTTGTTTCTTGAGTCTTCGTTTTAGGATTACGGTTACGTTTCGCGGTTTGTCAATTCCGCCGTTGAATTAAAAATTGACTGGCGCCCAATGGCTCTCGCGGCAACGGGAACAGAGGGGCCAGGGCGAAGGCACACCGGGATGTAAAAATCCCTGTTGCACTTTAAAAAAAAAAAAAATCGTTAAAAATAAAACGAAGCATAGCTTCGGAACAAGTAATCGAGCCATCTAAAAAAAAATATGTATCTACTGTACACATTTGAGAGTATTTTCTGGAATTTTTTGAGAAAAATTGAAAGTGTAATACTGACCGAAAAAAATAATTTTTGTATATTTTTGACAAAAATGGTCATTTTTTAAACTCGGAAAAATCAAAAAATAATTTTTTTCTAAAGGTCATCTAAAACTGCAACTTTTTTGTTCCGAACATTTTTCTGTATAATCGTATGCTTTCAAGATATAACGATTCTTAGAAAATTTTGAAATTTCGAAAAACTCAAAAAAATGCGATCCTAAAATTCTTAAAAAAATGTACATCAATTCTTTGTATGTAACTACATCATTTGACAAAATTTCAATTTTTTTGGGAGTGGACAACTTTTTGACCGTTCGAAACCAGATGGAATGCCTCATATGCAGAGAGAGTCACAGACTACGATCATTTGCAGTGTTGCAGATATTACTTGCGTTCTGAAATAATTAAAAAATGCCTTCAGAAGGATCAGATAAACGGATCATTATTGCCGGGCAAAGTCTAAATGACTTTATGTCACTGGGTGGGAAAATAGCGGCTTTTAGCACACCTCCTGACATAACATTTTGTTCGATACTCGTGCGAAAAACTTTTCTGAACTCGTATCGAAATGTACTATTTTGTTACGCATGCTTCACGTACAATCCAAATTTTCACACCTTTCGCAATTGCAACAGAAGGTAAGCCTGTGGCGTAGGCCACGGGTTTACGCCACAGTAAATGAGTAAAATCACAGTAAATGAATAAAATTGCGAGACACACTGAGTTAATCAAATACACAGTGAGTCGTGTAATACAATTTTTTTAAGAAACCGTTTCAGAAAAAAAAATAGATTAAAAATACTTTGAGGCTTCGTTAATGTTTAGTCCCGCATAGGCAAATGTGTCAAAAAACAATTACAATTTACGAATAGGTTACTTACCATTTTTCCTTCAGAGCCTCCAATTTTGATTTCAACTGAGTCCTACGATCGGTTTGAATCTTGGCGGTAATCGTATCTCTTTTAAAAGTATCGTCATCAGTTAAATCCGAAGCGGATTGTAGGAGAGCTTTTGGTAATGCTTTTGCTCGCTCTAAGGCTATTCTGCCATCTAACGCCTCCCTGCTCCCAGCAAAAATATATATAACCGCAATAGAAATTTGCATTATTAATTTGCTTACTCACTTGTACAAAGAGCGTTTAAACCAATTAAACCAGCGAAATCAAAATTTTTCATACCTTCCACAAAAGCGATGACCCCTTCTTTCCAGTCGTCCTCCACACGGATGTGATAAACTTTGCTTTTCTGAAATGGCAGTTGTAAATGACGAATTTGGCTCGTTTCAATTGTCTGGTACGAATAGGCGTTGCACAATTTAACATATGCCCACATCTCAAAACCATCTAAACGTAAAAATAAAAGATAAATTGAAAGTGTTAGAAGAGCAGAGAGATTCTTTGAAATATTAAGAAATTACATTACAATTACAAATGAATGCACTAAAAACCTCATTGCAAAAATTATCGCCGATGATTTCGTTATTAGCGATTCGACAATTATTACCGACGATTAAGTGTCAAGAAATTATTGAGCGAAAAAATAAACTTTAATATAAAATTTAAGGCCGAACTTTTTTCAAATGGATAATGCATGGTTTGCGGATTATTACTGTCACATCTCTGATTAAAGTAACAATCATTTTTTTCCATATCGTTTTGAAACTAATTATGTTTACTTCCCCATAGAGGTAGTTTTATTTTGGTGAAAAACATTTTTTTCGTGGTTTAATGAAAACGTGTTCAGAATCTTCCAAACGTATTATCAATCGGGTTGAAATTTGGCGTGCATATAGAGCATTTGGGTGTCGCTGTTCCAATTTACGCAATAATTGAAACATTCATTCGGATTTTATCACATTTTTAAATTTTTGAAAAAAGTTTGTTCGCGTTCTAGCTCTCGCGAATTTTGAGTTATTGCGCTGAAACTTTCTACAAAAGTAGACTAGCATCAAACAATCTTCGCTATTGAATTTGGTAAGAATCGCTCGAGGAGTCTCAGTTTTGTCACATTTTCAATTTTTCGAAAAATATCATTTCCACTCCCGTTTTTATCATTTCTGAGATATTTGCCTAAAAAAATTGTTGGATGCCTTTGAAACCTGACCCAATTTTAAAATTAGTCGGGTTTCAAAGGCATCGAACATTTTTAATGTATCATGAAATTTTATGTGATATAAGAAGCTTACCAGGTGATGAATGAGAAGCCCTTACCAGAATTGGAAACGACTTGAGTCGGTCAATCGATATGTGAAGCAGAATAATCTTCCTACGATGAGCCAGAGGGAAGGAAAACGCTGCGATGCAAACTGCGGATGTCTTGAATTTTGTTGTAGACTGGACCACGGATGTGGATGACTGAGCCAGAACCTGTTCCGAAAAAAAAAACAGAAAGACGCTGAGGCTCAAACTTACATAAAGTAAAATAACAGTGTGACGGTCCCGTATTTCGAGTTAGTATTTTTAGCGCAGGAAACTCAAGTTTAATATTTTATCTAAATTATCAGTAATCTTTGTGTCGTCAGCACCTTCCGTGCGAACGTTCGCGCTCTCACGGCAGCGGTCCAGCCGCTGCACACGCCGCGCGTGAGCAGCGGCCATCTTATCAGCGCGTAAGAATACTTTGTCGAGTGCAGCAATAGGCGAGGGCCCTGGCTCCGTCAGGCCCTTTATTCAGTTCATCTCAGAGTCCCGAAACTGTTAGACGTCCGCTCTCCTACATTCACTTCATTAAATAAAGCTATCAACCATATTTCGGACTTTCGTTTATTCTATACGCGCATACCTCGACCATACCTGACGATCATCACAACAGTATGAAAAAAATCATGATCAATGGAACTTCCAATGGTTAGTCTTTTGTTGAGGAATAAGGTTCTCGCGTTGACTACTAGAGTCATTGCAGTCTTCGGCGTGCGCGCTCTCGAGATCTCAGGATCGAAGTCGGGCGTCTTCGGGAGCGTTCGGGTCGCGCCAGCGAGCCTGTCTGGCCAGTAACAGCAGTCTCTACTGGCACGCAAAGCGTGTAGCACGTACCATAGAAATAATAAATAAAACTGATCTCATTTTTCTTGTATCTCGGAATAATTTATTCCGAACCCCTTCCCATAGATATTTCCTCTACACAGCAAGCTGAAATTCTACCCTGTCGGGGTGGGCAACCGTCTCTGCAACAGCTTTGCAACCGCAATTCTACCGGTTGCTTTTAGCCGTCGAAAACGCTTTGATACGACCGCGGAGCGACCAACATCAGCGCCCCCTATAACCGAGATGGAAGAAAGATAGTTGTTTTTCGGGCGGAGCAGGTGAATCTAAAAAATGCGCGATGACAGAAATTTGGTTGCCGTATCGTTGCAATACCGATATCCGACCGTTCTACAAATGCTTCATACACGGGCCGTCATGAATCTAGGCGGATCGGACGAAACATGGACGTTTTATGGTATTTCCGACGGCTAAACGCAACCGTCGCTGTACGGTTGTTTCGTGGACTCGCTGCCCCGATAGGGTAACATCTTTCAAAAACGTTATTTCTTATTATTTGAAGGAATCGCTTTGCTCGTATTTGTATTTGACATGAAATATAATTACGAGAAGACATAACCTCTAATCCACGAGATCGAAGTACGAAAATCGATACACATAAACTTACCGACACGAAAAAGCAGTGCACGTTTAACTAAAAGATTTAACATAAAATTTTGTAAAAATATCAACAATAAAATGAAAGAAAGTTCAGTAAGACTTTCCGTTGCGGACCCTTGCCGATTACCAATTAGTAAAATAAACGTGACCATGGAAAATAGATTTACATCCGATTAGTCGACCAATTGACTTCGTATATGTCATTGGCGAATAATGAACGGCAACGGTATGTTACGTACTACAATCAAAAAGTGCGCGCATAATACTTACGCATTTGAAATAGTAATAGTTGACAAGTATGAGTAGTACGCATACTTGTCAACTATAGTTGTACTTACGCATAAGAGTACTTACGCATTTGAAATAGTAATAGTTGACAAGTATGAGTAGCACGAGCCGATGGCGAGTGTTGCAATCAGACGAGTTCAGAAAAAGTTTTTTTTCACGAGTATCGTACAAAATGTTATTTCACGAGATGTGAAAATAGGGGTTTTCGCACGCGCACCATAAGCGAAACCGCCAATTTCCCTTCGTGTGATATAAACTAATGTTGCTCACTTCATCTGTGCTGTGGCATTTTACCAATAGAAACTGTTAGAAACAGTTACGATTTCTATCGGTTTCTACGGGTAAAATGCCAAAGCGCAAATAAAGTAAAGACAGTTAGTTTTCACATGCATATTACGCGCTCACTTTTTGATTAATTTTACTACACAGCAACAATAAAACTGACCTTTCGTTCATGTTATTTTTATTATATTTTTAGATTTACTACTACCGGCTGTCTGTTCTTATGCGTATCTATCAGTAAAACGCCAAAGACAAATTAATGACGAAGTATTATTTATCGAGCATAGCGATCGATTTGGAAGACCTGCACTTTTGCTTTCTTATAGAAGAAGTTTTGTTGTCAAATTGTTTTAATACTAAAATAATTATTTACTACTTACTTCTAAAGCTGCACGCAAACACTTTTACTCCCAAAACTCCGAAAACTTCGATCACTTCGAAAACTTTCGCGATGCTGTCTCGATGCAGCTCGACAGTCGACTGAACCGAGGCGATACCCCTCCCTTTAAGCGCGCGCTCTCACGATAGAAGGCGTCTTCTGTTAGCACTTGGATTTTAATCAATTGAATGGGATAATATCTGATCGCATCTGATCGCATCTGATCGCATCTGATCGCATCTGATCGCATCTGATCGCATCTGATCGCATCTGATCGCATCTGATCGCATCTGATCGCATCTGATCGCATCTGATCGCATCTGATCGCATCTGATCGCATCTGATCGCATCTGATCGCATCTGATCGCATCTGATCGCATCTGATCGCATCTGATCGCATCTGATCGCATCTGATCGCATCTGATCGCATCTGATCGCATCTGATCGCATCTGATCGCATCTGATCGCATCTGATCGCATCTGATCGCATCTGATCGTATCTGATCGTATCTGATCGTATCTAGTGTCAGAATTGAACAAGTTTATTTTCGTAGCCTCCTGAATGCTTTGATAACGGTAAGAAATTTAGCTTTTCTAAGCATTACGTGTGCAACATAACGAATAATTATATAGTATAATTATATGGTTGATGTGAAAACGGTTTATCATTCTCTAAAAAGAAAAATGTTCAAAGTGAAATTTTCATTCAGGCCTTACTTATATACTTGTTATTTTGATACTTTCTCGTGGAAGTCTTCGTGACGGATTGGTAAGTGACTTGGTTCGGCATGATATAGCTCTGGGTTCGGTCCCTGCTCGTAGGTTTTTTTTTTTTTTAAAGCATATTCCATTACAAAAATGGGTTTTGCCTTAAAAATGTTGTTTCACGAGAAAACCCATAATTAAAATATATTTTTAACCATTTTTTTGCCAGAATCTCGTGTCAGATACGGTCATATCTGATCAGATATGTTCATCTATGGTCGCCAGAATAATGTATGCTCAGGTCTCGCCATTTCACTTATCTGATCAGATATGATTAATCAAATCTGATCCATATATGACCATATATGATAATTCTTTTTTAGCAACCCGGGTTGCTATTTTTATCTCAACTATGCTATATCGATTCTCATGAACCATCATACATCATATTGAATGTCATAAATAACTTCCAAATTACATCCAATACATATCATTACAAAGTTTAAGAGAATGTGCTAGAAAATACTCATTCATGTTGTCAAATAGTATGCTGTAACTAATTGACTATCGTCGACTACCTAAGGCCGAGCTAAACCTGCAATTATCGGCACCGAGTGAGACAGCGCGAGGTATAAGTGGCGCCATCTCCCACGATCGAGCGGCGACTCGATCGATATCTAACCGAGCGCAAGCGCAGACGAGAGATCGGAAGCACAGCGGCGCTGCCGAGCGGGCTTGCGGCGAAAGCACGCTCAAGGTCGAAGAAAGGCGAAAGCGAGGGAAAATCGGCCTCGCCGATTGGACGAAAGTGACGACACTAATTTTGCACACGGCACCGACCGAGCACACGATTAGCTCGGCGGCTAACACCGGAAATACGTCAGGATAATACCGACTCGGTATTGGAGGGCGAGGGGAGCCCCCCGCGCAGAACCAATCAAGAAAATTAATATGCAAGGATCGCACGCAGACGCGAATCCGCCAAATCCCTGCAGAACCGACGGAGTGGGAGTCCAAAATCGAGGTATCAAAGACGGCGATTTCGGCAGTCGATCATCAGTTCAACGATCTACTTTACCATCGGCCAGCTCTCCAGGACTACCAGTGAACAGTGAAAAGTGAAAAGTGAAAAAGTGAGTAGAAGTGAATTAAAGTGAATTTGTGCCAAAAAGGATTTATAAAAATGTCGTGCTGTTTGGACTTGTAAATTTGGTGCGAATTGGGACTTATAAATTTCGTACCGTTTGGACTTGTAAATTTTGGTGCGAATTTGGACTTATAAATTTCGTGCCTGTCTGGACTTATAAAATTTGGTGCAAGTTCGGACTTATAAAAATTGTGCAATTCCGACTTACAAAATTTGTGTAATTTGAACTTATAAAAGTTGTGCGAATTGGAACTTATAAAAATCTGTGCTGTAAGGACTTATAAATAATTGGACCGAATGGACTTAGAAAAATTGTCGCGATTCGGACTTGGAAAATTATACGGCAAGTAGACTTATAAACTGTTGGACTAAGTGGAACTTACAAAATTACCGCGAAATTTGACTTATACAGTGAGTTCAAAAAGGACTTAGAGCTCATCAAAAGACAACGAAAAGTGACTTAGAGAACATTGTGAAGAGTTAACTGAGATTTAGACACGATCTCCACCGCCGTGATACGATAAAATTATCAAGTTCGGCAACACTCAGTGCAGTTCGGTAATGTGACCAAAGTGACCGGTCAGATCTGCTGCAAGTGCCCAAGTGAACAATATTCCAACACCGAGGGTACTAAAAAGGCACACCCAGGGAGAGGTTCAAGTTCCCTGAAGGGTTACCAACCATCAGAGTAAGGTAAAACCCTCGATTTCGCGAAACAACACCAATTGCAAATCGCGAGGTGAACGAGCTGTCACCGTCGTTCGCTGTGACGTCACCGTGGGAATCGCCGAGCGAGGCAGTCAGCGATACTGCGGGACGATCGAGAAGCTGCCGGCGCCTGCGCAGTGCGAACAACGCGAAATAAAATCAGCTTTGCTAATTCTTCCAAATAATTAATAAATAAATAAGTAAATAAAATAGAAATTAAAAGACGGGATCCGAGATCTGATTTATAATTATATTCTCTATTGCATTACGGACACACTGTTTGGATTAAGTATTTAAATATTGAGAGTAAAGAGATCCGAATAATAGAAAAAGAATAAGGGTTAAATTACATTGAGACCTGTATTGTACCAATAAAGAACAGTATTTGCTTATAAATTTGTCTCTGACACGCCAGCCCATAATTCCTAGACGCTCGAGTCCACGAATCCTTCTGTATGAGTATCGTGTCCCTTAAAGAGGCGCACAAATACAGAAAAATAATTGTACAGGAGCCTTGCTCAAGTTACAATGCAGATAAAAACGATTTAATCCAAGAACGTTTTTATAAGAAATTTATGTCGTTTTCTCCGTGTAATTGCTAAATGATTCCTTCCCGAAACATTTCGGATTACCACATACAAGCTGATAAACACCTATACTTTTCAATTAGATAATCCAAATTTGTACGATTGTCGAATTGTCCAAATTAAATCGTATTCATTCGTTTGTCACGATTTTTTGATAACAACTGATAAACGAAATTTCTCCCAAGAGCTCATAAAAAATATGCAAATTCTGTATAGATACATATATATCCAGATTTAGTTTATCTCATAAAAAGGGATAATCTTCTAGAGCTGCCGGAAATGGATAAACTCCTTATGCGGAAATACACATAAATACAGTTTTCTCATAGAATTCTTTAAATTCAAATTTTTGTCGAATCAGTAAATATTCCACTACAGACAGACCATTTTAATTCTGATAAAACCCCTATGATTTCTTATCAGAATTTATGATACTTTTTCAACAGGGAAGTGGTTTAAGATATTTGAAGTGCTTGTCTATATTATCGTCTAAACAATCGCTTGACGAAAATTCGAGTTCAACGCGGGTGTGTTTATTTATTACTGTTTACATTATAGGTGATAATTGACAGCTCTTGGAGGGTGACCAAGCGATACATTCCGAGAAAAATAAAAATTCAACCGTCCGACCACCCACCTCCTCACCACCACCCGCCCACCCACCACCCACTGCAACGCCGCTTGCCGACTCGTGTAACAATAAATTTTTTTTTTTAAATGTCAACCACCCCGCCACCCACCACCCTCCTCCCACCGCCCACCTTCTCGCCACCCACTGCATGCCTCTCTTCGATTCACACGCATTTTTTCTTTTTTTTTTTTCTACCACCCACCCACCACCCACTGTTACGTCCAAACTGCGAAACGGACGCCACGTCTGTATCGGTCGTGAGGGACAATCGGAAGACGGGGCCCACTATCTAAGTTATGACCAATCGATCCGGATCCTCAGAGGAATCCCATTGACAATTTGAACGTCGCTAACAAAGATCGTGCTAAGCCCCAGACCCGATAGTATGACGCCGAACGTATACCGCCCTTTCGTGCCCCAGACCAGTTTGGAGTTTATATCTCAATCGGAACATTAGAGATTCGACATACTCTAGTCAGCCCGAGGATTCGACCTACTACACCGGATGTCAATCTTGTTTACGATAGCCCCTCTTTCTAGTCCAATCCTTGCGGAAAGTTACTAATGTCGGGGCAGGGAATGCGTGATTTACGGGGAACAATTTAATAGTAAAAGAAATTCTTTGATCGTACTTGGGGATGGGTAAAGGGTTTAGGAGAGTTTGTTACAATGTCCTTTCCATGATCGGGGAATAGCTACCTTACTTGATAATTGTTTCTTGCGAAAACATGGTAGGGAAAATCCAATGAATATAAGGTGATGACAGCGAAAATACTGATGTGGATGACACTTCAATAAAAATAAAAATGGAAATGTACTTACGGTATGACAGAGGAAGTCGACACTGAAGTTCGGGTAGATGGTGGTTCGAAATAACTTGGTGAATACAGGTTATATATTTTAGTCCGAAACGATATGAATTTATTTAAAAAAAAACTTTTGTAACTGAATGATGAGTTTTATAAACTGGATACTTTGAAATAATTCTTGAGCCAATTTCAAAATGCTTCGTACAGTATAATTTCTCGAAAAACCTCTGAATCTTTTACTCTCGACGTAGCTTCTGGTAGCTCCTGTGCAGGAGCTCAGCTTTTTATAAAGTTGACCCTTCCATCGTCCTTTTTCAACATGGCGACGAGTGGGTTGGCTTATAGGTTGTTAAATTTTCAAAGTGTTACTTCTGTGTAACTCGGTTATACAGTTTTTGAGTCGTGTGGGGAAATCTGGGGCCTAGAGTAGTCCCCGCATTGGTGAGTCCTAATTTTGCAACGAGCGTTCGTTGCCAGGGTGATGCCCTTAGAGGGGTTTTTGAGAGAGGGTTTCCACGAATGTACTGAAGCCTTTGTACTTGCCGCTCGCAGTGAGGGCATGTACAGTATACCCTTGACAATATTGTTCGTCTCCTTAAATTTATATTGACTTAGTGATTAAATTTTCTTACGCACTAAATGTTATCTGAGCTTCCTCAGCTATTAGTTGGGTTTAATTAAAAGATAGATGAGCTTGAATTTGTTCTTGAAACAATGAATTTAAAGATTTATCGGAGATTTCTTACTCTCACACTGCGCATAGTGCAGTTCTTCGCGACTTTCCTCCCCTTTTTCGTAGAACCTCTGGTAGCGGCGACCGTGTAGCAACGCTTGCGATAGCCGGCCAGGAGTTTCCGTTTAATTCACATTCGGTCTCGCTCTTTCTTTCTATAATCCTCTTTGTTAGATCTGAATGTGCCCTAATCGTTTCTGAATATTATTTTGACGTCATTTTATTGAGGCGAACGAAGTATCCACGTGCAAGAGGCATAGTTTGTACTCTCAGCTAACCGTTGGCCCCCGTTGGTTCATGCTTGATTCTAGTGAGTTTTGGTCCTGGTAGATATCAATATTTTTAATGATTATTTGAAGTCTCAGGTTTCGGGCAGCTTAGGGTTTGGGTGGTCTAATTGCACGTGGATTCTTAACTCGAGATGCTCGTAATTGTGAACTTATTTCTAAATATTATTTTACATGACTTATTTAATCTATTGTTATTGGATTATCGTTGAAAAGATATACTATCACTAAAGTATCGTTATTTTTTTTTAAACCTTTGAGGAAGAAAGAAATTGTAACGTGGTTTGTTGTTAATTAATTACGCGACATCTTTTTGAGAGTCAGCGTGATCGAGTGGACGAATTATTTTGCGACTAAGATTCAGATGGACAATAGCAGAACGGGGCTGGAATTTCAATTCGTTCTGAAATTGATCATCGGTAAGATAATTTTCTTTTGTCCAAACTCTGTACCCAGGCGTCCCCCTACAATTTTCGGGACCGTAAGGGGGTCAGTTAGATTTCTTTCGTGCCAAAGGCCTCGGTGGGCCCCTGGTGGCATCGTACCACGGGACTAGTCCCGAGTGGCGGGTTAAACGTCCCGTCCGCCAGTTCGCGCGGCAGCTGCCTTCTTTAAACTGTAGTGACTCGACCGACTCCTAATCTAAACGGAGCTTGTGGTAATACAGATTTGGGGCCTGTACGTGGTCCATGAACGGAGGTCGATAAAGAACGGAATTAGGTGGCCATGGATAAAGTGGGGCCCTAGGATTTACTGCAAAGGCTTCCCGGGTTTAGGCATTCCCCGAGCTTTGTCCACAACCATGTTCTCTTGTTGTTTTTACTTAATTCCCTTTAACGGATGAGATCTGTTTTATTTAACCGCTTCACGCCTGATTTCTGACAGAGTCGTATCGATTTCCTTTTGGCAACAACTAATTTGACGCCGTCTTCCAAAATTGTGAGCTTAGCTGAGGCTAACAGAGCTGGATTATCTTCGGGAGGCAGGGGGTCGAAATTTATGGAGTCCGGATTACGGCAGGACGTAACGCCACCACCCACCTCCCACTCCCACGCCACCCACTCCGCATCGTTTGCCGATTAATGCAAAGAAAAAATGTCAACCAACCCACCCCCACACCCATACACGCCCCCACCCACCCACAACCACCCACTCGCCCACACCCACTTACCCACCTCCCAACCACCCACTCGCCCGTCACCAAGTGGTTCGAGTCCAAACTAAGTGGTTCGAGTCTGAGCTAAAAAGTTCGAGTCCAAACAAGTGGTTCAAGTCCAAACTAAGTGGTTCGAGTCTGAGTTAAAAAGTGTCGGTAAATGTCGGTGCAGATCTCTTGAGTTAGAACCCGCCTTATATATCTACTCTGCAACGACTTCAACAGTATGGACTCACAATCAATCCATCGAAATGCGTACTCGGCGCCGCGGAGATCGAATACGTCGGTTTCAAAATCTCCAAGGACGGTACAGAGCCTCTCCCCGACAAGGTTAAGGCTATCCTTGAATATAAAAAGCCCTCGACAATCGCTGAATTACGCCGTTTTCTCGGAGTAATTAATTTCTATCGTCGTTTCGTAAAGGATGCAGCTCGAATGCAGGCTCCACTCAACGAATTTTTACGAGACGCGAAGAAAAACGACAAGCGTCCAGTACCTTGGACCGACGACGCTGAAAAAGCTTTCGATGAGTGCAAAACAAGTCTCGCAGACGCAACTTTGCTCGCTCACCCTGTAGAAGATGCACCCCTGTCTTTTGTAATCGACGCATCGGACTTCGCAATCGGCGCGGTACAGGAACAAGATGGAATCTGGAAACCTTTAGGAATCTTCTCGCGTAAGCTAAACCCGGCGGAACGAAACTACAGTACCTACGATCGCGAGTTACTCGGTATCTACAGTGCTATCCAATTCTTCCGGCACTTCCTAGAAGCTCGACATTTCACGGTCAAAACCATAGGTTCATAAACAATAGGTTTATCAGAAACCATAAACCATAAGCCGATCATAAACCATAGCGCCTTCAAGCAGAGGCCAGATAAAGCAAGTCCGCGACAGCTGCGGCAACTAGATTTCATCGCCCAGTTCACCACACAAATTCTTCACGTCTCTGGTGACGAGAATGTGGTGGCTAACGCCTTCTCTCGACTGCAAGCGATCAACATGCCAGTAGTCGTGTCGACACAAGAGCTTCAGGAAGCGCAAGAGGACGACGACGAGCTGGAGAATCTTCTACAGTCGAACACTGCTCTTAAACTGCAGAAGCTCCGTGTGGATGGTCAAGGATCCCTGTACTGCGACGTCTCGACGGGTGCGGTCCGGCCATACGTTCCACAACGACTTAGGAGAAAAGTTTTCGGCGCGGTACACGAAATATCGCATCCAAGCGGCGGCACAACATGTCGAGTAGTCCGCAAAATGTTCATTTGGCCTGGACTAAAAAAAGATGTCACACATTGGGCACATGCACCGTACACATGCCTATCGTATCAGAGAGTGAAAGTTCAGAGGCATACGCGCAATGTTCCGAGCATTTTCGAGACACCGGGCGAAAGATTCGACCACGTTCATCTGGATCTCGTCGGACCGCTGCCGATCGTGCGAGGCTATCGATACTGTCTGACGATGATAGACAGATTTACTCGATGACCAGAGGCCATCCCGCTGAAGGACATCACGGCGGACACAGTGGCAACGGCGTTCTACACTCATTGGGTTGCACGTTTCGGATCGCCACGCACTGTTACCACCGACCAAGGGAGTCAATTCGAGGCAGCACTCTTCAAGGCCTTAGCACGACTCATCGGTGCGGATGGTACGAAAGCTCGCCGTATCATCCGGCGGCCAACGGCATAATCGAACGATGGCACAGGTCGTTCAAAGCAGCAATAATGTGTCATGCGCCGACACCATGGCTCGACTTGCTGCCCACGGTACTCTTGGGCTTACGAACTTGTTACAAGGACAAACTGAAATGCTCGGTCGCCGAGTTGGTGTACGGTACACCCCTCCGCGTCCCAGCCGAATTCTTCGACAGCGAAGAGATGCCAGCAGATCCTCAGATCTTCGGCGAAAAACTACGAGAACACATGCGTGGTCTACGAGCTACGCCCACCGCACATCACATTAAACGAAGCATGTTCGCGCACGACGACTTATACACGAGTACGCATGTTTCCCTGCGAGACGATGCAGTACGGAAATCGCTCGAACCACCGTACCTCGGCCCCTTCAAGATAGTCGAGAGAGTCACGCATTATCTTTTCACGATCCTGGTAAAAGACAAACAGATCAACGTTTCAACGGAGAGGCTAAAACCAGCATACGTGCAAAACGAAGAAGCCATCGAAGATTTTCATCGGCCGACAACGCATCCGTTCGGTCAAGCAACAAATAGAACGTCCAGTCGAGCAACGAGTAAAACGGCTGGTCATACAATTAGTCACAGGACCAGTTCATCAACTAGTCACACGACTGTAGACGCACCTAGTCAGCTTAATCCCTTCGATGCCCCGCGGGAAAGACCTATGAAAACCTACGCCAGAAAGTGCGTTAAATTCGTAACTCAGGACGAACCTGGTTACTGGGGGGGGGGGGGGGGGGGGGGGGGGGGTAGTGTGGCAGCCCTGACCCACACTGCCGGCGACTGCCTACAGAGGCACGAAGATCGGCTAATAAGCGCGATACCTGGCGTTAGCCAATGAAAACGCGAGTGCGCTCCCGCCACAGCGGTGACTGTGCCTTTTGTCTAGTTAGTAAGAAAGAAAACGTGTGAAACAGGACAACATACTTTTGCCGCTTGGCGCTTTGTTCTTAATAAGAGTCAAATATCCTTATTCTTCTTACACGATGTGTCCCTCTTCATTTATTCGACCACCCCTGCGTGCCTAAGTGGGTGGCTCGTTACCCACACGATTGGATAACGCACCCTGTATATCGAGGAAGCACCATCGTCAAGAATCATCGAGCAAGAAAACTTGTACGAATTGAAATACTAGAATACGTTTGAACTTCGAACTGAGAGCATCAAGCTGTGGAGTAAAAGTCTGTAACAATATATATATATATATATATATATATATATATATATTGTCACGGAAAATCTTACCTCTCCGGACACTTCTGCCCCAACTCTCCGAAGTCCGCCCTCCCTGCTCGGTAGCACGACTTTGCTCGATGCCGAATCTCGGGGCTCGAACCCACGACGAGATTAAAGAGTTCTCTATTGCCGATCGAACAAAGTCGTCCCCGCGTGGCCAGGTGGAAGCCACTATCTCGCACGCGATTGGGCGCCAGGTACCTCGGTATCACCGCTTAAAAAGCGGCATATTTATTTAAAACTCGCGGCGAGTTACAGGGCGAGCGAGGGAGACGCGTAAGGTGAAGCCGGCGAGACTCCGACTAGCCCAGCCCACCTGGGAGAAAATAGTAGAGGGGGGTGGACGGGCGAGTGAACAAAGGCCGTAACAACAATTTATTTAATTTTATTCGTCAGGTGACGGCCAAATTTCAGTAACAAGATCCGTAGATAACCAAATCATTATAATTTGAACGCAGACGAAATCGGTAAGTTAGCCTAGCGAGGTACGTGAGAGAACTGAAGTTCAGTAGGGAATATAGCCGGGGCGAAACTATTGCGAAGGAAAAATGTAGCCAAGGGGGAGATTAAACTATTGTCGGGGGATAAATGTAGCCAGGGATAATATAACTATTGGCAAGGAGTAAATGTAGCCGAGGGGAAAAGTACCCCGCAGTGACTATTGCTGAAAGGGAAAAACGAAATGTAGCCGAGACTGCCGCTTGCTGCAAAAGCTTAGATGAAATCTGCGGAAGCGTTAACCATTTCCGAAAATGAAATGTAGCCGAGCATAAATTATCTATTGTTAATATGGGATGTAGCCAGGATTAAATTTACTATTGCCGAAAACGAGATGTAGCCAGTTGAAGAAATTAACAGAAAACACGAAATCGTAAAATCAAAAGTTAACAAAATCCGCGATACGGGAAAAACGTAATATGTCGGAAATAACACACAAGAGCGGTCAGACGACGACGAATCTGCCTGAACGTAATAATGTGACGCCTACGAATAACAAAGGGGGGAACCGAAAAAGGTTGCGATTGCCAGAGAGAAACAAAAGAAAGTAACTAAATGCCGAATATAGCAAATTCACCGGTACACTTAACGTGAGATAGCCGAGAGGGATTATACGCGTTAGAAAATTGTAACCGAACGCCAGATAGCCTATGTAAGGAAATCGCTCTCGACCGCGAGACGCTAGATGTAAACACTGCGCAGCCGGGACCGTTGGCGCGCGCTATAGCCCACTGGCCACCGGCCGGCCTAACGAATGCGAATACGCGCGCACGAGATCACTTTGTCTCGCTAGATGTTGTATATAGCCCATGTAGCCGGCGTATTTGCTTCGATAGTTCGATGAATAATACTTCGCAGGATGTAGCCGAATAGAGAAGACTAACAACGAGACAAGCCATTCCCGCGACTTACCTTGAAAATAATAAAGGAAAATAGAAGAAGAAAAAGCGACAGATGAAGGATAAATATAGCCAAAATTAAATGAGATATGCGGGCTTGATCAGAGAGGAACTCTAGCCGGACATGCCTCGCCGAACCCAAAATGTCGCTTAAGGCGACGAAAAGCGAAAGAAGTGACATGAAAGATAAAATTGAAATGCTATACGAAATATCTACTACTAATAACACGGTAATTGGGCTCGGGTTCGGCATCCCCGCTAGGCACAGAGTGTAGAGAGAGACGGGGCTTACCTGTGCATGGACAGCCCGGGAGACCGCTTCAGGGAACACAAAACACAATAAAGCTGCCGCTCGCTTCCGCACTCGATCGCCGACTGATGAATAAAGCGCTATCCCCTCTCTCGCGACTCCCGAATCCTAGCTTACGCTAGCCGGCTAAGACGCCGGAAAACCGGTTTCTCCTCCGGCCGTGCCCCGCTGCCCGCGAGAATCTTCCGCTCGCAGCGATGATTTTTCGATGTCCAGGGACTCCTTCCTCCCAGGATCCGGTGGGGCAAGATGAACAACGAGGGGAGGCCTCCCTCGCGAAATTTAGGCGTCCCTCTTCTTCCGTGGTGGGTCCACTCGGTACGCCACATAACTGCACCTCGGTGTCCATCCCTCCCTCGTAATCCCCGCAGGTGGAAGCGCCGTGATGAGCGGTCCGCGTTGTCCGTGGATTCGACGGGGCAGGAACGGCTCCAGGCCGTGTAGGCGGGAGGGATGGGAAACTCGTTATCTTGTTCACTACCCGCTTCCCTCCGGCCTCCTAGCCCGCGGAGGCGGGTGTTCGGCTTCCGCCTGCTTGCCGAGCGAAATCTCCTCCGGCCCTCCTAGGCCAATCTTCATTGCGAGCACGACCGATAACGAACACTGTCCGACGGTCTGGTCGGTGAATCGCGAAATTCTCCGCTCTCGGCCTAGAGCGAACTCAAAAAAAAAAAAAAAAAAAAAAAAAAAAAAAAAAAAAAAAAAAAAAAAAAAAAAAAAAAAAAGACAAAGCGTAGCGGGAACTACGAAAACTCCCGAAAGAAGAATGAATCAACGAATATTAATTAATAATAATAATAGAGAAAAACGAAAAACCCGAACTGGGTGAGCCAACGATCGAGCCGATTCGGCGAGCGATGTCGGTAGGGTCGTAAACCCGGCCCACTGCCCGACCAAAACCGTGCGAAGTGGCGAGACGCGAAAATGTCACGTCACTATATATATATATATATATATATATATATATATATATATATATATATATATATATATATATATATATATATATATATATATATATATATATGAATATATATATATATATATATATATATATATATATATATATATATTCATATATATATATTCATATATATAGTGGAAACTAGTATAGTTCATATATAGTTGAAACTTCCGCATTATCTCCGCAAACACCTTGATAACTCCTTCTCATAATTTCCGCGCACCGCGAGTCGAATACTTTCGTGTTCCACGGGCGAAACGGACTCTCGCGCCATCTCGACGAGATAATAATAGATTCGCGGCAAATCTTACATCACAAGGAAAACATTCTGTAGATTGGCAATGGTCGTATTACCCCACTGAAATTGTGTTTCAAATGGCAGTTCTGTTGCGGGTATAAATGGTTAAAAAGACGACCGACTTGAAAGCTCCTTTGCCGGTCGTCTGTACTGTTGTTCTGGCGTCGATAGATTGAAAGTTGATCAAAACAATTGAAATATATTTAGGCCGATTGCAGTACCGGTAGTGTTGCGATTCATTGATTGAATTTCGACCTCACTAAAATTGGCTTCTAATCAATTGCATTACTCTGTCGTTTTACAGACAAAAACTGAGAAAAGCGACTAAATGAAAACATTCCATTCACATATCGTTTTACGGTAAAAATATTAAGAAACGACTTCTATTCTGCATATCTTTTTTTCAGGCATATCTTTTTTATAGTCAATTGATCGTCATTTTAGCCGTTGTATGCCAACAGAGAAATGCCTGATCCTTTCCTAGTTTGGCCCTGAGCTGAAACTATACAAATTTTAGGAATACGGAAAATCGAATGAATTTCATATTAGAACCGGATCCGGCGGTTCCAAGATATATCCGATGTGCTTTACTGCAGCCGGTAATGGCCCAGTTTTTCAGATGAAAAATCCGCAAATCTGACTTCACTTGCCTTTTTGGTACCTGAACTGGTGCATATCAAGTAATAATTCGGCAATCCTGAATAGACCGCCTGACTCATGCCTGATGTGACCCTGATGAAACATATGGCAACCGGAAAATTATTCTACTCGGGACTCATCAACTCTGATAGCGAACAGACCTAATACATTCGATTATCGTGGTTTAATTAAAAATTAATCTTAAAAAACACATAATTAAAACTCTGAAGTTTATTTTTATATATCTGTATGAATAAAAAAAAAACACATACATAACATGCGCAAGAGAATGGGCGAAGTTGATGAGACATTGGTATATACTTTCATTTTTTTTATATCTCTCATCGATCCGTACGAATAATCATTTACGTAACTAATAAGGCAATATCGTTACAAGGAACTAAAGCTCCGACGATAGTTTCTTCGGATTGCGGAAGTTTAAACGCGTGCGTCTGGACTTTACTTTACTGGAAGAAAACAATTGATTGATTGATGAATAACGTTGACCGTTGATTATCGATGATTTTTCGTACATGTGGTGCGGACTATTGACTAGAAGTGTGAAACTGCATGTAGAATCGAATGCCCGAACGTTGAACAATCGACAGAAAGTTGGGCGATAAAAAAATCAAGGTATCGCTGGGAGCACCTTTCGGTGACCATTGCTATTAAGCAATAATATTTTTCATTCGCAATATTATCTACGCTCCAAAACACGTTGGCTGCCGAATGAGTGATTTATATTTCTATAAAAATTGGAGTCGATAAACGACGTTCGAGTTTTAAAAAAATATTAATCGTATCGCTTACGGGATTTCGCAAGAAATGATATATTTCACGGTTTATGCACACAAATAATTACGTTGAGAAATAGCGCTCGACGTGGAGTTATATTCATAACTAACGAAACAAAGCTCGACGCACCCATCGAATAATTGAAATAAATAGATAAAGTCGTTCACACACTTATCTCGAGATATAAAAAAGTAAAACTTGAACACGGAAAAGCATAATAACATAGCGTCTAACTACAATAAAAATCTCATGGTTGTAAGCATGAAGAATATTTTGACGCAAACCGAAGATACTTGACTGTTTTTCTTTCTTTTTCTATCTCTCCTTTGGCATCTCGAATATTGGTTTCTCAGAGATTATTGGCATTCACGTAATATCGTTATCTATCTTTTGTTATTTTTTAGTCACAATAACTAAGTCGGTGTGAGACACAATGATTGCGAAGTGATTTTTAAAAGTTACAGTATAGTTCGTACAAAAAGAGGCCTCCGAAACCATCTACTCTGTCGCGGTCAATTCCTGCTGTAGCAATCGTCACTTTACTTCCGCCCCCTTCGACATCTCTCTAACTCTACAGTTTCTCTCTATCCCTTTCATTGATACATCTCGCTTGCTTCTCTCAAATAGTGCGAATAGAAAAATCTATGTGTAAGTCGACTAGCCGATCACGCGATTTTTGTCACTTGGAATTGATTCGGTCACTGGAAGTGTATTAATTAATTATCGTCGATTATAGTTATTACAGTACAGTCGTTGTTATTCGGCTTTCGATGTGCCCGCGTCTGGTTCCGAACTCGAGGCTGGCAGGTCATGGGACTCGTGGTTCTTCCCAGCGGCGCTCCTGTAATTGCAAATTATAAAATTAATTTAAAATTAGAAATTTAAAATTCACGATTTAAAATAAAAAATTAACCTCATTTGTTTTTCTGGGCGTCCATCGCCGCCGTCGGTGAGATCGAGGCCGGCTATCATCTCGGAATAAGTCTTCCACTTATCAGCATCCAGTTGGTGACGATCCAAATTTCCATTGTGGTAACCGTTCTCGTGTCTGCCGAGATAGTCATCGGTGGCCGTAGTCTTTCTGGATGCCAGATAGTCGGATCGTGTGGGAGCCAAAAGTTCTTCGTAGTAATCTGCCGATTTAGCTTCTGGACAGGAGTTCACGGAACCATACTTCCTCGGCAGCATGCTTCGTCCGGAGTACGAGTCCAAACCTGCGTCATTGACGAACCCTGTCCCTCGATTAGTCGGCGACATCGGACTCCTGTAGCACCTCGCATCGTTGTCCAAGCCGTAGTCCGTGCTCTGGTATCTTCTGTGAGGGCTCATCGAATCCGGCGACGGAGTTATCCGATATCTTCTCAGAGGATCGTAGGAAGAGCCAAGACTGTCATACTGGTCGCTGGGCGATTGGAGATCGCCGGAGAAACTGCCGATGCTCCCGACGTCCGAGTATCTGTCGACCGGGGATTTTCTGTAGCTGGGCGGGTCCTCGTTATATAGACTGTAGCTACGTTCGGGATGTCTTCTCACCGTGGAAGCGTACATGCTCGGTTTCCGGTAATCCTTGTCTCTCGTGGAATTGAAGCTATACTTCCTTGGGAGCGTGGAACTCGTGGGAAGAGTGATACCAGGGGGTGGAGCGTTCAGGGAACTTTTGCGTTTTCTCTCGTTGAATCTAGAATAAAAACTCTTCCGTCTTATCCGGTCGATTATGGACTCCGGGTGGTCTCCGCGACTCGACGGCGAGTATGTCGGGGAAGTCGGGGAGTGAAGATCATGCCTGTGATTCAAGTCGGCCGAGCATATGGACCAAGAATCGAAACTCTCGTTGTCGTCAACCGGGGAGAATATATCTTCGGTGTGATCGTTGATAGCTTCCTTGGTTCTCGGAGGACTGGACCTCGTCGTAGCGCCTCCTTCGAGAGGCAAGTTAGTAGGCCTTGACGATGGCACGCCAATCTCCTTTTTATGTTCCAGATTCGAATTTACCGTATCCTCGAGGCTCTCGGACTTGTCTTCTTTGCACAATGCGGGAGTGATCATTTTTTCTTGGCTCCTGTGCACTTCCGGTCCGCTCGACACTCGCTGCAGACCCTCGACATCTCTGGCACGCAGTGGCTTATCCATGACGATTTTGTTTCCCGTTATATTGGCCTGGTGAGTTATCTTCGAAAAGCTCTCCGACACTTTACCGATAACTTCACCGCTCTTCGGTGACTCAGATGGGGTGATCTTCGCGGCCGTTGCGATGGACTTCGAGCTCGACGGTTCGGCCCTCGCATAATCCTTTTTCGACGCTGTGCTCTTGAAGGAGTGTTGAGGTATCTTCGATAGATCCAATTTCAAGTTGCTTCGATTGAACTTGGCGGTTCCTAGTCCAGCTAACAAATTTTTGCAGTCGGAGTCGCTTTTCTGTACGTTGTTGGGTACCGATCCATTCGGCCTTGATTCTGGCTCCTTCGAGGCTGGCGCATCCGATGATTGAGCAGCGTCCGGTTTCGGTGAATTAACATTTTTTTTTTCCGTCGTCAGGGATGTCGAAGTATCTTCGGTGTTAGACATGGTGCAAGAATATGAAGAATTAATATCTTTCGGTTTCGCGACGCCACTGCATATCCTCGTATCCGGACTCTTTTCCTTGCTCCCGTTCGAGCACTCGGGACTTTTATCTTTACTCTTGCCAATACTGTCCGGGCTCGAGTCCTTCTTCCCGCCCGACGTTATCTTCTTCATCAGTGTCTTTGTAGTTTTCTCCTTCTCATCGAATTTACTGTCCGAACTGTCGGACTTCTTCACAACTTTCTTCACAACACGAACGATCTTCTTCTTCTTCGTGCCGTCGGTACTCTCCTTATGGGTGGTTTCTTTCGGTTTCGCCACTTTCTTCAATTTCTTCTCGCCCTCCTCGGCCCGCTCCAGTTTCGAGACCGAGCCATTTTTCACCAGGCTCGTCAAAGTTTTCACGTTCTTCTTGACCTTGACGACTTTCTTCTCTTCGACCTCGCTGCTCTTCGCTTCTGTCTGTTTGTTATCCGCAGTCTTCTCCGGCGATGATTTCTTCGTCAATGCAAGTCTCGAGACGATGCTGCTCTTGTTGTCAGCCGATTTCTCCGGTGGAGTACTCTGCCTCGGTGTCTCATCTTTGGAGCTCGACAATTTTTCCGGCTTGTCCGTCTTTCCTTCCATCGATTTTTCCGGACTAAGTTTTTTCAATGGCTTTGTTTGCTTCTCCACCGATCCGGATTTCTTCGACGAGCTCCGGTCCTGTGGGCTTTTCTCCTTCATCGGCGACTTCATCCTCTCCGCTGTCGTCTTCTCCGGTGATTTTTTATTCTCCGAAATCTTCGATGACTTCGCTTCCATCTTTGCGAACTTGGTTGGAATCTTGCTGCCGCTGCTAGTCGAGGGAATCTGCTCGGAGCAGAGCACGCTGTCCGACCTCGAGCCCTTGTAAGGGTTTCTCTTGAATTTACTGAGTATAGTACTCTGCGGACGTTGACCCGCGGAGCTCGTCTTCAAGGAGTCATTTTTGAAGAGTCCCAGCACCGACGAGACTCTGCGCTTCGAGGTCGTCGAGGGACTCGTCGTATCACACATCGGCAAATCTTCGACGCTGATGGCTCTCTTCATCGGTCCAACCTCGTTCTCGAGACAGTCCGCGGGTGGTGGAGAGTTCTCCGGTGCCTTGTGCTCCGCCGGAACAGCGGTGCTGTTCGCGAGCTTCGAACCGTCATCGCTGGAACGAAATTTCTCTAACTTCTTCTCCAGAGACTGAAGGAAACTATTCTTCGAGCTCTGCCTCTCGAACGTCGCCGCCTCGCAAGTCTGACCCGAAGAAGTGCTCGTATCGCCCTCTGATTTGTTGTCCTTCGGCAGACTTTCCGTTTTGTCTCTCGTTATCGCGTTAGCTTCGTTCTTCAGTTCCTTCTCCGGCTTTTCTTCATGATCGATCGTATCTTCCGGAGCTTTGGCTTCGTTCTTCTTCTTCGTGAATCTCGATTTTCTACGCTCGTTTTCCGCCGCCTTCTGGGCCTCTTTCTCCTTGACGTACTGACTCTCCTCTCGTGGAGTATCAAAGAAATCGGGCCGAAGAAATCTCGAGATCCTCCGAGGTCCCTTCTCCTTCGGTGACTTTTCCTTCGTCTCCTGATCCCTGCCGCCACTTCCGGCTCTGAAGAACTTGCTGAGTATTGACCTCTCGGGAGTCGGCCCATGGGGACTTCCTCCGGCGTCCTGTGAACAGGACAATGTCTTCCTTCGTTCACTGGAAGTGGAAGCTTCTCTGGTCAACGAACCCGATCGCAGTCTCAAACTGGGAATACAGCTGCGACGCTTTCCCATGCTGCTCGTCACGTCGGTCATCGAGCTCAGCAGAGTCTTGTCGCACTTGTCGGTGTCCTTGTAACTGGACGTTAAATTAGGATCGAACTTTCCGGGACAAAGATATCGCAATTTAGACTCCTTTATCAAATTCTCGGCTGCCAGTAGTCTGTTCTCGAAGTCCCTCGAGGTATCGGGCTTGTACGGAGAGACGTTGTAATCTCCGAGATTCGACGAGGACTGGGTCGGCGAATCTTCGCACGATCTCGCCGACGGACTCGACGCTGTGTCGCCCAGGTTCGTGTTGGAGTTGTTCGCCGAATTGCAGTCCGACGTTGAAGCTAAATCGTCCCTACCGCTCGTGGCTTTCGGCGAGTTTGACAATTCGTCCGGTGGTTCCTCCTGAATTTTTTCGGTTCTGTAGTTGTGAAAACTGTCCCGACGAAGACCACCACTCGGACCTGGTTTCGCGGTGTCCCTGTACTTTCTTCCCAGGGTCATTACCTGACGAGGAAGAGGCGGAAGCGACTCGTCCTCGTCGTCGAACAGGCTGACACTTCTTCTCGGCGAACGTTGCTCGAATCTCTCAGGTCTGCCGCTGTTCTCCAGGAGACTGTTAGTTCGACGGACTCCTCGGTCGCAGGATCTGCTTCTGTACTCTGTCTGATCGGATATCGTCGATGAACTGTACTGACGACTTTCAGCCCCGTTAATGTTCTCGGTGCTTTCGTCAGTCGTCGATCTGTAGAGTTTCTCGCGCGGTATCGAGGGCGATCTCGGCAGAGACTGTCTAGTTTGTTCGATAAACTGTCTGCTCAATCGTCGGGCGAGACTGGGCGTGAAATTCTGCTCCAACGACTCTTGAGCGTCCTTCATTACTCTCAAAGAGTCCGACATCGTGCCGATGGTCTCCGTGTCTTCGCGCATTTTTCTATCTGTAAAATAATGGAGAACAAAGTCTTTTGCAGGTCGGGCCACGATTAATCGATGAGCCTCTTACTGCCGTCGGGGGGTTTGTGTAGTGTGTATTTTTTTGGGCTTTTTTTTAACGAACTTCAATCTCTGTATTTACACTGCTTTATTTATCTAGATACATAAAATGTTATTTTCCTCTATCGTTTTGATATATATATATTTATTTTTAGCGTGAGATGGAAACGATAGTAGAGCCGATTGAGCTTGGAGAGGAAAAAAGCACCAATCGTTTCGGGACTCGCCATTGTACTTAATATTAAGTTTAATTGCAGGTATCGACAGCTAACATACAGTATGATCTTCTTGATGTTTTTTTAAGTCCGTTTCGCTCAAACGGCGCATTCTTTTCTCAAGACTCAATGACTTAGATAATGATAATGGAAGATTTTGAGCTTCTAATGTTTTTACAAATGACTTTTTTTTTAATGACACACACGAGAGTTACCCTGCTGAGATGAGCACGTAAGATGGCAAAATATTATTTATATTATCGTATGTATTATATCGGGCAATCACTACCCCCATAAATTGGTGATTAGAGAGGTACACTCATTTAACAATTACGTTACATTTTATTTATATATATAGTATATATAAATATTTCGTTCAATGTATAGTATAGCTGCTCATGCTTTAAATAAACGAGACTAGTAATCTTGTATTAATCATAATAAATCCACTAACAACATTTTCTATGTATAGTAAGATATTAAATGAGTAAACCTTACGGTATGGCGCCAGCGTATTTGGCGAGCACAACTTATAGCCGAATATTAAATCATTATAAATACGTGGTAGCATTAAACAAAAAGCATTCCGAGACAATAATAAAACAAACAAAACTGTTATTTAAACTCTCAAAAACACAACAAATCTCAGCCATTTTAGATCACGGGTTAGTGTTATTTCGCTTACGTTATAAAACTCGAAATCCTTTTTTTTTGTTTTCTTTCTCACGTTTTTTTCTCTAAATTCTCTCACTAACATCGTCATATACAAAAATTGTGATATAACAAAGTTACGTGTTTTTTTTATAATACATCGCAACGATTAGCTTATATACAAAACAGCTTTTTGAGCAGGCTCAGTATGATTTATTTCAATGAATTTATTAATCGTTTTATTTACGTCGTTTCTCACGTTATACCAGACGTTCGACACTCGCTTAAAATTACACAGTTATTCGTAACTTTTTTTGTTATAAAATATAAATATTGTATGTATGTATCACTTCGGGCAACATTTTTCCTTCTCACGTGAAACTTGTACACGAAACTTTGAAAAGAAAAAAAAATCTCGATGCAATCTAGCTCTTTGTATTGTTATGTTTTTTTCACGGTACAGCCAAATGCTTGGTTAGCCGATTTTTTTTTTCTCTCTCTCTCTCTCTCTTAACGAATAAATCATACTTTCAACTACTCGACCTTCGTTGATTCGTCAACGAGACGTTTAGTACAATAGCTCACACTTTACAATAGCGGTATTAGCATTATTTTTTTCTGATTTTGTATTTTTTTTACTTTTTTTTTTGTTTCGTTTCTCGAACACTCATTAATTGGCCATACATTATACTTTGCATTTTTTTTTCTTGTTTCACCCGAACAATACATTTATAGATAGTGTGTCTCATTGAGTCCGGTTGGATTGCGATCGACTATCGTCAGGTTCGCAATTAACTCCTGACGGTGGAAACCGATAACAAATGTCGGCGATATAATTAATATTCATGTGTGTATATGAGCAACGGTTCTATCGAGAAATTCAAAATAATGAGAATAATGGTGTAAATACGTGGTGAAATGACAATGGCCTCGTATAAAAATGACTATTATGCGATTCAGTTTTATTTTTCTTTTTTTCACTAAATTAGGTATAGTATAGTACCTAACTTGGTTCTTTTTTTTCTACTGGGGATTACCGTCGGCCCGCCTACGGAGAGTCACTCGCACGGTCGCTGCAACAACCGTCATAAAAGACCGTCAATCAAACGTGCCACATTGCGGCGCCGACGACAATTTATAGAAAATATTTTCGGTAGTCGTTTTTAACGATTTTCATTTTTTTTTTTTTATTGTTAGCCTACATCGGCAACTAAGATCTAAACAAAATAGACAGGGCCTTCCAACTACGTAGCAAACTTTTGCTACGCCCATATGAGGATGTACTTTTTTTAAACATTAATTTACTACTGGGTATAAAAAAAATATTTTTTATAGCCGAAACAAGTCATGCTTATTGAACAATGTACTGTCAATAATCAAGTATCGTATGATTGCTTGGATACTCTATTCGGCCTCGACGTAACGTTAATTGTAATTCTCGAAGGCCCTGCTCCAGTCCAACTGTTATAGCAATTGGAATTTGAGATTAGACCAGGTTGCATCATTGTTTTCGTTTTTTTTCATCAGGACAATAGCCAAGCGAGATATAATATTCGTAACAAAAAAAAAATAAGCGATATCGTTCTCTGGTTGTTACCGAAAATATAGTCCGTCAAAATATCAGTCAGCGATTAACAATTTATTAGGTTTATTATCACTGATTGAGGAGTCGACGATAGACTTTTGAGATATCACGTTGATTCTTTCAATGTGGTTTTCCGTTCTTTTATTTTCTGTGTGTGTGTGTTTTTTTTCTTTTAGCATAGTGGACATGAGTAATTTGCTGCATTTTTGTATATGGACGTGTTCAATACATGCTCGAAACTATATGTGGTTCAAATCATTACGTGATGCGAGGATCGCTACTGCGCTGTTAAAGGATCATTAAAAAAAGTGTAAATTCAACGACACTGCAGCGATTACGGCGATCTAACGGGTTCTACGGCAGGCAAGGTAAGCTTGCATTGTTTTTATTATACAATAATTACTCATCATTGCCGCATCGATTTTCAGGGTCTATATGTTCAATTCAACAAGGATGCTTTTATTACTATGTACAGTATGTATGTAGTCCAAATTCTTTAATCGGTATTTCAGCAAAGGTTCATTTTTTTTTTGTTTTATCTCTTTTTAACGAACATGTAACGAATAAATAAAACGTGCATCCATGCAATAAGAAAAGATATCTACGACACAGGAATTTTAACATTAGCACTAAAGGATTGACAAAAAATATTATCGTTCGTGAAAGCTATGGTTTTGCAAATTAAATGGATCGTTTTTCGAACCCACCTGTGCCAGACAAATTGACGTTACGACGTTAAACTAATAAATGCGTTAGTACAGTAAAAAAAAATAATAATAAAAAAATTGGCAAAACATCGTCAGGCAACAAGTCAATGAGGGAATTATTGGTTTGGAAAGTAAATAGAAGAGAAAACAAATAAAGAATTATATATGTATATATATATATATATATATATATATATATATATATATATATATATATATATATATTGAAATGAGGTAAACCACTAAAAGTAACAGATAATATGTGCTTTGTCTATCAACGACTCGACAACAGCTAGGTACTAGGAAATGCATACCGAATTCCAATTCGGTACTTTATCACCCTGCCAAATTCACCCGGCTACATATATATACCCGGTGAGACATGGAGATGATAAAACACCGTGAGACATCTCACGACACGGCAGAAGCTTTGCTCGATCTATGCTGTTCGATACCACCCCATCGTCGCCCAATATTACTATTATAGTTTTCTTTTTTTTTTTAACGTACGATATTACTATTATCAGTGCCAAAGCATCGAACTACTACGGGCCTAAACATAATCTAAGCTTCTGCGAATGCGTGTCTCAACACAATACAACAACAAGTCTGTTTGTGTTTCTCTTTAACATTTCACAGTGGAGCCTTGATTTAATTTAATTTAATTTTTTTTTTCTTTAAATTATCTTCATATTCGTGTATGCTCCATGAAAATGATAATGATCTGGATAATTTACAACTGATCGGTTCCACGGTAAATTGTACTCCAGTCGTGTTGCACTCTCTTACCTCGCGGCAATGTGTTGCTGCTTCCCATTTCGAATACGCTCTCGCGCGACGGCGTGCTACGAGCACCGGGACTACTTGGCGTAGCCGAGTTTGACGGTACTGCCGAATCCCTCTTGCCGAATCGATCAGTTTCACGGCTCATCGAACGTCTGAACGGCGATTCCGCCAGTCGCCTGCAGACCGAAATTTATTATTCAAACCATCGCAAATTGGCAACTGTATTATAAATAAAAACGCGCCCGAAGCTATTTTTAATGCTAAGCGCAGTAAATGTGCTCTTTCATATTTTTCAACACCTGTCCATCTTCATTTTGTCTGTAAAGTGGTGATCAAAATTCGCACAAGTGAATAACTACGACGGTGTGCGATTAAGGTAGTACTAGCGGAGAGCCTGAGATCTGAAAAATCAAGCATATGGAAGGTGCTGAAAAGATTGATTTTGCATAATAATAATTCCGAAATGTTATTAACAAATGAATGAAAAAAACAATTCCCCCGGCAACTTAACTTTTTGTTCATAAAAAAACAATTTTTTTATCTTTTTGAATACGTGTGAATTTTTTCAGAATTTGGTCTAATTTTTGAATATTACTTTTTTTATTAACTACAAATGCGATTTTCAAAAATTATACGAAATTCTGAAAAAATTCATACGTATTCAGAAAAATTTACAAATCGTTAAAAAAAAAAGTTAGTTTGACGGGTGATTTGTTGGGAATTTTTTTTCGTTAATTTGTTAATAACATTTTGGAATTATTATTATGCAAGATTAATCTTTTTAGTGCCTTCCATATGGTGGTTTTTTTCAGATTTTTATCTCATCGAAAAGTGTTCGCAATTCGTCTCTCAATCCTCTCTGAGCTCACGTGGGCTCAGGCTGTCCGCTAGTACTACCTTAATTGGATCGTTTTCGATCTATTGACGATGTGCCAGAATGTGCAGACTATTCAATCATATAAATGTTGCGATCTATTTTGTTTGTAGGTGCTTTTCGAGTGACTTGTATATTTACGAAGAGAATAGCGAGGTAGAGAAAAAACTTTCCCATTTCTATTCGGGCAAACTAAAAATCAACGCTAAGCTAAAATCAAAGAGAAAAAAGAAAATGGCTCGTCATTAATTGGAACTCACGTTGTGATCGTCCGCGTTTCAAAGTAGCTCTCGTAGCTTGCACAAACAAGCGAACAACTTTAAATACGACGATGGCAAAATGACTCTTTGAAAACTCGTAGAGTACAATGGTCGTCACGTTCATTGTCACAGGTCGAATCAACGATATGTTACATGCAAAAAAAAAAGTTAAATCCATCGACGTACCTGGAGAGCGGCTCGTGAAGTCCCCAGAAGCCTTGGGACGAATTCGACCCGAGTCGACCGAGCAATCTACTGCTAGGAAAGCCGCTACCCCTGTTGTCGTCAACGTTCAATCTCTGTGTTAGACTCCTCACTCGCGACAACAACGTCGAGAACAAATTCTCGGCTGTCAATAGCTCAAAGCCATCGTCGTCGTCGTCTTCGCCCGATGACAGACTGTCAGCATGCTCGGGTGGCTGTCTTGTTGGTCGAGAACTTCTCAATCTATGCATATGCCTCTGAAGCAGATCGTCGCTATCCCTAACAATTTACGAATCAACGTCAATAAATCAAGACTATTAAATGAACGGCATCGAAACAAGATTAAAAAAAAATGAATGCACTGCCGAACACGAATGTATATTCTACCTGTGCAGTGTGGAGAACGGAGATTCGTCCTCGCTAGCGTCGGACAAAAGCGAGCTCATTCGCCGCGGTCTGCCGAATCTCGATCTCGGCGGATTCGAGCTCGTAGGAGTGCTATTCTTGCTCTCGGGTTCGACGCTTCCCGATCTCGGGGTAACGTAGCCACCGCCTTCAACGGCGATAGGAATAATGTACTCTCTCGGACTCTTTCTTATCGGCTCTGGACCGACGGTCGAGCCAAGGGCGCTGTCCGTATCGGAGTCTGCGGTCGATTGACGAGACAGAGAACCCGAGCGTTGAGACATCGAACGTTGGGGCATCGGAGGTTTTGGCGGGGGCGTCAAGGTCTGTCGTTGATGCTGATCAGTTTCAACCTGGAAAATATTTCGATGAAATAAATCCATTAGCAAAACAAACCGTTGCAATGGTGAATTTTCCAATTGGAAGATTGTCTTCATTATTATTATTATTTTTTTTTTTCACGCACTTGAATCGGTATTATTCTTTCTTTGGGAGCATTCTTCGCGACACCCTCGGGCTCGAGACTCGAACTTCTGTTAGCCTGAGGCACTACAGCCGCCACCGGGAAAGCAACTTCCGACCTCTGAGTCCTCAATTTTTGCGGATGGAAAGCGTCTATCTTAGCCTCGACTTCGGACTTGAACGCCGAACCTTCCGGTGATTTTATACCCGCGAGTATTATCTCCGCTTTGCTGGTTTTTCTCGGTCTCGGCAAAGTCACGCTCTTCAGTGTTATCTCCATTTTGCTCGACATCGTCGGCTCGTCTGCGTACGAATTGTCGAGACTCTGAGACTCCGGAGTGTTCGACACCTATGTAAATGTGAAAAAAGTCTATAACATAAAGATTTCGCCGCCGCCGCCGCGGTCGTGATATTCAAGAACAGGGCGTGGTGTCAACAATAGGCCCAGCGAGGTCAATAATAGATTTAGGGCAGTCAATAATAGTGTTAGGGGCGGTCAGTAAGAGGGTCAGAGGGAATATCAATGATAGGGTCATGGGGCGTCAATAATAGCGTTAGGAGTGGTCAATAATAGAATTTGGGCCCTGGTGAAAATATTTCTCTAAATATTTCTGAAAATATATCAGAAAGTCTCGGAAAATTTGTCTGCAATTTCTCTAAAAAATCCTCTGAATTTCTCTCACTTTTCAAAGAAAGTCAACGATTTTTCTGAATCTAAATATTTCTAATTGTTCAGCAAATCTCTGATTTTCCCTGTCAACTTCTCTGAAAAACTGTGAACTTTGTTGATATTCTAAGGCCTACTTCTCTTCTATATTCAGAAACTACTTTCTGAAAAAATCAAATTTTTGCTGAATTTCTCATACAAACTATACATAAATTATTGTTTATTGTTTACTGTTCGTACGAATACCAGAAAGAGCAGATCTTAGAGTGAACTCGTAAGTTGTTTGAAATTTTCTAAATCCACATTATCCGAGAAAATCGGAAGTATTGAAAAAAAAAATCGTATTTTCTCCGAAAAATGCTATTGTACGTTCAAGTAACGAAATGAGTAGACCTTAGCGACAACTTGAAAGTTCTCTGAAATTCTCGAAACATACATTACCCGTGAAAATCGCAGTTTTTCAAAAACTATATAGCATTTTCTCTGAATAAATCTTCTGTTTATCCAAGTAACAGAATAAGTAAATCTTATAGACAACTCGTATTTTTTCTTATCGTAGTTTATCAGAAAAAATCAGAGGTTTCCAGAATTTTTCGGAAACTTCTCTGAATTTCTCTGATCTATTATAACTGCTGAAGGTTGTGCGGAAAAAAATGGCAGGGATATTTAATATAATCTCGGAAAATCGATGAAAATCATCGAAATGGTTCGTTTAGAATTTTTCAGACAAATTATCAGAGAAATATTTTCACCAAGGGGGATAGAAGACCGGGATTAAATGACACCAACGTCAACCCTAGAGGGAGGATGGCGGGCGGGAGGTTGCTCTGTGAAACCGGACGGACGGCTGTCTCGGTCAGCCCAGGTTTGCGAAAACAACAACAGCAGGAGTTTTGCCCCGGGCAAACGTCCCCTCGGGGGGCCGCCCTGGTTTAATTATTCCCAGTCTCTATTTTAAGTAAGTTTTGAAGACTCTTGACGGGACCCGCCCGGTGCCCTGATATATATATATATATATATATGTGTATTATTATGTATTGCACAAAGGAGAGATAAGAATGAAATATATGTTTTTTTTTTACCGATTTCTCGAACGCGATGGGTTTTGTTTCGAATGGGAACTTCGTGTCTACCGGCGTGGAAACCGACACAGTGGCGGAACGCACGTCGTTCGGTCCGACTTGTATCTTCAAGCCGAGTTTCTTCGACTCCGGACTCTGAGGCGTGATCGGCGGTGACCCGTTTACTTTCTTCTGCACCGGTGGTTTACCTATGGCTCCGGTTATAATATCCACCGCTCGTTTTTTTTCTTCCTGTCGCTTCTGATTCTCATCCTTGAACTCTGAGCTCAAATTTGCCGTCGCATTCGGTTTTTCTTCTGCTTTGTCGTTCTTCTTTTCGTTGGGTACGTCGATTATTACTTTCGAGGAACTCTGCTTCACCGTTTGAGGTACGCTGATAGACCCGAGACTCGCTTTGCGCTCGAAAGCTCGTTTAGCACCCCCCACGTTGACTCCCGGTATAAAAATCTTCTTTGGCTTCTCGTTCTCTATACCCGCGGCGAATTGGTTGAATTTCTCGGCTGCCTCGAATATCTTCGATCGTCTTCTCTCCGTTGGCTTTGCTGGCGGCACCGCAACTTCGTTCGAAAAATCGGAATCTAAGGAGAGCGCTTTCTGTTTTAATTTCCTCGCGTCGTTGATCGCTTCGGCTTGCTCGGCTTCTTTCGTAGGAACTTTGTCGTTCGTTTCCAATTCGATCTGCCCCGTGGCTTCCTCTTTGTATGGCACTATAGAGGCAGCATCGATTTTCTTCTCCGTCTCGACTTCTCTCTCCGCGAAGATAACCGGAGACATTGTGTTCTCCGGAACTTTGATCGCTTCTTGAACCACCTCTGCACGCACAGTCTCCGGTGATTGGTCACAAACTCCGGCGAGTTTATTGCTGATCGGTTTCGCGTCGTTCACGTTCTCATTCACATCTCGCAGTGAAGTCTCTCGAGGTACGACAGCCGGCTGGTCGGGCGCTACAGGTGTCTTGCTTCTCTCTTTGCTCGGGGATTTGGATAGGGATTCTTTTATCAATTCTAGACAAGCGCTCGCCGTCTCGTCATTACGCAGATCCAGCTGTGGCTTGGACGAATCGATAATCGAGGGTTCGATTTCCATCGCCTCCTCGGTTATAGGATGAGCTATTGGCGCCGAGTGATGCCTGAAATTTTTTTGTTGTTATTCAAGGCTGACGAATCTATAATTTTATTATAGGGTTTGAAGAAAATAATAAATACCTGTTGGAAGTGAATCTATGGGCGCGCGCTGTCGTCTCCTCGTTCTTGTCTTTTTTCCTCAATCGTTCTTTCCTCTTGACAGCGGTCTCGAGACCAGCAGCTTCATCCATCGATGGAGTGGTCTCCAGTTTCCTCTTCGAGTCTCCAGCGGCCGAGGATCTCGGCTCCTCCTCGACCATCTCTCTGACTCTTCTGTCCGAATTGTTTCTGTCCAGTTCCATCAAACTACCGACCGAGTGGCACCTCGTCGGTACCAGAGTCTCGGAAGAGATATTGTTTACAGCTTCGCCGGAGGGTCGCTGATCGCCGACAACTAGCTTGTCCGCGCTGGCGGACTGCGGCACCAACGAGAGCAAAAGATCAAGGCGGACTGGCGTTTGGGCAGCGAGATCCTCAGCTATGTCTAGACAATTCTGCTCGTATCCCTCGTTGACCCACCAGTGAGAACAGATTTTTTCTATGTCCGCACGCCGAGCTGGACACTTTGTTAACATGTCCTTTATGAGCGGTGAAGCGGCTAAAATATAAAATTAATGATAGTTCGATATTTTTTTAACGAAGAGATTGCATTTTTAATTTTACCTTCCTCATAGAGGAAGCTTTGTTTTGGTAAAAAAAAAAAATGTCGAGATTTAAAAAAATGTAGACACATTTAGAAAAAATGTTCGGATGTATGTGTGTGTGTGTGAATCGGATACGACAAATTCAAATCATTATATCGCGAAAATGCCTTGACCGACCAGGCTGAAATTTTGCACACAGCATGTGTGGTTAACAGACAATGTTTTTGCAAAATTTCATCAAAAAATGTTCAGTTTTTTTTATGTACGCCAGTTTTTATTTCTTCAAAAAAATGTCAGTTCGCGCTCTATCGCTCGCAATTTTTTAGCTATCGGGCTAAAAAATGGCCTACACAGATGGAATATAATCACCCGATGATCCCATTAAAATTTCAAGAGAATCGATCGAACCGTTTAAATTTTATGTCATTTTTAATTTTTTGGATTTTATGAAAAATGAGTACTTTATTTTAAATGCAATTTTCCACATTAAACATTTTTTATGACTATAGTAAGTGTCAGATTCGTGATCAGCTTGAAAAAATACATGGAATACAGTCTCGGAGGGATGACTAACGAAAAAAGTTTATCTGTCATTTTTATTGCCAATATTGCAAAAATGAGTCATTTCGCGTATCATCAGTGATTTTTGTGCTTCCTGATGGCATCGTGGACAAACTTAGGTACCTATCATGTCCTACGGCAAGAAATACACAAGATGATGGATAATGACGGAGTTAAAATAATTAGATAAAGCGGCGTCATTTGAACTTCTCGAGTAAAAATTGAAAGGTCGACGAAAAATTTGGAACACATAATTCTATGTATTTTTCGCGCCGAGCACAGATCCTACATCCGTTTTGACCGAAAGCGTAAGGTTGGTGTATTTTTTTGAGCTAAACCTGAGTCAGCCAGCAGTTTTGCCTAAAAGTTAAATACGACGTTAATGTTGAAAAAAAGTTGAAAATTGAAATTTTCATATCGCTTCCTCATAAAAGTTGAAAGTTGACATTTTTATATCGCGTTCTCATAATGGTCCTTTATTCGGAAAGCTTACTCTATGAGGAAACCAAAAATATAGTAAATGCTTTCGCATAGAAGGACCTTTGCGAATAAAGGACCATCATGAGAAAGTGATATAAAAATTTCAACTTTCAGCTTTCTTGGAATAATTTAAGAGTGACGATCGCCAATTTTAAGAATAATCGACCGCACTTACGCGACGGAGTTTTCGGCTCGAAGTAATCTGATTGCGAAATCTGTCTGGTAAGTCTCTTAAAATTCGATCCATCGAAGGGCATAGCGCCATAGACGAGAGTGTAAAGTAGAACGCCCAAGCTCCAGCAATCGACTTCCGGACCGTGATAAGGAGTTCCCTTGACGATCTCGGGACTAGCGTACAAAGGACTTCCGCAGAAAGTATTGAGCAACCGTTGCTCGTCGAATACATTCGAAAGACCAAAGTCAGCAATCTTCGCATTTCCTATCTGATCCAGCAGTATATTCTCCAGCTTAAGATCTCTGTGGCATATCTTGTGTTTATGGCAGTAAAACACAGCGATGGATATCTGTCGAAATATCCTGCGGGCTTCCGGCTCCGAGAGGACTTTTCTTTCGCTGAGATAGTCGTACAGCTCGCCGCCAGCCGCGTATTCCATCACCAGTACCATTTTCTCCTTGTTCTCGAAAACTGCAAAAAAAAAATAAAATAAAATAAAATAAATAAAACATTAAATAAAATAAAATAAAAACAAATTGACAAAATTCTTTCTTTTTTATCGCTTTTTCACTGTACCTTCGTATATGTGTATAATATTAGGATGCTGTACACTCGACATTATCTGAATCTCTCTCCTTATCCTTATGAGATCCGCTTCAGTTTCGATCTTGCATTTTTTTATTGTTTTAATAGCAACCTCTTGGCCGGTCTCCTTGTTAATTCCTAGCTGAACCTTACCGTACGTGCCTTGTCCAAGTTTCTTTATGATGTCGAATCTAGGGGAAAATTAAACAAAAAAAAATAGACTTCGGTATTGATCGATTGTGTTGAGCAGCCGTGATAGACAGGGTCGGGGAAATGGCGATCTGACAATGTCGCGTTGTCGTTACTCAAAACAGCTGGCCCGGTGGCCAACAATAGGACTCTTAACTATAACGATTTTGGCAGCGGATTTAGACTTCTTGATCAAATGTCAACAGTGTGGAATTGACCAATCGGAGTGGAGGTCGTACGATCTCAGTGCCTCGGGATCGATGAATTTTTTTTTAAATACCATCGCGTGATCCGCGCGGATTCTTGATGCATGTAGAAGAGCATAGTTACCTCTGCTTCAGTTTCCTCTTGTGGTTGTGCAGACGCACACCCCCTGTGCTCTCCATCCCTCCCATTATATTGTGTATGCTCGCCTCGCCGACAACCATCTCGATCAATTATCTGCAAATACAAAAAATAAAAAATAATGTATATTTTTTATTACATTTCTCGCCATGTATCTTTATCACACATTTTTTTTCTCATTTAGAAATTAAGATTTTGATAAAATCGATTAAACAAACAAACAAAAAAACGAAGAAAAAAAAAACAATTGCTGAATAACAAGGTTCCGGGGGTTTATGGTTGGGAGTGCAGCGAAAATCGGAATTGTTGCATGATTTTTTTTGTCAGACTCTTTTTTTTTTTTTTTCCTCGAAGCCAGCAGACACGAGTCTCGCTGTTGGAGAGAAGGAGGATGACGCTGCCACGGCACACCGATCGCGAATCGGACGTAAGATGAAGAGAGAGTGAGAGGAGGGGATGGGGAGCGGAAGGGGGGGTGAGAGGGGACGGAGAGAGAACTAGCCGGTGTTTTAGTGCAAGAGCATGCGAGCGAGATAGAATGTGCTTCGAGGTTTATTTTCGGCCACCGAATGTCGCCCTGTCTCGGCTTTTCTACGGAGCGACTTGTGTCTTTCGCGGGCGCGTGGACGTCGGGGCGCCTGGACGAAGGCTACGGACTACTATAGACGAAAATTTACAGTCTGCCTCATCTCGGTTTACTGAGGCAGGCAAAACCCCCCAGTCAGTATCCATCTAGTATAACCGTGAGCCGCGGAGCCTCGGAGAGAACAAATTTACGATGCGTGCACAGCGTTTAAGCCAGCCCGATGCGTACAGAGGAGACCCAGATTGCGACTTCCTCTTCCTCTTCTTTTGTCTTCGACACGGATGGGCTGCAGACGTCGTTTGTCTATGTTAACAATGTACGACGAATTAACGGATTGAGATTGACAATGGCTCGACCGTAAATATATCATAGGATAAACCATCGCTCTTCGATAAAAGAAATAAGCAATAAATAAATAAATGTCTCTTTAGAAACGCTACTCATCGAAATATCTGCTCAAGATTTTTCTCTGTATTAGAGTTCTATGTTAAAAAAAAAAAAAAAGATAAGTATTAAAATATATAATTTTACCCACGAAAATATATTTAATGTTTCACCGATAATAGTCATAGTTGTTATACTAAAATAACTATAGTAAAAGTAAAATTGATTGTACGATAAAGCTCAAATTATAGTTGATCCGAGCTCTGCGCTCGAGTGGATCTTCATTTTCGCTACCGGAAGTTAAATTTTCTCAATCGCAAAAAAAAAAAAAAGGGTACAGAATCGTTCTGTAAAATTTATACGGTATAACTTGGAAGCTTCGCCGTTTCGTCGCGACGTGCGTACGCTCGGACGTCATGAAATATTGCTGATAATAATAACGGAAATAGTGGCGCCAGTTTTCCCAAGGCAAATGGCCAACCTTGGATCCCTCGAGTCGACTCGAGAGGGAGCGATGAGATCCGAAGTCGAGTACGTATTGTGTCGAGAGTCCGCGATCCCTCGCCAGCGTTTATTGCTTTACGAGCTTTTCAGCTAAGCGATATATATCCATCTCAGGATCGGCGCGCGCCCTCTGGCATGTTCGAACGTTCGGTTTCATCGTTATCAATGCAACACGAACGGCACGGCTATCCCTCGACGGTTCATCGGCCTGTGGTTTCAGCTCGCCGTATCCAACGCGGATACCTTTTTCGAGACATCCGCGGGTGCCTTGTTGCCCCTTATCCACCGCGCTGTAACGCATTAATAGCTTCACGAGTTATCGCGGCTTTCGAGACGGGTTCTTAATGCACTCCCGGCCAGACGAACTGAAGTTCCGAAGCCCGCTCGAATGGATTGTTCCTGGGGTCGGTGAGACGACGACGGGGAAATTTTAATCCCGCGGAAGAGATTTACTCTTGAGGAGCGTCCACAGCTTCTCTTCGTTTTTCATGCTCCAGCCATCTAAAATATCGGAACCTTGATTGTTAATAGAATTTTTATATTTTCCAGCAGGAAAAGGCTCGAAAATAAAAGTAACCGAGGAATTTGGCTCCGCGAAATTTTCTTCTTCATAAGTTTCTTCTTTAAAGACGGTAGAGGTCATAATGTTAAATAAAAAAAAAAAAAAAAAAAAAAAAAAAAAAAAAAAACTCAGTTCAAAAGGTTTCTTGCAAGTCGTCTCGGGTCAATGAAGTGCGCAAAAAGAGGAGGTGAATTTCCGAGCTGGGATAAAGAAATATCCTCGGTTGTGGACACAGCGCGATTCCGTCTGCATATTTCAGAGCC